>CM060417.1:31552003-32752003 GCA_030545235.1 Helianthus tuberosus
AACCACTTTCGACTCATTTCCAGAAAACTTATCTTAGTATTACCATTTATTCATACATATTCTTACATGACTTTCAATAATTACCATACAACAACACATATTAAAAACTAAAGGGTAAGTCCAGAATTCACTTACTTCGTGCGTCCGAGTTTGTGCATAGCTTCCGTGTTTACGTTTGACCCGTTGCCCTTCCATGCTTGTGTCCATGTTGACATGACTCCTATCCGTACATGTCGTCTCATTCATAACACAATTAGCATACATACACTCATTCATTCGGCTTTCAGATCATGCAAATGTTTGACTTTCGTTAGTTAATTAGCGCATAGATAGGACATGTATCATCATACTTCATTACCATCATACACAACACATAAATTAGCTTGTACATAACTCATAAGTTCTTTCCTCATTCAATTGTGTTCTAAAGCTCATTCATGGCATTCATACATAGTTGACTTTCGAAAGTCAACTGTCCAGCTTATATAAATACACTCAAATTAAGGACATGAATCCGTCTTAATATGGTAGACCATAGTATTAACATCATATGCATTACACACTCATATTGTACGACATGTAGACCTACAAGATCATCCAATTATATACACATACACATTCCATTCCATTCTATTCCATTCATACTAGCATCTACATGTCTTCATTACTAATAACAATCATCATTCCAAATTTAGCCTTTTCTAGGATTTGCATATGCCTCACGTCTACTAAAACACCCAAATCTTTCTCACAATCAAAACAAAATGTTAAACAACGAAATTTACGGCCAAATTTGAACTTTTAAACATTTCTTAAAGGTTTGACCAGAATATACAAAGTAAACTACTAGATTTTCTTTTGTATATAAACAACCAAAAGCTTTGAACCATAACATAAGCTGGTTCGGAAGCACGATAAAGGCAGAAGGAAGCTTGTGCGTGTGTTCGTCCCAAGCTCTCATGTCCGCTTAAAATGCGGTTTTACCTACAATATAACAAGAGGTTAATTAACAAGCGAAAGAAAGGTAAAATCCTAACTTCCATCAAACATGATACCCCACAACTTTTCTTGTTCTCATATTATCTCCATATTCATTCCCTTTCAATTACATTAGCTTAACTTGCTCGTTCACGTCGTTTAAACCTTTTAATTATTCATATAATATTCAATCTATAAGCGTTTGACCCATTCGCAGTGGGTAACTTACTTAACCATTCTTTACATTTTCTTTCTAGTTCATTGACCCATTCGTACCAAATCAACTATATGACCATATTAAACATTTCATTTTAGTTTGTTGACCCGTTAGTACTAGATCAATTATATGACAATATTAAACATTTCATTCTAGTTCGTTGACCCGTTCGTACCGGGACCTTATTAAACATTTCATTCTAGTTCGTTGGCCCATTCGTACCGGATCAACTTTATGACCATATTAAATATTTCATTCTAGTTCGTTGACCCGTTCGTACCGGATCAATTACATGACCATATTAAACATTCCAATCTAGTTCGTTGACCCGTTCGTACAGGATCAATTACATGACCATATTAAACATTCCATTTTAGTTCGTTGACCCGTTCGTACCGGATCAACTTTATGGCGATATTAAATATTTCATTCTAGTTCGTTGACCCGTTCATACCGGATCAATTACATGACCCTATTAAACATTCCAATCTAGTTCGTTGACCCGTTCGTACCGGATCAATTACATGACCATATTAAACAATCCATTTTAGTTCATTGACCCGTTTGTATCGTATCAAGTATATTACCATATTAAACATTCCATTCTAGTTCGTTGAACCATTCGTACCGGGTCAACCATATGACCATATTAAATCTAGTTTATTGACCCGTTCATACCAGATCAACTTTATGACCTTATTAAATATTTCATTCTAGTTCGTTGACCCGTTCGTACCGGATCAATTTTATGACCATATTAAATATTTCATTACAGTTTGTTGACCGTTCATACCGGATCAACTTTATGACCTTAATAAACATTTCATTCTAGTTCGTTGACCCGTTCGTACCGGATCAATTTTATGACCATATTAAATATTTCATTCTAGTTTGTTGACCCGTTCATACCGGATCAACTTTATGATCTTATTAAACATGTCATTCTAGTTCGTTGATCCGTTCGTACCGGATCAATTTTATGACCATATTAAATATTTCATTCTAGTTTGTTGACCCGTTCGTACCGGATCAACTACTTGACACAAGTTACTATACACATTTCTATTTCCTCATGTTATACTCTAACCGTAATGAGTACGTACCTCGGTCTTGCGAACCTTGGGACTTTTTGCTACTCGAACTTTCCTCCTTCACACCTACACATAACACATTCGCCCTTAGTTTTCGGGCATTCATTTCATCACCTATAACGATTTCTTGCATTCAATTCCCAACCATAGTTAACAAGTATCACCATTTCTCAAATTTAGCAGTTAGTTCATTTCATCGAGCACTTGGTATGCGACTTGTAATGATGACTATAATTTCCATTGTTCTATGTTGTAATTTACCAATTATCATAACCATGAACTCTCGATTTCTAAATAAATCACATAAATTCTTTAACAACAAGCATTCATTCAATATTTTGTTGATAAGTCAATATCCTAACCTTAACAAAACTCAAGTCCTACCTCATAATTCAAAACCCACTTCATAACTTTTGAGGGTTTTCTACTAGAACACATAAACACATCAATCTCACAAAATTAAGCATCCATAAGCATTTCCTAACCATGCTTCGACTATGATTTGTATCATTCTACTTTAACACCAAGGATTACTAAATTTTTCATTCATCCTCACAACATAAAAACTCACAAAAATCAGAATTTTGACTTACCTTTTGTTGGAAAAGTTTAGCTCATCAACAATTAATGTACATGCATAAGATCTTGCCTCAATTTCCCTTTCAATTTGCTGAATTTGTGTAAGCTTTGGTTCTTGAATTCTTGATGTTCTTCCCTTCTTCTCTCTCTCAAAACACCCACACACACATGTACAGACTTCTAGTTTTGCATTTTATTTTAAGTTTTAACTTTCTTACTTGTCACCTTTAGCCCCTCATATTTCGTCCATCTTTTAAGTTCATTTATAATATTACTTTACATTATGTTAAAAGTTAACAAGTCATAACTAATTTAAATTTTTCCTAGACATCATTCTTCATACTAGAATACTCTATACAAAATAAAACAGGTTGGTCACAACATCGACATTTCTGGGGGTGTTACATTAAAACAAACTATAAAATCTGAAATACTGACATGTGCGAATTTTGGGGTGTTACAAGTCTACCCCTCTTAAAGGAGGTTTCGTCCCCGAAACCTAAATACGTACCCAATAATGTCGGGTAGTGCTCTCGCATTTCATCTTCCAATTCCCATGTTAGTACACTATAACATGAATTCCCTTGTGGTTCATAAAACGAATTCATTTACGAATAAGCATAATCCTATGTTTTATTCATACCTCCCTTTTTAAACAATTCACATTTCACGCTTTCATTAATCATAGGAATCTATTGCTACCGCTTTTCAACTTACAAGCCATATTAGATTTACCACTCTCGGTTTTGGTGCGAAAAGTGCTCTTCTCGAGCTTACTACAATATTTAACCATTTTCATTCCTTCTAAGTATTATTTTTTTATCATCATAGAGTAAGTAAGACTACGTATACGCATTTATTGCGACACTCCATCGTGGGTATTGTTACCAGATGATTCTTCATAATCTCACAAACATATTCATAAGTCTAACCATGCTACTCACATATTCATTGACTTTCAGAAGGTCAGAGGTCAAACATACTAATTTCCAACTTAGAAACTTATGTCCATCTTTATATAGTTGACCATACTAGCGACACCATATACATTTCATACTCATGTTTTTAGAACACATACGAACACATGATCAATTAACTACATCATACACACAGATAATCCATTCAATACATACTAATGCTCTAATGATACTACAATTGTCAATCTACATTTAAGTTAGCAATTTAACATAATCCCAACATCATCCTTTACTAGTAAATCCAAAAGCTATATGTTTAGTACACATTCATTTCTAGATTACCATTATAAAACTAGCCCGACATATGGTGTGAGCCACACCATTCAAATATGGAGTACAAACTCCTAAAGTATACTATAAACTACTCTTTTCATACTTTACGTGAGAATTAAGCATCATTCTACGTTTGCTACCATTACTTGTACTATGCACACCCTTAGGTTTAACCTCAAATCATTTCATTTCATTCATATGACCTTATTATTAGCTTTCTTCACGTACTACTTATTCTACTTAAGTAAATATGTCGCATGACTTTATCGTACGAGCGTGTAACTAATACTTCAAATTTTCACTCAAGAAATTTGAGATCTCCTCTTAATGACATAAATTGCATCTTATGTTGACCATTAGGAAGTCACACATTCAATACCATACCATACTTATCCCACCCTTCGTTTCATTCATAAGTACTATTCAATCTACACATTCTTACTCATCAGTCATGAGCTAAATATTTTACCAACCTTGATTCCGTTGCATAAACCAAGGATTCGCGACCCGGATTGGCCCGCTCCTTCACAAGTCCATACCATAACTAGTTTAACCCCATCCATCCATGTGATGAGCTTTCGCTCATGAACATCCGTTCGCTTGCTCCACCAGCTTTATCACTTCAAGAATTTTACCATTCTCATTCGCAAAAGTTAATGGTTAGCACATTTCATTTAAATATTCATCATATTCGGTGTTTATTCACCTATAATTCTCTCACAATTTCTTACTTACATGCTATACCACATTACACATTTCATTTCTTACATACAATCTTTACAGTTCATTAAAGTTTTGTCAAATTTATGTGTCAGAAAAAAGGAAGTGTTAGCTTTGAAAAATGCTTGCTAGTACTCGGTAGATGGCGCACGTGTAAGTGGTAGTCAGTTACTACGGCGCGGCTACCAGAATTTCTTGTTGCCAGTTTTTGCTTTTCAATGTTGTCGCGCAGCATTATGGATAGTCATGAATGCGGCGCATCCTTTGCGGACTTCTGCATGAAGTTTTGCAGCAACTTTGAGCGGGAAAAGTTTTGAAATTTGAATTCTGACAGGTTGGTGCAAATGTCGTTTATGGCGACGATTGTGTTGACTGCTGACACGGCGATCATCATGCTATCACTGATGGTTCACCTTTTGTCAGGCGAGTGAGGACTACGCGCGCGTGGTAACCGTCACCCCGAGAAACCTGCCTTATGTGGTGGCTTCTGGTTGGTTACGCGCACGGTGATTCCGGCACATTTACCCATCGCATTAAATGCGATGGGTATATATACTCGTTGATAGGAGAAGGGATTTGCACAAATCTTTTCTGCTCTCCTTTCTCTCTCGAATATTCAGAGTTTCTTCAAATCTTCAAAGAGTTTGCAGCAGATCTTTAAGTTCCTCTTGAATATTCTTCGAGTTTCCCAGAAACTTAGAAGATCTCCATCTTATTTTCATTATTATATAAATGACTGAAGAAGAAACTCAAGTTGAAGAAGGTCCCCTCCCTGTTCTCAAATGGGACCAGGGTTTGTTAGAGCAGATAACCAGAGGTTTCCGGTCTCAACCGGAATGGGATGCAAGATATCCCCGGCAGGGTCAGACTGCTGCCGATGAACCGCCAGGATATATAACTATTTTTGAAGATTTTTTCTTGCAGGGCAATTTCCGGCTTCCGTGTACGCACTTCATGGCATCTATACTTCATTTCTATGGATTTCATATATCTCAGATGAGTCCACCCGGCATGGTGAGGGTGAGACATTTCGAGTTCTTATGCCGATCACATGGTATAGTACCTTCTGTTGAAAAATTCCGAGCGTTTTATCAACTAATCAGGAACCTTGGGTTTTATTCCTTTGGCAATCGTGGTTCGGCTAAGAAGATTTTACTGAACCCTTCGAAGAGCTTTCATGACTGGAAGATGAAGTTCTTTTTCATTAGGGAAGAGGTTATGCAGATTGTTATGATCTTTCGCGAATCTGATATGATTCAGAAGGATGATTCCCCTATCCCTAAGGGGGCCGATTGGTATCTGAAGCTTACTACAACACCGAACCGTGTTTTTGGTGAAAGCGTGCTGGTAGCGGCGTAGATGAGCGACCAATGGCAAGAGACTAGCACTGAAGTGCCAGTTTTGAAGTTTGAAGATAGAGGTCTGTTTCTTTTTCAACCTCATTTGTAATTTATTTATGCTTAACTAATGAGTTTTATGGCATAGGCACATCTTTACCAAGCTTCATTTCCCACATTTGGTGGTTCTATGGGCGTGCGCCCACTTCAACCCGGCGAGCCCTACTGGTATGAGCAAATTAAGGACAATTTCATCTATCCTCCTGCTGGAATTTTCGCCAATCCTCCCTCTGCAACCGAAGGTTCGCTACTTCCAAATCCAAGGCCCTTGCGCGGCGTGACCTCTGCTGGAAAGGAAATCTTGTTTCTTTCCAGCGAAGAGTCTGTAGGTTCGTCGCAAGATAAGTTAAGCTCATGGTCTACCATCTTTGCAGGTGTGCTGTGCGACCTGGGGATAGACCCAGAAGAGAAACCCAAAAAGGCTCCCAAGAAAAAGAGCAAGAGGGTTATTGTTGATACTGGTGCGACCAGTAAGAAGGGTGGGTCTAGCCGCGTTGCTACTTCATTCCAAGATAAAGGTACTCTTCGATTCCGGCAGAGTAACCTAGAAGATTATGTTGTTCCGAGTAACTCACTGGAGGGCTTGTCCCGTATAGGTGAGAAGAAGACCTGCGCTGCAGGCTCAAAAAGCTCTGGAAGCGCGGGGTCAAAGATCCCTGAGGCTGGCGCTACCCCTTCTTCAATCGCACTTGATGATGAAGAGGAAGAAGAAGAGGAACACGAAGAACCTGTTGCTCAGATGGTGAGCAGGAAAAGAAACAGGGAGGAAACTGCTGCTGGAATCTCAGCAGCGCAGAAGGCTGGGGGAGTCCCAGTGATAGGAAGACAGAGCAAGTTGCGCTCCCTTTACATGTTCTCTCCAGGTTAGTGCTAAAATGCCTTCCATATTTTTATTAAAATTTCCTAACATTTAATTTCTGCAGAGGCTTTAAAGAAGGCCCCTGAGAAAACTAAAGGTGTGGAGTTGAAGGATCCGAAGGGGCCCGCGCCTAAGAAAACCAAGTTTATAATCAAGACTCTTAGATCTGCTGAGCTGGAGGTTGATAAGGTAGTTGAGAAGGAGAAAGAGAAGGTGGTTGAGAAGAAGCAAACAAAGGAAACTGAGACCGCTGCTATTGCTAAAGAAGATAGAGCGCAGGGTCCGGAGGTTGTACATATCACGGGGCTTGACCAACCCCTGAAGAAAAAAGAAGCTGAAGTGGTCAAGCAAAAAGAGCCTGAAGTTGTGAAACCTACTGTATCTGCGCCGCATGATGCCCCCGTCCAGACCGCGCAAGTGACTTCAGTTGCCGGGGAGTCAGCTGCTGTTGTGCCCGATCAGGCAGCGCATAAAGAGACAACTACAGCTGCGGGTGGTGCAGGTGCTGGGGGTTCTGGGCAGAAAGGTGTAGGGGGTCACGGGTCGACGCCACAAGCTCCTATAGGTCCTAAGGATACTTTAGGAGATATTTATTATAAGACCTATACAAAAGCTACTCGTGGTGATGCCCCTCTTCAACATGTTTGGGGTTTAAAACAAAAAGATACGTTTGTAGAGTTTGGGGCTTGCAGGGACTGGTTTTTGGGCTCCTTCCCTCCTGGAGAGGTTAATCGTCAAAGAGCACATACCCATGAAGGGTTATACCGTACTTACATTATTGCGCCGCTAACCACCAAATTGTGCGTGAGTGGCGCACGATGGTTAAGGAGCGAGATGATTGGGAGAAGTACTGGGAGCGTTTGTTGAAGCAGGCCCGAGATTTCGAACAGATGAAGAGTGCCTTTGCTGAAGAGAAGGCTGCTTTTGAAGCAGAGAAGAAATCTGAGGAATGGGGGCGGGAGGGCCAAAAGTGTAAATTGCAGGCTGCTGAGGAGCTCTTGTCCAAGGAGCGCGCAGAGTGGAAAAAGATATGTGAAAAAGATAATCAACGCATGTATGTTGCGCGCTCTAAAATCACGGACCTTGAGGCTCAAGTTTTTACTCTGAAGGGAAAGGTTGAGGAAGTTCAGGCGAATAAAGAACGTGTTGAGGTTCAACAGTCTTAACCCTTTCCCTTTTTATGTTTTTGTATTTTTTATCATATTGCTAAGTCGTTTTTTCATCCTCTGCAGGTTGAGTTGAAGGCGCAGGTTGCCGGCAAGGATGTAGAGATTACGGAGTTAAAGCGTCGATTGCATGAGGCCTATAACAAGAATGAATCATTGGAGATTGATCTTGAGGCTGAGAGGGTGAAGGCTGCTACCGCCGAGGAGGCCAAACAGAGGGTCGTCAAGGTGCGAGATATTAGCACTTCTGCCCTTAACGTAGCTCAAAACAACTATGCCGAGGCTCAAGCAATTGTGGAAACTCTAGTCTTCGAATCCGAATGGATGCGCAATAGAGGAGTGGTTGCGGTGAGTTTTCTCCTCTCTTATCTTAGGCTTTATTTATTGTTGTTTTATTCTCAACCGTTGCCTTGTGTAGATTGCCAATTCCATTCTGAATGCTTCTGAGATGGACGAGGTTGTAGCTGTGCTCATAGATGCTTCACGTGTAGTTGGGTATCGCGGTGGCTATCTAGAGTGCGATCATCATGTGGAAGAGGCCTTCGGTTAGGAGTTTGACACTCACTATTGCTCGGTGACTGATCAGGCTGATGCTGCGCTTGCTCAGGCCGAAGAAGTTTATGACCATCTTTCATTACCTGTGATGGATTTGGTCACTAAGGCACTGAAACATGATGACTGGTGTGCGCGGATGAAGTCTATCATCGATCCTCCACAGACCGTGGAACTATCAGATGAAGAGGAGGCAACCGGCAGTGATGGTGATGGTGATGGCGATGGCGATGATCATGGAGATGATGGTCATGGTTATGAGTAAATGATAGTGTTTGTAGGCTGGTGCCTTGTAATTTTGTTTTTGACTTTGATGTAATCATTGCGCGGTTGCACTTCTGAATTATGATATTATGTTTGCTTTCTATTTTACAAGTTACAATTATTGCATTGTTGTTAGGAACTTTGGTTAAATTAGCTCGAATAAATGTAAGTGTGGCTCGTGTATGAGTGTTACTGCCCGGTCTCGTGCTATGTTCGCGGAGGACCTTGGAGGCATAACCCAAGAGCTCGTAATTTACAGAAGTTTTTTCGTGCTAATCAAAAGTTTAACATGCATTTGTAACGTAGGAGTCATGATGATAAATAACAAGGCATAGTCAATGCTTGCATTAAGTAGCTTAGAAATAGGCGCGAGGCCAACATACATGATCAAAATAGAAGAAAAAAGGCATATAGCCAACTTAGGTAATTAAAGGGCGCGTGGCCAACATAAGTAGATAAAGGCGCATGGCCGAAGGTAATCACATGTAACACTTGCACAGTTGTTGCGCATTCCATGTGCGTGAGATGATGTGTCCATCCAGGGTGCATAGCTTGTATGCCCCTTTCCCTAGCACCTCGTGTATTAAGTATGGGCCTTCCCATTTAGGTGCCAATTTCCCGGGGCGTTCAGCATTGGAGGCTTTGTTATCTATGAAAATGTATTCACCTGGAGTGTAGGTACAAATGCACACCCTTGCATTGTAGTACCCCTCCAACTGTGTCTTATACTTGGCCTCTTTGATTCGCACTATTTCGCGCCTTTCCTCGCGCAGGTCCAAGTCTAGACGGCGCTCCACCTCATTATCAATCTTGTTGAGCGCTGATAAGCGTGGCGAGGGGAGGGGAGGCCTATCTCAGCTGGGATAACTGCCTCTGAGCCATAGACCAGGCTAAAAGGGGTTTCGCCAGTGCTTGTTTTTGGCATGGTTCGATGAGCCCACAGGATGCTAGGGAGCTCATCTACCCATCCTCTTCTCTTGGTGCCCAGGTGGGACTTTATCCCTTTGACGATACTTTTGTTGACACTTTCTACTTGACCGTTGCCCTGAGGGTGCGCAACGGAAGAGAAAGTGTGCTCGATATTCAGCTCTTTCATCCATTCTTGAAGGTCTTCAGCAGCAAAATTGGTGCCATTATCTGTTACGATCTTGAGCGGGAGACCAAACTTGCAAATGATGTGTTCTCATATGAATTTGTGCACCATCATTGTAGAAGTTGAAGTTAGGGCTTTGGCCTCCACCCATTTAGTGAAATAATCAACGGCAACACTGCTCCAGGAGCTTCAGGGAAAGGTCCCACCATATCAATCCCCCACTATTGGAAAGGCCAGGCAGTGGACACAGGGATGAGATCATTCTTCGGGTGCAGGGTTTTTGGAGCATGCCTTTGACAGGAGTCGCATTTGCGCAACTCTTTTAGAGCGTCAACGTGCATCCCTGGCCAATAGTAACCAGCGTTCATTATCTTTGCTACGACCATGTGTGGGCCCGCATGAATGCCGCAGATGCCTTCATGAATCTCCCTGATCAGGTAACTTGCATCTTGAGGGTCCACGTAACGCAGTAGTGGCCCTAAGAAGGATCTTCTATATAGGATGCCCCCGTTTATTTCATAGAATAGCGCTTTGTTCTGAATCTTTCTTGCTTCCGCTTTGTTCTCGGGAAGAATTCCCTCTTGGAGATACTGGATGATGGGGGTCATCCATGAAGGTGGCCCTATCTCAATCACATTGACCTGGCGCAATAACACTGATGGGTTTTTCAAAACTTCAATTCTTACATCCTTGGCCAGGTGTTGAAAAGCTGTTGAAGCGAGCTTGCTTAGCGCGTCGGCTGGCTTATTTTCTGATCTGTTGATATGAACAACCTTGTATGACTTGAACTTCTGGAGTAGTTCTTTCGCTTGTTCCAAGTACAAAGCCACGACTTCACCTTTCGCATCATACAATCCATTAATCTGACTCGCGATCAGAAGAGAATCTACATGCGCTTGTAGATTTTGAGCTCCCATTTTTATGGCTAGGCGCAAACCTGCCAAGAACGCTTCATATTCCGCCTCATTGTTGGTATTTTTGAAATCCAACTTGATGGCGTAGGTAAACTCATGCTTCTCAGGGCTGACGAGGCGCAAGCAGGCTCCTACGCCGTCTTCATTTGAGGCTCCGTCAGTGAACAACAGCCATAGCTCATCTGTTGTATATTTGATTGGAATGTCTACTGCCTCGCACTCTATGATCTTGTCCTCGGGTACTTCTGTGATGAAATCTTCTAAAACTTGGCCCTTGATGGTTGGGCGTGGCCTGTACAGTATGTTGTGGCCTCCAAGCTCGATTGCCCATTTTGCCAAGCGGCCTGAGGTTTCTGGTTTTTGCAAGATCGTGCCGATGTGGAAGTTAGTTAATACTGTGATCACATGGCCTGTAAAGTATCGGCGCAGCCTTCTAGAGGCGTGTAGTAGCGCAAGCACTAATTTTTCCATGGTGGAATATCTTGTTTCTGGATCCGTGAGTACTCTGCTAACATAATAGATCGGCGTTTGAATTCCGTCTCTTTCCACCAGTAGTACCGAGCCAATTGCCTTGTCAGAGGAGGACAGATACAAAATGAGTGGTTCTTTTTCAAAAGGAGCTGTTAGTGTTGGGAGCTTGATTAAACATTGTTTCATTTGCTGGAAGCCTGCTTCCGCTTTTGGCGTCCATTTGAATTCTTGTTTCTTGACACAGTTGTGCAGTGTACTAATAAACGGATATGACTTCGTTGCGTGGTTTGACAAAAAACGATTAAGCGCAGCTAAGCGGCCGGCTAATCTTTGCATTTCTTTGATCGTGCTTGGAGAAGGCATTCGTTCGATTTCTTGAAATTTTTCGGGGTTGACTTTGAAACCGCCGTTCGTGACCACGAAACCCAAAAACTTGCCTTCCTCCATGCCAAAAGAACATTTTGCAGGATTCAGCTTCATGTTCACGCTTCTGAGAGAATCGAATGTCTTCTCTATATCCTTCAACATTTGGTCTTCCTCTGGACTTTTGATTACGAGATCATCAATGTATACTTCGATATGTTTACCAATGTCATCACCAAATATCTTGTCCATTAAACGCTGGTAGGTTGCGCCGGCATTTTTGAGCCCAAAGGGCATTTTTGTGTAGCAGAAGATTCCGAAGTCAGTGCGGAATGCTGTTTTATCTTCATCCTCCAGGTTCATCTGGACTTGGTGATATCCCTTGTAAGAATCTAGAAAACACTTCCATCTAAACGGCGCGAGGGAGTCTATCTTCTTATCGATTTCTGGGAAAGAGTAACAGTCCTTTGGGCACGCCTTATTAAGATCAGTGTAATCAACACACATGCGCCATCCGCCCGTGGAGTTTTCAATCATCACAGGGTTTGCAACCCAGCTTTGATACCGCACCTCGTGCAATATGCCTACTTTAAGTAGTTCACACACTTGCTCATTCATGGCTTTTGTCTTATCTGTTCCAAGGCTGTGCTTTCTCTGGACCTTTGGTTCAACAGATGGATATGTGTTTTAGCAATGCTCTGTTATGTCACGCGGGACGCCTGTCATATCTGACGGGGTCCAGGCGAAGATGTACATGTTTCTGAATAGCAGTTGCTTGAGGTGCGTTCTGATCGTTGGTGAAATTGCGTGACCAATTGTCACCGTTTGTTCTGGGTATTTGCGGTTCAAGACCCACTTTTCTGGTTCTGTTGTTGAGACTTTAGCTGCTTTGACTGGTCGCGCATCTTCTACTGACATTACTTCTTTCTTTGAATAGATAATCGCTACCCCTGTTTCGGTTGGAAAACCGATCGCTGAGTGGGGTGTGGAAGTTATCATATTCATTTCACCTTGGGTTTCTCGGACAATTAGTACATTGTGTCTCGACTTGACCGGCATTACCATGAAGTTAACGTTCGTGGTTCGTGAATGCTTCCCGCAGACAGCGTAACGGGGAACCCGATCTGTCCCAACGGGAAGATTGTCTCGTTGCAAAATCCGCATAAAGGATAATCAACAGGTTCGAGGCGCACTTTATCCTCTGGATCAAGTTGATTGAAGCACTGTTCGTAGATAATATTAGCTGTGCTTCCTGGGTCAATGAAGACGTACTCTGTTTCATAGTGGCCGATAATGCCTGTAATGACAATGGGGCGCGTGGCGCGTGGTCGTCCGCGCACCACTGGAAAAATGACCTGTTGCTCCTGCCATGCTGGTTCGAAAGGGCGCTTGCCTTTACTCTTTGCGCTAAGTCTTGGTCCATTAACCATATGGGTTTCCAGGCGCCTTACTTTCTTCTGGTTTCCGTCATCGTTTCTCTGGATCTGGCGCATCTCGTTGCGCACGTTTTTAACCAGGTGGCTTAGTTTTCCGCTCTTCAGAGCTTTTTCGATTTCTTGCCTAAGACTGATACAGTCATCCGTCAAATGACCTATATCCTTATGAAAATCGCAATAAAGATTGGGATCCTGCCCCTTCTTGTTGGTCATAGGCTTTGGTGCCTTGAAATCGTGGTTCTCCGTCATGAGCACCTCTTTGGGTGTTTTAATGAGCGGGGTCCAGTGCCTTTCACGATTCTCGTTCTTAACGGCCTTTCGGTAGCCAATTCTGTCAATAGTTTCTCGCGCGTCTTCTTTGTAGCGCGGTCGTTCCTCATAACTGCTGGATTGTCCTGACTTCCATCCAGGTTTTCTGTTCTTGTTGCGCTTGCCATAATCACGCGAATTACCTTTTGAAAATCAATCTTCGGTGTAAGAGCTCTTGGTTCCAGCCAATGATTCTTCAGTCTGCGCTACTATCTTTGTAGCTGCCATCAGTTTGTCCCATTCTTTGGGCATACCGTCTTTTCTGTGATAGTCCTGATGAGATTATCACAGCGAATGGATTTCTTGAAGTGAGCGCGCATTAGTTGTTCGCTTACACCATCGATCTCCAAACACTCCTTGTTGAAGCGAGTGATGAAATCTTCTAACCCCTCGTTTTCCCTGCGCCAGATGTCTGTTACTTCAGACGTATCACGCTGATAACGTCTTTGTTGGCTGAAATGATTTACAAATTGAGTTCTGAAGTCAACCCATGATTTGATTTTTCCAGGCGGAAGGCTGTCGAACCAGGCGCGAGCAACCCTTGTGAAAGTCTGGATAAACAGCTGGCACCACATTGGCATATTTCATCCTCCCATAACACCAACGCTTGTAAATACTCGAACATGATCGTCAGGGTCAGTTAGACCATTGAACTTTCCCACTGTTGGAGGCAACTTTTCTTTAGATAGCGGGGCTAGAGCAATCTTTGGAATGAACTTCGAGTGTTTGGCAGCTTCAGTTGGCCTATAGGCGAGGCTGAAGTCCCGTTCTGCTTCTTCGATGTATGCGATGCGATGCGTTGGCTTGTAAGACTGATGATTTTTCTGCAGACGGTTGAAGACTGACGAACCTTCGTCATCTTGCCAAGTAGGATCGTTCGGGTCTGAGTCATTCCATTCGTTGTTCATGTTGCGCGGCCCTAGCCGGCTATGAACTGGACGTTTGTGTTGGGCATAGGATGGGTGATCACAGTAAGTGCCAATTTCTCCGTACGTGTCGCGCATGTCGTGCACGCTCATCCTTCTTTGTGGAGGAGGTCTGTTAACTTGCCCTTGAATATTTTGCTGAGGGGGGATCTGGCGCGACCCCTGAGTTAGACCCGAAGGTGTAACCAAGGATGGTTCAGCTTGTAAAATCGCTTGTTGTGCGCTCAAAGACTGATACGCAGCATTTATAGTGGCAATTTGCTTGGCGTACCAAGAGGCTAAGGTTTCGCCCTCTGGTAGCCCTAATAGCGCTGAAATGTTCAGATTTGGAGCTGGGTTTGACGGACCAACAACATTACTTCCTGGGGTACCCGTTTGAGTGATGCGAGTGACACTCGCGCGGGGTCCCCCGGTGTTAGTTTCGTCTTCTTCGACGATCTCGTCAATGGGATGGAGTTGGACGTGCGAATTGTCCTCCCCCGCTCCCGCTTGAAAGATAGTGCCGAAACCGAAATCTGGAATTATCCCTTGACCAGCCATGATCAAGGGGGTAAAAACTCAGAAAAAAGAAGATGGAGTGATTGTAAAAATCGGTGGGCGTCAAGGAAGAAACACGTATCAAATTTTAGGATTAATTAGGGGGTTTATGTTTCAAACATGAGGGTTAATCTTCTTTAACTTTCCTGAGCTCCGATGTGATCCAATCTTCCTGCAAAACAGCAACATCGTTAGCTCGTTAAGAGGGGAATATGGGGGTTTCCCTCTTTACCAGGCTCCAGCGTGAGAATAAGTAACTTCTTTGAGGAAATAAGTGTGTGTTAAGAGTGAAGAGTAGAGGAAACGGAATGGTTAACCTGTGTATGGAGGTCTCTATTTATAGCCGGAGAGGTGTAAGAGGAGATGGGCTGATGGGCCTTGGGCCGGAAGGCGACGACAAGGAATATCCTCCTTGTCTCACTGGTATCTACCGTTAATGGTTTCTAGAAGCTCTCCGGTGCTGGCGCACCTTGATTGGAGCCACGTGTCACAGTTGTCGGCTGTGTTGTCCTTCTGCCATCAGCAAGTAAGTGGATATCATGGGGCAGTTATCGCCGCCCCCTGATTGGTGCCACGTAGGCGTGCTTGTGTACTCTCTGTCTCCTGTACGTCAGTCGATCGTGGAGCACGATAGAGCACAGCCTGGTGGACGCTGATTTGCTCATTCTTCTGCCACTTGTACCTTGTATACTTTCTGAAGTGGCCTTGCTCCGTGACTCCTGCGCGGCCCTTTGTTGTGCACATGATTAGCCCGCGCAGGGTTATATAGGTTGAAGGCTCTTATTCAGAACACTAAGTATGAAAACTGATGTTATCTCTTATCTGGACCCCGCACGAGGCCTTGCTCTGCTTGAGTAGCCCGCGCGGGTCTAAGAGATTGATCAGCTTGCTGAGTAAGGAGTATGGTCCAGTGCGCGACCTGAGATGGTCTGCGCGGATTTTTGGGATCATACCCCTTCAGACAGGGAGTAGGATCAAGTATAAACCACATTTGGCATACAAACTGTAAGAACCATTTAAAAAGTGTCATGTGGCATCCAACCAATTATAGAGAAATAATAAAATAATATCCTAAATAATATAAATTGTATTGAATTCCCTATAAATATGCTAACAAACAATTAATTCTTTATTTGGATCTTCCTTTTGTTTTCAACGTGCTGATTAAGAAAAGTGCAGTTATCATTCAAATATGTGCTAAAATCAATTATCTTGATTAATTTTCATGTGCTAATATAATTCAAATGTGCTACTTTTATGTATGTATTGTTTTGTTATGTGCTAATTTAACTTTTTTAAGTGTTGGGATTTGTTCTTATGGTTTGTAGGATAAATATAGTTTGTACTGGAACCAACCCCATGGTGACAGAACACAATAGGTGTTAAGTTGAGGGTGGCGGGCGTCAAAATGATAGTTATGGGTGGCAGCATCCAATAGCCAATAGTTAGAGGTGACAAAATCCAATAACCCTTAATTATATTATATTGTATAGCCTAGCTAAGATTTTGAGTACGTGAATTATTGGTAAGATTCGACCAAAAGGGGAATTTTATGAGCAACCATTGAATGGGATTGATAGAACTCACGATTAGAATAGAATTGATTTGGATGCAAATCCATGCCTAAATTGTAATTGTAACTTTCAATAATTGTGAACCTTGACAAGAATTATAATTACTATTACTACTACTATCTATATATATAATAAACAAACAAGATTTGGGACACGTGGCATGTTGTAGTGCAACCTCACAATGTTTTTGGCGGGAAAATGTGGGATACATGTTTTTTTTACTCGGGATCCGAATGGAAGTAACCAAACCCGGAATCTTAACCCGAGTATATAAGCAAAATAATAACCTAATTTTCCAAACCCATCATTCAGAAACGTTAGTTTTCAAAACCCTAGCCACTCCTTCATCCATCTTCTCCTGTAGATCAATCATCGCCTCCATCACAACAAAATAGAACAAATGTCGATCAACAACTCCAGCATTGAATACACATATTTGCTTTTGTTTGTGCAAATCTTCTTTTTTGTTCATCCCTACTGATTATTGTTTTGTTATTGCGTTGATTTCGATTTGTTAAATCCTTCATTTACAGCGATCGCCACTACCACATTCTTGGATCTCATCACGATCACGGTAAGTTTCTATTTTCATTGATTGATTTCTGTTAGCCCAACCTATTTTTTGAACGCATAACTGAATATCATTTGAAAGGTTTTTTGCACGCAGATCTGAATATCATTTGAAAGGAGGCTGCCGATAAGATTCGTCAATCAATCCCTTGCACTCTCACCCTTTCTTGCAATAGATCTGGTACAATTGTTTTTATATGAAACAAGGCTAGGGTTTACACTGAATCGATTTTTATCCATTTGTTTCCACTTTTCTTCAATCATTTGGTTATTAGGGTTTACATGTCGAACAACTGTGATAACGCCATTTTTTTTGCATTTAAGGTTTTATATTTTCTCGATTCTACGCCTCAGAGAGAGGTACAATCAGGTTAGCAGACCATCCAAAGTTTAAAATTTATTCGTATAATATTGGATGGTAGCATTTGTATAAGACTGTTCGGTTAAGCGTTTGTTGTGCCTGTAGTTGTATCTCTTGACGGTCTAAAGAGGACTAAAGAGGACCTTTTTCGTGAGCAAAATATGGAACTTGCAACTTTTCTGTACATCTAAAAATCCCTATTGTTGTTGTTGTGGTTTTAGGGGTTTTGTTAGGTTTTATAAGTTCTTGACTTAATCGAATGGTTTGACAAGTTTTTATCTGACTCCATTCAACATTTGTTGTGGAGTAGATTTGACTAAATTGAATGGTTTGACAAGTTTTCTTCTTGCTATTTGTTTGGAGAATTGGTGTTTAATCGATGTTATTTGATTAAAAGATTTGAGTTGAAACAGAAGAACTCATAGAGGAGCGCTTGATAGACGTAGGTGTTATGTGTTTGTTCAGTGTGAGATCTGATTATCAGCATTCTTAGTGAAATCGGTTATCTGCCATATTGACGGGGCTTTCTTGGGACTTGACAGGAATTTGTCTTAGGTTGATGGTAGAGTGTGCAAACATTCCAATCTTGGGTGTCTGTCTTGGACACCAGGTATGTTTTTCAAGGTATGTTTTTCAAGTGCTGCTCTTCATCAATTGTTTATGTGGTTGAAGTATGTTCTCATTTGGTTTGTGGTCTGACAGGCCTTACGATATGTTCATGGTGCAGAGGTCATTCACGCCTTTGAAACTGTCCATGGACGTCTAAGGTATATAAACTTTAGTAGTCATTTCCATAATGCAAATTGACAACAATGTTATGCATTTTGCTTTGGCTATTTCGGTCACTTTCTCTATAATTGTGAGGTTTCTCTGGTCAGTATATTAACTTCAGTTCACCTTTTTAGTGAAATTTAGCATAATGGATGCAACCTGTTTCAGGGTATTCCTTCCGGCACAAATTCTGTCTTTAAGGTACATGTATACTTCAACATGCATAATTTCCTTAAATGGGACTTGACAGAAAGACCTCATGTATAGACATGGCCTACATTCCACAAATGACAAAAAATAAATAATGAAGTATAATTTAACATTTAAATAGAAAACGGTTTTTCTACTCATTCTAAAGAATCAGTATAATATATTAATGCATTAATATAAAAAAACCAACCCAATTTTATACGTAAAGTCCCTCAACATAATTTTGACAATCTCTATAAACATGATAAGGTCCCTCAACTTAATTTGTTATATTAAAGTCCATACCCTGGTGTAGAAAGCAGGTACTTGTGAAACTTATTTTAAATGTCGACCTGTCACCTTCCAAATTTGATAAAGTTTAATTTTGTTATTATTTTGCACACAAAAGCTATATAATCTTATGTTGACGAATTAAAATGTAACGGGACATTATTTTTTTTTTTTCACAAGTACATGTATTCTAGAATCTAGACAAGTGTAGGGAGGACTTTAATATAAAAAAATAAAGTTGAGGGACTTTTTATGTTTTTTTTTACATGTTTAGGGAGGATTTATCCATACTACTACTAAACATCAACTAATAAACTTATATTATATCTGCATACGCATGGGATGTATTTATCCATAATAGATAGCATTTAAATTTTAGTTTACTATCATTCTGCAGCATGAGTTGTAACTTTTGGATTTAGGGTTTGATTACATTAGAGACAGTTGGTGTTGACTCGGCAGCTGCACCATGTTCCGAGCCTATTGAAGAGGTTAAATCCTTAGGATTCCATGAGGGATCTTATCTTTTTCAAGTGGTACATGAAGGATCTTGGTACATCTTTTTTGTTAGCTCGAATGAGACGATTTTCTTAATTTTCATTGTCTTGCTATATAATGCATATCTATTTCTGGTGTTTTACAGGGAAAAAAGGCCAAATCTCATGTTATTTTTGGTTTTATCCGGGTTTGGAGGCGTTTTCAATGAGCATGTAAGTACCTTTTTTGCATACAGATGAGTCTTATTTTTGGTTTTATCCGGGTTTAGAGGTATTTTTGGTTTTATCCGACGTTATGATACAAGCCTTTTTATTTTTTATCCGGTTTTGCAAAACGTATATTTTACACAATTTTCATGGGATCCGAAAACAGGCAAGTCCACTTTATCAGCGTTAATAAAGTCTTTATACTTTTTTCTACATGGATTTGTTTAAAAGATGGGTTGGGTTGGTGTACCTTACGGTTCTTATGTCACACAGGCACGGCTCAAGTTGTTGGCTGATGAAATTGGATCATGGTATCTTCATGTGTCTATTGACAGAGTGGTTTATGTCTTCTTATCTTTGTTTGAAACACCTACTGGGAAACGCACCCGTTTTAAGGTTAGAAAACGCTAAATACAAAATGCTAAAATTCATATATAGTTCTGTCCTTTTTAATTGAATATTCGTTCATGACCCGTTATAGGTAAATGGCAGAACGGACAATAAAAATTTAGGCATTCAAAACATACAAGCTTGTGCTTCGACTAAATGAATATGGTGATAGTGGTGGCGTCCTTAAGAGAGACGATAATTGCTTCCTTTTGGTAAGTTATTTCTTCCGATTCTTATATTCGATTATTTGATTTTTTATATTGATCTTAACCCTTCTTTTATTCAAATTTTAGGTTTATTCGAAGCTCTCTCTTATCACCTTTTTTTTTCCTGTAAAGGTATATGTCTGATTTCGTTGATGTTTTTTTTATTTGAGTTAGAGTTTTTTTTTTTTTTTTTACCTTTGTTGATATTTTTAGTATTATAACAATCATGTTTGTTGTTTAAGACTTTAAGCAATCTTGAATGTATTAATAGTAGTGATAGTACCTTTACAAGTTGATATAATCGTTTGATTAACCCTTATTTATAAAGAATGAGGTTGAATATGATTTGGTTTTGTAATTGTTTATAGATCTTAAATTCAGAATCTATTATTATGAAGTAAGATTTTACATAATATGTTTACATTTTAAAGTTTCAAAAACCACTTTTTATATTACTATAAATTAACTTTTACATTATTTTTGGGAACTGCTAAATCAAAGAAATTCGATAACCTTGATTTGAGTATTTTAGTAAATTTTCATAACCAAATTTTAAATTTCAAATTTCATTGCTAAAATTTCTAACCCACCATCTATTATAAATACCTTTCTTTCATTGTGTTTCATTCACATCTAACATTTAAAGTTTATGTGAATCCATTATACACGATCAAAGGTATGGCTATTATCTATTTCATCATTCATCGATTTATATTAATATCAACCTAATATATTATGATTTCTTTTGATCTGTTTGTTTTTTTTTTTTTTTGTTTTTCGTAATAACAATGTTTTTTTTTCTAATCAAACTTATATGATCATATACTCTTATTAGTATTAGTATTCAGTCTACCTCTTATTTCAATATTACAATTTAAATTGTTAACCTTCAGTCTATAAATATTAATCTATAAATAGCCATACGGAAGTATTAACTTTCATGCGTACATGACACCCAATGTTTATATTTTTTAATCGTGTTGCTTTCTTTTTTATACCATGTAATTGTTTTCGGTTATAGTTAATTTCGTTTATTGTTACACATAATAACTTTATGTTATAAAATTTTCGTCTATAATCATAGATAGAAATTTTTATTAGGTTATTTTAACATATACATAAACTAAATTATTTGATATGTTATATCTTCTACTGTTATATCTATTGTAACATATACATAAACTTTTAATGTGTATTACAATTACAATTCATATTTGTTGTTCATTCTTTCATTGTACTAATCACATTATTATACATACATATACTGTATAAATTAACAAGTAAAATTAACGTTATTATATGTTTTGATACAATTTTAAAGATTCTTAATTAACGTTTTTATATGTTGTAATACAATTTGAAAGATGGTTACGTGTTTGTGATATTATCTTTAATTTCGTTTATTGTTACACATAATAAGTTTCAATTAAAAATTTTTAGTCTAATCATAGAAAGAAATTCTGATTAATTTTTTTTAACATATACATAAACTATTTTATTTTATTTGTTATATCTTCCATTGTAGCAAAATTATATCATAAAATGGAGAAGCTTGGTTCTGAATTGATTGTGGACGAAATTTTCACAAGGCTGCCTGCAAAAGCTATAGGCCGTTTCAAGTGTCTATCCAAATTTTTCCGTCACGAACTGTCAAATAATAATTTTGAGAATATGCATTCTCGGCGAATTCTAAGTTCGCTACAAAAGAAGCTTCTTTCCTTAAAAGACAACACAATTATTGTTGACAACATAGTAGGCGGGACTTTGCAAGCCGATACAAGCAAAACCATAATTTCTCCATCTAATGTCCATCCTTCTTACTTACGTGTTTTAGCGTCCTTTAAAGGTCTGCTATTAATTTGCAATGAAAGGATGTTTTGTGAGCTCATACTTTGGAATCCAACAACAAGGCGCTTTAAAATTTTGGCCGATGACTACTTTGATCGTAATTTTGAGCGAAACGCTGATACTGGTGGAATGTACTTTGACGACTCGAACGATCTCAAAGTTCTCCACATCAATCGTTACCGTAATGTTCTTAATGCTCGAGTTTACTCACGTCGTCGTGAGTCATGGAGAAAGATAAATTCATTGAACGTCACTAATTATGCTTCAACATATTACTCATGGTCTCCCGGAATTTATTCTGGGATAAGCATATATTTTATGGTTTCCAATTATTGGTTTCCACCAGGTGAGAGACACATGGTAGCTTTCGACGTTCTTTCCGAAACTTTCAGCACAATTCCTTTTCCCGAGGTTTTTGATTTGAATGCTTGGCAAGGACATTTTTTGAGCATTGGAATGAAGCTGCACGTCATTGTTGTTGGACGGTCTGAAAACCTATATTCTGATTTGTTCAAATTTGAAGATGAGGCTTGGATCAAGGTGTTTTCTTTCAATACGCCTCATGTTGTTGATTATCTTGAAAGGCGTCAAAGGAATAATATAATTCAAGACAACAAGTGGCTCATAACAAGCATTTGGGGTGATATTGTTGAAGTTGACCTTTCTAACGAATCTTTCGAGTACCTCCAACATGTTGATGACTACACCGGTTCTAAAGGAGCCTTATTTATCGAAACCACTATGTCACCTATAGTTTAGAAATTTTTATATTATTGTTTCAAGTTTTTTATCTTATATCCTATCTGAAGTTGAATAACTAAAGACCTTATTATATTTTATTTTTTATTGGTTTAATACAGCATTTGAAGTTATGTATTGACATCATTTGTTTTTTTTTTTCGGTTTGTAATATTTTTAATTTTTGTGATGCTTTTATTTTTTGGTTGTATAATGCTAATTTAGGATAAGATAATTGACGTATCAATTACTATCTAATTATTATTATTACATATTTTTATTAAATTAGTATATTGTTAACTGTTGTTTAAATTTATGTATTAAATTTATCATTTTTTTATTAACTTAATATAAATATGTTAAACATGTTAATATTAACAGAATATTATATATAACCATTAAGTATAAATTTTTTTTTCAAACGTGAATACTGTGGGTTTGGATATTTCAATTTAAATTATGACAAATCTTTATACAAAATCTAAAGTAACATCCAAGATATCAAGCGTGAATACTCACATGTTGTCAATCTATCTTTATAAACAAAAAAATAAATGGATATATATTAATAAAAGAACACATGGGATAATAAACAATAGAAACGTTTGTATGAGTAAAAATTTATAAAATATAATAATAATGAAAACAAATTTTTTTTCAGTCTGTATCATAAAACAATTTAAGCAACACATTCTTCATTAAATTCTTCTTTAACATCTCTTAAATGTTACATATTAAATCACGATAAATTCAAATGAAAAACATATTAAAACTAAAGTGTAGGTGACAAAACGGTCTCTTCAAAAGATGCGACGTTATATAGGCCTTGAAATGTCTCAGCGTCTTGTAAATATTGAAGATCTTTCATGTCAATTTTTATTTCAATAATACTACCCCAGTCGGTAATAAATGACCAACTTTCTCCTCCTTTCTCACCTAACTTGTTAAGCCATAAGTCAAATGAAATTGAATTTGGCTTTGTAAAAGAAGACACTTCTAACCATCCTTGATCTTCAAATTTAAATAGCTTCACGTTTATATCATGGGTCTTTACGACAACAAACATATGAAGTGTGTTGCGGATTTTGAAAAAGCAGCTTTGGCGAGCAACAACATGAGTAAATTGTGGTATAGAAAGCTTTGAGAAAGTTTCAGAAACCACATCAAAAGCAATCATATAACTTTTAGGAGGCGCCCAATAATGTGGAGATGCAAAATATAGAACATTGTTGCATAAAGTGTCGTTAGACCACAAATATAACATTGAAGCGTAATCTGATCCTTTTAAAAAAGTTAAAGTTTTCCATTCATGTGTGTTCATAGAAGACACACGAGGTACAACATCATCCATACGACGTTGGAGATGTAATATTTTAACATCGTTAAATGAGTCTAGATAAATCCCAACTGCATCTGCCTTGATATCGAAAAAACTTTTAGGTTTATTATGACACAAATTCAAAAATTTATTGGTGGTTGGATTCCACAGAATCAATTGGTCTGAAGGACCTTGGATGCACATCAGTAAAAGACCGTATTGAGAAGCAAGAATCGTTAGATTTGAAAGTGGGGTATCAACGGGGAAGGAAATAAACTTCCTCTCACAAATGTCTACCTTTCCTCCAATCAAGTTGTCAATATAAATTGATGATGCAGTCAACGTGATTAGCTTACGATGTTCAGAATTATGCATACGGCGAGAGTGAATAATAGAAAAAATAGATGAAGACAATTCATAACGCCATTGCTTGCAAACTGATTTAAATCGTCCAACACATTTACTTGGTAGCCTTGATAGGATTTCGTGAGCAAACATCTCAAACTCAAGAGGTTCCATCCTAAAAAAAGATTCATATGAAACAAATGATAAGATTTATGTATATGAATTTGTGAAGCAATCAACTAATAAATATTAATGATCTACAAACACATATCACATATAAATAATGAATCGTATGAAAATGATATACATCTTTAAACAAAAATACGAAAATAATAGAAATAAAAGCAAACCGAAATTCGGAGTTGGAGATAATAACCTTTTGAGTCAACACATCTAATCTGACCCAGTAACAAATGCTTTATTTATAAATCCATTTGAAGGTAAATATTTATAATTAATGAAAATATTTTATTTAAAGCATGAGATGTCTCAGATTATATAAAATTTAATTAAAAAGTTAAGTCCATAAATAGCTAAAGCAGCAATAAATCTATTTAAATTTTTAATAATTTATAACTAATTAGGATACTCTATTTTAAACATGAGATGTAAAAGATTATATAAATTTGATTGAAAATAGTAACTCGAAATTTGAATTAGGAAATATTTATAATTAATGAGAATATTTTATTTTAAGGATCAGATGTAACAATACTTTTCAAAGTTATTGCAAATATTATAATTTTTATAAATGTTAAACCATCTTAATCTTAGCAATAATATAAATATGTGATTTATGTATTTGAAATAGTTGTCAAATGAATAAATCAGTTTTAATTATTAGGTTAGTTTTATTGATTATTTAGACAAATTTTGGCAGATATATCGATAAAATATTCGGTTGACTTAAAAATTAATTTCACAGTTCTTAAGATCAAAATACAAAATTCTCAAATGTAAATTAACGATTTTATTGGTTACATAATTCCTTAAATAACAAATCAATTCGTAAAAATAAAATCTCATTTCCATTATTAACTTAAAAATTTAGGTTTACTTAAATAAGTATGGTTGTTCAATACACCTAAAATTCCGCCAAAAATATGAACTTCACTTAGATAGATGTATAAATAAATTTGAATTATACTAAAAAACATTAACAGATTCAAAATTGACATTTAAAAATCGACTTACCTTTTTTAATTAGAAATCCTTTTTTTTTCTTTTTATTGCAAAACTTCATCTATTATATAAAGGTTATACTAATTTGACGATATCGATTAATTTTTTTTAGAAAGAAATCATGAATATTTACTGGTTATGTATGAAAATACAACTTTTATAATATGTTATATATTTTTATTAGTTGAAAATTCAACTAAAAGAATAATATAATATAATTTAAAAACAAACAATATAACATTTTGTATCAGTTTACAAAACATTTTTTAACTGAGATCTCATTAAGAATTAAAAGGTAATAAACTTTACACGAAAACTATGAATACACATAGAGACAAAGTTAGAATACTGATGAAACGGAACAAATAAATTATTGTGTGAAGGCAAATAAGATACTAACGACTTTCAAAATGTTGTTTATGTACATTTTAATATTAACAACTAAATTTTCCTAACCCGGGATGTTCCCGGGTGATAGCCTATTATACAAATATATCGATAAAAAAATTGGTTGACTTAAAAGTTATTTCGCAGTTCTTAAGATAAATTTGGAAAATTTTCAAATGTCAATTAACGATTTTCTTGGTTATAAAATTCCTTAAATAACAAATCATTCTTAAAAAAAAATATTATTTCCATTCATAAGTTAAAAATTTCGGTTGACTTAAATAAGTATGGTTGTTCAAAAACACCCAAAATTCCGCCAAAAAATATGAACTTCAATTACATAGATGTATAAATAAATTTGAATTACAATAAAAACAATAAACAGAATCAACATTAACATTTATAAATCGACTTACCATTTTGAATTATAAATCGTTTTTTTTTTTTTGTTTATTCAATTAGGCTCAAGTTAATCTACTATATAAAGGATATATATAGCATTTTCAATTATAGGTTTTGAAGTTTTTAATAATGGTTTATATTCCTTTCGATATTATACTCTTTGAAATCTTAATTAGGCTCAATGGTAGATCCATTGATCAGTGCAAATGTGTGTGTAAACAATGAAATGAAGGGCTATCATCATGTCCGTTTGAGTGGTTATACGTCAACTATGCTAAAGAATATCTTGTAATATATTATAGTTGTCTTTTACTTACATTCAAAATTTAAATTAGTTTTCTCAACATTCTTACTTTTTACATGAAAATAATTTGCAATTTATGGACGCAGGAAAATTTTTGGGAGGACTGCCCATCGCTATATGGTGTACTTTATAAAGAATTTTTTCCTCCTGAATGGAATCGCAATAAAATAGAAGAATATGAGGCAATGGAGGAAGATAACACGATTGGTGAAAAAAAGAATTAGTCTTTTGGAACATTTGAGTTATGGGTTGTTTGTTCGTTATAATAAGTGTTTCCTATGTTTAAATAATATTTTCAGTTTTAATTTTTCTGGAATAAAAAAAAAATTGTGATATGGAACTTAATGGTTTTTGGTTATTATAATGTGTTATATAATATATATGTAATATCCATTTTTGAATTATGTGATTTATAAGAAAAACATCAAAAAAATAATTCATAACACAAGCAAAGTAAAAAATAGAAAAATTAAACAAAAACACCGCGGAATACATTATCACGAAAATATGTGATTTATTAAGACAAAATAAATTATATTTCATTATTATACAACGAAAATTGTGAATATTGGAAAAAGGAAAACAAAAAAAAAAGGTAAATGTGAAATAACCTTAGAAAAGATTTAAAATAAAAAATAAATACTTAAATATTATCTATCAGAATCATACCATCATTTCAACCTATACTTACCCATACCTTGAGCTCACCTACATTCACATTCTTAAAGAAATCTAAAAATCGCCTGATGAAGCTTTGGTAAAGGTAATTTTCCGGCAATAACTCCGATCACTTGTAAAACGATTTCTTTTTTGATTTATAGAGTAAAATTGTCTTTAGAACTACAAATAACTCATGGGAAGTTTGTTTTTAACCGATTAATTAATACATATACGTGAAAATTGGTGTTTAGGTATTTCTTAAGTTGAGATTTAGTATGGTATGCGTATATAAAATGGATTATATGTATCTGGACTTAAATTTTGTTAATATAGAATATAAATTTCGGTTATTTAAATATATAATTAATATGATATTTCGATGATTGGATTAATTCGAAAAAATAAATTTTTTAAAAATTTATAAATTAAGTGTATGAATACGTATGTTAACAAAATTGTCAAACTATTTCCTAAAAAAATATATATTTAATATAAATTTTCCAAATCGAAACATAAATAGAATCATCTTACTATTTATATTATGTATTATATCCTAATATATCAATTTAAATTAAACAACTTCCAAAATTAAAATTTTATTATAAGTATTTAAATATATTCATATATATTTTAGTGATAACATAAAACTAAAATCCGGCTGTATATTTAGTCAGAGTACAAAATGTAAATTTGGGTTTTTTAAATATATACGGTATTTATTAAATGTAAGTTAAAAAAAAGTTAGTATATAAAAATATTGAGTTACAGTTTGTTAATTATTATAATATAGGTTTTAAATTTCAAAAAAATACGAAAAGATACTTTCAATACTTATAAAATCCATCGTTCATTAATTTAATTTTAAAATTGATATTAAATATCAATTTTCGAAATCCAAACATAAATACAATCATCTTAGTATTTATTTTATGTATTATATCCTAATATATCAATTTAAATTAAACAACTTCCTAAATTAAAACTTTATTATAAATACATGTTCAAAGTTGTTAGAAATTCATACATTAGAAGAGAAAAATTTGTATTTGAGTTTGAATTTAACAAGGTATGAATTTATATTTTTTTTACTCTAATCTACAAGTAGTTTATTATTTTATTCATTCTAATTTTTAGTTTCTTTTATTTATATAAAAATAACTTTTCGTTTATATTTTGTAGATGTCAAGTCATGAATTTATCCTAAAGAATCCTTTGAGAAACATATATGACCTTTGGCAAATTATGAAGGTTTGTATATATTTGTATAATGCGAAAAGTACAATTTTTTTTAAATTAATGATTTTCGTAATTTTAAATTTAAACAGCCTCAAGTTGTTATCATACTTGGTACTATTAAGGCTATAGATAAGCATTTTGGTTGGCACTATATGGAGTGTCCTAAATGTTTAACGGAGGCGTCTACAGATTTTATAGACTGTGTGAGTTTGGAGGAACATTTTTTTCATGTGTGCAAAAACCCTGATTGTGATGAAAGTGTTATATATCCAGTTCCAAGGTAATATAAGCTATTTTTATCTATTTAAATATTTATATGTTTTGTAAAATAATCGATTTTTATATATGTATGTTTATATTTAACTTAATTAGATTCAAAATAAAAGTTCAAGTTGAAGACAATAGTGATGATGTTCCACTAATATTATTTCATCCTCTGGTTGATGAAATCATCAAAAAAGTTGTTCTCAAGTCGACTGAACAATTGTTTCAAGAAAATACAACACCTGTATGTATAAATAATTTTTACTTATCCTATATTTTTTTCATTATATTTATAAAAAAATATATTAATTGTATAAAATATTTTTATTCATAGGATGTTGAAGAAGTAATGTTTCCCGTGGATTTAAACAAGTTGACTGGAAAGATGTTTGCTTTTAAAATTGAGATAACAAATTATAATCTGACTAACTTTGATGAGATGTATTTTGTCACAAACATGACTGATGATGAGGTAATTATCAATGAGCTCAAAGAAAAGATGAAAATTACTGAGGTATTTTTTATTTCAATACATGATTCATATTAATACATTAATATTTACATCATATTTAATTAATTTTTACATTTGTTTTAGGTCAACGATAAAGAATTTATCAAAAAGAAAATTCACATTCCAAGTGTTAAAGATGATGACTCTAACACCAGTTCAGATAGCAGTAAAATCTTCAAACGTAGATTGGGTGACGTCTACAAGTCTTCAAGTTCAAGTAGTTTCAAGGATTTGGAGAAAGTTCGCAAGAAATAAAGTTATTTCATATTTCTATGAATTTAAATCAGTTGTTATGATTTTTACGTTTTTAACAATGGTATTTTGAATTTTATAGTATGTTTGATGTGGTTATTTGAGTTTTATATGTTTTTTTTTAATATGTTATCTATAATATAAAGATGTGATGTAAATCTTAGCTTTTTAATCATGAATAAACAAATGCAATCTAATAATAAAATGTATACTATATATAACAAATTATTAAACCCTAAATTTTATATTCATTCATATCTGCTACATACAATACAGAGACAAAACGTTACAGATTCGATAACAAAAAACCGTAACATACAATACAGAGACTAGCAATTGTGAATCTTTACTGATGGGTGCACTTCGGAATGTAGTAGATATGAATGAATATAACCCCAGTGGTAGATATGTAATTAGCGAGCTCTGGAATTTCAAGGAAAATCCAAGAGCTACACTGGGGTTATAATCATTGATATCAATCACTTTCTTATGTGCACTGCACCATCTTCTAGGAGGTTGTCAAGTGTTCTCGCCTTTGTAGTTGGTGTTTTGCGTATCTTTACATCCGCAGCCATTCTGTACAATATTTTCACAAAAAACATCACAAACAACCCTGAATAAAGCAAAACAAACATGAATAACCCTATGTTTTTTCACAAGCATTACAAACATGAAGAACCCAAAATACCCAAATAACTGATTATCATCGAATCAAATACATTCAAATGACCAATAAACACATTCTGTTTTTTAAAGCAAAACAAACATGAACAACCCTCTGTTTTTCACAAGTAAAACAAAGATGAAGAACCCAAAATACCCAAATACATGATTATCATCCAATCAAACCAAAACCAAAAATCAAAATGATGAACACATTCAAATAATCAAATCAAATCAAAAATACCCAAATAACACATTCAAATCGTCTAATAAAACCAAAAATCAATATGAAGAACACATCAATCCGAAACTGATCCGACGAGTTCTTTTTAAACAGTTCTCAAACAACCAACCAAAACTATTTGAAATTTACCAAAAATTTGTTTTCACATTTCAAGTATCAATCTTGATGTGTTCAAATAACTACAAAACCAAACCTCTGTTTTGAAGATGTACCTGATGAAGATGATTATGAAGATGATGAAGATGATCTGTTCGCTGAAGATGAAGATTATCTGTTCAGCAATTAAGATGTTGGTGTGTTCACCGATGAAGATGGTCTATTTAGCGATGTCGATGAAGATGATGATATGTTCGCTGTTCGATGAAGGTGTTGGAAGTTGGGAGAGATTTTGTTGATAAGTGTGATAAACTGATATGATCTTCATATCTCATAAGTGTAGATATTAAGGGGTAAAGGGTATAAAAGACTTTTCATATTTGTCAAAGTGGGAGTATTTTAGATGGTGGATCGGTGTAGTAGACCTGTTGTGTTATGCTACATGTTTAAATTATGTAAAGTTTTATGTTTTTATTTACTGGAATTTATGTTTAATAACGATATTAAAACTAATTTGACGATATCGATTAATTTTTTTTAGAAAGAAATCATGAATATTTACTGGTTATGTATAAAAATAACACTTTTATAATATGTTATATATTTTTATTAGTTGAAAATTCAACTAAAAGAATAATATAATATATTTAAAAACAAACAATATAACATTTTGTATCAGTTTACAAAATTTTTTTTAACTGAGATCTCATTAAGAATTAAAAGGTAATAAACTTTACACGAAAACTATGAATACACATAGAGACAAAGTTAAGATACTGATGAAACGAAACAAATAAATTTTTGTGTGAAGGAAAATAAGATACTAACCACTTTCAAAATGTTGTTTATGCAACTTTTAGTATTAACAACTAAATTTTCCTACCCCGGGATGTTCCCGGGTGATAGCCTAGTATATTAATAAATGAATTGAAATGAAAAGTGATTTTAGTATTATATTAATATATAGTTTTTTAATACTTTTGTTATTTTAATATTATAATTATTTTGATATTATAATAATAGTAATTTTCTTTACTTTTTAACTTTAATCATTTTTTTAATATCAGGGGTTAGGATAAGCTTTGTGTCAACCGGTATCGAACCAGTACTGGTATCGAAAATATCGGGACCGTCATGTTCGGTATCAGTATATGAAGGTAAAAACCGGCACTAATATAGAAAACACCAAAAGTTGGTGCCGAATTGATATTGGAAATCTTTTGGTTCAGGAAATTCAGTGCTGCTACCAGGTACCATTTGCTCATCCCTGATCACGGTTACCGTACGAACAATGGTATCGTACAACTTTTTTTTGTGTTGATTTTCTTCAAATTTTAATTTTTTCTTTTTTTAGCTTCAGTGGTAGGGATGAGCTCGTTGCCAACCGATACAGAATCGGTACTGATACTGAAAATACCGGTTACGGTACCGGTATATGAAGGTAAAAAACGGTTGTGAACCGGTACCAGGAACGCCAAAAGTCGGTACCGAATTGGTACTTAAGATCTTTCGGTTTCGTACGAACCACATCGTTACCATACAACTTTTTTTGTTGATTTTCTTTCGGTTATCTTTTAGTGTTTTTTTCTACATTTTCTTTTTTATTCTTGTCAGCAGTTTTGTTCGCAACACGCTCGTAGTGATTTCAAAACACATGTAAACACAGACTAAATAACAAAAGAAATTCGCTGCAACGAGGCGAACTTCTTTAAACCTAGTTTGGACAGCGAAAGTTTGGTAAAAGACCAAATTGGCCAAATAGTTTTAACTAGAAGTTATACCCGCGCTTCGCAACGGGATAAAGCCTTTTTAAAGTTACGTGTAACGGCTGGTTGTCTATAAAATTTAAACGTAGAAATAAAGCACTTAACGACTATATATTTGAAAAGCACAAAAATGTATGTCGTAAAAATGTATGCATAGAATACTCAAAAATCAATTCAAAGGAAGTCGTGTATCATTTAGTTTGACCTCACTAGTTTAAACTAGTTTTTTTATACCGAAACGTACATAAAAATAAGCTCGTAAGAAACTAGTTTTTTTTCTAAGTTAAAGAATGGTACGTCGGATTACGGCGGTGTTGTTGACTAAAGCCCTGAACAACAAGTCGAGCTTTGTTTCTTACAACAACTCCTCTGTCGTCTCTCTTGCATTTAAATACCCATTTCGTATTTATTTTCCTATGACCATCCGGCAAATCAACTAACTTCCACACTCCCAACTTTTCAAATTGGCTCAGTTCCTCCTGCATCGCAATGACCCAAGAGTCTTCAGTAAGCGCCTCTTTGTAAGTTCTTGGCTCTACCTGCGAGATAAAACAGCTCAATGAGAATTCAGTTTGCAAAGGAGCAACTTTTGTATAAAAACATGTAAGCCCTTTATCAATCTGTCTTCGAGTGCGAACGCCAGCTTGCAATTCTCCTATGATCAACTCCTCTGGATGATATGAAAAAATTCGCGGCATTTCTTCGCTTGGAACATCTACATTTCCCTCCAGATTAGTAACATCCTGCTCTGCATCTTGTTCACCAACTTGGTTTGTTTGACTTGAAAACTGAATTTGCTCCCCCTCAGAATCTGAATCACCATGATCAAAGACTGGCATGTTCTCAGATTCTTGATTATCATTCTGTGCCGACTGATTATTCTGAGCAACTTCATTCTGTTGGACATCATCATGTTCACCAGCATTACTCGGACCTGCTTCATCGTCATTTGAAGCTTCCCATGGTCGCCTCGAATACTCAGCTGGAAACCTTAGCTGTGACTCGTATTCACGCAAAATATCCAACTCATCAAAGAAATCTTCATCATCCTCTGATTCTTTTCTCATGTCAAACGAATCCCAAAGTTTGTCATAATGATAACGCCATGAATCACCAGGATTTTGTGGCGGCATAGAATAACCTTGACATTCAACATTTACAGCTTCAATAATCCGCTTCTCACTTGGAACGAAGACACGTCGCATCGGATTTGCATAACCAACAAATATTCCCTCAATGTTCTTCGGACCAAACTTTCCATGAGGCTCTATAACTGTACAGGGTGACCCGAACGGTTCTAGATACTTCAAATTTGGTTTGCGATTATTGATTAGCTCAAAGCATGTTTTGTTGAACTTCTTGACAGTGAGAACCCTGTTGAGCGTATAGCATGCGGCAGAAACAGCTTCAGCCCAAAAATTTATCGGTAACTTTGAATCTGCGAGCATAGTTCTAGCCGTCTCGATTAGTGTCCGGTTTTTGTGTTCTGCAACTCCATTCTGCTGCGGAGTGTACGGAGCACTAAACTCATGCAATATACCTCTTTCATCACAAAATTCTTCCATCTTGCTATTTTTGAATTCAGTACCATTATCACTTTGAATTCTTTTGATACGCCTTTGGTACAAATTCTCAATTTTTCTGAACAACGCCATCAAACTATCATATGTTTCATCTTTCGTCTTTAAGAAAGAAACCCACGAAAATCTGGAATAATCATCAGTAACTACCAAACAGTAGTAATCTCCTGTAATGCTTTTGACATTCACAGGACCAAACAAATCCATGTGAAGTCTTTCCAGAGGTCTCGAAACTGAATTGACTTGCTTTGTATGGTGTGACTTTTTCTTCTGCTTGCCTTTAACACAGCTAATGCACTCCCCTTCCAGATGAAAACCTTTGACATGAACTCCAAGAACCAAATCATTGTGCACCAAGTGATTCATCTTCCTTAGGTGAATATGCCCCATCTTGCGGTGCCATAATCTCGATTCTTTCTCAGTTGCTCTAGAAACAAAACAATGTGCTTGACCTGTTGTTGTAGTTGCTACAGTCATATCCAACACATATAAATCATTCACTCTAGGTGCCCGCATGATAATCCATTCTTCAGGGATAACAAATCCTGGTTTCAATATCAAATATTCTTTGTCTGTGAAGTGAGTAGTATACATATTGTCACAAATCTGCGAGATACTAAGCAGATTGTTCTCCAGCTCAGTGATGTAGTTAACTCTTTCAAACGTCACAATCCCATTGGATAACGTTCCTTCACCAATAATTCTACCACCTTCATGACCAGCAAATCCCACATAACCACCGTTGATATTTCTCACATCATATAGCAACGCAGTCTTCCCTGTCATATGTCGAGATGCTCCACTATCCATGATCCATCTGGATACAAGTTTTGGAAGATCCTGCACATAACCAACTTTGACTTAACTAACTTTAATAAAGATGCCGATTCATGCTTCGCGAATAAGGAAGCTCCGGCAAATCAAACTGTTTAGACAAACATGGTGTCCACCCAGGCCTCATCAGCCTTAGGTGTAACCTTGACTTTTGCAATTTGAATTTTGAAGTTTTCAACCTTCAAAGGTGGAAAATTCGCATCATAATCAACCGAAATTGATTCTTCAGCCTTTTTCACTTCAGAAGTTGAAATTTTCATCTCTGTTTTTGGTTTCCAAACTTGTTGAGATAATGCAACCCGTTTATAAAACTTGTCATTTTTAGTTACCACTTTCTTTATGGGTTCATTTTTCATTTTGAAATTGTCATTTTTCACACTCTTTTTCTCAACAATGATTGATGCTTTACCCTTTTCATCAACTTTCTTCTTTTGAATCTTCACAGTTTCAGTCTTAGGCTTCACATTGGTACACTTTCGTGCAATGTGACCAACTTGATTACATCTGAAACATGTTCGAGTATCAACAACTCGACTTGTACCTTCAGACTGATACTGTGAAGCTCTTTTCTCAAAAAACTCTTCATTTGATTTTGAAAAAATCTCATTTTCCTCATCAGAAAGTGAACTTGAACTGTTCACAAACACCTTCTGCAAACCTTTTGTTTTGAAAATTCTTTTTCTGATAACTCTTACCACTCCGATAACCACCCAACCAATTATTTCGATTGTTATTATAAAAATGTAGTGGCACAACAGGCTTTTTGTAGTAAGCTTTATCTTTCTCAAAATTCATTTGCCTTTTTGTTTGTTTCAAACTGTTCACTTCTGACAACTCAACTTCGACCAACTTGAAAACATTTTTCAATTTGTTAACATTAACATTCTCAATTGGAAACTCAGAATCCGAATACAACTTATCAGATCCAGCCATCTTGTACATCACAAGACCCGGTTCATCACCTAAGTTGTTTTTGGATTTTTGTTTCGGAATGTATTTGTTCAAGAAACATTCATCATCTTCAGCTGAATCAGATAATAAAACACTTTTAGCTGTGCTCTTAACAATCTCTGTCTGAACACTATCATCAGATGATGTAGAAAAAGTAACATCAATGTTCTCCGGAAGTTTAACTTCACTCTCTTCCTCAATTTCAACCAACCCAGATTGCTTTTTCGTGTAATTATCAAGAACAGGTGGTGGTACTTGATGAAAACCCACCCCAGTTCCATCACAATACACATCTTCGCCTGCTTTGTCTTTCCCAATGGGTTTGGGAATAATGTGTTGCAAAACAAAGCTTGCGGAGCTATAACTGTTAAGCTTCAACTGGATTCGCTCATTTTCAATTTCAGCCTCTTGAAATTTAAGTTTCAGTTTAGCGATTTCATCCAGTTGTTGGTTGATTGATTCTTCTTTAACTCTAAGCACTGCTTTTAGATGTTCATTTTCTTTAAAAGTTTTACCATTTCGATCATCACAATCTTTCATTGTGCTTTTGAGTTTTTCAAAATTTTCAGAAATCTGACGGTTTTCAAGAATCAACTTTTCATTTTCTTGTTTAATTTTGTCATGATCAATTTTATCGTTTTCAATTTGTCTAGTTAATTCTCTTATCCGTTCAGTTGAAGCTTTAACTGTTTTGTCACGATCAAGAATCTGATTCTCAACGCTTCTGACCTTTGCTGTCAGATCATCAACTTTCTTTCCGTTGAGATACATGACTGTGCTACAAAATTTGCACTCTTTGTTGCAATTTTTGCAATCAGCATTTCCATCTATTTTCTTACCTGATGCATTTTTTGACACGTTTGAACTGACCTGGCTTTTTGACTCAGACACGGAGTTAGAGTCTACCTCAAGTGCCTTAGCAGCCAGCACTTTGTCAGCCATTTTTCCCAGTTTTTCAGCATTCAACTCCTGCGTTGTATCGATAATGCCAGTATCAATCTTCTTTGCTTTCTGAATCTCTTCTTTCTCTTTCTCTTCTTCTTTCATTTTCTCGGTTGGAGTTCCCCACCATTTGTTTTGCCAGTACTCATCATCTTCTTTGTACTGCTGAATTATGGCTTCAATATCAAGCGTTTTGTCATCAATCGCAATATTTCCATATTCATCAAGATAACACTCTCAGTCTAGATCCCATCTATTTTGCTCTCCTTGCTTCGAGATAGATACGAGAAATTCTAATGATTTTGTTTTCAGCTATCATTTTTCTGTATCTATACTTCTGCTCTTCAGTTCTATCATCTTTCCACGGAATAGGATCGTCGTTTTTCGCCATGAATGCGTAACCAACCGCATCTTCTTCTGGTAGAACCTCTTGACTCCAATCATAACCCTCATCATCGTAAATCACCGCAAGAGCTCTAGATTTCTCTCTGTTGTCTTCAACCTGCTTCAATCTAGGTGGCTCAGATTTATTCTGATGATATATTGCCTTCTTATAATAATCATCTCTGAAAGGGTTCTCCGACTCATCAGCATAAGCATTTTTGCATTCTCGTTTGAAGTGACCTTTCTGCTTACACTTGAAGCATGTCACTTTGGATTTATTGAATCCCAGCTTAGTAGATGGACCACCGATTGTCTTTCTGCCGGTAATTTCCATGAAGCGTTGTGCTCGACGAACAGCACTGGCCATAGCCCAACGAATATCGATTAGCTCCATTTCCTCACGATCAATCTGATCATAATCTTCTTTCATCAGATTGGTGTTACCTATCTTTCCAGCTACTAACCCTTCATACGATTCCAACACCGATGCTAGGAAGATCATCTGCTGTTTGGCCGACTCCTCATCAAAATTCTGAGCATTCTTCAAGTCTATTGCAATGTTACATTGAAAACGGTTCTTTGCATCAGAATGACTTGCAGATGATGAAGATCCACTGTGATTTCCACTGCTTTGACCACTTTGACTTTCTTTGTTTGCTGTGGATACATTTTCAGCAGAAAACGCAGTCTTGGGTGACGTTGCTTTTGGCATCATACTCTTTGGATAATATAAATCCAAATTCTGTTGATAAGATGAGTGATTAACTTTGTACGTCTTCTTCAACTCCAACTCGTGACTCTCAAGTTTCTCAATCAGCAAATCTAATGTCAACTTTTCTGGAGCTTTGATGGTATTCTTCAGCATCAACGCATAATATCTCCAATCCATCTCGTCAGGCAACGAATCAAACAATTTGTCGATAAGCTCATACTCAGGATAGATGATATCATGTCGTGCTAATTCCAGCTTAAGATGACCAAATCGTTCTATCATTTTACAGACTGACTCATTCTTAAGACATCCAAAAAGATCAAACTCTTTCCTAAGTAGCTTTCTTTTGTTATTCACAATATCAGTACTTCCTAAACATTTCTTTTCTAACTTTGCCCAAAGATCTTTTGCATTTGAATAATCGATCAATGAAATTATGTCTTCTCGAACGGATTGAAATAACAATGCCACACATTTTTGTTCAGCTACAAACGAATCAATCTCCTCAGCTACTCTTAAAGTTGCACCATATTTGTTTCCATGTTCATAACCGTTTTTCAAACTCTTCCAGCTGGGAAATGAAATTGCCATCAACCAGTCTTCAAACTTTCTTGACCACCGACTGTATTCCTCGATAGCCATTAACTTTGGAGGTTTATTGAACGTTCCAAATGCACTTTCCGATTCCCAAGCTTCCTTTTTCTTCTCTTTTGGCACATTCTCGTTGTTGTTGCTAGACGAAGAATCATCATTTCTGGAGTCTCCAGCGAATGCGTACATGTCACTAAATGGGTTCAAGAATATGTCATCCATCTTGAATGTACCTGAAAACCAATCAAACACTTAGAAAAATTTTGATTTTGGAAAAATATCAATTTCAAGCGAAAGCTTGTTCAAGCGAAACAGCTTGTAATTTTACTGTTCAAGCGAAATGGTCAACAAATATAGAAGGTTCAAGCGAAACAGGTCACTCTGAAGCGAAACCTTCTATTTCGCTTAGACTTTCAAGCGAAATGGTTGAAATAAAGTGCAACAGTTCAAGCGAAAGCCCAGTTAACTAGTTCGCTTCAACTTGTCAAGTGAAAGGGTTCGTTATTTCAAGCGAAAACCTTTGTTTTCAAGCAAAATGGGTCTTTTGCAAAGAACACTTTTCAAGCGAAAGGCTGTTTTAGTCCATTTTTTATCCGTTTTAGTCCGAAATTTAATCTGATTCTATCAAGGATTGTTCTTTACACAATTCCAATCACAATGATATGAATAATGTTCAATTTTGTCCACTAAAATGCCGTAGATCTGAGATCAAAGTTTCTGTTCGAGAAACTGATCGAGTTTTGTAAAAATTATTGAGTTTTACTTTGAATTATGATCTAATACTTTCTAGGATTTATTAATTGAATGATCCGCATGTAATACTCAAAAATTAGACAATTTTAACCGAAGGACCCCATTCAGATCAGAAAAGAATAAAAAGAAATGAGTAGAAAGTAGAGAATCCGGTAATATCAAGCTGCTATGGTATGAACTCCTCGTCCTGAGCTCTGATACCACTTGTTGGACCGTTTTACGACCTCTAAACGTCAGTTAAGGATGTTCATCTTCAAATACGAAGGCGGAATCAACGTAAAAGAAGTCACAACAGCTAGTTTCCTTTTAATCTCTCTTTTCTGATTGATTTTCGTGCTTTTACAATGTATTCTGAAACAAATCCGACAGCACCTCCCTTTACACACACTAACCAGTTCGCTTCAAATGAACAACATACACCACTATATATAGACCTAGTGGGGTTTCGCTTGAGACTGACAACTCATAGGGTTTCGCTTGAGACTGGCTTGAAGCGAAACAGTATGTTAATGATAATAAGGTTTCGCTTGAACCATCCAAGACACTATCTCAAGCGAAAACCCTTCTTAAAACTCAAACTAAAACTAACTTAGACCCTGTTGTGTGTTCATTCAAACCTATTTAAACAAAAGACTTGAATAAGACAAAGTTAACAGACACTAAATGCACCAACACTAACTTTGTGTTTTCAAGTGTGTCAACAGGTATTATCATTCTTATTTCAAACATGAGCAACAAAGGTCTGTGGGATTGGAGTTCGGACTCAAGACCAAGTGAAAATCAGCCTTCGCTTGCCGATTTGTTAATGAATTCCTTGCCTCAAAAACAACAATCAATAAGTGCAAGTCAATGGGCAATGGTGTCGAATCAAAATCAAAACATTCAAAATCTATTGCTCAATGAGAGTGAGACGGGTAGCAATAATCGCCCGCCAAAGCTAAATCACATGAACGACTATCCGTCATGGAAGGGTCGTTTTCACACATACATTCTAGGGCAAAACATTGAACTTTGGACATATTTCATTAATGAATGTAACCCGGAACTCGAAGTAGCAGCATCAACTGCCACTGGTATTTCTAATATGCTTGAAGATGACAAAAAGGCCTATGATTTAGAGAAGAAGGCGTTTGCTTTTCTAACACAAGCTCTTCATAAAGACATCTATCAACAATTTTCTTATAGTAAGAACACGAAAGCTTTATGGGATGCATTGGAAACAAGAGGAGAAGGAAATGCAGCTACTAGAAAGATACGCCATGATCTTTTGAAGAAAGAGTTTGAATCATTTCAATCCTTGGAGAATGAAACCCTAAAGGATATGACTTCTCGTTTCTATCATTTGATGAGTGAAATGTGTTCTTATAAGGTTTATGCATCTCATTTGGAAATGATTGCACGGTTAGCTGATGCTCTACCTCCTAAGTGGAGTCCATTCATTGAACTTCTAAAGCATACGGGTGCTATGGATGGGGAAAATCTCTCTATCTATGAATTCGTTCAGAAGTTGGAACAAAAGAACGAAGAGGAAACTCGGAAAGCTAAAAGGATTGGAGCTCCTCAAAATACAGAAATGTATTTGCCTGGTTTTGCTCCTTCAGCTAGTTCTAGTTCTGTTCAGCAACCTAAGCTTCAAACGGCGTTTGTGTCCAACACAAACTCATCTCCGTTTCCACCGTTCACTCAAACTACTCAACCAGAGTTCGATTTAGGTGCTTATCTTTCACAATCGATATCCAAATCTCAAGCTCAACCTCCACCTCAAGTTACTACTACTCAACCACAGTTCGATTTAGGTGCTTATCTTTCACAATCGATATCCAAATCTAAAGCCCAACAACCACCACAACAAGTACATTATACCAACAATCCTCCACCCCAAGACACGAACACTGTCAAAGTTGATACTTCGAACCTCTCAAAAGTTAGCATTGAAGTTGCAAAGGAGCACATGGAACTCGTTAATACAATGGTCAATGCATACTGGGTTTGGTTGCAGGTCAAATTGGGAACATCAGTATAACCAACGAAGATTATCAACAAATCGACCGTGATGAAATGGAGTTGATGGATATAAAGTGGGCGTTTGCAAGTGCAGTTAGAAGGGCAAATGACTTCATGACTCGAACGGGAAGAAGTTCCTTGGAAAGTAAGCAGGATACGAAGTACGGGTTTGATAAAGAAGCTGTTACATGCTTCAATTGTGGCGAGAAGGGTCATTTTAAACGTGAATGCACTCGACCAACCAAGCAAGGCAATCAGAACCCTTTCAGAAATCAGACAAGTACTTCAAATGTAAATCAAGGCAATCAAGACAATCGTGGAAAAGGGATAGTAGCTGTGAACAACACCACCAACCAGAACCAGTCTGGACCATCAAACAACACTCGTGCATTGACTGTTCAAACAGATGAAGGGTGTAATTGGTCTTTACAATTAGGGGAAGGTGATAATGAAGGAGGAGGAACCGCGTGTTACGCAAAGATCATCAATCACATCAAGCACGTTCATAGGGAAGAATTTTCTAAAAGTGACGACAGTTCGGGTTATACCGGGAGTTCTGATGAAGAAAGTTCTATTTCGGGTGATATGAAAGAAGAAGCGAGTTCTATTGATGATTTGTTGAATGAAGCAGAGGAGTTGAAGTCTCAGAAATCTGTTCTTATCAAGAAGGCTGGGATAGAATCTAAGGAAATGGAGAAGTTCTTCTCTGAAGACGGATCTTTTTCTTTTCAAACTGCCTTTATGGCAAATGTTTCAGCCTCGTCGAGCCAGGTAACATCTGAAACTCCTAGAATATGCAGTGATTGTGCTTATATGAAACAGGAATGTGAGAGAGTGAAACTTGAATGTGACACAATTCATGGTCACAATCAAAGTTTGGTTGTTGAGATGTCAAAGTGCAAAGAGGAAAATATGGCTTTAACAAGAAACGAAAAGGATTTTAAATCTATAATTGAAAATTTAAAGAAAAGTGTTTCCGAAACTACCAAAGTTGTTTATCATAAACAAATTAGTATTAACGGTTACATTAATATCGTTGAGGAAACCAAAAAGGAATTAGCCATTGCCAAATGCGAGCATGATGCTATCAAGCAAAAATTGGAGAGTTATTCTAACTCCCGATTTGTGCTCGATCACATAATTGAAGTTCAACAACTGAAGAAAAACAAGAGTGGTGTTGGGTATAAGAAATGTCCGCCCCCTTTGAGACACAATTATGCTCCACCACCTGATGAAGAGGATATGCCTCGTTTTGAACCCAGTGTGCCTCTAAATTATGAGGAAATTACTACTGGATTAGGGTTCAAACCGGACAGCTCCTCGGGAACCTCATCTGATGAAACAGGAACTTCAACAACAGTGAATCAAAGTCCTCCATCTGTTGAGGATTATGATTCATCTGATGATGAAACAGATGCTAATGACCAGGATGAATCACTTGATAAGAAAAAGAGAATAGAAATTCCAATTGAGAATCATATTCTTTGTGATCCTCCTATTCCTGTTGTGCAACAAGTTGCCAAACAAGTGATTAATTCTGTCAAAGATGACAAGAAACATGTGTCTACTGTTAAGAGTAACAATGTGTTGTATACTTTGGTTGGTGATTCTAAAATCTACTTAGATAATGATTTTCCAATTAAAAATGTCAATCCATCATTGATTGATAACGTTTTTGAAAATAACACAAGTAAGTTTTTGGGAAAGTCGATTCCGGGAGTTATTGTGACTCAATGTGATCCAATTCCTAAGACTGAAATAAAAAAGCAATTTGGAAATCAAAAATCCCCAACAAAGCAACAACCTTTTGCTCCTAAGGGTAAACAACCATTTCAACGAGCTCAAAGGCCTAATGTTTCTAAATCAAAAATTGAAACAAAGGGAGCTCGTTATCAGAAGAAAAGCAATGATGTCAGATTTGTGGCATCTGAAGGTACTGATAAAATTGAGACTTTTGCAAACAAGTTAAACACCGATTTTGTACAACAAGTCAAGATTTTAAAGCGTAAAAGTCAAAACAATTACACTCAACATACAAACGGGTGTGAAGAAAAGGCAAGTACCTCAGGTTCTACAGGTTCGACATCTGCTCGTCGATCCGATTCTCCTAAGTTTGTTGAGAGGAGAACGTGTTTTAAATGTGGGGAGTTTGGGCACATCATCAAAGATTGTGCAAACACTCCAAAAGAAAAATTTGTTGAGAAAGCACTACCTGAAAAGATTTACCCTCAATGTCATCCCGTTTCGTCAAAACATGATAAAAGAACTGTTAAAGAACAGGAAACGAAACAATGACATCAAAATGTAAAGAAAATAGAAAAGGCCTTAAAATCTGAGCTCAAATCTGTTCCAAGGGAACCAAGTTCACCTGTAAAACCAGAAGTTTCAAAATCTGTTTACAAAATTCAATTTGGTAAACAAAAACAAACTTGGAAACCTAAGATGGGTGAAAGTTCAGGGGGAGCTGTTAGTTTGGAAAATCATCAACAAATCGAGAACACTATTCGTGATGCTCAGGGACGACCCAAGACAAATGTGGCTTGGGTCCCCATCCTTAACTAATCATTGGATGATATGTGCAGGGTGTTCCAGGAGGAACTATCAGTAGTCATTGGATTGTTGATAGTGGGGCATCCAGGCACATGACGGGCGACTTACGGCTTCTGTACGATGTGAGAAATATTAAAGGAGGCTATGTCGCGTTCGCAGGAGACAAAGGCGGATATATCACCGGAGAAGGAATGATCTCCAATGGAGTGGTATGTTTCGAAAAGATCAATTATGTTCGTCAACTTGATCATAATCTTCTCAGTGTGTCGCAAATCTGCGATAAGAAGTTCACCGTGCATTTTGATGATGCCGGTTGTTATGTGCTTAAACCTGGTTTCAAGATTCCTGATGAATGGATTCTCTTATCGGCTCCAAGAATTAATGATCTTTATATTCTTGACATGAGCCAAGCTATTACGAAATCTGCACAAGTAACATGTTTTGTCTCAAAAGCCACAGAGAAGGAGTCTATTTCTTGGCACAGAAGAATGGGGCACATTCACTTGAGGAAAATGAACCATTTGGTGAAAAATAATCTTGTGAATGGCGTGCCTGTGAGAAGTTTTCATCTACAAGATATCTGTGTTTCGTGCCAGAAAGGGAAACAAACAAAGAAGTCTCACCCTCTAAAGAAAATCAACACTGTCAGCATGCCTCTCGAATGTCTTCATATGGACCTCTTTGGACCTATGAAACACAAGACAACATTCGGCGATGCTTACTGTCTGGTTGTTACTGATGATTATTCTAGATTTTCTTGGGTAGCTTTTATGGCACACAAGAGTGATACTCCTGGAATCCTCAAGGATCTTCTTACAATGTTGGAAAATCTCTACACGTTGAAAGTTAAGAGGATCAGAAGCGACAATGGAACTGAACACCGTGTGATGGATGAGTTCTGTACTTCTAAAGGCATTCTTCATGAATACAGTTCTCGCTATACTCCACAACAAAACGGTGTCGCTGAGAGGAAGAATCGCACGATTATTGAAACTACAAGAACGATGTTGGTAGAGTCGGAGCTTCCTGTTCAATTCTGGGCAGAAGCTGTGTCGACTGCTTGCTACACTTTGAACCGAGTTCTTACAGTTAAGAGGCATGGCAAAACTTGTTTCGAACTTCTACAGAAAAGAAAATCGGATCTTTCTTTCCTTGAACCCTTTGGCGGTCCATGTACCATGATTGATCCAGATGGAAAGTTTGGCGCAAAAGCTATCGAAGGTTTCTTCCTTGGATATGCAACTCCGAATTTTCGTGTATGGAATCTGACCACCAAAAAGATTGAGCTTTGGAATGAAGTAAGGGTTCAAAGGTACACAAATCCTGTTAGATCTCCAGGTGATCCTTGGATGTTCGATTACGATGGGATATTCGACTCCTTTAATCTGCCCACCTTTGATGAAGAATCTGCAGCTGTTCAAATGTTATTTGATAGTGATAACGCTGTCGGCTCGTCATTGGTAAGAACAATTATTGTTAACCCACAAGGTTCTAATTCAGTTAACAATACTGTTCAAAATGAGGTATTTGAAGATGCTACTGACTACAATGAGTCATCGGAAGATGATGAACATCTTGATGCGACTGAAGGCACTTCTGCCCCGGTTGCTCCTGTTCATGGAACTTCTTTAGAAACTCCTCAAGTGTAGAATGTTGATACTGCTGAAGGGAATGCATCTACTTCCACGCATATTCCCGGTGCGGAGTTGGTTGCTGATTCTAATCTAAACAATTTGGGTATTAATGCTAGTGTTCCTGAAAATCCTGAATTGAGGATTCACAATACCTATCCCCAGCAGAACATTATAGGAGATGTCCAACGCGGTGTGCAGACACGTAATCAGCTGAGAAATAACCAGAATGCTGGTTTATATTCAGCCATTAGAGAATCTGGTCTTCAAAACGATTAGTCCTTTGCGTGTTACGTTTCACAAGAAGAACCGAGGTCTTAGAAGGATGCTTTAAATGATAATTCTTGGGTTGAAGCCATGCAGGACGAACTGCAACAATTTCAAAAGCTTGGTGTTTGGAAGCTTGTTGAAAAGCCGGATAATTACAAGAAAATTGGCACACGATGGGCTTATAAATGCAAGAAGGACGACCGTGGAATTGTTATTCGCAACAAGGCAAGATTGGTTGTTCAGTGTTTTCGCCAGATTGAAGGCATTGACTACAATGAAGTTTATGCACCTGTTGCACGTCTGGAAGCTATTCGGATCTTCTTAGCTTATGCTTCTTTCAAAGGATTCAAAGTTTACCAGATGGACGTCAAAAGTGCTTTTCTTCATGGTATAGTTCAAGAAGAGGTGCACGTCGAACAACCTCTAGGTTTTGAAGATCCTATTCACCCCGATCGGGTTTGGTTGCTCAACAAAGCTCTTTATGGTTTACATCAAGCACCTAGGGCTTGGTACGCAACCTTATCCAACTATCTTCTGGAGAATGGATTTCGACGAGGTCTTATTGATTGCACACTCTTTATCAAAGAACAAGATGGAGATCTTCTGCTGGTGCAGGTATACGTTGATGATATAATATTTGGTTCTACTAATGAATCTTTGTGCAGGCAATTCGAACGTGTTATGCAGGAAAAATTCAAAATGAGCGCAATGGGGGAGATGAATTTCTTCTTGGGCCTACAAGTTCAACAAACAGAGTCTGGAATATTCATTCATCAGACTAAATAAGTTGGTGACATTTTGAGCCAATTCCAAATGTCAGATGCAACGCCCATTGGTACCCCACTTCCGCAGAATCACGGGATTACTCCGGATTTGAAGGGAGAAAGTGTCAACTCTTCATAATATTGCGCCATGATCGGATCTCTCATGTATCTCACTGCTTCGAGGCCTAACATCATGTATCCAACGTGCCTGCTTGCAAGATATCAAGCTAACCCGAAGGCCTCACATCTGTTAGCTGTCAAAAGGATTTTTCGCTATTTGAAGGGATGCCCGGACCTTGGTCTTTGGTACCCTAGGGATGATAGCTTTGAATTAATTGCATACAGTGATTCTGATTTTGGTGGTTGCAAAATTGATGGCAAATCGACAAAAGCAGGATGTCAGTTCCTAGGAAATCGCCTAGTCACGTGGCAGTGCAAGAAGCAAACGTGTGTTGCTACATCAACATGTGAAGCAGAATACATTGCTGCCTCGAGTTGTTGCTCTCAAGTTCTTTGGATACAACAACAAATGCGCGACTACGGTTTTGAATTCCTATCTACTCATATTTTTGTTGATAATAATGCTGCCTTACAGATCACTAGAAATCCTGTGCAGCATTCTAAGACCAAACACATCGACATTAAATATCACTTCATACGTGATTGTTTTGACAAGCGATTAATCGATGTTGTTCATGTTCCCACCGATCACCAACGTGCCGACCTGTTTACAAAAGCCTTTGATAAATCACGTTTTGATTATCTACTTTTGGTCAATGGCATTAAGGTGATACCCGAGTAAACTTCTTTGGCTGATCGTTTTTGTAAATATTTTCTTTGAAAAACGTTAAAAATTCAAAAAGATTTCCGTTTTCGTACTCTTTTAGCATTTTAGGGGGAGTAAATTCAAGAAAATACAAAAACATTGCAAAATTCAAAAATCCAAAAAGATGTCTTTACTTTCTGTCTTTACGTTTAATTAAAAAATATATATATATATATAGAAAACCAAAAAGGAGTTTCTTGGATTAAGGAAAATGATGATATTCACTGGTGTGGTCGGTCAACGTGTTCAAAATGAAAAACAAAATTTGAGAAATGATAAGTATCTCTACTAACGATGTATCGGTAGGCTCACAATCAGACTAAAATGTGCTGGATGATACAAACCTAACAGACTTCACGTCAGGTGGGAACCATTCATTGGCATATGGTCTTAGTACCGAAATTTCGTTTGAGAGATTGTCGAGATCTGAAATATTCGGTCTTTATGCTGCTTATCATCTGGGTATCATGGTTGTATCTCAAACCGTAAAAATAACGAAGACGAAGTCTAAGATCTTCTATGATACTATACATACGTGTACATATTGCATTCGACCTCAATAAGTGACCAACAATCACATGTCCAAACAAAATAAGTGATAATATATCACAGATTCTTTGCGGGAGTCAAGTTCGTCTCTCTGCTGTACGAAAGTACTGACCTGTTCACGGACTTGCTCCTGTGCCCTCATGCATCTGAAAATCAAGTTCCTCATCAATAAGTGATTCTATCACATAGGGCTTGTTTTCAAATCTAAATAAGTGAGTCTCTCACATCTTTTATACGGTCAAACAGATGATAATCGGTATACTCACCGGTAAGATGAATTCTCGTGCATACCTTGATACGGGAATGTGTCGTGAGTGGATTCACATAGACAAGTAAGTATAATCCTTACCGCTAATCGTATCTCTTAATTATGATTACGTCTGATCAGTTTGAGTTTATGTGGACAACAATACCGATAATCGAGGTAGTATACTTATCCAGATCTTTAAACAGAAATCAAAATCATGTTGACTAAGACCGTAAGCTGGTATGATTCCTTATCCTTGAAACTCGCAAAAAGTTTGCACTTGTACAGTCTTTTATTTGCTTTAAATTGTTTTTCGTTTAGTTTTCGCGCTTTAATCTCTGTTTTTAGTGTTTATTTGTAAAGTTCGTTTTTGATTAAGCCGAAGTTGTTACTTGAAGTTTTCTACCGGAAGCCTGTAACCTACTTCATAAAACATCCTTGCATTTGAAAACTCAATCAAAATGGAAATGTGTTCATTTAATCAAAATCTCTTCTGTCTGCAAAATCCTTCTTGCCTCTGTGTTTTTGAAAAATTGATGTCAACGAAACAAATGTTGGTCGACGAAACAAAACATTATCGACGAAACACACATGGTCAAAGTCAAATATTTCAACTGGTCAACCTTGGTCAAAACTGTTCTATTAGGCGACGAAACAAGTCCGTTTCGTCGAAGTTATGACGAAACGAAATGGCCCAGTTCCGTTTCGTTTTGGGCTAAAGTTTCAGGCCCAAGTCCAGCCCAACAAGTTCTATTTCGTCGAGCCCATGTCCGTTTCGCCGTGATGTCGGTTTCGTCGAATAAGGCGGTGTATAAAAGAGGGTCCCAGTGTTCACTTTTTCAATATCACAACTGTTTCTCCTTCTTCTTCACACAAAAACCCCATCCCCATACTTTGAAACCGATCACAAAACCCTCATTTTCTCATCTTTGTTTATCAAAATCAAAGGTACAAAAGTGTTCTTGGTTCTATTTCGAACATTTTAACCGTCGGTTTTTGTCCGAAACCCTCAGACACCCTTATTGTTGGTTACATGCATATGATCTCTTGATTTTTGTTTGTATTCTTGCTAAAACACTTAGATTTAGGGATTATATGTTATTACATCTTTGTTTTGGGTTTGGGTTTCATATAACAAAACAGGGGATTAATGATTGTTGATGGGTTAACTGATGGGTTTTTAATCGAAAATTATATACACATTACATATGGGTTGTTTTCACTCGGTTTGGGCTTAAACATGTATTGAATGTGTTTGTTTATTGTTCTGGTCTTTGATTAACCTCCATACTGCGAAACAACAAAACCCCCAAATGGCGAAACGGAAAAACCCTAACTCCGACGAATCAGACGTCGACGAATCAGAGAACGGCGAAACAAACATGACGAATTGAACTGGTCAACGGTCAACCCTCCATTTCATCGTACATCATTCTGTTTCGTCGTATACCCTCTGTTTCGTCATCCATGCCTTAGAAACGTTTCTGTTTTGGTTCTATGTTCACAGAATGTTTGAAACTTTATGTTTTTTGTTCATTTGATGTTATAACTTGTATATATACATGTATAATATACATGTTATATCAATTATGATTTATTGTGGACATTTTCATGTACAGATGGCACCGAAAGAAGGAAAACGCAAGAAATCGACTAAGAAGGAAAACAAGTCAGAAGAGGAGATTATGTCCGAGAAGCGTCATAATCAAATTGCTTATCTGGATCCATATGAAAAACTCACCGAACTGAAAGATATCACAAAGTGGATCAGGGAGTCGCGGATCAATTATGCTGTTACATTCTCGACGCCCGTTTACAAATCACTTATCAAGGCTTTCTGGGGTTCTGCTAGCGTTATGCAATTGGATGGAAAGGAAGTTATCAAGGGTCCTGTGAATGATCTGGATGTTATTGTCTCTCCGGATATATTAAACGAGGTTTTGCAACTACAAGACCATCCGGATGCTCCAGATTCCATTCCTATCATGTGTACAAGAGGCTGTCTGTTAAGAATGAAGTGTACAGGAGATATCTTCAGCAAACAAATTAACAAGGGTGATCTGCCATTACGGTACAAGTTCTTATTGCACATTCTTATTCAATGTCTTAGCAATAGACGTGCTGGATAAGATATGGCTGGAAATGATCTAGTTGGCTTCATGGTATCGTTGGTGTTAAACAAACCGTTTAGCATCTCAAAGTATATCTTCTCCAACATGAAAGAAAATATGACGAGAACAGGAAGTAGAATAACTGGGAACAAGTTTTGGATGTATCTGCGGTTTCTTCAAATGATTATGAATGTTCAACATCCTGGTCTTCCTAAAGCCGAAAATGACCTTCTGAAGATAGAAGCAATGAACTTCAATTCATTGAGGATAATCAAGAACCTTGCTGCCAAAAGATACAAAGAAAGCGTTCCTCCAAGGAAGCTGATCGGCGCGCTAGGAAATCCTGATTATGTTGCTCCAGTTGATGACAAATGGCGTCATGATGACAGCCAATCAGACAACGAAGAGCCTGAGTTGAAAAGGAAAATGATAGAGAAATTTGGTCCTGATCCAGTGGATTCTCAATCTTCTGGAAGTGATAGTGATGACGAAGGCGATGATGGTGGTGATGCAGGTGCCATTGGTGCATCTAGCGCAGGTGCAGCTGGTGGTTCATCACCAGGTGGCGATGATGAGTCTGATTCTGATTCAGATGATCATGTAATCGAACCTGGATACGAAATGTATATTGATGAACGAGGCGTTAAAAGGTACAGGAGAATTAGACAAGAAGATGATCCTGAATACGTTCCAGAGGATCCTGAAGCAGAAAGAAGAACAAAAAGGAAAGCTGAGAAAGCTGCTGCAACTCAAAAGAAGAAATCAAGAAGATATTTGAGTACTTCTACTCAGAAATATATGCCTCAAGAGCCTTCATCTGTTCCTCAAGAACCTGTGCAAGAAACTCCTGTAGTATCGTCAGCTCCGGAAACTCAAACTGTAACTCCTCAGGCCGTTCCTCAAAGATCTATGGTTGCTGAAATCAGAGCAACTACTTCGCAGCTGCTGATCTTGTTCAGAGGCAAACTCATTTCATTAATCTCACGAAGAATGATCAGATTAGTCAATTAGTGGAAATAAACAAGTTGAAGTCCACTGTTGCTCAACAGCAGACTGTGATAGAGCGACAACAAGCTGAGATTGATACACTTAAAACTGAGAATGCTCGTTTGAAGGCTGCTGAAGAAGTGAGAGAGAGAAATAACGCTATACTTCAAACGCGGGTTGCTGCTTTGTGGGATTATCATTGTAAGCAAGAAGAAGTATTGAAGAAAAGGGACGATGATTCCGAAGATCAAGGGAATCCTGACACTTCTGGTACATCACAGCAGCAGCCAGCCGCTACATCTTCTGCAATAGTTGCAGTTCAACCCCCAGTAGTCGAATCTACTCAGGGAACCTCTTCTGGAACAGCTCAACAGGTTGAAGGTACTTCTTCTGTTCCAAGAAGTGCTGATATTGCTTTTCAGGCTATTCATCCAGTCACAAGAGAGTTACTTGAAGAAGGAGAGATTATACAGGATCTTTCTCATGACCAATTGCTTGCTCTACATGCTATGAGAGAGATTGATGATGCAGAGATCGACAAAATGTCAAGTGAGTCTGAGACTGCAAATGTTGAAAATATTGATGAGATCGTATTTGAAGGAGAAGCAAGAAAACCAACTTATGTTCGAACAGATGGTACTGAATTCGCTCCATTTGATGAAGATTGGATGAAGGAGAATGTTGATGACATAGATGAACACTTAAGGAATCGTGATGCGTCTGAAAATGCTACAGATGCATTCTCTGAATGGCGAAAACAGTTCCTATCGAAAGTCTCCAAGCCTGTGCCTGAAAGCGCTCAAGTCGACTACTTGCAGTTTAAAAAGGCGAAGCCAAGTGGAAAAATTCTATGCTGGATGTTTGTTAGGGATATTCACTGCGTCACCGTCAAACGTGAATACGGTATCCAGTACTTCAATTCATTGCTGAACATTTTATCTTTACCATTTTATGATGTTGCAGCGTTGATGAAGCTTGAGCTTGTTAATCGTTCAAACTTCGAAGGCGCTACTTTATTCGAGCGACTAATAAAGATGAACAAGAAGTCAGGATGGAAGGACGAATCATACAAGCCACAGTTCCCCATCTATCAACAGATAAAGTTTACACTAGATCCTGCAACGAATACGGGGTGCTACAAGCTTGTATATCAGCCACCGAGAGTCGTAGATAAAATCCCATTAATGCCGATGCAACAGGATTTTCTCGAAGATATGGCATTATGGTGCTACGACTCCGACACTCATGAAGCCGTGATTGTGTTAAGAGGTGATCGTGAAAACTACCGGATGTTGGATCCGATGTGGATAGTCAACATGTCCGAGGCTGACATAAACATATTATATCGTCACGACATTTTCTATGAAGATCAGGACACGAATCAAGCTTTAAAATTCCAGCGCGTCGCTTGCTTTTGTTATTACCGGGGAATACACGCGGGCAGTTCGTGGTCCGAACAACACTGAGATGGAAGATTAGAAGACCGAAGACGAGTAACAGACAAGGGGGAGTTTGTTGATGCATTTTTAGTGTCTGTAACTAGTCTTACTTAATGATGTATTTTGTATGGTCTTTAAACGTTTATCGAGTATGTATTTGCCGTCGACCAAGTCGGATATCCTCCTATCCGCTTGTGTCTGACTTATTTGTCTTCTTTTGTTATGTAATGTATTATGAACAATGCATGTTGCATGTCAAGGGTAATATGGACATTATGAAATGTTTATAAGTTCCTGTTTGTTGCTGTCTGTTTGCAGCAAACAACACAGCTGATGCAGCCTTCAACGAAACAGATCTGTTTCGTCGAACACCTCATGACGAAACAGAACAACAACCAATTGAATCTGTTACGTCGACATCAACGACGAAACACATCTGTTTCGTCGTGTAATGGGCTGGTTCAGGCCCAATGTGTGTTTCACCGTTCCACCTTGTGTTTCGTCGAGACTTGGGCCCAGGGACTATATAAACAGACTCTGCTTTCACTTTGAAGGTAGATGAGAAAATACCCTTAAAGAAACTCTGTCAAAATTCTGTCAAACTGTGTTTGTATCAGTTTGTAATCGGTTCTCATCCCGTTTAATCAATAGAGTGTGTTTCATTGATTAATACTGTGTCGTTATTGCTTTATATGTTTGATTTGGCATAGTTACGTGGATTCCGCACACGTAACCGTGTTTGCTATAAACAAGTGATTCGGTTCGTTATCGATCCTCGGATTTCGGGACCTACACACTAACTATTACCCTTACATTTCAACTAAAATATGTAACAAGTAGTTGGAAATATTACACTTACCCCCCCCCCTAACGTTGGACGGTTGGGAGACATAATCCCACATGGGATTTTAATTTCATATTTTATTGGATCTTGTCACTAGTCCATGGGACATATTACCCAAGAGTTAACACTTGAACTAGGTTTATAAGTAAACATGGAAGGTTAAACCTCATTCTTACACACACTAGAAAAACACACAACTTCTCTACTCCCCTTGGGAGCTCTCGGCCGAAACCAATCCCCCATACACCCACCTTCAAACATTCATCTTCATACATTACAAGCACATACAAAGGTGTTAGAGATCCTACAAGGAAGCTCGGTGGCTTTGGAAGCGGAAGGACCTCTCTTATCTTCTTTTATCCACTCATTTTCTTCACTTGAATCATCCCTAGCCTTGTGCTAGTGGTAAGAGTCTTGATCTATCTATTTCACATCTATTCTAAGTGGTTAATGATGAATCATAATGTTAAACATGAAGAACACTAAGAAACACAAGAAGTAAACCTTAACATAAGCTCTAGATATAAAGAAATCATGTTGTCTTAGTAGATATACTTGTTGATTATTGTTTGTTTGTAGAAATGATGTTGACCATCATGTAATCTTGCTAGATCATGATTAAAAACATAATCTAGCAAGATGAGAGGATGAACATGTTAAAGGTTATGGATCATCCTTACTAAAGTCATGAACTTGAATGAATATAATGTTTCTTGAAAAATAATGATTAAAGTGTGTTATGAATCACATAGATCTAAATATTTCAAGTATGATTATCCATGAAACCAAGTTAAAAATACAAGTTTCACTAAACCTTGGTTCTTACATAAATAAACATCATTTTTAGTGGTTAGCAAAGTAAAGAAACACATGTGTTACAAGAAAAATACAAGAAGAAGTATTTTTAGAAAACATGAACATAAGTTGTAAAGAATCATATTCTTTAAAAATGGAGTTTTTAAAGAAGCAACCACACTTTAAAGGGGTAACAAGACTTACTAAATACACTAGTAAGTTACTACGCATTTTTATAAATTATCAAGTTCATGAAATAGAGAAATTGATGTATATTGTTGATGATTGTTGTTGAAATTGATGGATGATGATTTAAAAGAAAATAAACACATGTTTTGAAAACATGGGAAACCTCCATTTTTAGGGGAAACTCTGTCAAAAGTTTTATAAATTTTGACACTTAGAAAAATATAAGTTTTTGAGAAACTTATCCCCTAAAAATGTATCTAAAAACATTTACCAAGGTTTCCCAAACTTTTGTGTTAAGAAATGAGGATTTCTTCAAGAATAAAAATGGATATTAAGTATGTATATTTTTGAGAAAAAATACATGTATTTATTGATCACTAAATTTTGTGCTAAGTGTATGTAGTATGTATTATACATGAATAGTGTATTTGGACTTGAGAATACACTAAAAACTCATAAGAGTAAGAATACAAAAATACACATACAACATGCTTAGACACATACAAGAAGATATATTTATGAAAATATATTGCTTGAACAAAATACATAAATCAGGTGCAAAATACAAGATACTTATATTTATTTTTGAGAAAATAATATAAGTAAGATACATAGTTAAAAATATAAATTATTTTTAACACAGGAACACATATACAAAAGATAGTGACTTGTACTTGTGCGATACAAGTCTAGTGACTAACGTTAATAAACACGTTTAGGTCACGACGCTAGATAAGCAAATCCGGTGAAGTTTACGACGCAGGAACACAAAGTTGTGAGTTCATGCTCCCCCTTTTCTTTAACAGTTTTTGGTTTTATAACTCTCGGGGGTGAAATACATGTACAAATACTTAAACGGTATGAAATGCCTAAGAAATACTAGATCATGTGAGCATAGACTTAATACTAAAAATGCCATGAACTCTTGGTGAAAACTAGTACCAAGGAGTGATAAAAATGCCATAAAGTCTTGGTGAAAACTAGTACCAAGCCATTAAAAACATTCAGTGATTAGGGACGAGTGTTAGATCTAACGGGTATGGCCGAACCCCACTCATGGTCACAACTAGTACCTAGTAGTGCTTCGGAGTCCCAGTCGAGATTAATCGATGCAGTCGAGGGAAATCGACACAGTCGAGGGTAATCGACACAGTCAAGGGAAATTGACACAGTCGAGGTTAATCGACACAGTCGAGGAAAAATCGACATGGGTATGAGCCATTACGAGTGCTCCCTATGAGCCATTACGAATGCTCCTAAGGAGTCATAACAAGTACTCCCCAAGTCCTCACATGCCTTAAAGTCTCTCAAAGATTCACAAGAATACTTTATTTTACAAGAATACGTTATTTCACAAGAATACTTTATTTATACAAGGTATACAAAACGCATGAACTCGCTCAACTTTATGTTGATGTTCTCCAAAATTACATGTATTTCAGGTAACATGATGGATCTTGGGCGCAAGTGTCGTAACTAGAAGTAAACTCCAAGTTTGGATGTCATCAACTTATGTTGATTTGTAACCTAGACGGAGGTTGTGTTTTAAAACTTAAATAACAAGTGTTTGTAATACTCAAATTTTATGAATGGATGAACATCGTTTTGATCATGTAGTTGTTTATTACGATTGAATGCAATGATATTAAACCAGTCACACATCATACGCTTCCGCAAAAGACAGGGTGTGACAGATCAGAGTGTAAAAAAGGCGTAAGGTTCACAATGGTGTAAAACTAAAATGGGATATACCGAGCTAGGATTCGAGTTACAGGAATAAGGGCCAAACCAACCACCCAAGAATGGAATCGTCGAGCGAAAACACTTGAAAATCTGCTGGAAGCAGTTTTTCTTGCCACCAGACCATTCTCCATCAATTAGGAATCTGATGACGTCACTAAACACATTCCATATATTGTAGCCATTTTTTGAGTGTTTATTTTTAGGTGTCTAATCTGCATATATATCACCATTGCTCTTGATTTTATTGACTGTATATCTCTTAAATGTCAACATATACACGTGTGATAGTTTACGAAGATTTTTCAATGCTGAGAACCTTGATGAGAGAGTAAAAAAGGCGTAAGATTCACAGTGGTGTAAAATTAAATGGGATATACCGGGCTAGGTTTCGAGTTACAGGAACAAGGGCCAAACCAACCACCCAAGAATGGAATCGTCGAGTGAAAACACTTGACAACCTCCTGGAAGCAGCTTTTTTGCCACCAGACCTTTCTCCATCAATTAGGAATCTGATGCCGTCGCTAAACACATTCCTTAAATTGTAGCCATTTTTTAGTGTTCATTTTTTGGTGTCTAATCCGCATATATATCCCCATTGCTCTTGATTTTCTTGACTGTATATCTCTTAAATTTCAACATATACACGTGTGATTTAGTATACAAAGATTTTTCAATGCCAAGAACCTCGATTAGAGAGTAAAAGAGGCGTAAGGTTCAGAATGGTGTAAAACAAAAATGGATTATACCAGGCTAGGATTTGAGTTACAGGAACAAGGGCCAAACCAACCACCCAAGAATGGAATCGTCAAGCGAAAACACTTAACAACCTCCTGGAAGCAGCTTTTCTTGCCACCAGAGCTTTCTGCATCAATTAGGAATCTGATGCCGTCACTAAACACATTCCTTAAATTGTAGCCATTTTTTGAGTGTTTATTTTTTGGTGTCTTATCCGCATATATATATCACGATTGCTCTTGATTTTCTTCCCTGTATAACTCTTAAATGTCAACATATACACGTGTAATTTAGTTTAAGAAGATTTTTCAAAGCCGAGAACCTCGATCAGAGAGTAAAAAAGGCGTAAGGTTAACAATGGTGTAAAACTAAAATGGGACATACCGGGCTAGGATTCTAGTTACAGGAACAAGGGCCAAACCAACCACCCAAAAAATGGAATCGTCGAGTGAAAACACTTAACAACCTCCTGGAAGCAGCTTTTCTTGCCACCAGACCATTCTCCATCAATTAGGAATCTGATGCCGTCACTTAACACATTCCTTAAATTGTAGCCATTTTTTGAGTGTTTATTTTTTGGTGTCTAATCCGTATATATATCACCATTGCTCTTGATTTTCTTGACTGTTTATCTCTTAAATGTCAACATATACACGTGTGATTTAGTTTACGAAGATTTTTCAATGCCGAGAACCTCGATCAAAGAGTAAAAAAGGCGTAAGGTTCACAATGGTGTAAAACTAAAATGGGATATACCGGGCTAGGATTCGAGTTATAAGAACAAGGGCCAAACCAACCACCCAAGAATAGAATCGTCAACTGAAAACACTTGACAACCACCCGGAAGCAGCTTTTCTTGCCACCAGACCTTTCTCCATCAATTAGGAATCTGATGCCGTTTCTAAACACATTCCTTAAATTGTAGCCATTTTTTGAGTGTTTATTTTTTGTTGTCTAATCCGCATATATATCACCATTGCTCTTGATTTTCTTGACTGTATATCTCTTAAATGTCAACATATACACGTGTGATTAGTTTACGAAGATTTTTTCAATGTTGAGAACCTCGATCAGAGAGTAAAAAAGGCGTAAGGTTCACAATGGTGTAAAACTAAAATGGGATATTCTGGGCTAGGATTCGAGTTACAGGAACAAGGGCCAAACCAACCACCCAAGAACGGAATCATTGAGTGTAAACACTTGACAACCTCCTGGAAGCAGCTTTTCTTGCCCCCAAACCTTTCTCCATCAATTAGGAATCTGATGTCGTCACTAAACACATTCCTTAAATTGTATCCATTTTTTGAGTGTTTATTTTTTGGTGTCTAATCCGCATATATATCACCATTGTTCTTGATTTTCTTGACTGTGTATCTCTTAAATGTCAACATATAGACGTGTGATTTAGTTTATGAAGATTTTTCAATGCCGAGAACCTCGGCCAGAGAGTAAAAAAGGCGTAAGGTTCACAATGGTGTAAAACTAAAATGGGTTATATCGGGCTAGGATTCGAGTTACAGGAACAAGGGCCAAACCAACCACCCAAGAATGAAATCGTCGAGCGAAAATACTTGATTACCTCCTGGAAGCAGCTTTTCTTGCCACCAGACCTTTCTCCATCAATTAGGAATCTGATGCCGTCACTAAACACATTCCGTAAGTTGTAGCCATTTTTTGAGTGTTTATTTTTTGGTGTCTATTCCGCATATATATCACCATTGCTCTTGATTTTCTTGAATGTATATTTCTTACATGTCAACATATACATGTGTGATTTAGTTTATAAAGATTTTTCAATGCCGAGAACCTCGATCAGAGGGTAAAAAAGGCGTAAGGTTAAAAATGGTGTAAAACTAAAATGGGATATACCGGGCTAGTAGTCGAGTTACAGGAACAAGGGCCAAACCAACCACCCAAGAATGTAATCGTCGACCGAAAACACTTGACAACATCCTGGAGCAGCTTTTCTTGCGACCAGACCTTTCTCCATCAATTAGGAATCTCATGCCGTCACTAAACACATTCCTTAAATTGTAGCATTTTTTGAGTGTTCATTTTTTGGTGTATAATCCGCAAATATATCACCAATGCTCTTGATTTTCTTGACTATATATCTCTTAAATGTCAACAATACACGTGTGATTTAGTTTACGAAGATTTTTCAATGCCGCGAACCTCGATCAGAGATTAAAAAGGGCGTAAGGTTCACAGTGGTGTAAAACTAAAATGGGATATACCGGGATAGGATTCGAGTTACAGGAACAAGGGACAAACCAACCCCCCAAGAATGGAGTCGTCGAGCGAAAACACTTGACAACCTCCTGGAAGCAGCTTTTCTTGCCACCAGACTTTTCTCCATCAATTAGGAATCTGATGCCGTTACTAAACACATTCCTTAAATTGTAGCCATTGTTTGAGTGTTTATTTTTGGGTGTCTAATCCGCATATATATCACCATTGCTCAAGATTTTCTTGACTGTATATCTCTTAAATGTCAACATATACACGTGTGATTTAGTTTACGAATATTTTTCAATGCCGAGAACCTCGGTCAGAGAGTAAAAAAGGCGTAAGGTTCACAATGGTGTAAAACTAAAATGGGTTATACCGGGATAGGATTCGAGTTACAGGAACAAGGGCCAAACCAACCACCCAAGAATGGAATCGTCAAGCGAAAACACTTAACAACCTCATGGAAGAAGCTTTTCTTGCTGTAACACCCGTTCTTATTATTATTCAAGGTTTAACGTATATTTTACGTAAAACAGTCATGTAATTAAGATTACATAAACATTTGGAAATACGGGTTTATTAAAACTTTTACAATTCATAAGTTATTTGACATAACGTAATCAGATTCGTCGTATAGATTTACGACAAAGCAATGTGCGGAAGCATGAGTCTTTATTGTGTTCGGTTCTTCGTTGAGCTTGATCGTCTTTCGGCATCCAAAATGTACCTACATTTCATAAACATGAAATGTTTTAGTCATATGGGGATTAAAGAGTGTCTAAACAAATCCGGTAACGAATATGAAAGGAGAAATCCCAACGTTAATCTCTTGATATCAAAACAAGAATTTCAACATGGTCTCCACCGTAACTTACGGTGTCACCGTAAGTTACGGTGGCCTCTGAATTGATATTCCCCCCACCGTAACTCAGGGGTGTTTCACCGTAACAATATCTGCTCCACCGTAACTTACGGTGGCACTGTAAGTTACGGTCGCCCCTGCATTCCAGCTTTCCATTTTGCCGTTATTTGACACGAAAACTTTCGTATCTTTCAATCTGCTTATCTGTTTGACCTACCGTTTCTTCCTACGTGTTTGTAATGTGATTCTCCATCAAATGGATTTAAAATCCGACTTCCGGATTAACAAATTTATAGAGTTTTAAGCTTTTGGCTTAAACTAGAATTTACCCATTTTAACCCATTCATGTATTTATCAAACAAATTTATTTGTTTGATCCCAAATTCTCGTGAACCTTCTAAGTTCTATATCGTCTATCATATTTGGCTCAAACCACGGGTTTCCTACGCATTTTAAACCCGCTTATACTCAAGTGCTTATTTTGACCCGTTAAGGACATTTAAGCACTTTTACGCATAACTCACACCCATTTCTTTCTAGCATTTTATTTCCACATTAGTTATCAAATGACTTTCCATCACATCTATATTTGTGATGGTTTCAATGTGACGATCTATCGAATCCGAGTTTTACCCTTCGTATTATCAATTTACGGCAAAGACTCATATAGAGTCTTTTGACCAAAGATTTACATCCTACGCTATTATACTTATTCTAAGTATTAATCTTGATTAATAAACTTGTTTTCAAGCGACTTCTAAGGGTTGTTTGCTTAATTTTGCTTACAAGGGCGTTTTGGTCATTTTTAACCCTTCTTTTACAACGAAGGACTTGCTTAAGCCATGTACACCCAAAATCAAATTTTTAACCAAATCTTGTTTTCAAAACACTCTGTCTATAATTTAAATCCTTCGGTTTACCTTTTAAGGTAACCGAATGTCCCTTTTTACTTTGCCTAAATCTCATAGATCTCCAAGTTCTAAATGAGGAGTTGATCTATTATACATACCTGGCCCGGATCAACTTATTAACCCGGTTTTAATACCTTGCTTTATATTCGCTAATTAAGAACGATGCGAATATCCATTGGATATCTATTCCTGTAAGCATATAACTCGACAAAGAATCATTAGTCTATATAGTCAAAAGGTGTTGTCTACACCTTTTGACCCGTTTGGCCGAAATGACCATTTATCTTTGCGAGATGACATTTATTATCATCTCCTCTACATGACTCGTTCCGTTTAACACCGTACGGTCATTTTAACATATAAACCGTTTATTACTTTCGACATAATATGACCGAGTTATCGATTTACTTCTTTTCAACCATTATTACGGTTTCTTTTATCTTTGATTGTCTTGTTCCGTTCGACTACACGACGGAACATCATATTTCAATTGTTTAGATATCTCATTCGTAATTTATATGATGAGAAAATATTCCACTATTTAAGACTAGTGTAAGCTATACTTACCTTGCATCCGAATTATGCTTTTCCGCCATTCTTGCTTCGTTTGACCCGCTTCCTTCCCCAAGCCTTCACCTAGCTTGCCAAGCGTCAAACTATCATTGTAATTGTAAGATGGTTAGGTTAGTCATAATCATTTTACGACTATTCCATCCTACTCTTCTTATATCGAATTTACCATCCGATCATACACTTGGTCGATTTGACTTTTTAAGGTCAATCGACTTATCAACTTATTCATTGCACATTTTCACTCTAATTTCAACACTTTAGTTTTCATTTAGGCATTTTAACAAACACCTAATGGGCATGATTCTACACCTTTGCTAACTAGTTCATAATTAGTCATTTTTACCAAGATTAACATCAAGATTTAACCATTATCATGTATGATCAATTACTCAAACTTGCAAATTGTTCAAGTATCTTGCATCTACTATCACTTATGATGATTTCTAACACAACTATATAATCATCTTTTCTACATAATCAAAACCCACTTGACACATGAGTGTATGATTATGAATTCACAATAATGAACATCAATTCGACAAATACATGGCTAGGGTTTACTACTAGACATAGTTTCATCCCTAATTTCATCCAAACAACAAACATGCAAGCTCAGATTCGAATTCTCTAGGTTTGCTCAGAATTTCAACTAGAGATTTTTCAAGAAATATACATACCTCGTGACTCCTTTTTCAATGGAGATCACTAATTCATACTCGGATTTTGATTTGGACTCGATTTGCCCCTTCTATTTGTTGAGATTGTTTGAGCTAGGGTTTGGAGCTTCTTGCTCCTTCTCCTGGACTACTTCACGCACGCACACACACTTGTTGTGTGTGTTGTGTGTTTTAGTTTTAAGTTTATAATTCTAGTTTCAAGTTATCCGGCTTTGGTCCCTCGCGTTTGGTTAGTTATTAATTAGGTCACAACCTAATTATTTTCAACAATACTCTCACTTATTAACTAGGTTTAATATTCCTAGTTAACTTAGCGGGTTCGGGAATCTTTATAACTAAGTTTATTTTGGGTCCCGTTAACCCGGGCCTTTTATCCATTTTATTTCTTAAAAGCTTTTACTCACTTTTTATTTATTATTAGGATTAATTATTTAAATCCTAATATTTACCGGGTAGATTTTACCACTAACGGTACTTTACCCGTCTTTTAGTATTAACGAGGTTTGATTACCAAACCCGTTTTCGGGGTGTTACAAGTCTACCCCGCTTAAAGAGGTTTCGTCCTCGAAACCTTGCTTACATAGTTCATTGAGTTCTAAACTCAATGCGTTTGATCCGAATAATTTCTTAAACATTATTCATACTTTAACCAATTGTTAGTATCACCAGAAAATTTATGGTAATATCTTTTTGGTTACAGAACCTCTGCGTACCTCATACGACATAATGTAACTTGAAATAACGTAATTCCGTTATTTCTACTAGTTTAGTTAACTTAGCGATTTCCATCGCTTTTATATATTATCGAACTCTTTATGAATCCGTTATTTTGACCCGTTTAAAGGTCTTTAGTGAAATCTTTCACTTTTAGCAACCGCTCACTTGGTTACAACGTGATTCTACTTCACATTGCTTCTCTTGACCGTTACTATGTCACATCATGTTTGATTTATATCAACCTTCCATTTTCAAAAATATCACTTTTCGAATATATTGTCTTGCGCCTATCAGTGTCATGACTTGTATCCTTCATGCTTACTATTTAAATTCCTATCAGAATTTATATTTGTAAAAACGTTATTTCTTACTAAAACCAAAGTTTTAGTTTTAGGATCTTCTCTTTAAATTTTGTCAGAATTATGGATATTGACAGTCCATAATTTATTCTCTTACAGTCTTAGTCTTATGCGGGGAATCGTAACAAGTTCCCTCACCTTACACTATTGACCCGTAGGTTCCTTCACTTAACCTCGTAGGCTATTTCATTAGACTTTCACCTCTTTAGGGCGAAGTCTTTATAATCTATCCCTTTCTAATCTTGACCCGTGGGTCGTTTTAGTCTCATAGACCTTTCCATTGTTTACAGCTCTAAAGGTTAGGTTGATCCCGTAGATCATTTCTTACTCATGTCATTCTTAAAATATATGTTTGGTGTCAAGGCACCCTGTTTTTGTTTGAAGTATCATTTGGTTTCAAGCCTAGATTCCGTTAACCTTGATTGTAGTTTCGTGGCTATAATTGTTTTATTTCGGACAATTTTCCGACTTTATGACTTCTCACGTCATTTATGCGTCGGTTTATCTTATGCTCACCATTATTCAGTTTACATACATTCGTATTTAATTATGTCCCATTACCGGGCTCATTATCCTTTTGCCTTTAACGCTACTAGTATCCCGCTTGCGTTTACTCATGCCGTCCGGCATGATATTATGTTCGACCCGTTCAACTTTAAAATAGTTGAACACAATTTATTCAAAATTTCTATTTACATTATCTTGTTTTCTTTTTAGTTATAACTCAAAACCCGAGTCTTTTAACTTTCAATCCGAGTTCCCGTTTCTCGGTTTACGCATGTGTTTAATCCCTACCCGTCAACCGGGTGTTTTACCGAAGTCTTTATTATTGCAACCCTCCCGGTATGCATTAAGACTTCACTTCATTTTTATATTCCGACTTTGTCCTCAAGTTTGACGTTTTACAAAAACGGTCTGTTAAGAGGCATGTTTGCATTTTCCGGGTTCGAGTGTAAGTACACTCCCTCCCAATACTTGTCTAAATCATTTTACATGCTTGCGTTTTTCTGGGTTCGAGTGTAAGTACACCCCCTCCCAATACTTGTCTAAATCATTTTACATGCTTGCGTTTTTCTGGGTTCGAGTGTAAGTACACTCCCTCCCAATACTTGTCTAAATCATTTTACATGTTTCTTTGTCCCTTCACTCGGGCTCATTATTCTGATGTAATACGCTTCCGTCACTCGGTTGTGCGTGTACATTATTATCAATTGTTTTGCTCATTTGATTCATTTGGGTACTTTTAAGTTAGTCCCATTCACTCGGCCCTTACTACATCGGATGTAAACGTGTCCGCCATAAGAAGTTCATGGTATCATATGCCACTACTTACTTGGCCAGAGTAAGCGATTAACACATGACACACATGACCTTTTTATAGTTTTCACATCACGCCCTATGTAAGTAACGCCTCTATTTGTTTCTCTTGGAAACAATATCCCGAATACATTTTCTATTCGGGTTTTTCCAAGTTTTTAATCTACATATGCAACTTTCAATTTCTACTTATTTGTTGCATATTTCTATTTATGCGATTATTTAAAATGTGCACCTGGTAATGTTTGCCCCGACGGGCGTTCTTTGCCATTAACCTTGTTCGCGGTCGTTACGCGATTTGGTCCTTGGTGAGCATGCTCCTCTTGTCATACTTCGGACCGTTCCTCTATCATATCCTTAATTTGTTCAACTCTTGTCATCTTTAAATGCAAGTGTCCTTAAATCAAGACATTCACAAAAGTTAGTAATGTCAACTTCAATAATTGCCTGTATTATAATACAAGGCTTTTTCTACTATACGTGTCAAAGCATGAAATTTCGTCAACTAATTCAATCATTTAATTGGAGTAACGTGTATAACACGATAACTCTATGTGTTGTTTACAACACCTTAACATGCCAATCATTAACATATATGTACTTACCGGATTTGCGATCAAGCCTCGAACCGAACACCCATCTTTATTAAGAGCATAAGGTTTAAGTCCAAGCATAGTTTCCCCACCATACTTGAATCTCCTAAACCAGCGCTCTGATACCAACTTGTAACACCCGTTCTTATTATTCAAGGTTTAACGTATATTTTACGTAAAACAGTCATGTAATTAAGATTATATAAACATTCGGAAATACGGGTTTATTAAAACTTTTACAATTCATAAGTTATTTGACATAACGTAATCAGATTCGTCGTATAGATTTACGACAAAGCAATGTGCGGAAGCATGAGTCTTTATTGTGTTCGGTTCTTCGTTGAGCTTGATCGTCTTTCGGCATCCAAAATGTACCTACATTTCATAAACATGAAATGTTTTAGTCATATGGGGATTAAAGAGTGTCTAAACAAATCCGGTAACGAATATGAAAGGAGAAATCCCAACGTTAATCTCTTGATATCAAAACAAGAATTTCAACATGGTCTCCACCGTAACTTACGGTGTCACCGTAAGTTACGGTGGCCTCTGAATTGATATTCCCCCCACCGTAACTCAGGGGTGTTTCACCGTAACAATATCTGCTCCACCGTAACTTACGGTGGCACCGTAAGTTACGGTCGCCCCTGCATTCCAGCTTTCCATTTTGCCGTTATTTGACACGAAAACTTTCGTATCTTTCAATCTGCTTATCCGTTTGACCTACCGTTTCTTCCTACGTGTTTGTAATGTGATTCTCCATCAAATGGATTTAAAATCCGACTTCCGGATTAACAAATTTATAGAGTTTTAAGCTTTTGGCTTAAACTAGAATTTACCCATTTTAACCCATTCATGTATTTATCAAACAAATTTATTTGTTTGATCCCAAATTCTCGTGAACCTTCTAAGTTCTATATCGTCTATCATATTTGGCTCAAACCACGGGTTTCCTACGCATTTTAAACCCGCTTATACTCAAGTGCTTATTTTGACCCGTTAAGGACATTTAAGCACTTTTACGCATAACTCACACCCATTTCTTTCTAGCATTTTATTTCCACATTAGTTATCAAATGACTTTCCATCACATCTATATTTGTGATGGTTTCAATGTGACGATCTATCGAATCCGAGTTTTACCCTTCGGATTATCAATTTACGGCAAAGACTCATATAGAGTCTTTTGACCAAAGATTTACATCCTACGCTATTATACTTATTCTAAGTATTAATCTTGATTAATAAACTTGTTTTCAAGCGACTTCTAAGGGTTGTTTGCTTAATTTTGCTTACAAGGGCGTTTTGGTCTTTTTTAACCCTTCTTTTACAACGAAGGACTTGCTTAAGCCATGTACACCCAAAATCAAATTTTTAACCAAATCTTGTTTTCAAAACACTCTGTCTATAATTTAAATCCTTCGGTTTACCTTTTAAGGTAACCGAATGTCCCTTTTTACTTTGCCTAAATCTCATAGATCTCCAAGTTCTAAATGAGGAGTTGATCTATTATATACATACCTGGCCCGGATCAACTTATTAACCCGGTTTTAATACCTTGCTTTATATTCGCTAATTAAGAACGATGCGAATATCCATTGGATATCTATTCCTGTAAGCATATAACTCGACAAAGAATCATTAGTCTATATAGTCAAAAGGTGTTGTCTACACCTTTTGACCCGTTTGGCCGAAATGACCATTTATCTTTGCGTGATGATATTTATTATCATCTCCTCTACATGACTCGTTTCGTTTAACACCGTATGGTCATTTTAACATATAAACCATTTATTACTTTCGACATAATATGACCGAGTTATCGATTTACTTCTTTTCAACCATTATTACGGTTTCTTTTATCTTTGATTGTCTTGTTCCGTTCGACTACACGACGGAACATCATATTTCAATTGTTTAGATATCTCATTCGTAATTTATATGATGAGAAAATATTCCACTATTTAAGACTAGTGTAAGCTATACTTACCTTGCATCTGAATTATGCTTTTCCGCCATTCTTGCTTCGTTTGACCCGCTTCCTTCCCCAAGCCTTCACCTAGCTTGCCAAGCGTCAAACTATCATTGTAATTGTAAGATGGTTAGGTTAGTCATAATCATTTTACGACTATTCCATCCTACTCTTCTTATATCGAATTTACCATCCGATCATACACTTGGTCGATTTGACTTTTTAAGGTCAATCGACTTATCAACTTATTCATTGCACATTTTCACTCTAATTTCAACACTTTAGTTTTCATTTAGGCATTTTAACAAACACCTAATGGGCATGATTCTACACCTTTGCTAACTAGTTCATAATTAGTCATTTTTACCAAGATTAACATCAAGATTCAACCATTATCATGTATGATCAATTACTCAAACTTGCAAATTGTTCAAGTATCTTGCATCTACTATCACTTATGATGATTTCTAACACAACTATATAATCATCTTTTCTACATAATCAAAACCCACTTGACACATGAGTGTATGATTATGAATTCACAACAATGAACATCAATTCGACAAATACATGGCTAGGGTTTACTACTAGACATAGTTTCATCCCTAATTTCATCCAAACAACAAACATGCAAGCTCAGATTCGAATTCTCTAGGTTTGCTCAGAATTTCAACTAGAGATTTTTCAAGAAATATACATACCTCGTGACTCCTTTTTCAATGGAGATCACTAATTCATACTCGGATTTTGATTTGGACTCGATTTGCCCCTTCTATTTGTTGAGATTGTTTGAGCTAGGGTTTGGAGCTTCTTGCTCCTTCTCCTGGACTACTTCACGCACGCACACACACTTGTTGTGTGTGTGTTGTGTTTTAGTTTTAAGTTTATAATTCTAGTTTCAAGTTATCCGGCTTTGGTCCCTCGCGTTTGGTTAGTTATTAATTAGGTCACAACCTAATTATTTTCAACAATACTCTCACTTATTAACTAGGTTTAATATTCCTAGTTAACTTAGCGGGTTCGGGAATCTTTATGACTAAGTTTATTTTGGGTCCCGTTAACCCGGACCTTTTATCCATTTTATTTCTTAAAAGCTTTTACTCACTTTTTATTTATTATTAGGATTAATTATTTAAATCCTAATATTTACCGGGTAGATTTTACCACTAACGGTACTTTACCCGTCTTTTAGTATTAACGAGGTTTGATTACCAAACCCGTTTTCGGGGTGTTACACTTGCCCCCAAATCTTTCTCCATCAAATAGGAATCTGATGCCGTCACTAAATGTTGGTGCACGGAATTAAGTCATAGATTCAGAGCCGAGGTGCTGTCCGTTTGTCATTTGAATCTGTAAAAGATCAGAATTGGTTAATAAGAAGTTAATTAGAGGAAAACAAGCTGTGTTACGTTGATTTCATTGATTCCGCCTTTGATCTAGACGTTGAACTCTTCAAATTGACTCGTTAGGGTCACACGACGATCCAACACTAAACACATTCCTTAAATTGTAGCCATTTTTGAGTGTTTATCTTTTGGTGTCTAATCCGCATATATATCACCATTGCTCTTGATTTTCTTAAATGTACATCTTTTAAATGTCAACATATACACGTGTGATTTAGTTTATGAAGATTTTTAAGTGCCGAGAACCTCGATCAGAGAGTTAAAAAGGCATTAGGTTCACAATGGTGTAAAACTAAAATGGGACATACCGGGATAGGATTCGAGTTACAGGAACAAGGGCCAAACCAACCACCCAAAAATGGAAACGTCGAGCGAAAACACTTGACAACCTCCTGGAAGCGGCTTTTCTTGCCAACAGACATTTTTCCATCAATTAGAAATCTGATGCCGTCACTAAACCCATTCCTTAAGTTGTAGCCAATTTTTGAGTGTTTATTTTTTGGTGTCTAATCCGCATATATATCACCATTGCTCTTGATTTTCTTGACTGTATATAACTTAAATGTCAACATATACACGTGTGATTTAGTTTACGAAGATTTTTCAGTGCTGAGAACCTCGATCAGAGAGTAAAAAAGGAGTAAGGTTCACAATGGTGTAAAACTAAAATGGGATATATCGGGCTAGGATTCGTGTTACAGGAACAAGGGCCAAACCCACCCCCCAAGAATGGAATCGTCGAGCGAAAACACTTGACAACCTCCTGGAAGTAGCTTTTCTTGCCACCAAACCTTTCTCCATCAATTAGGAATCTTATGCCGTCAATAAACACATTCCTTAAATTGTAGCCATTTTTTGAGTGTTTATTTGTTGGTGTCTAATCCGCATATATATCACCATTGCTCTTGATTTTCTTGACTGTATATAACTTAAATGTCAACATATACACGTGTGATTTAGTTTACGAAGATTTTTCAGTGCTGAGAACCTCGATCAGAGAGTAAAAAAGGAGTAAGGTTCACAATGGTGTAAAACTAAAATGGGATATATCGGGCTAGGATTCGTGTTACAGGAAGAAGGGCCAAACCCACCCCCCAAGAATGGAATCGTCGAGCGAAAACACTTGACAACCTCCTGGAAGTAGCTTTTCTTGCCACCAAACCTTTCTCCATCAATTAGGAATCTTATGCCGTCAATAAACACATTCCATAAATTGTAGCCATTTTTTGAGTGTTTATTTGTTGGTGTCTAATCCGCATATATATCACCATTGCTCTTGATTTTCTTGACTGTAATCTCTTAAAGGTCAACATATACACGTGTGATTTAGTTTTCAAAGATTTTTCAATGCCGAGAACCTCGATCAGAGAATAAAAAGGCGTAAGGTTCACAATGGTGTAAAACTAAAATTGGTTATACCGGGCTAGGATTCGAGTTACAGGAACAAGAGCCAAACCAACCACCCAAGAATGGAATCATCGAGCGAAAACACTTGACAACCTCCTGGAAGCAGCTTTTCTTGCCACCAGACCTTTCTCCATCAATTAGGAATCTGATGCCGTCGCTAAACACATTCCTTAAATTGCAGCCATTTTTTGAGTGTTTATTTTTTGGTGTCTAATCCGCATATATATCACCATTGCTCTTGATTTTCTTAACTGTATATCTCTTAAATGTCAACATATACACCTGTGATTTAGTTTATGAAGATTTTTCAATGCCGAGAACCTCGATCAGAGAGTAAAAAAGGCGTAAGGTTCACAATGGTGTAAAACTAAAATTGGATATATCGGGCTAGGATTCGAGTTACAAGAACAAGGGCCAAACCAACCACCCAAGAATGCAATTGTCGAGCGAAAACACTTGACAACCTCCTGGAAGCAGCTTTTCTTGCCAACAGACATTTTTCCATCATTTAGAAATCTGATGCCGTCACTAAACCCATTCCTTAAGTTGTAGCCAATTTTTGAGTGTTTATTTTTTGGTGTCTCATCCGCATATATATCACCATTGCTCTTAATTTTCTTGACTGTATATAACTTAAATGTCAACATATACACGTGTGATTTAGTTTACGAAGATTTTTCAATGCTGAGAACCTCGATCAGAGAGTAAAAAAGGAGTAAGGTTCACAATGGTGTAAAACTAAAATGAGATATATCGGGCTAGGATTCGAGTTACAGGAACAAGGGCCAAACCAACCACCCAAGAATGGAATCGTCGAGCGAAAACACTTGACAACCTCCTGGAAGCAGCTTTTCTTGCCACCAGACCTTTCTCCATCAATTAGGAATCTGATGCCGTCACTAAACACATTCCTTAAATTGTATCCATTTTTTAGTGTTCATTTTTTGGTGCCTAATCCGCATATATATCCCCATTGCTCTTGATTTTCTTGACTGTATATCTCTTAAATGTCAACATATACACGTGTGATTTAGTTTACAAAGATTTTTTTGTAAGTCTCGAAAACCGAGATGACAATGATATCGCATAACTCGTAAGGTGGCGGAATCACACAAACAAGTTGCAAAGAAACAAGAGATGAAAGAAGAATGATTTCGTAACCAAAAGATTCAATCTTGCGTACAAAAGCTTGTCTAATACAAGATTTACTCTCTAAACCACCAACCATGCACCTATAACATATTAGGCTATTTATAGAAAGGGATTAGGGAGGATGCTCCCTAAACCCTAGGCCTAAACTACCCAAAATCCCATTTACAACCATTAACCCATAGTCCTACTAATCCACTTAGGCTACTTATCCATAAACCTTCAAGGGCTTAACAATCTCCCCCTAGGTTTACTGGATCAGTAGCTGCTTCAAACTGCAGGACCACCTTGCTCATCCTCTTGATCAGGAGCAAAAAGATGATGAGCTGTGATGTTAGCAGCAGCACTTGTCCAACTCTTTGCGCATTCCTCATACTTTTCATTCGTACGAATTTGATGAGCATGGAGAACCAGGATATCTTCTTCATGAAAGCTCATTAAGTCATATGAGTTGGGAATCCCGATGGATTCTTCTTCGGTAACTATAACAGCTTCTGCCATCTTTAGATCATACGCCCAGAATTTGAAGTTTCTTAGGATTCCCTTCTCAAACTTCCTGGAGAGTGGAATGATCTTCTCTTTATAAGTGGCTGGCATGATGACTGATCTGATAGTGCGTTTGGTGTGAGGATCACACACTCCGGGGTTTCTCTTGATTGTGGGCTCAGCGGTTTTCATTGTTGTGAATGTCACACCCCGACCACGTAGAACATACAAAACATGGCGGAAACGTCGGGGAGTGTTGTAACAGAATTAATTGTTTCAAATCCATGGCAATTGAAGTTTCGTTTTATTAATCAAATATGAAAGTTTACATTGTTTTAAACAAGAAACAAAGGGTACATAACATAAATTAACTAGTTCTTGTCTCGTTTTAAGTCACTAAGGCACCGGTCCGCCTAAGTATGTCTTGATAAGTCCTATGCATCATCTCCTGAAAACACATGTGAAAATAGGTACGTCAGCATAAAAATGCCTGTGAGATACATAGGTTTTGTGAAAATAGGATTCATGACTTATGTTTGAGAAAATGTTTAGTCATGAACCTTGTAATTTGCTTTGTCTTGTAAATCATTTGAAAAACGATAAGATCAGATGATATGTATAAATAAGAGAATAATGTATGGTTAAATGAATAACCATGTAAAATGAGTTTGTATAAGATAGTTGTTTGTAAATCAATGTCTTGTGAAAAGTATGTTATTTGTATAAAATGTTATATGTCTCAAATTGAAATGATTCAAATAACGCTACAATATGTGATACCATACAAACACATATATATAGGAAGTACCAGCGGCGTATCCACCGTGCTTGTATCATATTACATACGCCTCGTTACTTAATCACTTACTCAAACCAAACCATCAAGATGAAATGTTTAACAATTGTAGAAATGTTTATGTAAAGTCAAATGTCTATTGTCAAATGTAAATCATGTCAATAGATACAACGTAATGAGTCATTTTCCACAATTTCTTTAGGAATGAAAATGAACGGAATGAGTCATTTTCCACAATTCCTTCAGGAATGAAAATGAACGGAATGAGTCATTTTCCACAATTTCTTCAGAAACGAAAATGAACGGGATGAGTCATTTTCCACAATTTCTTCAGAAATGAAAATGCACGGAATGAGTCATTTCTAGACACACGACCAAACTTGCTGTGGTTTCTGTGCACTGAATTTCATAATTATGTATGCATCCATAATTACGTAATTCCTTGCACAGTCCGCACAACTTGTTTTGTAATGTGAAGGGGAAGAAAAATTAACCTGTGATGAGTGTGACTAGACTATCATAGGGTCCTTTTAATTAGATCGACCAATGATCTCTTTTAATTAGACCACCAAGGAGTCTTTTCAGCTATTTCATCACATGATATTCCTAACTAGATTTTTGGATCAATCTGTTTAACTAGACCACTTAAGGGGTCTAATTATGGAATAGTACAATATAATCCAAGGGTCTTTACTATTATGTAAAAGCCCATTGAGGATTTAATATAGTACCTTTGGGTATCCTACTATGAATCCCTTATACGCACGATATGGAAGATTCTACGAGGATTTGGATAACAAAAACTTGGATTACACCAAAAACATAAAAGGGAACACATAAGCACATAATCACATAGTTGTTTAACTCGGTTATTAATTTGTTATTAACTTGTTATCAATTGAAAATGGATATGGAAACCAGTCGATGGACTTCAATGTCCTCTGGGATCTATCTGAAAAGATAGGAAGATCTCCCAAAAATTCGATTTTGTTTTCAAAGAAACGTAATATTCGAATTAAGGAACACAACAATTTTAGGATTTATGGAAATACCCTTAGGTACCCTATTAAGGATTTATAGTGGTACTTTGGGTATTCGTCCAGTGTTGTAACTTGCGCCTTGTACTTCGTTTTCCTTGGAAGAAACGGGTACTTTAGGAATTTCGTGGAAAACGCAGGAGATCATAAAATAGAAAAATTATTTGGGGGTAGTTTGCTTTTCAAGGAATACGATTCCTTGATTGTCGGTATTGTAAGGGATATGTAGTTTATACATACAACCTCATAAATACATTGCAATGTAAATAAAAGATTTATTTATAAGCAATGATAACAATTGTTTCATGGACCTTGACAACAAAAGAAAATAATACGTAAGACATGATTATTTCTAAAGGGTGTTGTCTTATAGTCGGTCAGATGCTCATCCCTGTGCTGGATTAGCATTAGCAAGCTTTGGGCAATTTCTTCGGAAAAGACCCATCTCGCCACAATTGTAGCAAGAACTTGGTGGAAAGCGAGCTTGAGCAGGATTGTTGCCAACTTGATTTGGTGCAACTGCTGCTCGACAAACTTTTGTTGTATGACCTTTAAGTCCACAAATTTGGCATTCGCGGCACTTCACACTAGCATGATGATGAAGGTTACATTGGTTGCACAAGGGTGCAGTTCCGTTGTAGGGCTTCCTAGCAGGGGGTTGAGCTGGTTGGTTGGGGACGGCTTGATCATTGTAAGCGACCACGGCGAAGTTCTGAGAAGCCTTTCGCTTCTTTGACTTCTTAGGAGATCTAGTCTGTTCATCCATGGTCTTTGATTCCTCGATTAGCTTCTTGTCACCCTTTCGAAAAAGTTTACATTTCCTGATCTGAGATTCAGTCAAGGTTGCAGATAGCTCAATGGCCTGTCTAACTGTAGTAGGGTTGCTACCAGTCACAATGTCTTGTATTGAGTCAGGGAGGCCATCAATGTACTTTTCGATTGCCTTATCCAAAGGCGTGACCATGTTTGGGCACAACAGGCTCAGCTCCTCATATCGATCAGTGTATGCTCGATGTTCACTGCTGTCTTGCTTAAGATCGTCAAATTCCCTTTCCAAGGGCCTGATCTCGTGACGAGGACAGAATTCCTTCATCATCAGAGATCGAAGCTCTTCCCAAGTTTGAGCCAGTGCCACATCTGCACCCCTATCTCTCACCACATCGTTCCACCACGTCAAAGCTCGTTTCTCAAAGACACTAAATGCGAAATCTACCTTTCGCTCGTTTGGACATTGAACATGTCGGAAGGTGCTCTCTAGACTCTCGAACCATTGCAGAAGTGCAGTCGCTCCTTGAGACCCAGAAAACTTTGATGGCTTAGCCGAGTTGAACGTCTTAAAGTTGCAAGGGGCATTATTGTTGTTGAGGGCTTGGTTACATTGAGCAACGATGTTCGGGATTGCATCAGTCACTTGTTGTGTAATGACAGCTGCTAGCTCTTCAATAGATACCGGATTTTCGCATCGTGGAGGCATTCTAAAAGGGAAACAAGAGAGAAAACAAATGAAATGGCATTGGGTAAGAATAGGATGTTATAATTACCGACCAAAATCATGGTTGATGGTCATTTGTTTGAACCACGAAGCAAACAAACAACACAAAGGCTGAATCAAAGCAAATAGATCCTCATAGTGTATCGCGAAGACATGCTCGCCTATAAGTGGACACTCACCCCAAGAGTTCCCAGGTAAGAGTGACTGGTCCGATTATGTGGATTTGTACGAACACTCTAGCCTTAGACAGAAAACTCAGGGTACAGGCATTCACTCTTCTAGTTTGCACATGTTCACACTATTTAGGACCCAAAACTTTGACGAGATTTTGAAAATTCAAATGGGTTCAAAACCTTGTAACAGAGGGTTCAAAACCTAGTAATCAATCATCCTAGAACAGATGATTAGTTTTCAAAACGGTTTTGAAATTTATGTTCTTGTTGTGGTCGTCGCCTAAGGATAGGTGACGGTATTGTTTTATGACTAAACGCAAGCAAACTCGCGTTAGGGTCCTAGGAAGGTTATAGACTAGGTCAAAGCATTACTAATAACCTAATTCCCTATAACCATTGGCTCTGATACCAACTTTTCTGTCACACCCCGACCACGTAGAACATACAAAACGTGGCGGAAACGTCGGGGAGTGTTGTAACAGAATTAATTGTTTCAAATCCATGGCAATTGAAGTTTCGTTTTATTAATCAAACATGAAAGTTTACATTGTTTTAAACAAGAAACAAAGGGTACATAACATAAATTAACTAGTTCTTGTCTTGTTTTAAGTCACTAAGGCACCGGTCCGCCTAAGTATGTCTTGATAAGTCCTATGCATCATCTCCTGAAAACACATGTGAAAATAGGTACGTCAGCATAAAAATGCCTGTGAGATACATAGGTTTTGTGAAAATAGGATTCATGACTTATGTTTGAGAAAATGTTTAGTCATGAACCTTGTAATTTGCTTTGTCTTGTAAATCATTTGAAAAACGATAAGATCAGATGATATGTATAAATAAGAGAATAATGTATGGTTAAATGAATAACCATGTAAAATGAGTTTGTATAAGATAAGTTGTTTGTAAATCAATGTCTTGTGAAAAGTATGTTATTTGTATAAAATGTTATATGTCTCAAATTGAAATGATTCAAATAACGCTACAATATGTGATACCATACAAACACTTATATATAGGAAGTACCAGCGGCGTATCCACCGTGCTTGTATCATATTACATACGCCTCGTTACTTAATCACTTACTCAAACCAAACCATCAAGATGAAATGTTTAACAATTGTAGAAATGTTTATGTAAAGTCAAATGTCTATTGTCAAATGTAAATCATGTCAACAGATACAACTGGTTCACACGGTTCAATAGTTACAAACGGTTCATATAATCAAAGGGTTACGACGGTTCACATAGTCAAATGGTTACAACGGTTCAAAATGTAGTATAATGTGTTCATATGCTGGATGAGCATATGCAACAGAAATGCAATGTAAAACAATGTACTAAGTATGCACACAATGGGCGTACATAGCATAAAATGTATTGTAAAGTGATGTACTAAGTATGCACACAATGGGCATACATAGCATAAAATGTATTGTAAAGTGATGTACTAAGTATGCACACAATGGGCATACATAGCATAAAATGTATTGAAATCATGTACTATAAATGTACTAATAAACATAGCAAGTATATGATGTGAAAACAGGAAAGCATGAAAGTAACAAGTAGGCACATGTGTTTCACCCCAAAACAGTTTGAAAACAGTAAAAGAGGGGTCTATGTACTCACTTGAGATTGCTCAGTAGTCCTTGAGTGACAACCAAACAATGCTAGAGATCTCGGATATCAAACGGCACCTAATATAGGTAACTAGGTTAATAAACCGGACCTAAATTGGAGGATCGGATAGAATGAGGGTTCGTAAACCAAACGAGTATGGAGACTCGTGTAATATGGTTTAACAAAGCCTACATTCTAAATGAAACCTAACCTAAGTGCTTCTGACCCATTACGACCCGTTTAGGTAGCTTATGCTACTTTAACGCGTCGTTCGCGTGAAACGCGTTCGGACCGCCTAACTAGTCCTATGACAAGTGTTATATGCCTAAACATGTTACATAATCAGTTGTGTGACAAAAGTTTAGGTTACATATGCTTAATTACCAATTATACATGAAAAGGGTATTCTGGTAATTTATCTAAGGCATATAAACTACCTATCATACTACTACTTAAACGAAGTGACCATAAGGTATAACCTCGGAAGGTTGTTCCCTATATACTATGGTCACCTAATGTATTTGGTCGGATCCTAATGATCGAACAAATGGGTCAGGTTCGAAGGTATAAGCGATTTATTAGATCGCTTACCCTTACGACCCTAGACAACATGGTAATCAGTAGGCATAGTCACAAGGGACTATAACCATCATGATTACAATCACGTTGCGAAGTTCAAATGAACTTCGCATTGACCATAAACTGGTCAATGCAGAAAGTCAAACAAAGTTTGACTTTCGGACTCAAAAAGTAATAAAAGAACGAAGGAATACTTACAAAGGGTCCCCGCAAGATTCGAACCCGATTCACTCTCAGGTAGGAAGCATAAACTTCCACTTAGAGAGTGTAGAATCAGATTCAAATATGAGGAATGAGTGAAGTTGAGGTGGGTATTTATAGTTTTCGGTTCACCATTAGGATCGTTTCTTGGAAAAGGGGGCACGATCTAAGCCGTACACTTGTTTGAAGGTTGTGGTAACTCAATTGGCACTCACCATAGGGTTTTGACACTTGGCCTTGGCCTTTGGAGTGGTTAAAGGCTGTGAACAGCGGAGAAAAAAATGTTTTGCTGCATCTGGACCCTGCTTGTGCACCGCAACACTCACATTGTTGAGGTGCGCAAGGACCTAGTTTGGCAGATTTACAGTTTTGGTCCCTGTTGTGTTATAAGGTCATTTCCGACGCGTTTAAGGCCCGTTAACCCCATTTCAAAGATCTAAAATGAAGTTAAAGTATAGGGAACTTAAAATGTGCTCAAAAATATCTCGGATGTCTGTTCGTTTGGCCGTACGATCGCGATGTTCGCTTAATTACGACGGAATGCGCATAAGCGTGAAAAACGATCCAAATGACGCGACGAATGGATTTTTCTTATGCCAAACACTAAAATAAAATATTCTAGTGCTTACATAAATTTTTGGATGTCCGGATGTATTCAGAACCTAAGTTATGCGCGAAAGTGCAAACTTATGCACTTCTTGACACTTTTAGTCCCTGAATGACCCTAAAGTTTATTTTAGCACACCGAACCCCTCAAAGCCTATTTCTAAGCTATATAAAGGATATTTAAGGTGTTTTTAACTTATGGTCATGTTCCGGAATGTCTGTTACAGTTCAAATTGGCATACTTTCGTAGTTTGTCAAATTTAGTCCATGTAAGCGAATTACCTTGATTTCGGCATACCAAACCATCCAAAACTTATTTCTAAGTTATGTAGAGGTATTTTAAGGTATGTTAAGCCTATATCACTGTTCCGGAGTGTTTGTTGTATTAAACTGGTTATATTTACGCATCGGTGCGCGTATAACCTTCCAGAAAACGATTTAGAGCCCGAAATCGAACAAGAATTGATATGTGCAACTGATACACATTTTTACAAATCCCAAGTATGAAATACAATATTTCATTGGTTTGGCATTTGTTTGATGGTTGAAGTGACACAGGTGTCATAGTCTCCCCTACTTTAGGAAATTTCGTCCCTAAATTTATTTGTAGGAGTCTATCTGTGACTTTGTGTCAAATATCCACTAGAGATATGAAAGGCATAATCCTGACATTTCTTTAACGGATATTCTTCAGAAACGAAAATGAATGGAATGAGTCATTTTCCACGATTTTTTCAGAAATGAAAATGAACGGAATGAGTCATTTTCCACAATTTTTTCCGAAACGAAAATGAACGGAATGAGTCATTTTCCACAACTTCTTCATAAACGAAAATGAACGGAATGAGTCATTTTCCACAATTTCTTCAGAAACGAAAATGAACAGAATGAGTCATTTTCCACAATTTCTTCAGGAACGAAAATGAACAGAATGAGTCATTTTCCACAATTTCTTCAGGAACGAAAATGAACGGAATGAGTCATTTTCCACAATTTCTTCAGGAACGAAAATGAACGGAATGAGTCATTTTCCACAATTTCTTCAGGAACGAAAATGAACGGAATGAGTCATTTTCCACAATTTCTTCAGGAATGAAAATGAACGGAATGAGTCATTTTCCACAATTTCTTCAGGAACGAAAATGAACGGAATGAGTCATTTTCCAAAATTTCTTCAGGAACGAAAATGAACGGAATGAGTCATTTTCCACAATTCCTTCAGGAATGAAAATAAACGTAATGAGTCATTTTCCATAATTTCTTTAGGAATGAAAATGAACGGAATGAGTCATTTTCCACAATTCCTTCAGGAATGAAAATGAACGGAATGAGTCATTTTCCACAATTTCTTCAGAAACGAAAATGAACGGGATGAGTCATTTTCCACAATTTCTTCAGAAATGAAAATGCACGGAATGAGTCATTTCTAGACACACGACCAAACTTGCTGTGGTTTCTGTGCACTGAATTTCATAATTATGTATGCATCCATAATTACGTAATTCCTTGCACAGTCCGCACAACTTGTTTTGTAATGTGAAGGGGAAGAAAAATTAACCTGTGATGAGTGTGACTAGACTATCATAGGGTCCTTTTAATTAGATCGACCAATGATCTCTTTTAATTAGACCACCAAGGAGTCTTTTCAGCTATTTCATCACATGATATTCCTAACTAGATTTTTGGATCAATCTGTTTAACTAGACCACTTAAGGGGTCTAATTATGGAATAGTACAATATAATCCAAGGGTCTTTACTATTATGTAAAAGCCCATTGAGGATTTAATATAGTACCTTTGGGTATCCTACTATGAATCCCTTATACGCACGAAATGGAAGATTCTACGAGGATTTGGATAACAAAAACTTGGATTACACCAAAAACATAAAAGGGAACACATAAGCACATAATCACATAGTTGTTTAACTCGGTTATTAATTTGTTATTAACTTGTTATCAATTGAAAATGGATATGGAAACCAGTCGATGGACTTCAATGTCCTCTGGGATCTATCTGAAAAGATAGGAAGATCTCCCAAAAATTCGATTTTGTTTTCAAAGAAACGTAATATTCGAATTAAGGAACACAACAATTTTAGGATTTATGGAAATACCCTTAGGTACCCTATTAAGGATTTATAGTGGTACTTTGGGTATTCGTCCAGTGTTGTAACTTGCGCCTTGTACTTCGTTTTCCTTGGAAGAAACGGGTACTTTAGGAATTTCGTGGAAAACGCAAGAGATCATAAAATAGAAAAATTATTTGGGGGTAGTTTGCTTTTCAAGGAATACGATTCCTTGATTGTCGGTATTGTAAGGGATATGTAGTTTATACATACAACCTCATAAATACATTGCAATGTAAATAAAAGATTTATTTATAAGCAATGATAACAATTGTTTCATGGACCTTGACAACAAAAGAAAATAATACGTAAGACATGATTATTTCTAAAGGGTGTTGTCTTCTAGTCGGTCAGATGCTCATCCCTGTGCTGGATTAGCATTAGCAAGCTTTGGGCAATTTCTTCGGAAATGACCCATCTCGCCACAATTGTAGCAAGAACCTGGTGGAAAGCGAGCTTGAGCAGGATTGTTGCCAACTTGATTTGGTGCAACTGCTGCTCGACAAACTTTTGCTGTATGACCTTTAAGTCCACAAATTTGGCATTTGCGGCACTTCACACTAGCATGATGATGAAGGTTACATTGGTTGCACAAGGGTGCAGTTCCGTTGTAGGGCTTCCTAGCAGGGGGTTGAGCTGGTTGGTTGGGGACGGCTTGATCATTGTAAGCGACCACGGCGAAGTTCTGAGAAGCCTTTCGCTTCTTTGACTTCTTAGGAGATCCAGTCTGTTCATCCATGGTCTTTGATTCCTCGATTGGCTTCTTGTCACCCTTTCGAAAAAGTTTACATTTCCTGATCTGAGATTTAGTCAAGGTTGCAGATAGCTCAATGGCCTGTCTAACTGTAGTAGGGTTGCTACCAGTCACAATGTCTTGTATTGAGTCAGGGAGGCCATCAATGTACTTTTCGATTGCCTTATCCAAAGGCGTGACCATGTTTGGGCACAACAGGCTCAGCTCCTCATATCGATCAGTGTATGCTCGATGTTCACTGCTGTCTTGCTTAAGATCGTCAAATTCCCTTTCCAAGGCCCTGATCTCGTGACGAGGACAGAATTCCTTCATCATCAGAGCTCGAAGCTCTTCCCAAGTTTGAGCCAGTGCCACATCTGCACCCCTATCTCTCACCACACCGTTCCACCACGTCAAAGCTCGTTTCTCAAAGACACTAAATGCGAAATCTACCTTTCGCTCGTTTGGACATTGAACTTGTCGGAAGGTGCTCTCTAGACTCTCGAAACATTGCAGAAGTGCAGTCGCTCCTTGAGACCCAGAAAACTTTGATGGCTTAGCCGAGTTGAACGTCTTAAAGTTGCAAGGGGCATTATTGTTGTTGAGGGCTTGGTTACATTGAGTAACGATGTTCGGGATTGCAGCAGTCACTTGTTGTGTAATGACAGCTGCTAGCTCTTCAATAGATACCGGATTTTCGCATCGTGGAGGCATTCTAAAAGGGAAACAAGAGAGAAAACAAATGAAATGGCATTGGGTAAGAATAGGATGTTATAATTACCGACCAAAATCATGGTTAATGGTCATTTGTTTGAACCACGAAGCAAACAAACAACACAAAGGCTGAATCAAAGCAAATAGATCCTCATAGTGTATCGCGAAGACATGCTCGCCTATAAGTGGACACTCACCCCAAGAGTTCCCAGGTAAGAGTGACTGGTCCGATTATGTGGATTTGTACGAACACTCTAGCCTTAGACAGAAAACTCAGGGTACAGGCATTCACTCTTCTAGTTTGCACATGTTCACACTATTTAGGACCCAAAACTTTGACGAGATTTTGAAAATTCAAATGGGTTCAAAACCTTGTAACAGAGGGTTCAAAACCTAGTAATCAATCATCCTAGAACAGATGATTAGATTTCAAAGCGGTTTTGAAATTTATGTTCTTGTTGTGGTCGTCGCCTAAGGATAGGTGACGGTATTGTTTTATGACTAAACGCAAGTAAACTCGCGTTAGGGTCCTAGGAAGGTTATAGACTAGGTCAAAGCATTACTAATAACCTAATTCCCTATAACCATTGGCTCTGATACCAACTTTTCTGTCACACCCCGACCACGTAGAACATACAAAACGTGGCGGAAACGTCGGGGAGTGTTGTAACAGAATTAATTGTTTCAAATCCATGGCAATTGAAGTTTCGTTTTATTAATCAAACATGAAAGTTTACATTGTTTTAAACAAGAAACAAAGGGTACATAACATAAATTAACTAGTTCTTGTCTTGTTTTAAGTCACTAAGGCACCGGTCCGCCTAAGTATGTCTTGATAAGTCCTATGCATCATCTCCTGAAAACACATGTGAAAATAGGTACGTCAGCATAAAAATGCCTGTGAGATACATAGGTTTTGTGAAAATAGGATTCATGACTTATGTTTGAGAAAATGTTTAGTCATGAACCTTGTAATTTGCTTTGTCTTGTAAATCATTTGAAAAACGATAAGATCAGATGATATGTATAAATAAGAGAATAATGTATGGTAAAATGAATAACCATGTAAAATGAGTTTGTATAAAATAAGTTGTTTGTAAATCAATGTCTTGTGAAAAGTATGTTATTTGTATAAAATGTTATATGTCTCAAATTGAAATGATTCAAATAACGCTACAATATGTGATACCATACAAACACTTATATATAGGAAGTACCAGTGGCGTATCCACCGTGCTTGTATCATATTACATACGCCTCGTTACTTAATCACTTACTCAAACCAAACCATCAAGATGAAATGTTTAACAATTGTAGAAATGTTTATGTAAAGTCAAATGTCTATTGTCAAATGTAAATCATGTCAACAGATACAACTGGTTCACACGGTTCAATAGTTACAAACGGTTCATATAATCAAAGGGTTACGACGGTTCACATAGTCAAATGGTTACAACGGTTCAAAATGTAGTATAATGTGTTCATATGCTGGATGAGCATATGCAACAGAAATGCAATGTAAAACAATGTACTAAGTATGCACACAATGGGCGTACATAGCATAAAATGTATTGTAAAGTGATGTACTAAGTATGCACACAATGGGCATACATAGCATAAAATGTATTGTAAAGTGATGTACTAAGTATGCACACAATGGGCATACATAGCATAAAATGTATTGAAATCATGTACTATAAATGTACTAATAAACATAGCAAGTATATGATGTGAAAACAGGAAAGCATGAAAGTAACAAGTAGGCACATGTGTTTCACCCCAAAACAGTTTGAAAACAGTAAACGAGGGGTCTATGTACTCACTTGAGATTGCTCAGTAGTCCTTGAGTGACAACCAAACAATGCTAGAGATCTCGGATATCAAACGGCACCTAATATAGGTAACTATGTTAATAAACCGGACCTAAATTGGAGGATCGGATAGAATGAGGGTTCGTAAACCAAACGAGTATGGAGACTCGTGTAATATGGTTTAACAAAGCCTACATTCTAAATGAAACCTAACCTAAGTGCTTCTGACCCATTACGACCCGTTTAGGTAGCTTATGCTACTTTAACGCGTCGTTCGTGTGAAACGCGTTCGGACCGCCTAACTAGTCCTATGACAAGTGTTATATGCCTAAACATGTTACATAATCAGTTGTGTGACAAAAGTTTAGGTTACATATGCTTAATTACCAATTATACATGAAAAGGGTATTCTGGTAATTTATCTAAGGCATATAAACTACCTATCATACTACTACTTAAACGAAGCGACCATAAGGTATAACCTCGGAAGGTTATTCCCTATATACTATGGTCACCTAATGTATTTGGTCGGATCCTAATGATCGAACAAATGGGTCGGGTTCGAAGGTATAAGCGATTTATTAGATCGCTTACCCTTACGACCCTAGACAACATGGTAATCAGTAGGCATAGTCACAAGGGACTATAACCATCGTGATTACAATCACGTTGTGAAGTTCAAACGAACTTCGCAGTGACCATAAACTGGTCAATGCAGAAAGTCAAACAATGTTTGACTTTCGGACTCGAAAGGCAATAAAAGAACGAAGGAATACTTACAAAGGGTCCCCACAAGATTAGAACCCGATTCACTCTCAGGTAGGAAGCATAAACTTCCACTTAGAGAGTGTAGAATCAGATTCAAATGTGAGGAATGAGTGAAGTTGAGGTGGGTATTTATAGTTTTCGGTTCACCGTTAGGATCGTTTCTTGGAAAAGGGGGCACAATCTAAGCCGTACACTTGTTGGAAGGTTGTGGTAACTCAATTGGCACTCACCATAGGGTTTTGACACTTGGCCTTGGCCTTTGGAGGGATTAAAGGCTGTTAACAGCTGAGAAAAAAATGTTTTGCTGCATCTGGCCCCTACTTGCGCACCGCAACACTCACATTGTTGAGGTGCGTAAGGACCTAGTTTGGCAGATTTACAGTTTTGGTCCCTGTTGTGTTATAAGGTCATTTCCGACTCGTTTAAGGCCCGTTAACCCCATTTCAAAGCTCTAAAATGAAGTTAAAGTATAGGGAACTTAAAATGTGCTCAAAAATATCTCGGATGTCGGTTCGTTTGGCCGTACGATCACGATGTTCGCTTAATTACGACGGAATGCGCATAAGCGCGAAAAACGATCCAAATGACGCGAATAATGGATTTTTCTTATACCAAACACTAAAATAAAATATTCTAGTGCTTACATAAATTTTTGGATGTCCGGATGTATTCAGAACGTAAGTTATGCGCGAAAGTGCAAACTTGTGCACTTTTTGACACTTTTAGTCCCTGAATGACCCTAAAGTTTATTTTAGCACACCGAACCCCTCAAAGCCTATTTCTAAGCTATATAAAGGATATTTAAGGTATTTTTAACTTATGGTCATGTTCCGGAATGTCTGTTACAGTTCAAATTGGCATACTTTCGTAGTTTGTCAAATTTAGTCCCTGTAAGCGAATTAACTTGATTTCGGCATACCAAACCATCCAAAACTTATTTCTAAGTTATGTAGAGGTATTTTATGGTATGTTAAGCCTATATCACTATTACGGAGTGTTTGTTGCATTAAACTGGTTATATTTACTCATCGGTGCGCGTATAACCTTCCAGAAAGCGATTTAGAGCCCGAAATCGAACAAGAATTGATATGTGCAACTGATACACATATTTTTACAAATCCCAAGTATGAAATACAATATTTCATTGGTTTGGAATTTGTTTGATGGTTGAAGTGACACAGGTGTCACAGCGAAGTTGCTCTTCACTTCTCGTTCTAACCTCGAATGAAATGCCCAACCCCTTCCTTTCTTGTTAAGATCTGGATCGTAGTAAGGAGCATGTAATAAACTTTTTAAGTCAATCTTGGTCCATGACTCAAATTGAATTTCTTTCCCATAATACTCTCTGTGTCCACTCATTCGTGTAATTAGCCACATTTGTTTGTCTGGTCATACCTCCAACATGCCACCTCTGATTTGTTTCCAACATCATCGTAATGAGAAGATACTAATTCCATCACCAATCTGTCTGGCCTCTTTACGGGATCCTTGACGGGTGGTCCGTAGGACAGCCCTTAAAAGGCTTAAATATACACGCATCTCTCACTTTATTCGGTTAATTGTTAGAACTTGTGAACTACTAGATCATTGGTCTTGCAGGTACTAAACGGGCATAAAGAGCAGCTTTTATGAAGATAGATGGAAGTTGGAAGTTAGCGGAATCAAGATTGGAAGAAGTCAATATTTGATAAAGAAACAAGGAAAAGAACATTACTTGTCGTCGTATCCTACGGCCAGAGGTCGTATGTTACGGTCTCCATTCTTGCCAATATGTCCGCCGTAGCCCAGTTAACACATGGCGTAAAGGAACTTTGGGCGCCACGAGTGGTCCGTAGGACAACCCTTAAAAGGCTTAAGTATACACGCATCTCTCACTTTATTCGGTTAATTGTTAGAACTTGTGAACTACTAGATCATTGGTCTTGCAGGTGCTAAACAGGCATATGGAGAAGCTTTTATGAAGATAGATGGAAGTTGGAAGTTGGCGGAATCAAGATTGGAAGAAGTCTATATTTGATAAAGAAACAAGGAAAAGAACATTACTTGTCGCCGTAGCCTACAGCCTCTGCCGTAGGTTACGGCTCTCCATTCTTGCCAATATGTCCGCCGTAGCCCAGTTAACACATGGCGTAAAGGAACTTTGGGCACCGTAGCCTACGGCTGGCGTCGTAGGTTACGGTGCCATGCAGATTGACCAGACCTTTGTGACCGCCGTAAGCTACGGCGGGTGGCGTAGCTTACGGCGTCGACTGAGGTGGTTTTGTAACTCATGCAATTAATGACCTTTTGATGATGTTTTTATGGTCCGATGATGGGTATTTCGGTTACCTATCACTTGGGAGATGAATTTGCTTGTTCTTTGAGCTTAAAGACACTTGTTAATCATTGGTTTTATGTTTTGGATTGTGATGAACATTAAGACTTTTATGATGATGATTGTCCAAGCCATGTGTGGCTAAACTTATGGTGGTCATCTTTAGTTGAAGGTTTGTTTGAGACGTTTGTGCTTGATTTCGTATTTCTAGAATGATAAACTTAATCTATGTTTTGTTTATTATGGTGTGTGCTTATTTGCTTGTAAATTGTTGATTCTTATGTTATTCTAGTTTGAAACCATACGTTCTTGGTGCTGTTGGCAATCGAGATATCATGGGTAGAATTAGGATTGGGTAAGGGTTAGTTGGTCATCGGGTAACAACCTCACATTCTAGGAATCTGAGTACTTAGTTCCCTTTTATCACAACAAGTAATTACACATGAACTATGTCTATGTAGTTCTTTCTAGTGAATGATAGCATAAATGTCAAAACAAACCGGAAACTAAGGATGGTCATTTGTCTCTAAATTGCTACAACCAAAACTTTTATTTTGCAATTAGAATAGTAATCTTAGTTTTAAACTCAAATCAATCAATCCAACTCTTGAATTAATTTTTATTGCAATTAGTTCAATTTTAGTTAACTTAGGTACATTTTAAATAACACATATTCCACAAACTCCCTGTGTTCGATACCCACTTACTGCTATCTATTTAGTAGTAATTAGATTAAATTTGATTGAGACTTCGACTTCACGTCAAATTTTAGCGCCGTTGCTGGGGAGTAGTGCGCAACGTGTGTTATTTTTAATCTTTTTAAGTTTGTTATTTTTCTGGTTTACGCTGGGTGTGTTAGTGTGCAGGTATTTACAGGTGCATGCGTACTAGGAGCTCTAACAAAATCAGCGGTTCACCAACAACACCTACTACACCAATTACACCAATTAGGTACATGGATCCACCACCACCACCCACTACGGGTGAGCTTATACCACCCTTTATACCATCTAAAACACAACCTTTACCAAATACCACCATGCCTAACACCACTACCGATCTTACTCCACCACATGATGTTACACCAACCAACACTACACCACCTAATACTACCCAAGTTGAACCTACTCTTACCTTTAACCCTGCCTCAACAATTCCACCATTTTCCCATTTCTTTCCAGCCTCGGGTCAATCATCTTCAACCTATTCACTACCACAAAGTTCAACTGTCGTTCATGCTACTTCTACATATAGACCATCGAACCAACCGGGTTTTCAATATTCGTCTTTTCCTTATGGGCAATCTTCGGGTATAGGAGGGGATGGATATGATGAGGGGTATGAATAAGATTTTGGGGGATACGAAGAAGAAGGATTCTACAATGGGGGTGATGGAGGTAATTTGGGACCTCAAGGAGGAGTGGGTCAATAAAGTCAACCATTGCATCAAATTCAAGACATGGGTAGGCTACCGGTTGGGGTACAACATATTCGGCCACAAGGGTCACATTTGCAACGTCCTACACCATTACAACAAGTTTGTCCACAAAATGCACAACCTCAATTCCAAAGGCCAATTCAACACCCACCTATGCAGCAACATCAATTTCAGCCACCATTTGCACCTCAAGGGCCTATGCAAAGACCAATGGGGCCTATAGGTCCAAGAGTTCGGTTAGGAGTATCGAGACGACATCTTCGAGAGAATGCAAGAGGTATAGAAGCACATTTTAGACCAGTGATCACTCATAACCCTTCACCAGTCATTATTTCTCACAATGATCAAGGAAGGACGTTCGAAGTTTGAACCAATTCTTTACAAAGTTTTCCAAAGTATAAGGGTCTAGCAACGGAGGAGCCTTATCTTCATTTGGAGGCTTATGATTCGATTTGAAACACTCTTGGGAGTCAAGGATTTTCGGCTGATGATGTCAAATTGGTGCTATTCCAATTCTCCTTGGAAGACAAGGCGAAAAAGTGGTTTTATAACTTACCTTCGGCATCTATCTATACATGGGCGGAAATGCAACAAATCTTCTTGGATGAATTTTATACCGCTCAAAAGACAAATGATGCTAGAAAAGGGTTGAGAAGTTTTCAAAAACAATCGGGTGAGATGTTTCATGAAGCATTTGAAAGGTTTAACATGATGATCAAGAATTTCCCTCATCATGGGATAGAGTTATGGAAGTTGATGAATGCTTTTCATAAGGGGTTATGTGCCGAAGATGCACGTGATTTGATGTCTATCACGAATGGCACTTTTGGCACAAATTACGAGCATGACGATTGGGAATTTTTTGAACAAATGGCAGTCACATCAAAAAGAAAAGCTCAAGCATAAAGGAGAGCACGACCGGCCAATACCCGAACTCAAGTGCACGCGGTAGACGATGGTAATATTCAAACTTCTAATCAAATTTATGGTGTTTGTGCACTTTGTAATGAGATAGGGCATGCGGCTGAAAATTGCCAAGGAGTGGAAGGGCAATATGAGGAGGTGAATGCGTTGCAAGGTCAAGGAGGGGGTGGTAGAAATTACAACATGAATTCAAATACTTACCACCCCGGTCTAAGAAACCACCCGAACTTTAGATACGGGAATCCCTCAAATCAAGCTAGCCCGAATTTTCAAGGAAGTCAAGGTAACTTTGTTCCACGCCAATCTTTTAACAGTCAAGGCGGCTATCGAGGTGGGAACAACCAAGGGTATCAAAGGCAACATCAAACGGGTCAAGAGCAAGGGGGTCTTCGGGTGGAAATGAAATGATGGAGATGTTAAAGACAATGCAAGCGGAAATGCAAAAGAGGTACCAAATGGATGATGCTCGCATTCAAAAGGAAGAGGTCCGTTATAAAGCGATTCAAACTTTGACCACTCAAATGGGTCAACTCGCAACCGAAGTGGCGGACTTGAAAAAAAATAAAGGTCAATTACCAAGCGACACTAAGGTACACCCGTCTCATAACTCTTCTCGAGGTAATAATATTAATATTAATCATGTAAGTGTTTTGAGAACTGGGAAAGAGTACAAACCAATCTTTCACCGGATTTGGTTGATGGGGTGGTTGAGGACATAACGGGTCAAGAAAGTGAGGAAGAAAATGAAACGCCTATTATTTCTTCTAAAAACCCCAATTTTGAAAAACCCGCTAATAACGAAGAAATTAAAAATAAAAATGAGGAAGGGGGATCTAGTCAAGTACCATTTCCCTCGGCTTTGTTAGATCCGGGTAAGAAAAATTTTATTTCAAAACAGGGTCCTCAAAAGGAAGAGATGTGGGAGGTGTTCAAACAAGTTAAAATTAACCTTCCTTTACTTGAAGCAATCAAACAAGTACCCGCTTAAGCCAAAATTTTAAAATAATTGTGTACTCAAAAGAGGCAACAAAAAGTGCCTAAATTGGTTGATTTGACCGAGCGGGTAAGTGCGGTTTTGAAAGGAGATCTTCCTCCTAAGCTACAAGATCCGAGAACGCCTCTTATTAACATTCAAGTTGGGAATTTTCAAACTGCAAGGGCGTTACTAGATCTTGGGGCCGGAGTAAGTATTTTACCGGGGGGGTTATATGACCAATATGATTTTGGTCCATTGAAACGGGTCGAGACAACGGTGGTATTAGCCGATTTGTCTCATAAACTTCCTCGGGGTATAGTGCGGGATGTTATAGTAAAAGTTGATGAATTTTATTACCCCATTGATTTTCTTGTGTTAGATTACTCATCCGTGGACCCAATTCAACAACAAAATGTTATTTTGGGTCGGCTGTTTTTGAACACCGCTCATGCCGTAATTGATTGTTGATATGGTACAGTCGACATGACATTCGATAATAGAAAAATGAGGTTAAATGTTTTTACTAACGGTGCTAATTCTTTTAGTGGTGATGAATGTTTTCTAGCAGATTTTATAGATGGATACGACGCGCAGGAGTACGAAGAAGAAATTTTAGAGTCGTGTATGTGTGATGTTTCTTTGCAAGTTCACGCATGTGCATTGGAAGTGGAAGAGAAAGAGCAAGAGGCTCTAGCGGTGAAGGAAGGAAGACCGCCATGGACCCACCAAATGGAGAATTTACCGGTGGGAATCGATTCGGGTACAAAGCCTTCGTTAGAATGGCCACCAATTGTGGAATTGAAAGAGCTACCAAAACACTTGAAATATGCATTCTTGGGGGAGAATGACACCTTACCAGTGATCATTGCCTCTAACTTGGAGGTAGCTCAAGAGGAGGAGTTGTTGCGGGTGTTGAAGGCTCATAAGGAGGTAATTGGATGGACGATAGAGGACTTGAAAGGTATTAGACCATCCATTGTCATGCACAAAATCATCACAAGCGAAGATGCAAAGTCAACCCGTGAAACGCAAAGAAGGTTGAACCCGAATTTAAGAGAGGTGGTAAAGAAATAAGTTATAAAGTGGTTGGATGTGGGGATTATCTATCCCATTTCGGATAGTGCGTGGGTAAGTCCGACTCAGGTAGTGTCTAAAAAGGCCGGTATCCAGGTAATCAAAGATGAACAAGGCGAGAAAATTGCCACCCACCCGGTCACCGGGTGGCGAGTTTGCATTGACTATAGAAAATTAAACGCCGCTACTTCTAAGGACCATTTCCCATTACCCTTCATTGACCAAATAATTGAAAAAATTTCAGGTCAAAAATACTATTGTTTTTTGGATGGGTATTTGGGATATAACCAAATTGCTATTCACCCGGACGACCAACACGAAACCACGTTTATATGTCCATATGGCACATTTGCTTTTCGGCGAATGCCGTTTGGACTATGTAACACCCCGGCCACATTCCAAAGATGTATGATGAGTATATTTTCGGACATGGTCGGGGAGTCTCTTGAAGTGTTTTTGGATGATTTTTCCATCTTTGGCCCAAGTTTTGAGTCTTGTCTTGATGAGTTAGAAAAAGTTTTAAAAAGGTGTGTTGAGACAAACTTGGTGCTAAGTTGGGAAAAAAGCCATTTTATGGTTCAAGAGGGTATTGTGTTGGGTCATGTGATATCGGACCGGGGAATGGAGGTGGATAAAGCAAAGATTCAGGTAATTTCATCTCTACCCCCACCAAAAAATGTTAAGGGGGTGAGATCATTTTTGGGACATGCAGGGTTCTATAGAAGGTTTATTAAGGGTTTTAGTGTAATTACAAAACCTTTATGTAATTTGTTATTGAAAGATGTCCCTTTTGATTTTACTGATGAATGTTTGCAAGCGTTTAATGTTTTGAAGGAACAGTTGGTGAAAGCTCCTATCTTGCAACCACCGGATTGGTCGAAGCCGTTTGAAATTATGTGTGATGCTAGCGACAAGACTATTGGAGCAGTTTTGGGTCAAAGAGTTGACAAGATGTTAGTGCACTATGTCTATTGACTTCGTTTTGTATCGAGTCATGTAATAACATAGGATAACCAGTGCTCGGGTTGCTAGAAACTGATTTTTACTTATTTGGTGGTAATTCCGCTTGAAATAGCCAAAGACCATTTCAAACGGAATTAACAATGTTAATTCCGCTTGAAATGTCCCTTGGCCATTTCAAACGAAATTACAACAACTATAAATAGGGCACTTGGTTTGTCATTTGAAACGGAATTAGGTATTGTGATTCGGTAACGAAGTGCTGCCGAATTGTCTCTAGGTGCTGTAAGACTATTATATCAATACAAGAGACATTTAAATTGAATCGAGCGTCCGTGTCATTGATTCCGCCTTTGATTCGGATCCAAAACTCTTCTGATAGACTCATTCAGGTCGCACAACGATCCTACAAGTGGTATCAGAGCTCAGGAAGAAGAGTTTAGCTTGATTTCATCAGTTTTCTGACTTCTACACCTTCTTTTTCAAAATTCACAAGATTTTACAGACAAAATGGACTGAATTTCACACATTACACGCGAAATAGTGTTTTAACAAAGCCTTAAGAGAATCAGATCAAAATTCAGCTTAAAAGTGACTAAAATGGACCAAAAACCTAATTTCGTTTGAACGGGCATTGTAATTCCGTTTGAAAAGTCCACCTGATTTCGCTTCAAATCGTAATTCCGTTTGAAATAGTGTGTTGATTCTGCTTGAAAAGGGTAATTCCGTTTGAGAAGTTCATACGGAATTAGTTATTCCGCTTCAAAGTGGTATTCCGTTTGAAGATTTCACTTGAAACAAGTGATTCCGTTTGAAAGTCTAATTTCGTGTGAAACATGTATCTGATTTCGTTTGAAGTGTCATCTAGGTGATTTCGTTTGAACAAGTTATTCCGCACCAAAGTGATTCCGTTTGAAACTTAATTTCGTTTGAAGATCATTATTCCGTTTGAAAGTGGACATTTCGCGTCAAGATCATTTCACGTCAACCGAGTGTCAGTTTATTTCAAGTTGTTTGATATTGTTTAAACTGATTGTGTTTGTTTGATTGTTTTGTCTCCAGGAAATTCAAGAAGCTTTCATCATGGCTGAAGAATTTTACAATACATTTTACAACGCGTTTACATCCGAGTCTTCCGAAATATCAACTGTCACACCAAAAACCATTACAAAAGTGATCAATGAGAACATTAAGCATGATAACTTTTACGGCACACATTCAAAACCACCAACTCTGGAAAGCATTGAAGACTATACATGGTGGAAAGAGCGTTTCATCAACTGGGCAAAAGCCTATGCACACGAGAGTTGGTTCTGTATGGAGTTTGGATATGAAAGACCAAGAGATGATAAAGGAGAAGATCTTCCACTCAAGAAATTATCCAAAGATGACAAATCCGAATTTGCAGCTGAACAAAGAATGATTGCCTTAATTCAATCATCCATCAGAAATGACATGTTTACTTTGTTACAACATGATGGATCTTCAAAATCTATTTGGGAAGCTTTATAGGTTAAGGCAGAGGGGGGGTAAACAAATCAGGAAAAACAAAATTGCTTTATTAAAAAAGGAATTTGATTTGTTTAAGAGTCTTAACGGTGAATCAGTTCGACAAATGATTGAACGTTTTTGTCATCTAAAAATCGAACTGGAAAGATTTAAGATTGAAAAAACAAGAGAAGAAATAATAGACAAAATCATAGAAGCGTTACCACGAGCTGATCAGTGGAAAACGTTTGTGTTCATTTTGAAAAATGATGTTTTGTATGAAACAATTTCTCTTGATGTGTTAATTGAGAAGATTGAAACTCATGAGCTTGAATTGCAGAAACAAAGCAAGATGAGCAGTTCTTCACATCAACAGAATGTTGGTTTGTAATACAAAGGTAATTTACCTTCGGTGAAAGCTGATAGTTCAACAAAGACAACATTTAGTGGAGAAAGAACAAAAGAACCTCAGACAAGCTCATCAAGCTACAATCCGGGTTATCATTCATCTACTTCAAAAGCTAGTTCTAAAGAAGCAGATGAGATACTATGCAACATTGCTCTTAAGTTGAAAAATTCTCCGGCTATGAGCATCAATGCAGCTAAACAGCAAATGAGCTTTCTTGCATCAGTTCTGGAATCGTATGAAGGTCTAGTTGCAGGAAAAATTGGAAATTCCGAATTGACCAAAGAAGACTACGACCAGATTGATCCAGAAGAAATGGAGCTCATTGATATTCGTTGGTGTTTAGCAAGTTGCATCCGCAGAGCTCAGAGATACATGGAGATTACCGGGAAGCAATCATTAGGTGGTCCGTCAACAAAACTTGGATTCGACAAATCCAAAGTGACTTGCTTCAGATGTAAACAAAAAGGTCATTTTAAAAGCGAATGTAGAAATTCTGAAGTTGCTGAAACGGAGAAACCTTTCAATGATGATTATTATCGAAAGGCAATCTACCACCGAAGCAAAGAAGAGCCAAAGATGATTGAAAATAATCCCAGAGAAAAATCAAGAGCACTTGCTGTATTCCATGATGATGAAGGATATGATTGGAGTCAGATTCTTCCAGAAGAAGATCGTTTGGAAAATATAGTTACAACTCATGGCAGAAAAACATCAAAAAGTCAACATTATGTTTTTGTTGCTGAAATCAAAGAGGAAAACAAAGAAGAAAATGTTATAGCTGAAGTCAAGGAGAAAACCAGAGAAGAGATTCTGAGTGAGAAAACATACAGAGAAAGAAACATTATTTTGAACAGAATGGATGAAATGCAAGAAGAGTATGAGAGTGTTGTCATCAATAAGAGATGGGATAAGAAGAGAGAGTGCTATTTCAATAGAGAAGGTGAACCTGTTGTTCCGAAGAAAGACATAATTTTTGAAGATGTTCTTCTCATAATTCCTCGATCTGCCGAATACTATAGAAATGTATTAAAAGATGACACATATGCAAAAAGGCATGAAAAGGAAATAAGATATGCCATGACATCGTGTTTAAGGAAGAGGGATGAAGAGAGAATGACAAAGAATGTTGAAGAAATGGTAAACAATCTGAAGAAAGCTGCTGAAGAGGTTAAAGCTAAAGCTGTTGAAGTTGAGGTTGTGAAGAAAGTCGAAGTTGTTAAAAAGGAAGATTTGAAGGTTGCTGAGAAAGAAAAAGTTGAGGAGAATGAAGAGGTTGAGAAAGCTGTTACTGAAGAACAGCAGTTTGTAGAAGATGAGAAGAAAATTGAAAGTTTGGCTGAAGTAAACAATGAGATTTTGGAGGTTGCTTGTGATGCTGGTGAGGAGGTTGGTGTTGAAGGAAAGCAGAAAGATGTTAATCAGACAGAAGTTGCAGCAAACACCGAAGTGCCAATCACTGAGGTAATTTCTGATTCTGAAATTCTAAAAACTGTTGAACAGTGCAAGAAATGCATGGAAACGTGCAGTGCTTGTACTGAAAAAGATGAACAATTCAGAACAAGAAATCTTGAATTCAATAAAATTGAAGAACTTTTCAAAAGTAAATGCAAAGAAATGTTAGAAAACGAAAAGATTTTGAAAGAAAATGATGAAAAACTTTTAGAAAAATGTCAAAAGTTAGAAAAAGAAAATGAAGTTTTGAAAGAAAATGTTTTGAAAAAGACAGAAGAATGTGATCAAAAAGAAATTGTTTGTCAAAAATGAAAAAGGAATATGATTCAATAAAATTGGCATATCATATTACAAAAGAGTCATATGAAAAAGTGAAAAGTGAAATGAAATTTGTTCAATCAAGATTGAATTACTGTTCTGAAACAACTAAGGAGTATAAGCGAAATTGTGAAATAAAGCAACAAGTTGTTAATTCCTACATTGAGGATGTTGCTAAGCTAAAGCGTCAGATTGCTGATTTAGAACAGGATAATAACAAGTTAAAAAGTTATCACACGTCGTCATATGTGCTTGAAAGAATTTTCAACATAAAACCAGATGGAAAGGATTCTGAGCAAAACAAGAAAGGTATTGGCTCAGAGTTTCATCAAGTTCCACCACCGGAAAGTTTGCATTTTATGATGATGAAAAGGTCGAAAAGGCTTTCAACTTGGTAGATCAATTGCTAGATAACATTGACATAACCTATTCCAAATCTGATGATTCTAGTGATTCAGATGTGGTAGGTAAGGTCATTGAAAGTGTGTTGAAAGAAGAGTCAGTTGATACAGGTAAATCTGGATCACAGGATGAAAATGAAGGTAATTTTCATGATGGATATCTGAAAAACTCAATATCTGAAAAAAAATTTGAATGATGATTCAAAAGGATTGGTTTATACCAAGATTGGATCGGACAAATTATTCTTAGATGTTGTATTCCCGATTCAGAATGTGATTTCAGAAAAGGTTGACAAAGTTTTCAAGATGGTTGAAATTGAAAAGTCTGAGATTTCATAGTTTGCTGGAAAAGGTCACAAAACCTTTTATAACAAACCTGGTTACAAGAAGAAAAACATGAAGGCTGGGTTGGATTATAAAAAGAAACAAAATCGAAATAAAAATGAACCGTCAGATTATCAAACAAAGATGAATTTTGTTCACGGAACAAGTTCAGAAGAAGAGAAAGAACTTCAATTTAGGCGTCAGTCAAATGAAGAGTTCTATGCTCAAAAGAAAAAGCAACAACCACAGGTCAAAGATGTGTCCAAGAGAACATGTTTCAAATGTGATCAAATAGGACATCTTGCACGCAAGTGTCCGAATCTGAAACCTGTGGATGTTGACAAAAAGAAGTCTGATGATGATGAGAAACAAAAATCTGAGGATGTGAAACACAGGTCAACCAGATTTGATTCAAAACAAACTTGGATGTATAACACAAACAAGTTTGTTTCAAACCAAACTTGGAAATCAAACCCGAATAGGTTTGATTCAAGACAGACCTGGAATTCTCACACACCCAGATTCAGAACAACTCAAAGTTGGAAAACATCAGTTGATATGACAAAACCGAATGAGTTTTGGAAACCAAAAGTTTTTGTTCAAAATCAAAATGTTTAAAAAGAGTCACATTTTTACAAAAGAGGTACTCCGAAAGGTCAAACATGGAGTGTTAAGAAACAAGTGACTTCGGTAAAAGATGAGAAAGTTGAAGTCAAAGTTGAAAAAGTATTTAATGACAAAGATTTTCTGAAACTGCATGATACATATTGTGTTGAAATGCCTAAGGTTCAACAGACCTGGGCTAAATTGTTCAAGTAATGAAGTAGTCTAAATGTGCAGGTGCTCAAGAAAACTGAAGATTGTGAAAATGGTATTCGGAGCAGCCTGGCACAACAGGAAGAGGAGGCTGCTGAACCCTGGTTTGGTTGAAACAGGGAGTTTGTTTGTTTTCTGTACATAAATAAACAATATTTCAAAACCCTAAAAATTGAAAATTTAAAAACCAAAAATATGTTTGTTTTTAAATTTGTCAAAAATTCAAAAATTACAAAAATATGTTGATTGAATACGCCGAAACCCTCACGGCTGAACAAACATGATTAATTTCACAAGATTGAAAAACGTTTTTCAAACTGTAAAAATCAATGTGTTGTAAATCATGGGGGTACGTTATATTTTCTGCAAATCAGTGCATGAGAAGCAGAAAATGGATGGCGAGACAAAGCTATCAGTATTGGTTGTCAAAATTTCTTTAAATGATTTTGCATTTTAGGGGGAGTATTATTGTTAGAAAATACAAAAACATTTGAAAATTTGAAAAAGCCAAAAACATGATAAAATTCAAAAATTGAGTTTTTGTGTAAAAAGAGGAAATGATAGTACATCAGTAGACAGTTACAGTATGCTAAAGAAATGTAATGATTATATAGCGTTAAACAGTCTCACTGATGATATGCCGATAGGTTTTTATACATTTAGTAAACTTTTTCGGGATATAAACTTAAATTCAAACTTGCTTATTTTGTGGGGAACACTACTTGGATATATAGGTAACCCCTGAAATCTCGTTTGAAGGACCCCTCTTTCTGAGATACTAGGTCTTTATGCTTAGTGATATCTGGGGTATTATCCCGGGACTTCTGATTTTGCGGAAGCAATGGCCTAGTCCCCGTATAATACTTTCTGCTTGCTTGAAATATAGCGCTGCCCTCAGCATAAAGAATGATGAAACATTGAAAAATGCTAATCATGTGCTGTTGAAGAAAAGATCCTCTAAAGGGGACACACCGAAAGTCGAAGTCTTCATCTCTCTACTGAACGGAAGTTCTGACCTGAGCTCTCACGGTCCTCACAATTTAACCCCTTACAGATATCATCTAGGTATACTCACCTGTAAGACTGAATATTGGGATCTGGATACGGGAGTATATTCAAGAGGTGGGACACATGAATGAGTTTAAGTTCTTAAGACACCTAATTCGTATCCTGAATCAGTTGAAATTTGTGTGAAAATTTAAGTGGATCAGTATATCGACAATCTAAGTGAATTGTGTAATTCTTATTGTGTAACTTGTTGGGTTTTTCACATGTTTATCAAAGTATTTTATCCATATAAACTAAAAACGCAACGGAAAATTATTATTTAAAACATGTTACTTACAAGATATAAAACCCATTTTATATGTAAAACCCAATCCCGGATCCATATACGAATATGCATGCTATCAAAATAAAACACAACCATAGGGTGTTTAGAATACTACCTTTCAAGGAGTAAAGGATATGAAGAAGATGATGCTTCTTGAATGGTTGCCTTCAAGTGTAGAAGACCTCAAGCTTGCATACCCCAAGCCTTCCAACAAACACCTTATGTTTAGCTAGGATTCCTACACTTATGAACTCACTAAAAAACCCTTCATGGAACCAACCCTTGGCCGATTTTATGGAACATTTTAGAGAGTTCTTGCACTTTATTATTCAAACTTGAAAACCCTCTTGGATGCGTACCCATAGCCGATTTCTAGAGAGAGTTTTTGGAGAGTTTTTATCAAGTTCCTTCCTTCCATTTTGTCATACAAAATGTATATAAAAGAGTGAGAGAAATTGCCACCCTACATGCCCAATCAAAACCCATGCAATTGCATGTATGTTTATTGGACCAAATTCTCACCCAATCAAGGGCCATCTAAATATGACATCTTGCATGAAATGTTATTGGAGCAAAAACCTTTTCAGAATTCCCATGAGGGGGGGCGGCCCACTTGTATTTTTATAAAAAAAATTCAAATCTTTTATAAAATAATTTAAGTCTTGTTTAATTTTATAACTTTTATAAAATATAACATCATATGTTATAAGACTTATATAACTTTTTATCATGTTATTTAACCCATTAAATAACAAGATAAAATATTCTCTCAAAAATAAATTATCCATATAATTTATTGGTTTGTCAAGTGCAATTATTTAGAAAACCAATTTCTAAATACTCTAAGTGTTAATATTTATTTGTTTGATCATATCACAAATAAATAATATAAGTGTTTGTCTAGCTTGTATTTGGGTATGACTCGACTTGGATCATAACGTACTAGCCACATCAATTTAATATGTGTCTTGGGCATACAGAGTCCAACATAACTAAGTTCAATGGTACTTGTGACTTGTCAGAAACTGATATGATCCTCTGACGCAAACTCAAACAAAAATATTGTATGTAAATATTTCTTTACTACTTTATATTTCAGAAAATACAAAAAGATTTTTTATTCTGCTTTATTTTCGACAACCGATGTCTGAAATGTTGAGTTTCAAAATCTAAGTAAGCTGATCGTGTTTCTGAAAATAAAACAAGTTCATTAATTTGAAACTTGAAATTTTTAACAAAAATCAAAAACAGTTTGTGATATCTCCAAGGTCATTAGTTTGGACTTGGATGATTAACTGTGAGGGATTTGGATGCTTATATTGTTAAATAGCCAGTTTCCGATTCTGTTCGCTGAAACTGACAAATCATGAAATTTGTTGAAAAGTGTTAGTTTAGAAAGTTTGAAAGAGCCAGGTTTTCAATTCTGGAAGTTCAAAATGTTGTTACTTATAAATGTATGAGTGTTGCAGATATTGTATCAGACTACGATCCCGATAGCCGAGTCTAAGGGGGAGTCTGAAGACGAGCTCAAAGCAAGGGGGAGCTTGTAACCTGAAAGCAAGGTGTCGATCCCTAAAGCACGGAAGCTTAACGAAAGGGGGAGCCTGAAGAAGCTATCAATGTTAGAGCCAGAGACAGATCCTGGTACAACATTCAAAGATAGAAGCTGATCAAGGAAGATAAAGATTTATGGATGCTTACAGTGTTAGACAATTTGGAAAGAGCATGAAGATTGATCAAGACTGAAGATGTGTCATGATAAAGACTCGACACTGAAGACTTCGTCAACATCCAAGGGGGAGTCTGTTAGTGCACTATGTCTATTGACTTCATTTTGTATCGAGTCATGTAATAAGATAGGATAACCAGTGCTCGGTTGCTAGAAACTGATTTTTACGTATTTGGTGGTAATTCCACTTGAAATAGCCAAAGACCATTTCAAACGGAATTAACAATGTTAATTCCGCTTGAAATGTCCCTTGGCCATTTCAAAAGAAATTACAACAACTATAAATAGGGCACTTGGTTTGTCATTTGAAACGGAATTAGGTATTGTGATTCTGTAACGAAGTGCTGCCGAATTGTCTGCAGGTGCTATAAGATTATTATATCAATACAAGAGACATTTAAATTGAATCGAGCGTCCGTGTCATTGATTCCGCCTTTGATTCGGATCCAAAACTCTTCTAATAGACTCATTTAGGTCGCACAACGATCCTACACAAGAAGCCGGTGGTGATTTATTATGCAAGTAAAACTTTGTCCGAGGCGCAACTGAATTACACCACAACCGAAAAAGAATTATTAGCGGTGGTGTATGCCATGGACAAGTTTAGATCTTACATTTGGGGGAGCAAGGTGATCGTGTATTCGGATCATAGCGCGGTCCTATATTTGATGAAAAAGAAGGGTTGATTCATTGGGTGCTTTTGTTGCAAGAGTTCGACTTAGAAATTCGGGACAAAAAGGGGTGAGAAAATGTTGTTGCGGATCACTTGTCCCGATTTCCATTAGAAGGTGTTGATGACCCGAGCGAGATTAATGAACGGTTTCCCGATGAGCATTTGTTGGCCATGTTGACTTACGTTGCACATTGGTATGCTCATTATGTAAATTATTATGCTAAGGGTGCAATTCCAAATCATTGGACGAAGAAGCGAAGACAACAATTTCTAAGCCAAGTCAAACAATACATTTGGGATGAACCGGATCTATTTGAAATTGGACCCGATCAAGTGATTAGAAGATGTGTTCCTGAGACCGAAGTACTAGAGATTTTGACCCATGCCCATTCGTCGGCATATGGAGGGCATTTTAGTGGGAACAAAACAGGATTTCGGGTATTGTCATATGGGTTTTATTGGCCCATAATCTTTAAGGATGCTTGTGAGTTTGCTCGAAATTGCATAAATTGTCAAAAAGTGGGAAGCATTTCGAAGCGAGATGAAATGCCTTTACAACCAATCTTGGTGGTGGAGGTGTTTGATGTTTGGGGAATAGACTTCATAGGTCCTTTTCCAAATTCAAATGGGTTCTTGTTCATCCTAGTTGCGGTGGATTATGTATCAAAATGGATAGAAGCTATCACTACAAGAACCAATGACCATTCCGTGGTGTGTAAGTTTGTGCAATCAAATATTTTCGTTCATTTCGGTGTACCAAGGGTGATAATAAGTGATGGTGGTTCGCATTTTAAAATTTTTAATTTTGGGAAATTGTTGAAAGGATATAATGTGAACCACCGAGTTGCTACACCGTACCATCCGCAAACAAGTGGACAAGTTGAAGTGTCCAACTGTCAAATTAAAGAGATTCTCATGAAGACGGTTCGAACGGATAGGAAGGATTGGTCAAGTAAACTTGATGATGCGTTGTGGGCATATCGGACGGCCTACAAAACTTCAATTGGTACTACTCCTTACCGGATGGTGTATGGAAAGGGATGTCATCTACCAATGGAGTTAGCACATCGAGCACATTGGGCAATCAAAACGGTGAATGCGGATTATGACGAAGTGGGTCGAGTTAGGAAGCTTAAATTGAGTGAAATTGAGGAGATTAGAGATGAAGCATACGAATGTGCATCCGCGTACAAAGACAAACTGAAGAAGGTTCATGATGCAAAGCTAAGAAAGAAGAACTTCGAAGTGGGTCAAAAAGTGTGGTTGTACAATTCGAGGTTAAAGATGTTTGCGGGCAAACTCAAGAGCAAATGGATGGGTCCTTATGTCATCCGGAGAGTGGGAAGATTTGGGGATGTCGATATTCAAGATGAGCAAACTAATAAGCAACAAACGGTGAACGGACATCGGCTTAAACCATACTTGGAAGGCAACGACATCATCAATCTCGAGCTCGACAAAGTGGGTTACATTCTACGCCCACTGGATGATGAGGAAGCTTGAAAGAGGCCCAGGTTTGGTTGTGTATATATTTATTTTAGTTTAGTTGGTTTTGTTTTTAAATAAATACCGCTTCCGTTTAAAACTTGTGTTCGAGACAAGTGTGGGGAAATTCTTACGAATTGCCCGAACATTGTGTTGAGGACAACACGAATTTTTAAAGGGGGGTAGGGTATAATTTTCATGTTTTTGAAAAAACTTATAAATCCATAAAAATTATAAAACCTTAAAAAAAATAACAAAACAATTGTAAAGTTGAACTTGGCCGAGCCCCATTAGCCCAGTGTGTGCCGTAAGCTACGGCCAGGGGCGTAGCTTACGGCAACATGTGAACAAAAATTTTTCTTACGACAGCACTAAACTGTCCTACGGCGGAGATTTTTGCCCAGGTCTTGCCGTAACCTACGGCACCAGCCGTAGGCTACGGCGTCGTATATTGTTGAGGGTGACGTATGGGTTCTTTTGTGTCGGCAGTTTTATAAAAAAAAATTAAATCCGAAAATAATAATGTAACTTCCCAACCATTCAATGTCTGACATAAATCCCCAACCACACAATCACTTCCATCGATCCCAACCACATCTTTCATTCATATTTTCTTCTTCATCTCCCTTCTTCTCTACACATAAACCCTAATCACCATATCCACAAGTTCTCATAACTTTCTCAAATATTGTCCAAATCTAGTGATTTTTGAGTCAATTTTGACTAAAATTTCACAAGGAATTCAGATTTATACTTATATTTCACAGATTCCTTTGTTTCGGTGGTCTAATTTGAACATAAGGGGGCCAAAAATTTGGGGATTTTTTGTGTGCTTAAAAGTGAAGTGTTTGTTATTCTCATCCTCTACAAGGTCAAGGTATGCAATTTCCTTTCACTCTTTGAAGTACATTGCGGTTTGTAAGTTTCCACTCTTGTTTTTGCTTACACACTGGCTTGTAGAAGATAGATGATAGGATTTTGTTGAATTGTTGAATGTTTGGTTATAGATGTATATGATGTCTTGATTTCAAACTTTTGGAAAACTCTAATTTGTAGAGACATCATGCCGAATTTTTGTTTGAAAGAATAAATCTTTGGTGTTTGTACATCTATACCCATAATATAAAGCAATTGTGGGGAAGTTTGTGAAGTTGAACTTACATGATTAATGTGTGTGGTTTGTGAATGTGTGTAGGACATGATGAGAACGAAAGAGAAAGTGGGGGCAAGTTCCTCAAGTCAACCTCCACCAGATTCACAACAAGAAAAAAGAAGAAGATTGGTTCAGGTTAGTGACCTAGATTCGGAAGAAGATGCACCTCCAAGAGGTCCAAAACCGGAGTGGACATCCGGTTCTCTACTTGATCAACCTGAGGAATGGCGAGCCGATTTGTTTCATGAACAAATGAATAAGTTGCAACAAAGGAAGGACGCTTTTATTTGTGAGAAAAAGATTCAGGAAGTGGATTTCAGACCTTTTGGGATAACGGATAAGTTCAAAGCTTTGGGTTGGGAGGCGGCGCTTAAATGTTATGACAATGAGATCAAGACAATGTATGATCAACAAATTCAAGAATGGATGGCCACGCTTGAATGTCCTTCGTTCAGGTAACAACTGTGCTCTGTAATCGATGAACAATTCAAAACGATGTTAATTATCAATAAAACAATGTGTTTTGGTGTTATTATATGTGTATTTGTGTTTGATGATTTTACGATTTGATTCAATTCCGATTTCAAGCTTTAAATCGTTTTCTAGAAAGTTATACACAAACTGGTGCGTAAATGCAACCAGTTTAACGCGACAAACACTCCAGAATAGTGACATAGGCTTAACATACCTAAAATAACCTTCACATAACTTAGAAATAAGTTTTGGATGGTTTGGTGTGTTGAAAATAAGTCTATTCGATCGCAGGGACTATTTGCGTCAAACTGTGAAACTATACCGATTCGTATGGTATCGAACTGTCTGGAACTTGATCATAAGCTAAACATACCATAAATAACCTAAACATAGCTTATAAATAAGCTTTGATAGGGTCGGTGTGCGAAAACATGCTTATTTGATCTTACAGGGACTAAAAGTGTCAAAAACGTCGTAAGTTTGCATTTTCGCGCATATCTTACGTTCTGACCACATCTGGACATCCAAAATTTTGTACACACTAAAATAGTTTTATTTTAGTGATCGACATGCAAAAATACCATTCGTCGCTTAATTTGGTTCGTTTTCGCGTCCGTTTGAGTTTCGTCGTAATTTAACGAACAACGCGACCGTACGACCAAACGAGCTGACATCCGAGAGTGTCCCAAGCATATTTTGAGTCCTCTAAACTTTATTGACCTTGTAGAGCCTTGAAAATGGCTTAACGGAGGTCAAAAGGGCCTGAAATGGACTCAAAACACATGCAGGGACCTGTTCTGTAATTGTTTCAAACTTATGCTGAACTGGGGAGCCCAGGCGGGCCGCGTGACCCCCTCCCCATTGTTTACGCAGGCCGTGTGAGTGTGCCCAGCGACAGAAACTCAATTCAAGCATTTTGTTTGATCTTCAGGGGCTGTTATGGTAAATTCTTTGTTTGATGGGCAAGTTTAAGTGTTCTCCAAGGTCTCTAATCAGTTCCTAACAATTGTATGGCCATGATTTAATCCTTGGAGGCCACACAAACATGTGTAATGATCCCATGAAGTTGCAACAACTATAAATAGCCAAGCAATTTCATTCATTCATTGCTCATTTCCTTCTCTTCTCTTCTACATCTGATTTGGGAGCTCCCTCAAGTGTTTGGAGCTTTCTAATCTGATTATTCTTGTAGAAAAGATAGCTAGGACCCTTTGTAAGTCTTCTTTCTTGCTTATTCTTTATGTTTAGGCAGAAAGTCAAACAGTTTGGCCAACAGTTTCACTTTCGGTTTTGACCATCAATTGGTCAAGTCAAAGTTCAATTGAACTTTGCAACGTGATTGTAATCACGATGGTTATAATCCTTACCGATTATACCTACTGATTACCACGTTAACTAGGCGTAGTGAGGAGTCAAAGTTTCAGTCAAAATGCGTTTTAGCACGCATTTTGCAACGGAACTATTTTCGGGTATCAAAACTCATTGTTTTGATACCAAATCAGTTTTATAAATTAGTTAAACATGTTTTGACATGTTTAGCTCGTCACTATTAGTTTAGTGCTTGTTTAGGGACGTAAGTTAAGCGTTCTAAACAACCGCTTAGACTTTCGAACCCGACCCGTTTGGTCGATCTTTAGGATCCGATCAAGCTCGATTAGTGATCATAGTTGCATAGGGAATAACCACTGAGGTTATACCTTATGATCACATAGGATTGGTTAGTTATTTGTTTAGTAGCATGTATGCCCATAAGAAATGACCAAAATGCCCTTTTGAAGCTTAAATCCGTATTTTACATATGTGAACATGTTTTTGACATATAATCTGATTTAGTAACATGTTTAGGTATTATTGGACATATAAGACTTGACATAGCACATAGTTAACCATCCGAACATAGTTTTACGCGAACGACGCGTTAAAGTAGCATAAGCTACCTTAATGGGTCGTAACGGGTCAAAGGCACTTAAGCTAAGTTCCGATTTAAGAATGTAGGCTTTGTTAAACCATATCACATGAGTTCCAACACTCATTTGGTTTACAAGACCTCGTTCTATCCGATCTTCCGATTTAGGTGTTGATTATTTAGTAGTGATCCGATTACTAGGTACCACTTGAATTTCCTTGGTTTGTCTGAGCTTCGCTAAGTTCTTTAGATCAAGGATACCCTTCATTCAATGTGAGTACATAGTTCCCCTATTTTACTATTTTCAATTGTTTTGGGGTGATTCATATGTATCAAAATGATTTCGATATTTTAACGATGTTTTCAAAAACGATTAAGATGGTTTATATTAAACAAAATACGATTTCGATAATGTTAACGAAACTTGTTGGTTGTAACTACATAACGAATGACATTCATTAGCAATGATCAAGCCGACCAGTATTAGGTTATGGTACCATAGGATCTGACAAATCCCGTTATCAGACTACACCCATAGTTATGTGTGGGGGTTATGTAGGTAACGACCGAATCTGAGGATTTTTAACTTACCCTTAGGTGGTTTGTTAATACGATAAACGAGGTGCTCGAGTCACGAAGGTTTGAATGTTATTAGCGAGGCAACCATAAGTAGTTTCACAATTAAAAACAAATACGATTTTGGGACGAATTAAACGATTTGGAACGACCTAAACGATATAAACGATATAAACGATTTGAACAAGCGATTGGTTTTGGGTAGTGATTAGATAAAAGCACGGTAGATACGCCGCTGGTACATCTTATATATATAAGTGCTTCTATCATATTACATTGCGTGTCATTATTTAGTTCACTTGGGAAACAATTTGAAATGATATCACACAACGAGGTTTTCGAATTGATATAAACCATACGAGTTTTATTAACGAGTTTTTAAACGAGATGTTTCACGAATTGGTTTAACTAAAACAAATGTTTTGGAGTTAAGAATCATGGCTACGATATTTACAAATTATAACCATCTTGATTTGAGTTGGTTAATCATGTTGCAATATTATATACTTTTCAAAAGAAGGTTTTCGAGGTATTGCAATATATATATAAACGAGCCATGATTCCGATACTCTTACAAAACCTATGTACTCGCCAGCATTTCTTTGCTGACTATGTTTTTACATATGTTTCAGGTGATGTTGCGTGATGATTTCTAGGAAGCAAGTTCACTTAGGATCTGGACAAGGCCTTCGTGACTTAAAAACAATTATAAACAGTGTGTAGTTTGTTTGTTTTTGTTAAAGACAATGTGCATTATTTGATAATTCAATAAAACGAAACTTTTAATTACCATGGTTGTTGAAACGATGATTTTGTTACAACACTCCCCGACGTTTCCGCCACGGTTTCGTTGTTTTAACGTGGTCGGGGTGTGACAGAAGAGTTTGTATCAGAGCCAATGGTTATAGGGAATTAGGTTATTAGCATTGCTTTGACCTGGACTATAACTTTCTAGGACCCTAACGCGAGTTATCATGCGTTTAGATTTTAAAACAATATCGTCACCTATCCTTAGGTGATAACCACAACGAGAATACAATAACAAATCCGCTTCGAAAATTAATCATCTATCCTTGGATGATTGATTGTAAGGTTTTGATCCCTCTTAATTTTCAAAATCTCGTCAAAGTTTGGGTCTAAATAATGTGAACACGTGCAAACTGGAAGAGTGAATGCATGTACCCTGAGTTTTCTGTCTAAGGCTAGAGTGTTCGTACAAATCCGCAGTATCGGACCAGTCACTCTTACCTGGGAACTCTTGGGGTGAGTGTTTACTTATAGGCAAGCATGTCTTCAGCGATACATTATTGTGACCTATTCACTTTGATTTGTCACTGCGTGTTGTTTGTTTGTTCGAGGTAACAAACGAATGATCGCACTCCTTGTGTTTTGTCGATGTTTTCAATACCTCTTTTGTTTCTCCAATTGTCGACCTCACTCGTTTCTCATGTTTCCTTGTTAGACAATGCCTCCTCGACGCAATGCTCAAACTTTTACTGCTGAAGAAATCGCAGCTCTTGTCTCTCAGCAAATGGCTGCTGTACTTCCTGGCGTTGTGACCCAAATCCACAAGCTATACAACAACATTAATAACAACAACGCACAGTGTAATTTCAAGAATTTCAATTCTGCTAAGCCGCCTAAGTTTTCTGGGTCACTAGGAGCAACTGCGCTCCTGCAGTGGTTTGAAAGTATCGAGAAAACATTCAGACATGTGTAGTGTCCGAATGCGCGAAAGGTTGAGTTTGCATCGAGCGTGTTTGAGAAGCGAGCTCTCACGTGGTGGAACGGAGTGATGCGTGATAGGGGTGCCGAAGTGGCATTAGCACAGACTTGGGAAGAGCTCCGAGCTCTCATGATGAGAGAGTTCTGTCCCCGTCACGAGAATCGAGCTTTAGAACGAGAGTTTGACGATCTGAAACAAGACGGGGGAGAACACTGTGCCTATACGGATCGATTTGAGGAGCTTAGTTTGTTGTGTCCCACTATGGTTACCCCACTGGAGAAAGCAATCGAGAGGTATATCGATGGTTTACCCGATTCCATTCAGGATATAGTGACCGGTGTTAATCCTACTACCGTTCGTCATGCGATCGAGTTGTCGGCTACCCTGACTGAGTCCCAAGTTAGGAAGGGTAAACTCACCTGCAAGGGTGATAAAAAGAAGTCGACCGATTCTGACAAGGAAAAGGGTAAAGGAAAGAAGTAGGGTGAGTTTTCTAAAAGGTCAAGGAAGCGAAAGGCTTCCCAGAACTTTGCTGTCACCAACCAGACTGCTCAGAACCCACCGACTCAACCTCCTGCAAAGAAAGCATATGTTGGTACCGCACCTCACTGTGCTCGATGTAATGGTCACCATGTTGCCCAACAGGCCTGTAAACAATGTGCTACGTGTGGTAGACTTGGACATTTGGCCAACGTTTGTCGTTTTGGCCAAAATCAAGCTGCTCAAGTTCCAGCACAAGCTCAAGGGAATGTTGCGAGGTTCCCACCTGGTTCGTGTTTTAATTGCGGTGAAATGGGTCATTTCCGCAACAATTGCCCGGGATTGGTAAATGCGAATGCAAATCCAAATGCAAACGCGAACGCAAATGTGAATCCCGCTCGTGGACGGGTATTCAATCTAAACGCGAATGAGGCGAGGGCAGACAATGAAGTTGTTAACGGTACGTTTCTTGTTAACAATCAGCTTGCATCTGTTCTTTTCGATTCTGGTGCCGATAGGAGTTTTGTTTCATTATCTTTTGAGCCTTTACTTACGATACCTAGAACTAAACTGAGGAAACCCTTATCTGTCGAGGTTGCTACTGATAAACCACTCGTACTCGATTCTGTTATTCATGGTTGTTAATTGAACCTCGATAACCATCTTTTTCCCATTGACCTCGTACCGATGCAACTTGGGAGTTTCGACATTATCATGGGGATGGATTGGTTAACCAAACATCATGCTGAGGTTGTTTGTTTCGATAAGATCATCCGTATCCCTCTTTCGTATGGCGATGTTCTGGAAGTTCGTGGCGAGAAACCATCGGGTGGATTGAAACTCATGTCATGCACGAAAGCTCAAACCTATCTACGAAAGGGATATGTTGCCTTTCTGGCACATGTCACTGAGGAGAAAGGCAAGAACAAGAGTATTCAGGATATTCCGATTGTTCGGGATTATCCAGAGGTGTTTCCTGATGAACTGTCTGGTTTGCCTCCAGTTCATCAAGTCGAGTTTCATATTGACCTTGTACCCAATGCTAACCCAATTGCGAAAGCACCTTATCGTCTTGAACCGTCTGAGATGCAAGAGTTATTGAAACATCTTCAAGAGTTATCTGATAAAGGATTCATCCGTCTGAGCTTTTCGCCCTGGGGTGCTCCTGTCCTCTTTGTGAAAAAGAAAGATGGATCTTTTCGAATGTGTATCGATTATCGTGAGCTTAATAAGCTTACCATCAAGAATCGATATCCCCTACCCCGAATCGATGATCTCTTTGATCAGCTGCAAGGTGCTACCTATTTCTCCAAGATCGATCTGCGTTCTGGGTATCATCTGCTTCGTGTATTCGAAGAAGATATTCCCAAAACTGCTTTCCGCACGAGATATGGGCACTACGAGTTTACTGTCATGCCTTTCGGTTTGACAAATGCTCCAGCTATTTTCGTAGACTTAATGAATAGGGTCTGTAAACCTTATTTAGACAAGTTCATCATTGTGTTTATCGATGATATTCTCATTTATTCAAAGTCTCGAGCCGATCACGAGCAAAACCTTCGTTTGATGTTGGAACTCCTGAAGAAGGAACAACTTTTTGCTAAATTCTCCAAGTGTGAATTTTGGCTTAAAGAAATTCAGTTTTTGGGACATATTGTCAATGAGCAAGGTATTCATGTGGATCCATCCAAGATTACTGCAATCAAGGATTGGAATACACCAACGACGCCTACAGAAATTCGTTCTTTTCTTGGTCTCGCTGGCTATTATCGTCGTTTTATTTCGAACTTTTCGAAGATTGCGGTTCCTCTCACTGCTTTGACTCAGAAGAATAAGCCTTTTGAGTGGGGACGCAAGCAAGAAAAAGCGTTTCAAACGATGAAACGGAAGCTCTGTGATGCTCCTGTTTTATCCTTGCCCGAGGGGAACGATGATTTCGTTGTCTACTGTGATGCATCCAACTTAGGCCTTGGTTGTGTTCTCATGAAACGAGGAAAAGTTATAGCATATGCGTCTAGACAATTGAAAGTTCACGAGAAGAACTACACAACTCATGATCTTGAGTTAGGTGCTGTAGTTTTTGCTATAAAAATCTGGAGACACTATCTCTGTGGCACGAAGTGTGTGGTTTTCACAGACCACAAAAGTCTCCAGCACATTCTTAATCAGAAGGAGATGAACATGAGGCAACGACGTTGGGTTGAACTCTTGAATGACTATGATTGCGAGATTCGCTACCACCCTGGTAAGGCGAATATTGTAGCCGATGCACTTAGTCGAAAGGAGCGAGACAAGCTTCATTCTGTTCAAACTCTATTTGATCTTCAAACTCGAGTTCTTCAAGCTCAGCAATCTTGTGTTTCACAAGATTTGATAGGTAAGGAATTACCACATCAGCTTGAGCTTAAACTCGAAGCGAAGGACGATGGTTTATTCTATTTCATGGATCGTTTGTGGATTCCGAAACAAGACGATCTTCGCACTTTAGTGATGGACGAATCTCATAAGTCTCGATATTCTATCCATCCTGGTGCTGATAAAATGTACAAGGATCTTCGTACTAAGTTCCGGTGGCCTGGTATGAAGAAAGATGTTGCCTTGTATGTATCGAAATGCCTAACTTGTCTCAAAGTCAAGGCTGAACATCAACGACCATCTGGTTTGCTTGTGCAACAAGGGATACCGGTTTAGAAGTGGGAGAACATTGCTATGGATCTCATCACTAAATTACCGAGTACATCTAAGGGTCATGATGCTATATGGGTTGTTGTCGATCTATTAACGAAGTCAGCTCATTTTATTCCAATTCGCGAGGATCTATCTGCTGATAAACTTGCAAAGATTTATGTTGATGAGATTGTATCACGACATGGTGTTCCTTTGGATATCATTTCCAATCGTGATGCTCGATTTTCATCTCATTTCTGGAAGACCATGCAATCTGCTATGGGAACCCAACTAAATCTAAGCACTGCTTATCATCCCCAAACAGATGGACAATCTGAGAGAACGATTCAACCTTTGGAGGATATGCTTAGAGCATGCGTGATTGACTTTGGTGGTAATTGGGACTCTCATATTCCATTGATCGAGTTCTCTTACAAAAACAAGTATCATGCTAGCATTAAAATGGCACCATTCGAGGCTCTCTACGGTCGAAAATATCGTTCACCTGTTTGTTGTAACGAGTCCGGTGAAGCTCAGCTTACTGGGCCAGAGCTTGTTCTGGAAACAACAGACAAAATCAAGAAAATTCGCGATAATCTTGTGACAGCTAGATGCCGTCAAAAGAGTTATGCGGATTTACGACGCAAGCCCTTAGAATTTCAAGTCGGAGACCATGTCCTACTCAAGGTGTCACCTTGGAAGGGAGTGGTGAGATTTGGAAGGAAAGGAAAACTTGCACCATGATATGTTGGACCATTTAAGATTGTTGAAAGGGTTGGAAAGGTTGCCTATCGACTAGAGCTACCTCCAGAGCTTGGAAATATTCATCCGACTTTTCATGTATCCAATCTGCGAAAGTGTTTAGCTGATGCTGATCTTCACATTCCACTAGACGAAATCCAAATCGATGAAACGATGTACTTTGTCGAGAAACCTGTGGAGATAGTGGACCATACATACAAACAGTTGAAGAACAAACGAATTCATTTGGTCAAGGTTCGCTGGGAATCCAAACGTGGCCCAGAATTTACTTGGGAACGTGAGGACCAAATGAAGGCGAAATATCCGCAATTGTTCTCACAAGTTTCCTCTAGTTAAAATTTCGGGACGAAATTTCCTAAAGTAGGGGAGACTATGACAGCTGTGCTCTGTAATCGATGAACAATGCAAAACGATGTTAATTATCAATAAAACAATGTGTTTTGGTGTTATTGTATGTGTATTTTTGTTTAATGATTTTACAATTTGATTCAATTCCGATTTCAAGCTTTAAATCGTTTTCTGGAAAGTTGTACGCAAACTGGTGCGTAAACACAACCAGTTTAACACGACAAACACTCCGGAATAGTGACATAGGCTTAACATACCGAAAATAACCTTCACATAACTTAGAAATAAGTTTTGGATGGTTTGGTGTGTTGAAAATAAGTCTATTCGATCGCAGGGACTATTTGCGTCAAACTGCGAAACAATACCGATTCGTATGGTATCGAACTGTTCGGAACTTGATCATAAGATAAACATACCATAAATAACCTAAACATAGCTTAGAAATAAGCCTTGATAGGTTCGGTGTGCGAAAACATGCTTATTTGATCTTACAGGGACTAAAAGTGTCAAAAACGGCGTAAGTTTGCATTTTCGCGCATATCTTACGTTCTGACCACATCTGGACATCCAAAATTTTTGTACACACTAAAATATTTTTATTTTAGTGATCGGCATGCAAAAATACCGTTCGTCGCTTAATTTGGTTCGTTTTCGCGTCCGTTTGAGTTTCGTCGTAATTTAACGAACAACGCGACCGTACGACCAAACGAGCCGACATCCGAAAGTTTCCCAAGCATATTTTGAGTCCTCTAAACTTTATTGACCTTGTAGAGCCTTGAAAATGCTTAACGGAGGTCAAAAGGGCCTGAAATGGACTCAAAACACATGCAGGGGCCTGTTCTGTAATTTTTTCAAACTTATGCTGAACTGGGGAGCCCAGGCGGGCCGCGTGACCCCCTCCCCATTGTTTATGCAGGCCGTGTGAGTGTGCCCAGCGACAGAAACTCAATTTCAGCATTCTATTTGATCTTCAGGGGCTGTTATGGTAAATTCTTTGTGTGATGGGCAAGTTTAAGTGTTCTCCAAGGTCTCTAATCAGTTCCTAACAATTGTATGGCCATGATTTAATCCTTGGAGGCCACACAAACATGTGTAATGATCCCATGAAGTTGCAACAACTATAAATAGCCAAGCAATTTCATTCATTCATTGCTCATTTCCTTCTCTTCTCTTCTACATCTGATTTGGGAGCTCCCTCAAGTGTTTGGAGCTTTCTAATCTGATTATTCTTGTAGAAAAGATAGCTAGGACCCTTTGTAAGTCTTCTTTCTTGCTTATTCTTTATGTTTAGGCAGAAAGTCAAATAGTTTGGCCAACAGTTTGACTTTCGGTTTTGACCATCAATTGGTTAAGTCAAAGTTCAATTGAACTTTGCAACGTGATTGTAATCACGATGGTTATAATCCTTAGCGATTATACCTACTGATTACCACATTAACTAGGCGTAGTGACGAGTCAAAGTTTCGGTCAAAATGTGTTTTAGCATGCATTTTGCAACGGAACTATTTTCGGGTATCAAAACTCATTGTTTTGATACCAAATCAGTTTTATAAATTAGTTAAACATGTTTTGACATGTTTAGCTCGTCACTATTAGTTTAGTGCTTGTTTAGGGACGTAAGTTAAGCGGTCTAAACAACCGCTTAGACTTTCGAACCCGACCCGTTTGGTCGATCTTTAGGATCCGATCAAGCTCGATTAGTGATCATAGTTGCATAGGGAATAACCACTGAGGTTATACCTTATGATCACATAGGATTGGTTAGTTATTTGTTAAGTAGCATGTATGCCCATAAGAAATGACCAAAACGCCCTTTTAAAGCTTAAATCCGTATTTTACATATGTGAACATGTTTTTGACATATAATCTGATTTAGTAACATGTTTAGGTATTATTGGACATATAAGACTTGACATAGCACATAGTTAACCATCCGAACATAATTTTACGCGAACGACGCGTTAAAGTAGCATAAGCTACCTTAATGGGTCGTAACGGGTCAAAAGCACCTAGGCTAAGTTCCGATTTAAGAATGTAGGCTTTGTTAAAGCATATCACATGAGTTCCAACACTCATTTGGTTTAGAAGACCTCGTTCTATCCGATCTTCCGATTTAGGTGTTGATTATTTACTAGTGATCCGATTACTAGGTACCACTTGAATTTCCTTGGTTTGTCTGAGCTTTGCTAAGTTCTTTAGATCAAGGATACCCTTCATTCAATGTGAGTACATAGTTCCCCTATTTTACTATTTTCAATTGTTTTGGGGTGATTCATATGTATCAAAATGATTTCGATATTTTAACGATGTTTTCAAAAACGATTAAGATGGTTTATATTAAACTAAATACGATTTCAATAATGTGAACGAAACTTGTTGGTTGTAACTAGATCACGAATGACATTCATTAGCAATGATCAAGCCGACCAGTATTAGGTTATGGTACCATAGGATCTGACAAATCCCGTTATCAGACTACACCCATAGTTATGTGTGGGGGTTATGTAGGTAACGACCGAATCTGAGGATTTTTAACTTACCCTTTGGTGGTTTGTTAATACGATAAACGAGGTGGTCGAGTCACGAAGGTTTGAATGTTATTAGCGAGGCAACCATAAGTAGTTTCACAATTAAAAACAAATACGATTTTGGGACGAATTAAACGATTTGGAACGACCTAAACGATATAAACGATTTGAACGAGCGATTGGTTTTGGGTAGTGATTAGATAATGGGCCGGGTGTAGTATGATAAAAGCACGGTAGATACGCCGCTGGTACATCTTATATATATAAGTGCTTCTATCATATTACATTGCGTGTCATTATTTAGTTCACTTGGGGAACGATTTGAAATGATATCACACAACGAGGTTTTTGAAATGATATAAACCATACGAGTTTTATTAACGAGTTTTTAAACGAGATGTTTCACGAATTGGTTTAACTAAAACAAATGTTTTGGAGTTAAGAATCATGGCTACGATATTTTACAAATTATAACCATCTTGATTTGAGTTGGTTAATCATGTTGCAATATTATATACTTTTCAAAAGAAGGTTTTCGAGGTATTGCAATATATATATATATAAACGAGCCATGATTCCGGTACTCTTACAAAACCTATGTACTCGCCAACATTTCTTTGCTGACTATGTTTTTACATATGTTTCAGGTGATGTTGCGTGATGATGTCTAGGAAGCAAGTTCACTTAGGATCTGGACAAGGCCTTAGTGACTTAAAAACAATTATAAACAATGTGTAGTTTGTTTGTTTTGGTTAAAGACAGTGTGCATTATTTGATAATTCAATAAAACGAAACTTTTAATTACCATGGTTGTTGAAACGATGACTCTGTTACAACACTCCCCGACGTTTCCGCCATGGTTTCGTTGTTTTAACGTGGTCGGGGTGTGACAGAAGAGTTGGTATCAGAGCCAATGGTTATAGGGAATTAGGTTATTAGCATTTCTTTGACCTAGACTGTAACTTTCTAGGACCCTAACGCGAGTTATCATGCGTTTAGATTTTAAAACAATACCGTCACCTATCCTTAGGTGATAACCACAACGAGAATACAATAACAAATCCGCTTCGAAAATTAATCATCTATCCTTGGATGATTGATTGTAAGGTTTTGATCCCTCTTAATTTTCAAAATCTCGTCAAAGTTTGGGTCTAAATAAGGTGAACACTTGCAAACTGGAAGAGTGAATGCCTGTACCCTGAGTTTTCTGTCTAAGGCTAGAGTGTTCATACAAATCCGCAGTATCGGACCACTCAGTCTTACCTGGGAACTCTTGGGGTGAGTGTTCACTTATAGGCGAGCATGTCTTCAGCGATGCATTATTGTGACCTATTCACTTTGATTTGTCACAGCGTGTCGTTTGTTTGTTCGAGGTAATAAACGAATGATCGCACTCCTTGTGTTTTGTCGATGTTTTCAATACCTCTTTTGTTTCTCCAATTGTCGACCTCACTCGTTTCTCATGTTTCCTTGTTAGACAATGCCCCCTCGACGCGATGCTAAACTTTTATTGCTGAAGAAATCGCAGCTCTTGTCTCTCAGCAAATGGCTGCTGTACTTCCAGGCGTTGTGACCCAAATCCACGAGCTATACAACAACAATAACGCACAGTGTAATTTCAAGAATTTTGTCACACCCCGACCACGTAGAACATACAAAACGTGGCGAAAATGTCGGGGAGTGTTGTAACAGAATTAATTGTTTCAAATCCATGGCAATTGAAGTTTCGTTTTGTTGATTAAAAGTGTTACAATGTCTTAACAAACAAAGAAATACAACATAATTAACTAGTCTTGCATCTTTTATTGTCACTAAAGCCCAAGTCTGCCTATGTGTATCTTGATCATCTTATGCAACAGCTCCTGAAAACACATGTGAAAATAGGTACGTCAGCATAAAAATGCCTGTGAGATACATAGGTTTTGTGAAAATAGGTTTCATGACTTATGTTTGAGAAAATGTTTAGTCATGAACCTTGTAATTTGCTTTGTTTTGTAAATCATTTGAAAAACGATAAGATCAGATGATATGTATAAATAAATGTAAGGTTAAATGAATAACCATGTAAAATGAGTTTGTATAAGATAAGTTGTTTATAACTCAATGTCTTGTGAAAAGTATGTTATTTGTATAAAATGTTCTATGTCTCAAACTGAAATGATTCAAATAACGCTACGATATGTAATACCATACAAACACTTATATATAGGAAGTACCAGCGGCGTATCCACCATGCTTGTATCATATTACACACGCTTCGTTACTTAATCACTTACTCAAACCAAACTACTAAAGTAAAATGTTCATGTCTAATGTAAATCATGCAATATGTATCCAAAATGTAATCATGTGATGAATAACAAATGTACTAAGTATGCAACAATAGACATACGTAGCATGTGACCTGTACTAAGTATGCAACAATAGACATACGTAGCATGTGACCTGTACTAAGTATGCAACAATAGACATACGTAGCATGAAATGTAATGTAAAACGATGTACTAAGTAATGCACACAATGGGCACACCTAGCATGAAATGTAATGAAATCATGTACTATAATGTACTAACGAACATAGCATGTATATGATGTGAAAACAGGAAAGCTTGAAAGTAACAAGTAGGCACATGTGTTTCACCCCAAAACAGTTTGGAAAACAGTAAAAGAGGGGTCTATGTACTCACTTGAGATTGCTTAGTAGTCCTTGAGTAACAACCAAACAATGCTAGAGATCGCGGATATCAAATGGCACCTAATATAGGTAACTATGTTAATAAACCGGACCTAAATCGGAGGATTTAGATAGAATGAGGGTTCGTAAACCAAACGAGTATAGAGACTCGTGTCATATGGTTTAACAAAGCCTACATACTAAATGAAACCTAGCCTAAGTGTTTTCGACCCATTACGACCCGTTTTAGGTAGCTTCTGCTACTTTCACGCGTCGTTCGCGTGAAACGCGCTCGGACCGCTTAACTAGTCCTATGACAAGTGTTATATGCCTAAACATGTTACATAATCAGTTATGTGACAAAAGTTTAGGTTACATATGCTTAATTACCAATTATACATGAAAAGGGGTATTCTGGTAATTTACCTAAGGCATATAAACTACCTATCATACAACTACTTAAACGATGTGACCATAAGGTATAACCTCGGAAGGTTATTCCCTATATACTATGGTCACCTAATGTATTTGGTCGGATCCTAATGATCGACCAAACTGGGTCGGGTTCGAAGGTATAAGCGATTTATTAGATCGCTTACCCTACGACCCTAGACAACGTGGTAATCAGTAGGCATAGTCCCAAGGGACTATAACCATCGTGATTACAATCACGTTGCGAAGTTCAAACGAACTTCGCATTGACCATAAGCTGCTCAACGCTGAAAGTTAAAAAAAGTTTGACTTTCGGACTCGAAAAGCAATAAAAGAAAGAAAAGAACGAAAGAATACTTACGAAGGGTCCCCGAATGCTAATCTCGATCCAAGAATCTCAGGTATGAAACAATGGTTTCAACTTAGAGTTTCTAAGATCAAAATTCTAGTGGGTTTAGCAATGGGGGTGGATGGGTATATATAGTTTTCGGGTAACCGTTAAGATCGTTTCATGGAAACCGTGCTCGAATCTTGTGCGTACACTTGTCACAAAGTTGTGGTAACTTAAAAATGGTCCTAATGAGCTGAATGTGCAGTTGTGAGTGTGTGGATGAGGTTTAAACAGCTGGAATCAGCTGACTAAGCGTTCTTATCTGATCAGGAAGGCTGAGGCGGGCCGCCTAAGATTTAAGCTTGGCTCACGCGGGCCGCCTAGCTCTTCAGATCAGAAAACAAGTTTCAAATGTTGCAGTTTCAGTCCCTGTTATGTGTTTAAGCCATTTCCGACATGTTTAAGGCCCGTTAAGCCAACTTTAAGGCCCTAACATGATGTCTAAACATTGTGGACATGAAACATGCTCAAAAATATGTCGGATGTTGGTTCGTTTGGTCGTACGAACGCGATGTTCGCTTAATTACGACGGAATGCGCACAAGCGCGAAAAACGATCCAAATGGCGTGACGAATGGATTTTTCTTATGCCAAACACTAAAATAAAATATTTTAGTGCTTACATAAATTTTTGGATGTCCGGATGTATTCAGAATGTAAGTTATGCACGAAAATGCAAACTTATGCACTTTTTGACACTTTTAGTCCCTGAATGACCCAAAAGTTTATTTTAGCACACCGAACACCTCAAAGCCTATTTCTAAGCTATGTAAAGGATATTTATGGTATGTTTAACTTATGGTCATGTTCCGGAATGTCTGTTACAGTTCAAATTGGCATACTTTCGCAGTTTGTCAACTTTAGTCCTTGTAAGCGATTTAACTTGATTTTGCAATACCAAAGCCTTCAAAACTTATTTCTAAGTTATGTAAAGGTTATTTAAGGTATGTTAAGTATATGTCATTATTCCGGAGTGTTCGTTGCATTAAACTGGTTATATTTACGCATCAGTGCGTATATAACCTTCCAGAAAGCGATTTAAAGCTTGAAATTGAACAAGAGTTGATATGTGTAAACGATACACATATTTTTTACAAATCCCAAGTATGAAATACAATATTTCATTGGTTTGGAATTTGTTTGATGGTTGAAGTGACACAGGTGTCACAGTCTCCCCTACTTTAGGAAATTTTGTCCCGAAATTCATTCGTAGGAGTCTATTTGTGACTTTGTGTTAAATAACCATCAAAGATAAGCAAGGCATAATCCTGTTATTTCTCTTTAACGGACATTTCTCAAAAATGAAAAATGAACGGAGTTATTTTCAACAGGCATTCTTTAGAAATGAAAATGAACGAAATGAGTCCTTTTCCACAACTTCTTCAGAACCGAAAATGAACGAAATGAGTCATTTTCCACAACTTCTTCAGAACCGAAAATGAACGAAATGAGTCATTTTCCACCACTTCTTCAGAACCGAAAATGAACGAAATGAGTCATTTTCCACCACTTCTTCAGAACCGAAAATGAACGAAATGAGTCATTTTCCACCACTTCGTCAGAACCGAAAATGAACGAAATGAGTCATTTTCCACCACTTCTTCAGAACCGAAAATGAACGAAATGAGTCATTTTCCACAACTTCTTCAGAACCGAAAATGAACGAAATGAGTCATTTTCCACAACTTCTTCAGAACCGAAAATGAACGAAATGAGTCATTTTCCACAACTTCTTCAGAACCGAAAATGAACGAAATGAGTCATTTTCCACCATTTCTTCAGATAGAAATGAAAATGAACGGAACGAAATCTAGACACATGACAAAACTCGCTGTGGTTTCCGTGCACTGAATTTCATAATTATGTATGCATCCATAATTACGCCATTCATTGCATAGTCCGCACAATTTGTTTGTAATGTGAAGGGGAGGAAAAATCAAACCTGTGATGAGTGTGACTAGACTACCATAGGGTCCTTTTAATTAGATCGACAAAGGATCCTTTTTAATTAGGCCACCAAGGAGTCTTTTCAGCTATATCATCACATGATATTCCTAACCATATTTTTTTGAATCAATCTGTTTACCTAGACCACTCAGGGGTCTAATTATGGAATGGTACAATATAATCCAAGGGTCTTTACTCTTACGTACAAGCCCATTGAGGATTTAATATAGCACCTTTGGATATCCTACTATGAATCCCTTATACGAAGATATGAAAGATTCTACGAGGATTTGGATAACAAAAACTTGGATTTACACAAAAACATAAAAGAAAACACATAAGCACATAATCACATAGTTGTTTAACTTGGTTATTAATTCGTTATCTTTGGACGCGGATACTTAAAGCACACCAGGAATCCAATTCGTGGATTTCATTTGGCACTTTAATCATTTCAAGAATCCATCCATGAAGATAGGATGATCTACCAAAAATTCAATTTTCGTTTTCAGGAAAACACAATATTCGAATTAAGGTACACAATAATTTAGGACACATGGAAATACCCTTGGGTACCCTATTAAGAATTTATAGTGGTACTTGGGGTATTCGTACAGAATTATAACTTGCACCTTGCACTTCGTCTCTTTGCAAGAGACGGGTACTTAGGATCTTTGTGTAAAACGCGAGAGATTGTAAAATGGAAGGATTTTGGGGGTAGTTTGCTTTTCAAGGAATACGATTCCTTGATTGTCGGTATTGTAGGGGATATGTTGTTTATACATACAATCACATAAATACATTGCAATGTAAATAAAAAGATTTATTTATTAACAATGATAACAACGGTTTCATGGACCTTGACAACAAAAGAAAATAATACATAAGACATGATTATTTCTAAACGGTGTTGTCTTCTAGTCGGTCAGATGCTCATCTCTGTGCTGGATTAGCATTAGCACGCTTTGGGCAATTTCTTCGGAAATGTCCCATCTCGCCACACTTGTAGCAAGAACCTGGTGGAAAGCGAGCTCGAACAGGTTTGTTGTCAGCTTGATTTGGTGCAACTGCTGCTACGCAAACTTTTGCTGTATGACCTTTACGTCCACAAATTTAGCATTCGCGGCACTTCACATTAACATGATGATAAAGGTTACATTTGTTGCACAAGGGTGAAGTTCCATTGTATGGCTTCCTAGTACGGGGTTTAGCTGGTTGGTTGGGGGCGGCTTGATCATTGTGAGCGACCATGGCGAAGTTCTGAGAAGCCTTTTGCTTCTTTGACCGCTCAAGGGATCCAGTCTGTTCATCCATGGTCTTTGATTCCTCGAGCGGTTTCTTGTCACCCTTTCGGAAAAGCTTACGTTTCCTGATCTGAGATTCAGTCAACGTTGCAGATAGCTCAATGGCCTGCCTAACCGTAGTGGGGTTACTACCGGTAACAATGTCCTGAACTGAGTCAGGGAGACCATCTATGTATTTTTCGATCGCCTTATCCAAAGGCGTAACCATGGTAGGACACAACAGGCTCAGCTCCTCATATCAATCAGTGTATGCTCGATGTTCACCGCTGTCTTGCTTAAGATCGTCAAATTCCCTTTCCAAGGCCCTGATCTCGTGACGAGGACAGAATTCCTTCATCATCAGTGCTCTAAGTTCTTCCCATGTTTGAGCCAGTGCCACATCGGCACCCCTATCTCTCACCACACCGTTCCACCACGTCAAAGCTCGTTTCTCAAAGACACTAGATGCGAAATCTACCTTTCGCTCGTTTGGACATTGAACATGCCTGAAAGTGCTCTCTAGACTCTCGAACCATTGCAGAAGTGCAGTCGCTCCTTGAGACCCAGAAAACTTTGATTGCTTGGCCGAGTTGAACGTCTTGAAGCTGCAAAGAGCATTATTGTTGTTGATAGCTTGGTGACATTGGGCAACGATGGTCGGGATTACAGCAGTTATTTGCTGTGTAATGACAGCTGCCAGTTCATCAATAGATACCGGGTTTTCGCGTCGTGGAGGCATTCTAAAAGAGGAAACATGAAATGAAACGAGTGAGAGAATTAGACGAAAAGAATGAGATGAAACAAATCTGATGAAAGCAAGGGTAGTGGTCATTTGTTTGTTACTACAAAGCAACAAACGACCTCGGTGATTAATCAAAGTAAATAGGTCAAAAATAATGTATCGCGAAGACATGCTCGCCTATAAGTGAACACTCATCCCAAGAATTCCCAGGTAAGCACAACTGGTCTCGCGTCTGATGAGATGTATACGAAGTGCTTGCCTAGACAGAAAACCCAGAATACAGGCATTCACCCTTCCAGTTTGCACGTGTTCACATTATTAAAAACCCAAAACCTTGACGAGAGTTTTGAAAACTCAAAGGGGTTCAAAACCATATAACAGAGGGTTCAAAACCTTACAATAGAGGGTTCAAAACCTAGTAATCAATCATCCTAGAACAGATGATTAGTTTTCAAAGCGGTTTTGAAATTTATGTTCTTGTTGTGGTCGTCGCCTAAGGATAGGTGACGGTATTGTTTTATGACTAAACGCAAGTAAACTCGTGTTAGGGTCCTAAGAAGGTTATAGACTAGGTCAAAGCATTACTAATAACCTAATTCCCTATAACCATTGGCTCTGATACCATATTTTCTGTCACACCCCGACCACGTAGAACATACAAAACGTGGCGGAAATGTCGGGGAGTGTTGTAACAGAATTAATTGTTTCAAATCCATGGCAATTGAAGTTTTGTTTTATTGATTAAAAGTGTTACAATGTCTTAACAAACAAAGAAATACAACATAATTAACTAGTCTTGCATCTTTTATTGTCACTAAAGCCCAAGTCTGCCTATGTGTATCTTGATCATCTTATGCAACAGCTCCTGAAAACACATGTGAAAATAGGTACGTCAGCATAAAAATGCCTGTGAGATACATAGGTTTTGTGAAAATAGGTTTCATGACTTATGTTTGAGAAAATGTTTAGTCATGAACCTTGTAATTTGCTTTGTTTTGTAAATCATTTGAAAAACGATAAGATCAGATGATATGTATAAATAAATGTAAGGTTAAATGAATAACCATGTAAAATGAGTTTGTATAAGATAAGTTGTTTATAACTCAATGTCTTGTGAAAAGTATGTTATTTGTATAAAATGTTCTATGTCTCAAACTGAAATGATTCAAATAACGCTACGATATGTAATACCATACAAACACTTATATATAGGAAGTACCAGCGGCGTATCCACCATGCTTGTATCATATTACACACGCTTCGTTACTTAATCACTTACTCAAACCAAACTACTAAAGTAAAATGTTCATGTCTAATGTAAATCATGCAATATGTATCCAAAATGTAATCATGTGATGAATAACAAATGTACTAAGTATGCAACAATAGACATACGTAGCATGTGACCTGTACTAAGTATGCAACAATAGACATACGTAGCATGTGACCTGTACTAAGTATGCAACAATAGACATACGTAGCATGTGACCTGTACTAAGTATGCAACAATAGACATACGTAGCATGTGACCTGTACTAAGTATGCAACAATAGACATACGTAGCATGAAATGTAATGTAAAACGATGTACTAAGTAATGCACACAATGGGCACACCTAGCATGAAATGTAATGAAATCATGTACTATAATGTACTAACGAACATAGCATGTATATGATGTGAAAACAGGAAAGCTTGAAAGTAACAAGTAGGCACATGTGTTTCACCCCAAAACAGTTTGGAAAACAGTAAAAGAGGGGTCTATGTACTCACTTGAGATTGCTTAGTAGTCCTTGAGTAACAACCAAACAATGCTAGAGATCGCGGATATCAAATGGCACCTAATATAGGTAACTATGTTAATAAACCGGACCTAAATCGGAGGATTTAGATAGAATGAGGGTTCGTAAACCAAACGAGTATAGAGACTCGTGTCATATGGTTTAACAAAGCCTACATACTAAATGAAACCTAGCCTAAGTGTTTTCGACCCATTACGACCCGTTTTAGGTAGCTTCTGCTACTTTCACGCGTCGTTCGCGTGAAACGCGCTCGGACCGCTTAACTAGTCCTATGACAAGTGTTATATGCCTAAACATGTTACATAATCAGTTTTGTGACAAAAGTTTAGGTTACATATGCTTAATTACCAATTATACATGAAAAGGGGTATTCTGGTAATTTACCTAAGGCATATAAACTACCTATCATACAACTACTTAAACGATGTGACCATAAGGTATAACCTCGGAAGGTTATTCCCTATATACTATGGTCACCTAATGTATTTGGTCGGATCCTAATGATCGAGCAAACTGGGTCAGGTTCGAAGGTATAAGCGATTTATTAGATCGCTTACCCTACGACCCTAGACAACGTGGTAATCAGTAGGCATAGTCCCAAGGGACTATAACCATCGTGATTACAATCACGTTGCGAAGTTCAAACGAACTTCGCATTGACCATAAGCTGCTCAACGCTGAAAGTTAAACAAAGTTTGACTTTCGGACTCGAAAAGCAATAAAAGAAAGAAAAGAACGAAAGAATACTTACGAAGGGTCCCCGAATGCTAATCTCGATCCAAGAATCTCAGGTATGAAACAATGGTTTCAACTTAGAGTTTCTAAGATCAAAATTCTAGTGGGTTTAGCAATGGGGGTGGATGGGTATATATAGTTTTCGGGTAACCGTTAAGATCGTTTCATGGAAACCGTGCTCGAATCTTGTGCGTACACTTGTCACAAAGTTGTGGTAACTTAAAAATGGTCCTAATGAGCTGAATGTGCAGTTGTGAGTGTGTGGATGAGGTTTAAACAGCTGGAATCAGCTGACTAAGCGTTCTTATCTGATCAGGAAGGCTGAGGCGGGCCGCCTAAGATTTAAGCTTGGCTCACGCGGGCCGCCTAGCTCTTCAGATCAGAAAACAAGTTTCAAATGTTGCAGTTTCAGTCCCTGTTATGTGTTTAAGCCATTTCCGACATGTTTAAGGCCCGTTAAGCCAACTTTAAGGCCCTAACATGATGTCTAAACATTGTGGACATGAAACATGCTCAAAAATATGTCGGATGTTGGTTCGTTTGGTCGTACGAACGCGATGTTCGCTTAATTACGACGGAATGCGCACAAGCGCGAAAAACGATCCAAATGGCGTGACGAATGGATTTTTCTTATGCCAAACACTAAAATAAAATATTTTAGTGCTTACATAAATTTTTGGATGTCCGGATGTATTCAGAATGTAAGTTATGCACGAAAATGCAAACTTATGCACTTTTTGACACTTTTAGTCCCTGAATGACCCAAAAGTTTATTTTAGCACACCGAACACCTCAAAGCCTATTTCTAAGCTATGTAAAGGATATTTATGGTATGTTTAACTTATGGTCATGTTCCGGAATGTCTGTTACAGTTCAAATTGGCATACTTTCGCAGTTTGTCAACTTTAGTCCCTGTAAGCGATTTAACTTGATTTTGCAATACCAAAGCCTTGAAAACTTATTTCTAAGTTATGTAAAGGTTATTTAAGGTATGTTAAGTATATGTCATTATTCCGGAGTGTTCGTTGCATTAAACTGGTTATATTTACGCATCAGTGCGTATATAACCTTCCAGAAAGCGATTTAAAGCTTGAAATTGAACAAGAGTTGATATGTGTAAACGATACACATATTTTTACAAATCCCAAGTATGAAATACAATATTTCATTGGTTTGGCATTTGTTTGATGGTTGAAGTGACACAGGTGTCACAAATTTCAATTCTGCTAAGCCGCCTAAGTTTTCTGGGTCACAAGGAGCAACTGCGCTCCTGCAGTGGTTTGAAAGTATCGAGAAAACATTCAGACATGTGCAGTGTTCGAATGTGCGAAAGGTTGAGTTTGCATCGAGCGTGTTTGAGAAGCGAGCTCTCACGTGGTGGAACGGAGTGATGCGTGATAGCGGTGCCAAAGGGGCATTAGCACAGAATTGGGAAGAGCTTCGAGCTCTCATGATGAGAGAGTTTTGTCCCCGTCACGAGATTCGAGCTTTAGAACGAGAGTTTGACGATCTGAAACAAGACGGGGGAGAACACCGTGCCTATACGGATTGATTTGAGGAGCTCAGTTTGTTGTGTCCCACTATGGTTACCATGAGGATACATTCACGGTTGATGTTGAGATAGGGGGCACTGGCCCAAGTGGTGTTCATGGAGCAGGAGTACGGTCGGGGTATGTGGGTAGTGCATTTGATTATGCACAACAGCCTTATGATCCTTATTGGGCTCACACAGGGAACATGGGGCAGGTTATTGAGCAAAGGCGACCGCCTACTTTTGGTGATTGGTCCGAACCCAATCAAATGCTTTATGATCAACAGACTTACATGGGAGCTAGCATGGAGAGAGCTCTTAAACAGAGCTATGATAAACAGGAGTCATGGAACCGCGCACATGCTTATTCCTTTGAGCAAGAGATGAACAACAGGTACAACGATGATCAAGCCCGTCGAATGCACGCGGATTGGCATGCGGGGCGGCCGGTGGTTGTGGATCCGCCTCCGGTGGATTATGCGTCTCTACCACCGTATGATGGTAGTGTTTCGTATCTGACACCGCCGCTTCATCATTCGCAATGGGTGGACCCTCGTCAAGATCAACAACATGAAGCCTCACAACAAAGCAGAAGTGGTAGTGGTTCGTTTGGTTTTGGAGAATGGAATGACATGGTGACTTCCATTTTCGGGCCTCCTCAACCACATTTTATTAACCAGGTCGTATTGCGCTCCATCTTGTATATTTGTGTATATTTCATGTCTTATGTTTATGGTTAGGAGGTAGGGTGGTGTTTATGTGTTTTATGTGATTTATGGGATGTGCTAGTCGGTGGTGTGTTTTCAATTTTCATAAAAAAAATTAAAAAATACAAAAAGAAATTTGTGGTTTGAGAGTATAAGCAAAAGCTAGTGTTTTTGTTGATAGCGATCTTCCCTTCAAAACCATACATTGGGACAATGTATCCCAAGTGTGGGGATGGGGGGAAATTTTTGAGAATTTAAAAAAAAATTGTGAAACCAAGCGAAAAATTGTCGAAATTTGAACACTTGATATTGTTCCACTTGACACACCGACACCCCTTTCAAGTCATTTCTTGGTGAGTGTTTGGGCCACACATGATTATTAAAGATGCTTTCTTTGTTTTGAGTGGCGGTGTGTGTATTGTGTTAATAGAACTTGTGTACGAATTCTTGTTGAGGCCTAGGATTAGCATGCTTGTGAAAATGATAGGGACTTTTAGGTAGCCTCGTCTGGATGTGTGAGAGTGTGGGAATTGGGGTTGGACCTCATACGTTACATATATGAGCTTGGTATTGTGAGGGGTGGGGGTTTGGTCTTTATAAAGCCATGTTTGAGCCTTATACCATTCGGTTGTTACCCAAACCTACTTCTTACAAAAAATTTACCTATTGAGACGACCCGGTTTAGGAGCTTTAGTATGTAGTGTTGATGTTTATGTTCATATTGTGAGTTATGTCTTTATATTTGAAAAAAAAAAGAAAAAAATATATAGGAGAAAAATACAAAAAGAAGGTTTAGTTGTGTTAGTAGTTGAAAATGTGGATGAAGCTGTGTATATAGTTGATGTTTGCTTTGTTTAGTAGTAGAAATAAAAAAAACCGGGTCGAATCAATGAGCTACTTTCACATTCCCACTATTCCCTACCTTTACACATAGCCTCGTTACAACCCGTAAGTCCCTTTGATTTATAAGCATGCTAAATACTTAATAGGAGGAGAATTGATTTGTATACCAGCTTATTGTCACACAATCACACACTTGCATTGAGCGTGTTAGCATAATGTTGCTAATATTACTTTTCACCGAGAGTCTTTGTGAGGGGTGTGTCTTGCGGTGTGATAAAAAGTTAGTAAAAGGACAATATATTTTAGCTTGGTTTGTACATTGATCGCTTGAAGTTTGAAATGGTTTTTGAATGGGTTGCTTGGGACAAGCAACGGGTAAGTGTGGGGATGTGACGGGTGGTCTGTAGGACAACCCTTAAAAGGCTTAAGTATACACGCATCTCTCACTTTATTCGGTTAATTGTTAGAACTTGTGAACTACTAGATCATTGGTCTTGCAGGTGCTAAACGGGCATAAGGAGCAGCTTTTATGAAGATAGATGGAAGTTGGAAGTTGGCAAAATCAAGATTGGAAGAAGTCAAGATTTGATAAAGAAACAAGGAAAAGAACATTACTTGTCGCCGTAGCCTACGGCCTCTGCCGTAGGTTATGGCTCTCCATTCTTGCCAATATGTCCGCCGTAGCCCAGTTAACACATGGCGTAAAGGAACTTTGGGCACCGTAGCCTACAGTTGGTGCCGTAGGTTACGATGCCATGCAGATTGACCGGACCTTTTTGACCGCCGTAAGCTACGGCGGGTGGCATAGCTTACGGCGCCGACTGAGGTGGTTTTGTAACTCATGCAATTAATCACCTTTTGTTGATGTTTTTATGGTCTGATGATGGGTATTTCGGTTACCTATCACTTGGGAGACGAATTTGCTTGTTCTTGGAGCTTGAAGACACTTGTTAATCATTGGTTTTATGTTTTGGATTGTGATGAACATTAAGACTTTTGTGATGATGATTGTCCAAGCCATGTGCGGCTAAACTTATGGTGGTCATCTTTAGTTGAAGGTTTGTTTGAGACGTTTGTGCTTGATCTCGTATTTCTAGAATGATAAACTTAATCTACGTTTTGTTTATTATGGTGTGTGCTTATTTGCTTGTAAATTGTTGATTCTTGTGTTATTCTAGTTTGAAACCATACGTTCTTGCTGCCATTGGCAATTGAGATATCATGGGTAGAATTAGGATTGGGTAAGGGTTAGTTAGTCATCGGGTAACAACCTCACGTTCTAGGAATCTGAGTGCTTAGTTCCCTTTTATCACAACAAGTAATTACACATGAACTATGTCTATGTAGTTCTTTCTAGTGAATGATAGCATAAATGTCAAAACAAACCGGAAACTAAGGATGGTCATTTGTCTCTAAATTGTTACAACCAAAACTCTTATTTTGCAATTAGAATAGTAATCTTAGTTTTAAATTCAAGTCAATCAATCCAACTCTTGAATTAATTTTTATTGCAATTAGTTTAATTTTAGTTAACTTAGGTACAATTTAAATAACACATATTCCACAAACTCCATGTGTTCGATACCCACTAACCGCTATCTATTTAGTAGTAATTGGATTAAATTTGATTGAGACTTCGACTTCACGTCGATCCTTCAGTTGAAAGTTTTCATCCAGAGGATTTAAATCCTAATCCTTCATTATCAACAATTGTTTCTTGCTTTGCCTCTCTTTCTTTCTCTGCTCTTGTCTTTTCTTAGACTTACTGCTTCGTTTCTTTGGTTTAGCAGCAAAATAAGCTTCTACAGCTGCTGCACGCTCCGCTTCTGTTGCTGCATGTGTTGCTGCTCTTTGCACTGGAGTTTGTTCTCTTCTTCCAAAGTAAAACTGTTCATATTCTTTATCCACAAACTCATTTCCAAATTTCTTCTCAAGCTTTGCCTTCAGATCTTAAACAGTTGACATCAACATCCCTACATCACCTTGCAACTGATCTATGGTGAGATCTCTGTTGGTGAGTTGTGATTGCAGTGACGAGATCTGGGCTTCTTTCAAGACAGCATCTTGTTGAAGAGAAATGATCTGAGCATTCTTCAGCTCCGCATCCTGTTCTAATACGACCACACGCCTTCTCAATCTTTTTACGTATTCATCTTCATCACTATCACTTTCGCTTTCAAAGATCTGACGTTTCTCAGTCGCATAACGAAAAGCTGCTTCATCATGCTCAGCATTGCCTCCCCCACTTGAGCTTCCTGCTTCAAATTGAACGCCACCACTAGAACTGCCTGGCTGTGAGGGGGTGGCTTCAAAATCAAAGTTGAAATCATGTAAATCTGTGTCTTCTAAGTTTGTTTTCATCGATGCATCTGTTGTTTATGGATCAGGTTGAGGATCAATGATAGGTGTGGACTCAGGGGTAGTTGAAGGCTCAGAATGAGTGTCATCAGGTGCGGTGTTGGTTCTTTGTTTCTTTAGAGTTGATTCTTCAGTAACATCAGCAGTTGCTTCTACTTCCATTTCAACTTGTGAGGCACCAGCAGTTTCTTGGACATTAGTAGTGGAGACGGATGGAGGGTTTCCATCACCACCCTGTAAACTTAGAAGTAATGCTGCCAGATTCTCAGAAGTCATGGGCACAGGTCTGCGAACGTCATCCTCTTCCTTATCAGACATTACTATCTCAATTTCACTTTCAGAATATGTTTCTTTGTCACTTGAGTTTGTCTCTGATTCTGAATCAATAACTTCAACTTCTTCATTGCCAGCCCCCTGTTGTATTTGCTGCATAAGCTGAACGTCGTGCTCCTCTGCAATTTGTGCATTTATCAGTGGAGGGAACTGAAGCAACAGGGGCGACTGGAGGAGCTGGGGCAACAGGAGCTCCTTGCACAGCTTCTGCAAATCTCCCATGCTTCTCAAGTGCAAACCATCCCTCAAAATTATGATGTTTGGCTCTTTTATTTCTACATGCGTTCTTAAAACATCCTGGCCCCATTGGTTTTAAGTTGATGAAGTTTGTGCCCTTGACCAACGCTGGGTATTGATCATCAAGAATCATCTGAATGAACCTTGGATATATCATGAAAATCTTCTTTTTCGGGTCATCGAGCATTTTCTTCATATTATCGAAGATGAAAGCTGAAAAATTGTAATCCCATCCATTCACTAACGCCACAATTGCTGATGTTTGCGTCTTATTCAGCTGATCGAATCCACCTTTGTTCTCAGCGATGCATTGGAGGAAGAAGTGTACTAATAGCCTCCAGTATGGCAGAAATAGTTTCTTCATGACTGTTGGATATCCACCTTCATGGCTCATCCTTCTAAGTGCAGCTTGAACTCTGGATTGATCATACGAAGTTGGATGATGTGGCTGATCTCCCAATCGTAACACTTCTCGCACTATTGCTTCGTTCACAATGATCTTTGTCTTCTGAAATGTTGCTTCAATTGAGCTTGCACCTTGTCTGTTGATTTTTGCAGTGTTCCAAAAGGTGTTTATGCAGCTGTTGCACATCACTGGTTCTGCTCTTAAAGCGTGGGTAAGAGGACAATTGTTCAAACCCCTAATGAGAGATCCAAACAACTCTACTTGATCTATTGGACAATCTGACAAAAATCCTGCTTGATTTTGAAATTCATTGACCTCTAACTGTCGTTGATTCCCTTCCTGCATCATAGCACCAGCCATTTTGCTGCACTAAAAATGGCGACGTTAGATCATTCTTAAAACAAGTGTTAACTTGTATTTAAGGTAAAGACGAGTTAATAAAATCAACACGTCGAAAATTCAAACACAAGTAAAACATGTCATTAAAGCAGTCCAGAGAAGCAGTTCAAAGGTCCAGGTCAGAAAAGGTTCAAGTCAAAAGTTCAGGTCAAAACTAGTCAAGGTCCGGAATGATAGGGTTCATCTCGGATGAACTTCTTCATCCGGAATGACATAGTCATTCCATCCGAGATCATCTAAGATGGGAATCTCCTAGTCCGAGATCATCCGTGATGATGATCTCTGGTCCGAGATCATCTGAAATCATCTGTGATGTGGTTATGTTGTCAGGAATCACACACCTTTGATCCATAATCAGTCCGAAATCGTCCGAGATGAGGAATGTTGAGAGAGAATTCCTTGAAATTGGTCCGAGATGATTCGAGATTGTGTCTCGAACCTTTGTCTGTTTTTGTATTTAATGAACTCGGATGTTATTGGGCCAGGCCCATTTTGAATGTTTGATCCGAGATAGTGGGCCTGTTCAGGCTTTGACCAAGTCAATTCCTGATGGGTCTCATCCGAGATGGTGGGCCATCCAGCTTAATATTTTATTATTTTCAGCAAAAACTTTTCAAGATTAGCAAATACCCCCTTTAAAAATCAACGAATCTACCCACTGAGCAATAATAAAATAATAATAATAAAATAATAAAGTGATAAAATGTATGAAATACCAACATAAGGGTGTTTTGGGGAAGACTGCCACGTGATCAAATCGTTCTCGAACTGATTAAGGAACACTTTTCAGCTCTTCGTTTACTTAGACTGGTCCATGCGATTATTAATATCCTTGTCCTCTTAGATCCACCGCTCAAACTTCAACTTTTTAGCTCTGTGATACGCTTTAGGTAGAATTATACTGAAACATCTGTGCGTCCCATTTCAAGGCATACCCCTGCGATCAAGGTAAGCACAACAGTTCATCGTAGCAGGTGAGTATATTGAGATCATCCTTAGGTTTTTCAACGCCAGACTTCCTGGTGAACAGGTCAGTACTTTCGTACAGTAGAGAGACCAGGGAAGTTCTGACGAGGGCGAGACAAATACCTATAACGGTACAAATTTGGCTTTAATAGCACACGGAGTTCTCTTTTAATGAGATTTCTTCCGTTTTCAGGTTTTGGCCCTTTTTGTGACTCTTTTTCAAGATATTCTGACTGTGCCTAGGTCTGCATATAGTATGGATGCAACAGAGGGATAGCCCCGATATCCCAGATAATTTATCAGCATAAAGATCCGAAACTTCAGATGTTGGCTATCTATCAACGCAGGATTTAAGACCATGAAATCATACACCGTTGATCTATTACCCATGAGATGTTCAGTCCATTATGTTTATATCACTTTGCTTCTTTTTGCTTTTCGAGAGGTAGACCTATCAACATATCGTAGTGGATCCTAGCCTGTTCAGCATTAAAACCTTACGTGTGTTAATCAAGTTCTTTAGCACGAAAGTTCATTTCATTTCCCGGTAACTTTTCTCCCCCTAAATTTGTGCAAAAGTAGAATACTTTATGCCCAAATTTACCGGCTGAGATACCGATGTACAAATCCATAAAACCCCTTTATTTATATACTATTAAGGTTTTTTTTTAAGCTCAGTCGGTGAAACGTATCATTTTCAAGAGCTCTACAAGCATATTAAACCTTGAGATGCTGACAGGTTTTGTAAAAAGATCTGTTGTGTTGGCATCAGTATGGATCTGTTCAAGTTTAATAAGACCTATGTCAAAACAATCTCGTATAAAATGAATTTTGATGTCAATGTGCTTGGTTTTGGAGTGAAAAATAGGGTTTTTGGTGATCTGGATAGCAGGATCGTTATCACAATAAATGGTTGTATCAAGATAAGTCAAACCGTAATCCTCCAGCTGATGTTGCATCCAAAGAACCTGGGAGCAGCAGGCAGATGCTGCAACATACTCCGTTTCCGCTATAGAGAGAGACACTATTTGCTACTTCTTACACTGCCAAGAGATGAGTCTATCTCCCAAGAACTGGCATCTAGCTTTTGTGGATTTTATATCCCTTTCTGTCCCTCCAAAATTGCTATCTAAAAAAGCAAACAAATCAGAGTTCGAATCTCTGGGATACCAGAGTCCGAGTTTAGGAGCTCCCTTCAAATATCGAAAGATTCTTTTTACAGCAGTTAGATGAGAGAGTTTAGGGTTGGCCTGATAACGAGCACACTGACAGATGGCGTACATAATGTCCGGCCGACTGGCGCTCAAGTACATCAGTGAGCTGATCATAGATCAATACACTGTCTGATTAATAGGACTTCCCTCTAGATCCTCGATCAACAACGGCCGTTCTGCAATTGGGGAGTCCACTGGCTTTGAATCTGGCATGCTGAACTTTGCAAGAACATCATGTACATATTTCCCTTCATGAATCAAGATTCCTTGACTATTCTGACGAACTTGTAGACCTAAAAACATTCTCATTTCTCCTAAAGAACTCATCTCAAACTTTCTCTTCATGACCTCTTCGAATTCCTTGCATAGTGCATCATTTGTGGATCCGAAAATTATATCATCAACGTATATTTGAACTAGAATCATGTCTTTTTCAACACGCTTAATGAACAGAGTCTGATCGATTGTTCCCCGAGAGTACCCATGAGCTAGCAAATGTTCCGTTAGAGAAGCATACCGTGCATGGGGTGCCTGGTGCAATCCGTACAGAGCCTTGTCCAGCTTTTAGGCATATCCTTCCTTTTCTTGATCAACAAACCCTGGTGGTTGAGCAACATAAATCTCCTCCTTGACCTTCCCATAAAGAAATGTCATCTTCACATCCATTTGATAGACAGTGAAACCCATAAAGGTTGCATATGCCAAGAAAATGCGGATGGCTTCAAGATGCGCTACTGGAGCATATACTTCATCATAATCTAAGCCCTCGATCTGAATGAAACCTTGGACTACTAATCTAGCCTTGTTTCTTACGATTATTCCAGAATCATCCTGCTTGTTACGAAATACCCATCGTGTGCCAAGAGCTCTTTTTCCATGAGGCAACTTTTCTAGCTTCCATACTCCAAGTCGTTCAAACTGATTGAGCTCTTCATGCATTGCATAAACCCATCCAGGTACCTTCAAAGCAACATTAATATTTTTAGGCTCAATCTGAGATATGAAACATGAATATAAGCATGAATTGATGTCTCCAGATTTGATGTGGGTCTGAACACCAGCAGACAGTGGGCCAATGACATTCGTGATTGGATGACTTTTCTGAACACGCTGTGGAATTATTGTTGCAGGGGCATGCATATTTGATTGCAAATTTGAGAAGCTTCCTAATGCTATTCTAGATGACTCCCCTCATTTGGTGCAACGATGTTGCTCGATCGAGGATCTGCAGTGTCGTCTGATGGAATTGTATCTTGAAACAGAGAGGCTCCTTAAACGTTTGATGGTCCAGCGAAGACTTTCGTGTTATTAGCTACACCATCAGGGGTAGCTGCCGCAGGTTCAGGAGTTGGCTCCTGGGTAGTGGAGGAATGATGTTGTGCTGTAGTGTCTTTGTGATATCCCGAAGAATTCACATTGAGTTTCTTCATCAAAGTTAGCATGGGCACATCCTCATCCTCAAAAGGAATAGGCATTTCTGCAGCTGAAATTCCTGCATCAACAATTTCATCAGACAAATTGGAAACGATTTAAACAAGGAGGAATAATCATATAGCCAATCAGGTCCAATACGAGCATCTTTAAGATTTTCTTCCAACCAGTCTACGTGATATGCTTCCACGATCTGCTTTTTGACCTTGTTGTATACCCGATATGAGGTATTTTTGGCATATCCAATGAAGTAGCAGGGATCTCCTTTAGCTTCAAGCTTCCCTTTTGAGTCCATGAGAAGAAGCACACATGGACAACCAAAAGTTCGAAAATGATGTACTGAGGGTTTTTGACCTTCCACTATCTCATAAGGAGTTTTCATGTGACGTTTGTTGATCAAGGCATGATTCTGAACATAGCAGGCCGTGTTCACTGCTTCATCCCAGAATATGAGTTAAAGTCCTGAATCTATCAACATTGTGCGGGCAGCTTCGATAAGAGTGCGATTGCGTCTTTCTGCAACTCCGTTTTGTTGAGGAGATCTTGCTATACTGTATTGACGGTCGATTCCTTTCAGGGCACAAAACTCATTCACCTCGGCATTCATGAATTCTGTCCCGTTGTCACAGCGAATAATCTTTACACACTCATTTGACTGATTCTCCATGAGTATTACAAATTTCTTGATTAAACCAAATGTTTCACTTTTCTGCTCCAAGAAGAATACCCAAGTGAAACGAGAAAAATCATCTATGATGACCAAACAGTAAGCCTTTCCTCCTGTACTTAGTACATTGACTTGGCCAAATAAATCCATATGCAGTAGTTCCAGCACCTTTGAAGTGGTGTGAACACGTTTTGACTTATGAGGCCTTCGATGCTGCTTCCCTCTAACGCATGATTCACATTTTTCAATTTGCATGAAGTCCTTGATTGGCAAGTTCCTGACGAGACCTCCTTTTGCTAATCGATTCAAATTCTTCGTGTTCAGATGACCCAACCGACGGTGCCACAGCATAGCATCATGTTCAGCAATTTTTTAAACAAACAAGTAACTTGATCAGTAAGACCTTTGTTCATATCAATCACATAAGCATTTCCTCTTCGTTCAACTTCAATCAGAAACCAGTCTTCAGGTATCATGATTCATGGCTTCAAAATAACACAGCCACTCTTGGTAAAAAAGGACCTCCATTCCTTTATCGCACATCTGAGAGACACTTAGAAGACTATGTTTGAGCTTAGGGACATAGTTAACATCTGAAAAGGTGAGGACACCATTCTTGACCGTGCCTTTCATGGTGCTTCTTCCCGATTCTCCTCCTGCGAAGTTGACACACCCTCCGTCGAAGATCTTGATGTCATTCAACTGGGATATGTCCCCATTCATGTGTCTAGAACAACCACTATCAATAAACCAAAGTCTAAAGGTAGCCCTCGATAGTCGTTCCTGCACATTTAACGGAATCAGTTAGAGACCAGAACCCAGGCCATAGTGGACCTGAGTTCACCGTTGCTATCTGTGTAAGTAACTTCATGAAAGATCATGTGATTTTTATCATTGCTTGTAGTTTTTGGTGACGCGGTAGAAGTTGATGGTTGCTAACACGGAGACTGGGATCCAAAAGGAATTTTAGGTTTCCAATTTTTGGTGTCCGAGACACGTCCATTTGATTGAAAAGCTTTCTCTTTCCCTTGAAACCTATTTGTGTTTGAAAACTTTTGGTTTTACAGTTTAGCAAGATTCCAGTCTCTGTCAGAAGGCCTTACTTTGGGAGGACCATTTCTGTTAAAGTGAGAATGCATGGCCTTCTGATGATACATATTCTTAGAGTAGTAGGGATGAAAAACCAATTTCTTGCAATGTGTCCTAGAATTCCACAGTTAAAACATGTCTGCCTGTTTGAGAAAAAGACATCTAGTTCAGCTTGGGTTATTCTCGAGAACTGATCACGTATTTTCTTTTCATTTGACGCTGAGTGCTTTCAAGGATGATTGATCTTGGATGAACCCGGCTCACAGTTGTCAGCAGAAGAGTAAGTATCCACTACCTTACCCTTGAGTTTGGGTTCAGTTTGCTTGAGATTTGGGTTTTCCCTCTTAACATTCTTTCTCTTTGGCCTTCTGTTTCTACGTGACCGCTTCCTTTTAGGGGGAACTAATTCAGTTGACTCTGTTTTGTTAAGGTCACCTTTGAGATTGATGGATGAACTGTCTGTGGAAGTGACTTTCACATATTCCTTTTCTTTAGAGACCATGTTTTCAAGAGATTCTGCAGAGAAGGTTTCCACAATAATTTCTTCGACAGTTTCATCATCTTATTCGACTGTGGAATTGATTTCCATGGATTCCTTCTCCATAGTTTTCATGTTTTCATGGGTTTCTACGGAATTAGATTCTATGGAGGTTTCCTCTTCAGTCAGATCAGCCTCTGAGTTCTTGACATTAGACGATTCCGGTAATTCAGATGATGATCAGCCTGTGTCTAAGCCAGTTTGACTGTCTTCTTTTGCAATGCTGCTGGATTCTGATTATTCATCACAATCTGAATTACTTGAAGATTTTAGATCATTATCTGAGATTCCTGAATCCTCTGTTTGGCCGTCAAGATCGTCAGGACATCCCTATTCAACAACAATCTCTTCATTATCATAAACACAATCATCAAAATTTTATCATTGCAGGGAGCTCCTGATGTATCATTCGATGTTTTAGGCATACACGCACAATTTTCTGAAACATCAGAGTTAATTTCTGAGTCACTTGAAACAGATGTCTCAAGTTCCTCCGTTGACGCATCAGGCTCTCCTGACAAAACAACATCAACATTTTCAACATTGTCATTTTTATCACATGCATAATCTAGAATAATAGCACCAGATTCATCAGTCTTATTGGGAACATCCCAAGTCTCAGCAAACCAAGAAAAAACACAATTCCAAGCATAAATGTCATTTTTATCAGAAATAACATTATCAGCAGCACGTTCATCATCCTCTTTAGACTTATCTTCTTTTCTTACTGACTCTGCACACGAACTAGAAAAGTTAGTATTTTCAACAGATTCAGAATTTTGTGGACTTTCCTTCATCTCCTCTGCGGGTGTGTTAACTGGTTCCATTTTAGTTTCAGTTTCAGCTTCTGTATTTGTTACTGTTTCATTTATATGATCGGACTTATTACTGTTTCATATTTGACAAAATTCATTGGCTTCTTAAAATCAGCTTGTTGATCATTTTTAAACTTTGATGATTCATATGTAACATAATCACTAGGTTTGCCATACATCATTTTGTCATAATTTTCCATCACTTGCTCAGTGATGGGCAATCTAGAATAATTATGATTATATGGTGGCGGAACCTGTGTGTATCCCAATCCCTTTCCCTTGTTTTCTTTATAAGCAAGTTGCACATTACATAGATTACGAATTGTGTCACTGGAAGTATCAAACCTTTTGATGTTTAACTCATTTTGTTTGTATTTTCCAGTGAGGAGCTCTAGCTCAGCCTTCACAGAGTCACATTCAAGAGTTTTAACTGTGAGTCTATGTTTGTAATAGTGAACCCAACATTGTTGTTCATTCACGTCTCTATGAAGTTGAGCTATGTCCTTCTTAAGTGCTTCAATCTTTTCATAGAGAATTTTATTATTCTCTTGAAGACTGATGTACTTTCCCATTACAGTGTTGTAATCTGTGATCAATGCTGAGTTTTGTGATCTCATCAAAGCAACTTTCTTTCTACAATGTTCAGTACATAAAAGGGAATTTACCGTCTCAGAGAGTGATTTTGGTTCCTCGGTCATTGCCATGAAGAACTGATGAACCCTTTCCACAGCAGCAGTTTCAGACAGCTTCAATGATTCCACTTGAGCAACTGCATCAGCCCAATTAAATCCATTCTGCTCCTGTGCGATCAAAGCCCTTCCAGCTCTAGTGTTTCCCTGTCCAGTTGAAGTCGAAGTCTCAGCAGGTGTAACGGGAACCATAAACCTTTCCTTGTTCCTTGCTGCAGCTGCCTGAGTAGCTTCATATCCTGTAATAACCTTCTTGCAATCCCTTGCAAAATGTCCCGGTTCATAGCACCTGTAGCACCTTAGTCTGTCTTTCAGCACTCCAGGACGAGCATTCATAGGACGACGCCCATATTTCTTAGAAAACTTGACCGCCTTAAATGCTGACATAGCCATATTCCAAGCCACATCCAGTTCATCCAAATCTTCCTCCACAACTTGATTCATATCTGATGTTATCTCTCCTGTGGGCATGAGATCTCCTGCCAGAAAGGCATTGAAACTGGATATCATAGAGGCTGCGAGAGCAAGTTTTTCTTCATTTTGCTTGGTTAGGAAAGCCATGTGATCCACTGACGGTGATGATGGGTTATTCTGGGGAACAGACTACGTGTTCGAACCAAAAACAATGTTAGCATGTTGTGGTTAAGGTTGGGGCTGAGATTGCGGTTGCATGCTTGTGACATTGACAGTAGGTGTTTGAGAAGTAGGAAGAGACATTCCATACACATAATTGGTTTTTTGGTGTAGCAACAGGACTGAAAACAATGTTTGGGTTGTGATTCATAACACCATAAACAGGACTGAACACCAGAGTTGGATGAGCTTGAGACATCAATGCTGCATTGTTGGGGCTAGTTACTCCAGCAGCCATCAGTGAGTTCTTATGATTAATTTCTCTTTGCTGATTGTCGATCTCACAAGACTTGATAGTAGCAATCAGTTCCGTTAGTGTCATCTCATTCAGATCCTTGGTACGCTTGATCATAGAAACTTCAGCATCCCATCATTTAGGCAGAGAGTTAAGCAGTTGACGATTCATTCCACTGTTTGAGATGTTGATTCCAACACTGACCATTTGTGACACGAGTTTGACAAACCTCCTAATCTGATTCTTGATAGTTTCCCCATAGATGTGATTGAACGAACTGAACTATTGATTCATCATGTTGACTATGCTGGCCTTCATGTCAGCATTTCCTTCAAATAAGTGTGTCAGTTGATTCCAAATTTCCTTAGCACTTTTGCAATTTCGAACTCCAACTGAGATGTCTGGACAAAGAGCCATTGAAAGAGTTCCATAGGCAGCTTTGATGTGTGTAAAATGCAACATATAAATTACATGAAATGAGGCATAAAACTAACCCTTTTTTAGTACTAATGTTGGAAAAAAGTGTGCTTTTGTCTTCCTTTTGTATTTTTAGGGATAAAAGAGCTTAAATGAACAAAAGAAGCAAAAATACAGCTAAATCTAACATAAATACAAGAAAAGGAATAAACGTGGCATGTCCGACCCCTTGACAGCATATTCCCAAGCAAAAACAAGACAACAGAAGGCTGAACACGCCCCGTGTCGAGCGGACACGGGGGCGTGCCCAAGTGTCTGCAGAAAAGACAAAGTGGTAGAAGCTTCTATTTCCCAACATGGGGGCGTGCCCAGCGGGCACGGGGCCATGGTCAACGCAAAGATTCACAAAATCTGAGCAAATCTTGATAGTACAGATACGTTTCTGCACACGGGGGCGTGGTCAACTAATACAGACAAACTGCATTAAATGAAGAAAGAGAAGAAGGGTGGACACGGGGCCGTGTCCGGGCTTCTGTACAGGCTATAAATAGGGGTGCTTGGCTCATTTGCAAATCATCCCTTGACAAACCACCTCTCTCACACTTCACCCACCCTCCACCACCATCACAACCCACATCCACCACATCATCCATCATAGAGTGTGTGTAGTAGTCTCGGGATCCAAGATTGATCGTAAGAGTTCTTGACAATCAAAGGCCATGTTTGCCTAAGTCTCTTACATCACTTGGTGAAGACAAGCATTTAGTTTAATACTTTTGTTTTTTAATCTTTTCACACTTTTTATTTGGTTTTGTATTAATGACTTTAATAACTAGTTTCTTATGTTAAAGGTGAAACTTCCTTATCATTTGTCCATGGTGTCTTGGCGTTATTTTACTGTCTATATAAAATAAAAGATTTACACCATTCATATCTCCACGGTCTATATGGAGATATGTTGGCTACCTGGTCGGGGGTTAAGGGAATGGTTTGGTAAGGTTCTTGCCTTTTTCAGTGTATAGATCCTGCAAGGACCTGGGTCAAGCTTAGTAGGACCTCCTTCAATACCCACTGGTATTGGATGGCGGGGTTTCGAATTTCTTGATCCCCTCATATGTAAACTACTATTAATACATTAACCCGGCTACTTGGGATTGTATCCCTGCTGACTCAAAAGAGGGGCCTACCACATTAGCCGAGGGTAACGACACCTTCAAAAGAGGGGCCTACCACATTACGCATTAATAACTTAATTAATTATCTTCCAATAATCCAACCCTTTAGGATTGTATCCTTGCTGACTCAAACTACTGGGTTGAGGGTAACATCACCTTCAAAAGAGGGGCCTACTACTATAACTAAGATAATCTCTTAAAAAGTGCAAAAGTGTGGAAAACATCAAAGGTTACACTAAAGGCGAGTCGGATCCAAGTGATTCATCTTGTCTATCTGTTTTATTTTTATTTTTATTTTCAGCATTTTTAGTTAGTTTTTATTTTCATGTTTAAAACCTTTTTCCTAAATTTTGATTTGATTAGACGTTGAGGATAAACCGGTACTAAATGCTCTTGTGTCCTTGGACGACCTCGGTATCTTACCAACGCTATACTACGCTCACGATGGGTGCACTTGCCCATATGTGTGTTTAGTGTTAGTAAAATATCGTGGTTTACAAATTTAAAACTTGACAAAAGTGTTAAAAAGGGCGAAAAATATAACTAAAAACATATAACACACCGCACACATCAAGTTTTTTGGCGCCGTTGCCGGGGACACAAGGATTTTAAGAAAGTTAGGAATCAACGGCCTAATCGTATTTTTTCTTGTTTTTCTGTTTTTTTTCGGATTTTTCTTAGATTTTCAGTTTCTGCAGAGCTCAGCACGGGTCGTGCCTGGTCGGACACGGGCCGTGCTTGGCATCGTTACTGGCAGTTTTTATTTTCTGAGTTACAGAGAGCTGAGCACGGGGCTGTGTCGGTGCAACACGGGGCCGTGTCGAGCTCCCCAGTAACAGGGATCCGGAAAAAAAATTACTGTATCTCTGACCACGGGCCGTGTTCATATGAGCACGGGGCCATAGTGAAGCTTCTAACCAACGTTCCTTTTTGTTTCTGTTGCAGGAATTGGAACCCAGGCACCACATCTAAACTTTCTACGCAGTGTATGAACTCCAGTTCCAGTAGAGACATAAAAGAACCTTTTGACGAACCCTAACGCTTTCTTAGAAGAAGACTTAAAGCTAAAAACCAAGAGAAAGTTTCGGGGGACTTACTTCCAATGGCAGATCAACGTACCCTCATGGATTACCTACGGCCCACCGTAGGCAATCTTGGCGCCGCTATCAATGCACCGAATGTCGAGGCCAACAACTTCGAACTTCGACCGCATTTGATACAAATGCTCCAAAACTCCGCAACCTTACATGGGCTTGCGGACGAGGATCCCCACTTACATATTACTAACTTCTTGGAAATATGTGATACTTTTCGGATCAATGGAGCATCAAACGACACCATCCGCCTTCGAATGTTTCCATTTTCACTAAAAGACCGAGCTAAGGCTTGGCTTAATACCCTCCCAGTTGGTTCGGTAAACACCTGGGATGAACTAGCCCAAAAGTTTTTATATAAGTATTTCCCTCCTGCTAAAACGGCTAAATTAATGACTGAAATTAATACATATTCGCAAGAGGACGGGAAATCCTTATATGAAACTTGGGAAAGGTTCAAGGAGCTACTAAGAAAGTGTCCTCATCATGGTCTTGCGGTATGGCAACAAGTCTCCACCTTCTATAATGGGTTGTTGGCACACACAAGACAAACACTTGATTCTAGATCCGGGGGACTTCTTGGTAATCGTTGCCCAAATGAAATTTACAATCAAATTGAGGAAATTGCTCAAACCAATTTTCAGTGGCACACTCCCCGAGGCACAAAATCTATTGCCCCGGGCACCCATAAGGTTGACGAAAGCACCTCTTTGCAAGCCCAAATCGAGGCCCTTTCTTCAAAAATCAAAAAGTTAGAAATGGAAAAAACGGTCTCGGTTATGGCTTGTGAGGGGTGTGGTGGGCCACATGAAAATTGGAGTTGTATAATAGATAATCAAACGGAAACGGTAAACTACATTGATAATCGACCTAGGCCGTCGGGTCCTCCAACGGGTGCCTACACCCAAGGATGGCGTAACCACCCTAACCTTGGTTGGAGAGAACCCGGCAATAGTAGTAACCAGCAAAATCTAAACCAATGAACTAACTTTCAACAACCAAGAAACGAGTCACAAAATTTCTCTCAACAACAACAAGGGGGACGAGAGAGGCTTGAGGATACCGTCTCTCGCCTCATCTCCGACACCGAAAAGAAAAACTCGGATCGATTTCAATAGTTGGAATCGGACTTTAGAAATCAACAAGCTAGTATTCAAAATATTGAAAAACAAATAAATCAGCTAGCTCAAAATTTCTCCGAGAGACCTCAAGGCGCGTTACCAAGAAATACCGAAACCAACCCAAAGGCGCAAGTGCATCTCATCACATTGAGAAACCGTACCATAGGTCCCGAGGAGGCTCCGCTACCTCCCACTAAAAAGAGCCGATCTAGCCAAATCCCAACTTCACCGACACCCCAACAAGAGACGGCTCCTCCACCAAATCAAGAGCCCACCAAGAATCCTCTGGTACCATACCCCGGTCGGTTACTTCGCCAAAAGACCGATGAGCAATTCTCAAAATTCGTAAATTTACTAAAACAATTGCATGTCAATATTCCATTTGTCGAAGTCCTAACTCAAATGCCTAAATATTCAAAATTTATGAGGGACTTCCTCACTCACAAAAGGAAAATTGAATCATTGCAATTAGTTAATTTAAGCGAAGAATGCTCCGCCTTGCTACTCAACAAGCTGCCGTAAAAGAAGATCGATCCCGGAAGCTTCACCATTCCTTGTTCAATTGGGGAATCTCCCATACGCAATGCACTAGCCGGTCTTGGGGCTAGCGTCAACCTCATGCCCGCATCAATGTTCGACCGACTCGGACTAGGAAAAACAAGCCCTAAAAAATGAGCATACAACTCGCCGATAGGTCCGTAAAATACCCACAAGGTGTCGCCGAAAATCTATTGGTTAAAGTCGGATACTTTGTCTTCCCGGCCGACTTTGTCATACTGGATATGGAGGAAGATACCGAAGTACCACTCATCTTGGGGAGGCCATTCCTAGGTACGACCCACGCAGTGGTAGACATGAATGGTGGGACACTAACATTGAGGGTTGGGGACAAGGAAATAAAGTTCGTAGTTGGGAAAAGAGTAGAAGACGATGACCCGGTCAATTACATGAAAGTCATAGACTCAAGTTTGGATGATGCTCTCCGACGGTGCAACATGGGATGCAACCCATCCCACTTGGGTAACATATGGCTGGCTTTGGGTCTAGCCAAGGACCCTTATAAACGTGGCGCACCACGGAGGCATTCTGCGGAACTATCGTTAGCTTTAATTTAGATTAACTTTTATGCTTTGTAGTTTAGTTTTAATTTTCAGGAATAAAACACACTAGGATGGTGGAGGATACTAAGGGAAGCTTGAACCAACACCCCATGCACAAAAACAGAGCCTCCCGACAACTTTTCTTCATTACAGCAAGTTCAGCATGGGCCGTGCCCAGCCAACACGGCCCCGTGCTCAAGGGTCTGCAGAAAACGCCCAGTTCAGGTAACTGGACACGGGGCGTGTTCGTTGAACACGCCCCCTTACCCAGCCTTCTGTTACATTTTTATCATTTTTTGTTACTAGCAATCTGAACATGGGGCCGTGTCCGGACACCACGGCCCGTGTCCAGATGCCAGTAACAAAAAAAAATTGTTAAACACACCTTTTTACACATTCAATCAAACTAAAAACTTATTTTTGGGACACATTGAGGACAATTTGTAGTTTAAGTGTGGGGGGTGCTAAAACCTTGAATTTTGCAAGCCCTAATCACAAGCCTTACACAAAACTCTATTGGAACCGCTAAACACCCCAATTTTTTTCAAAAACTTTTCATTTTTTTTTACTTGTCTTGGTTTAAATTGGGAATGACAAGTTCTAAAAACGTTAGATTTTTATAAATTTACAACTGATAGCATCGTGATAAAAAGAACCAACATAAAAAAATTATGAAACGGCATGACAAATCTAGTTAAAATTTGATTATATATACTTGATCATATTAAAAACCCATTCCCACAAAAAGTGAATTTTGAGCCTTTATTGAGCATACAAATACACATCTTAAAACTAAATGCTCATTTTTCGTTTTTTGTGTGAATAGCCGCTTGGTTTCTTACGACTCTAGAACTTGCCATGACGATACATTCCCGGTCCTTACCAACTTAAACCCGAGTAAGTAAATGATGGAGACATTAGGACTAACCCTTTTTCTTTCAACACCATTGTTTTTTTTTTATCACCTACCCAAAATCCCACTAGTTAACCCCTTTGAGCCTAAACCTTTTCATTTCTTTACCCAAAACAAACACCCTTTACCCACCAAAACCTTTTTCATTTTAAACCCTTTATTTTAGTAACAAAGCTCGGTTTTCTTGTGACTTCCTTATAAAAAAAAATTATAGAGAGGAAAAGAAAAATGAAGTTAGCAATAAACAAACAAGCTCATCAAAAGAAAGCTTGTTTGAAAAATGCTTCATTAGAATAAAAAGTCACAAAAACAAAATGTTTTACGAAAACCGACGCTTTTTACGCCTTTTCGCCCTTTTCTACTAACCACCTACCTTTAACCCAAGCTTAACCCTTCCCCAAAAGTCCTCTTGATACTTGCAAAGGTTTATAGTTAAAAAGGAGGAGGATTAATTGCTTGGCAAGCATATGGTAGAAGTAAGTTCCATGCCGCTCTCGAGTGTTTCATAAAAATACATATTCGGTCGAGTGTTGAGTGATCTCCCGTGAGGTATGTGAACTTGTATATAAATGGAATTTTAAAGAGGCATGTTATGCCCAAATAAGTAATTTATCTTATGAAATGTTCTAAATAAATCATAACGAATAGGATTGTAAATAACATAAAAATAAAACCTAATAAAGAATCTTGGAATCCAGACACTCTATGATAAGCCCAAAACCTTCTCTTCTACCCATTCCATTTGGGTGTGTAAGCCACAAAATAAAGAGTTTTGCTTGAGGACAAGCAAAGATTCAAGTGTGGGGGTATTTGATGTGTGTAAAATACAACATATAAATAACATCAAATGACGCATAAAACTAACCCTTTTTTAGTACTAATGTTGGAAAAAGTGTGCTTTTGTCTTCCTTTTGTATTTTCAGAGATAAAAGAGCTTAAACAAACAAAAGAAGCAAAAATACAGCTAAATCTAACATAAATACAAGAAAAGAAATAAACGTGGCATGCCCGACCCCTCGACAGCATCTTCCCAAGCAAAAACAAGACAACAGAAGGCTGAACACGCCCCGTGTCGAGCGGACACGGGGGCGTGCCCAAGTGTCTGCAGAAAAGACAAAGTGGTAGAAGCATCTATTTCCCAACACGGGGGCGTGCCCAGCGGGCATGGGGCCGTGGTCAACGCAAAGATTCGCAGAATCTGAGCAAATCTTGATAGTACAGATACGCTTCTGCACACGGGGCCGTGCCCAGCGGACACGGGGGCATGGTCAACTAATACAGACAAACTGCATTAAATGAAGAAAGAGAAGAAGGGTGGACACGGGGTCGTGTCCGAGCTTCTATGCAGGCTATAAATAGGGGTGCTTGGCTCACTTGCAAATTATCCCTTGACAAACCACCTCTCTCACACTTCACCCACCCTCCACCACCATCACAACCCACATCCACCACCATCCATCATCCATCATAGAGTGTGTGTAGTAGTCTGGGGATACAAGATTGATCGTAAGAGTTTTTGACAATCAAAGGCCATGTTTGCCTAAGACTCATACATCACTTGGTGAAGACAAGCATTTAGTGTAATACTTTTGTTTTTTAATCTTTTCGCACTTTTTATTTGGTTTTGTATTAATGACTTTTATAACTAGTTTTTATGTTGAAGGTGAAACTTCCTTATCATTTGTCTGTGGTGTCTTGTCGTTATTTTACTGTCTATATAAAATAAAAGATTTACACCATTCATATCTCCACGGTCTATATGGAGATATGTTGGCTACCTGGTCGGGGGTTAAGGGAATGGTTTAGTAAGGTTCTTGCCTTGTTCAGTGTATAGATCCTGCAAGGACCTGGGTCAAGCTTAGTAGGACCTCCTTCAATACCCACTGGTATTGGATGGCGGGGATTCGAATTTCTTGATCCCCTCATATGTAAACTACTATTAATACATTAACCCGGCTACTTGGGATTGTATCCCTGCTGACTCAAACCACTTAGCCGAGGGTAACGTCACCTTCAAAAGAGGGGCCTACCACATTACGAATTAATAACTTAATTAATTATCTTCCAATAATCCAACCCTTTTGGATTGTATCCTTGTGACTCAAACAACTGGGTTGAGGGTAACGTCACCTTCAAAAGAGGGGCCTACTACTATAACTAAGATAATCTCTTAAAAAGTGCAAAAGTGCGGAAAACATCAAAGGTTACACTAAAGGCGAGTCGGATCCAAGTGATTCATCTTGTCTATCTGTTTTATTTTTATTTTTATTTTGCAGCATTTTTAGTTAGTTTTTATTTTCATGTTTAAAACCTTTTTCCTAAATTTTGATTTGATTAGACGTTGAGGATAAATCGGTACTAAACGCTCTTGTGTCCTTGGACGACCTCAGTATCTTACCAACGTTATACTACGCTCACAATGGGTGCAGTTGCCCATATGTGTGTTTAGTGTTAGTAAAATATCGTGTTTTATAAATTTAAAACTTGACTAAAGTGTTAAAAAGGGTGAAAAATATAACTAAAAACATATAACTCACCGCATACATGAAGCTTGATCCTCAGCAACAACCTTCTTGTCTTCCTCAGTGTAAATGCCTTTAGGTTTCAGAATCTGGGTCTACGGGTCATCTTCAGTAGCGTACATGATAATGCGTTGTCCATTCTTGATGCTTCGCCAAACGTGAGGTTCTTTAGCCTTGCAGTATTGCTCAAACCTAAACTTCCACTCATAGTAGTCGTCTCCGTACAAGAACCTTGGAACTTTGGTTGACGTGCCGATAACTTGGTCAAGTTCTTGATGAAAAGCCAAAGACTGGGTCTGAATGGCAGCAAGGGTAGCATTAGCGAGATCAGCTGTAGTTACAACGCCGTTCATAATACCGGTTGGGTTCAACATGATTATTTTACAAAGTCTGAAAATTGTCCGAAATGGAGAGTCTGAAATGGTCAATTATCCGTAATGAAGAAGCTCGAAATGAACAATGGTCCGATATGAGTTTTCTCCGAAATGGATTCAATCCGAGATGGGTTCTTATCTGAGATAATGGGTCCGAAATGAAAGACAAAGCAATCTTCAAAGACAAATGATCCGAAAGGACTAAACACTGTCTGAAATCTGATAATTCTATCTGAGATCTGATGAACTTGGTCCGAATCTGATGATTCAATCCGAGATCTGATGAATTTGGTCCGAAATCTGATGATGATGGTCCGAGATGGCTTGATGATGATCCGAGATGCTTTGATGATGGTCCGAAATGACTTGAAGATGATCCAAGATTATCCGAAATACTATGAAGACAATCCGAAATCAGAAGAAAACAGCCCGAGATACACAGAGACAGTCCAGAAAGCCGGAACAGTAACGAAGACGGAATAGTAACAGCGAATCAGCAACGCGATATCAGATCCGAGCCTGGAAATCAGGTTCGACAAGCTCTGATACCAATTGTAAGTCCCGAAAACAGAGATCACAATGATATCGCACAACTCGTAAGGTGGCGGAATCACACAAACAAGTTGCAAAGAAACAAGAGATGAAAGAAGAATGATTTAGTAACCAAAAGATTCAATGTTGCATACAAAAGCTTGTCTAATACAAGATTTACTCTCTAAACCGCCAACCATGCTCCTATGACATATTAGGCTATTTATAGAAAGGGATTAGGGAGGATGCTCCCTAAACCCTAGGCCCAAACTACCCAAAAGCCCATTTATCACCATTAACCCATAGTCCTACTAATCCACTTAGGCTACTTATCCATAAACCTTCAAGGGCCTAACATTTTTCAATGCCGAGAACCTCGATCAGAGAGTAAAAAAGGCGTAAGGTTCACAATGGTGTAAAACTTGTTTGTGCACTGATGTCTGTTAACATCGTCTTTATCGAGTCTTCTATTGTATTAGATAAATCAGGGCACGAAAATCGAGAAAACAGTATTTTAGGATAATTTCGCTTGAAATGGACATTCTGTCATTTCAAACGAAATTAGTGAGTTCAAGCGAGATTACTAATTCCGCACGGAATTAGGTAATTCCGCATGAACTGGTAATTCCGTTTGTAACTGTTTCAAGCGAAATGTCTGTTGGTGCACTGATGTCTGTTAACTTCGTCTTTATCGAGTCTTGTATTGTATTAGATAAATTAGGGCACGGAAATCGAGAAAACAATATTTTAGGGTAATTTCTCTTGAAATGGACATTCTGTCATTTTAAACGAAATTAGGGAGTTCAAGCGAGATTACTAATTCCGCACGGAATTAGGTAATTCCGCATGAACTGGTAATTCCGTTTGTAAATGTTTCAAGCTGAATTAGTTCCCTATAAATACTGAACTTATTTGTATCATTTGAAATGGAATTAGAGTGTGTGTTTCAGAGCCGAGGTGCTGCCGGATTGTTATTTGAATTGTAAAAGCTCAGGAAATCAATAAGAGAAGATAATTGGAAAGTATCAAGCTGTATTACGTCAATTTCATTGATTCCGCCTTTGATTTTGATGTTGAAATCTTCAGATTAACTCGTTAGGGTCACACGACGATCCAAGGTGGTCGAATAATTGGTGAAGGAACTCTATCGAATGGCATTGTTACGTTTGAAAGAGTAAACTACATCGCCAAGCTTGAAAACAATCTTCTGAGCATCTCTCAGATTTGTGATCGTATGTATACAACGCACTTTACAGACAAAGAATGTTTGATCTTGAAACCAGGATTTGTTGTTCCCGAAGAGTGGGTTATAATGAGAGCGCCCATAGTCAATGATCTGTACGTGTTGGACATGAGTGTAGCAACTACTACCAATGGTCAGGCTCATTGTTTTATGTCAAGAGCAACGGAAAAAGAATCACAGTTATGGCATCGAAAGATGGGTCATATTCACTTGAGAAAAATGAATCACCTGGTGCATAACGACTTAGTAATTGGTGTTCATGTAAAAGGTTTTCATCTTGAGGGGGAGTGCATTAGCTGTGTCAAAGGCAAGCAAAAGAAGAAATCTCACCCTAGGAAGAAGGAAAACTCAATCTCAAGACCTTTAGAGAGACTCCATATGGATCTGTTTGGTCCAGTGAACGTCAAAAGCATAACTGGGGATCTCTATTATCTAGTAGTTACAGACGATTACTCAAGATTTTCATGGGTATTATTTTTGAAGTCAAAAGATGAGACATTTGATCGTTTGATGACGCTTTTCAAGAAGATGGAAAAATTGTACCAAACCCGTATCAAAAGATTACGTAGTGACAATGGTACAGAGTTCAAGAATTTCAAAATGGAAGAATATTGTGATGAAAGAGGTATATTGCATGAATTTAGCGCACCTTACACTCCGCAGCAGAATGGAGTAGCTGAAAGAAAGAACATGACGCTAATTGAAACGGCCAGGACGATGCTTGCTGATTCTAAACTACCTGCCAACTTTTGGGCAGAAGCAGTGTCAGCCGCATGCTATACACTCAACCGGGTTCTTACAGTGAAGAAATTCAACAAGACATGTTTCGAGCTGATCAATAACCGCAAACCGAACCTGAAGTATTTAGAATCGTTTGGGTCTCCCTGCACAGTTCTAGAGCCTTTTGGAAAATTTGGTGCAAAGAGCATTGAAGGAATTTTTGTAGGTTATTCAAGTCCATTGAACCGAGTCTTTGTTCCAAGCTTGAAGTGGATTATTGAAGCACACAATGTTGAATGCCAAGGTTATACTATGCCACCGCAGAATCCATGTGACTCATGGCGTTTTAATTACGATACTTTATGGGATTTGTTTGACATTGAAGAAGAAACAGATTTCTTTGACGAGTTGGATATTCTGAGAGAGTATGAAGAATCACATGGAAGATTCCCAGCTGAGTATTCTAGACATCAAAATCGAGCTTCTAATGACGATGAAGCCGGTCCTAGTAATGCTGGAGAGCATGACGATATTCAGCAAACTCTTGACAATCAGACGGCAGTCAATGATAATCAAGAATCTGATAATATGCCTGTATTTGATCATGGTGATTCAGATTCTGAGGGGGAGCAGATCCAGAGTTCAAGTCAAACAATTCCAGTCAGTGAACAAGGTGCAAATCAGAATATCACAAATTTGGAAGGCGAGGTAGATGTTCTAGGCGAGGTGATGCCGAGAACTCTTTCGTACCATCCAGAAGAGCTGATTATTGGAGAATTACAATCAGGCGTTCGCACTAGACGTCAAATTGACCAAGGCCTTACTTGTTTTTATTCTACAGTTGCTTCGTTACAAACTGAGTTTTCACTTAGTTGTTTTATCTCGCAGATTGAAGCGTGGACTTATAAAGAGGCGCTTACTGAAGATTCTTGGGTCAATGCGATGCAGGAGGAACTGAGCCAGTTCGAGAAGTTAGGAGTGTGGAAGTTAGTAGATTTTCCTGATGGTCACAGGAAAATTAACACAAAATGGGTGTTTAAATGCAAGAGGGATGATCGAGGGGTTATTATTCAAAATAAAGCTCGACTCGTAGTCCAGGGCTTTAGTCAGCAGGAGGGTATAGATTTCACCGAAGTATATGCTCCCGTGGCTCGACTAGAAGCAATTAGGATCTTTCTGGTATTTGCATCGTGGAAGGGATTTAAAGTTTTTCAGTTAGATGTGAAATCGGCATTTCTCTATGGGAAGGTAAAAGAGGAGGTATCTGTCGGACAGCCACCAGGCTTTACCGATCCAATCCACAAAGACAAGGTCTACTTACTGGATAAGGCGTTGTATGGTTTACACCAGGCCCCGAGAGCTTGGTACGAGACATTGTCTCAACACCTGCTAGCAAACAGCTTCATCCGTGGAAAAGTGGATGCCACTCTCTTCACAAAAGAAGTTGACGGACATCTTCTGATAGTTCAGATATATGTGGACGACATTATATTTGGGTCTACAAATGAAAATCTGTGCAAAGATTTTGAAAGAGTTATGAAGCAAAAATTTGAAATGTCATCGATGGGTGAGATGAAATTCTTCTTGGGACTTCAGGTTGATCAACTGCCTAAGGGAATTTTCATACATCAAACGAAGTATGTTCATGATATCTTAGAGAAATTTGGGATGTCAGGATCTACTCCAGCTTCCACCCCATTAGCAACGAACCATGGGATAAACCCTGATCTCACCGGAGAGAAGGTAGATGAAACATTATATCGTTCCATGATCGGATTGCTGATGTATTTGACAGCTTCAAGACCCGATATTATGTATCCAACCTGCCTCGCAGCAAGATTTCAGTCTAATCCAAGAGCTTCGCATATGATGATTGTGAAACGGATATTACGCTACCTGAAAGGAACTCCATCATTGGGGTTGTGGTATCCAAAAGAAGGCGATTTCATGCTCGAAGGGTATTCCGATTCCGATTTCAGATGCTGCAAAGTTAACGCTAAATCAACAACAGCGGGGTGCCAGTTTTTCGGACCACGATTGGTTACCTGGCAATGCAAGAAGCAGACCTCTGTAGCTTTGTCCACATGTGAAGCTGAATATGTATCTGCTAGCAGTTGCTGTTCTCAGATCTTGTGGATCCAGCAACAGATGCATGACTACGGTTTGCAATTTCTTAACACCCCTATCTTTGTTGATAATGAGGCAGCGATTAACATTACTAAAAATCATGTTCATCACGCTAAAACGAAACACATTGAAATTCGTCATCACTTCATTCGAGATTGTTTTGAGAAGAAGTTGATACGAATTGAGAAAATCCACACTGACGAACAAAAAGCTGATTTACATACCAAAGCATCTGATAAAACTCGTTTTCAATATTTGCTATAACTGAACGGTATGATGCTTTTATCGGTGTTGGAGGAGATTCTTGGTGTTGATGAAGGAGACATTGTAGATGATGTTGAGAAGCAATATGCAATAGTTTGTCGATTTTTTACTTGTTTTGGCATTTAGGGGGAGTATAGGGTAATATTTTCAGAAAATACAAAAACAGTAAAAAATTTCAAAAATCCAAAAACATGAGATATTTTCAAAATACAAAAACAATAGAAAACCAGAAAAGAGCTTGTGTAAAAAGGGAAAATGATAGTACATCGGCTTGACAGTTACAGTATGCTAAAGATATGTAAAGTTTAAAAAGTATTAAACAGTCTCGCTGATGATATGCCGATAGGTTTTTACACATTTAGTAGGTTTGTTCGGGATATAAACCTAAAATCTTTACTTGCTTATTTCGTGGGGAACACTACTTGGATATATAGGTAACCCCTGAAATCTTGTTTGAAAGATCCCTCTTTCTAAGATACTAGGTCTTTATACTCACTGATATCTGGGGTATTATCCCGGGACTTCTGATTTTGCGGAAGCAATGGCCTAGTCCCCGTAGAATACTTTACGCTTGCTTGAAATAAAAGCCTGCCCTCAGCATAAAAATGATGAAACATTGAAAAATGCTAATCATGTGTTGTTGTAAAAAAGATCCTCTAAAGGGGACCCACCAAAAGTCGAAGCCGTCATCTCTCTGCTGAACAGAAGTTCTGACCTGAGCTCTCACGGCCTTCGCAATTTAACCCCTTTACAGATATCATCTGTGGTATACTCACCTGTAAGACTGAATATTGGGATTTGGATACGGGAGTATATTCAAGAGGTGGGACACATGAATGAGTTTAAGTCTCTAAAACACTAAATCCGTATCCTGAACAGATTGAAATTCGTGTGAGAATTTAAGTGGATCAGTATATCGACAATCTAAGTGAATTGTTTAATTATGAGTATGAAATTAAAGCTTAACGGTACTTGTGACTTGTCGACAGCTGATATGATTCCCTAACACGCTCACCAAAAATATGTTTGTAAATAGTTTACAATTACTGCATTTCATTTCTGTAAATCATTTCTAGTTTAGAAACTTTATTAAAAATCCAAAAAGATTTTTCATTTCTGCTTTATTTTCTGACAAACCAAAGTGGAGAGTTGATCTTCAGATTCAGAAGGTTGGAGCAGATGCAGAAAGATTCTAAGCTGGATGATGAGTTGAGAGCTTAACATGATAATTGAGAAAATGGAAAGTCAAAACAAGTTCATTAACTTGAAGCTTGTAATTTTGTCAGAAAAATATTTGAAAAATGTTTGAACAAAATCAGTTTGTTTATGTCTTGTATCAACCAAGGTCATTAAGTTGGACTTGGTAGATAAATTGAGTAATCAGGGTCATTAACTTGGACCTGAATACTTAAGTGGATTTCTAAAACTGATGAACAGTTAATAGAAGTTTAAGATTGAATAGATTATAATGTTATATGTTTGAGAAACAGGAAACAGGAGTCAAGATCCCCATGGCAAAGAAAAATGTCAAAGTTTGAACCAGAATTTAAGTCCCAGCTTATCGTGAAGGGGAGTCTTCGAAAGGGGAAGTCAAAATTCTGGATCAACATTCAAAGGGGAGTTTGAAGATAAAAGAATTGAAGGATGCTTTACAATGTCAAGAAAATTTAAGGTAGAGAACGATAGATCAAGACTAAAGACTAAAGACTGGATGCAAAAGACTTCGACAACATCCAAGGGGGAGTCTGTTGGTGCACTGATGTCTGTTAACTTCGTCTTTATCGAGTCTTGTACTGTATTAGATAAATCGGGGCACGGAAATCGAGAAAACAGTATTTTAGGGTAATTTCGCTTGAAATGGACATTTTGTCATTTCAAACGAAATTAGTGAGTTCAAGCGAGATTACTAATTCCGCATGGAATTAGGTAATTCCGCATGAACTGGTAATTCCGTTTGTAACTGTTTCAAGTGGAATTAGTTCCCTATAAATATTGAACTTGTTTGTGTCACTTGAAATGGAATTAGAGTGTGTGTTTCAGAGCCGAGGTGCTGCCGGATTGTTATTTGAATTGTAAAAGCTCAGGAAATCAATAAGAGAAGATAATTGGAAAGTATCAAGCTGTATTACATCAATTTCATTGATTCCGCCTTTGATTTTGATGTTGAACTCTTCAGATTGACTCGTTAGGGTCACACGACGATCCAACAAAACTAAAATGGGATATATCGGGCTAGGATTCGAGTTATAGGAACAAGGGCCAAACCAACCACCCAAGAATATAATCGTAGAGCGAAAACACTTGACAACCTCATGGAAGCAGCTTTTCTTGCTACCAGACCTTTCTCCATCAATTAGGAATCTGATGTCGTCACTAAACACATTCCTTAAGTTGTAGCCATTTTTTGAGTGTTCATTTTTTGGTGTCTAATCCGCATATATATCACCATTGCTCTTGATTTTCTTCACTGTATATCTCTTAAATGTCAACATATACACGTGTGATTTAGTTTCTGAGGATTTTTCAATCCCGAGAACCTCAATCAGAGAGTAGAAAAGGCGTAGGGTTCAAAATGGTGTAAAACTAAAATGGAATATACCGGGCTAGGATTCGAGTTACAGGAACAAGGGCCAAACCAACCACAAAAGATTGGAATCGTCGAGCGAAAACACTTGACAACCTCCTGTAAGCAGCTTTTCTTGCCACCGGACCTTTCTTCGACAATTAGGAATCTGATGCCGTCACTAAACACATTCCTTAAATTGTAGTCATTTTTCAGTGTTTATTTTTTGGTGTCTAATCCGCATATATATCACCATTGCTCTTGATTTTCTTGACTGTATATCTCTTAAATGTCAACATATACACGTGTGATTTAGTTTACGAATATTTTTCAATGCCGAGAACCTCGATCAGAGAGTAAAAAAGGCGTAAGGTTCACAATGGTGTAAAACTAAAATGGGATATAAAGGGATAGGATTCGAGTTACAGGAACAAGGTCCAAACCAGCCACCCAAGAATGGAATTATTGAGCGAAAACACTTGCCAACCTCCTGGAAGCAGCTTTTCTTGCCACAAGACCATTCTCTATCAATTAGGAATCTGATGTCGTCACTAAATGCATTCCTTACATTGTAGCCATTTTTAATTGTTTATTTGTTTGGTTTCTAATCCGCATATATATCACTATTGCTCTTAATTTTCTTGAGTGTATATCTCTTAAATGTCAACATATACATGTGTAATTTAGTTTACGAAGATTTTTCAATGCCGAGAACCTCGATCAGAGAGTAAAAAGGCGTAAGGTTCACAATACTGGTAAACTAAAATGAGATATACCGGGCTAGGATTCGAGTTACAGGAACAAGGGCCAAACCAACCACAAAAGATTGGAATCCTCGAGCGAAAACACTTGAAAACCTCCTGAAGCAGTTTTTCTTGCCACCAGACCTTCCTCCATCAATTAGAAATTTGATGCCGTCACTAAAAACATTCCTTAAATTCTAGCCATTTTTTGAGTGTTTATTTTTTGGTCTCTAATCCGCATATATATCACCAGCTCTTGATTTTGTTGACTGTATATCTCTTAAATGTCAACATATACACGTGTGATTTAGTTTACGAAGATTTTTCAATGCCGAGAACCTCAATCAGAGAGTAAAAAAGGCGTAAGGTTCACAATGGTGTAAAACTAAAATGGGATATACAGGGCTAGGATTCGAGTTACAGTAACAAGGGCCAAACCAACCACCCAATAATGGATTCATCGATCGAAAACACTTAAGAACCTCCTGGAAGCAGCTTTTCTTGCAACAAGACCTTTCTCCATCAATTTGGAATCTGATGCCGTCACTAAACACATTCGTTACATTGTAGCCATTTTTTAAGTGTTTATTTTTTGGTGTCTAATCCGCATATATATCACCATTGCTCTTGATTTTCTTGAGTGTATATCGCTTAAATGTCAACATATACATGTGTGATTTAGTTTACGAAGATTTTTCAATGCCGAGAACCTCAATCAGAGAGTAAAAAAGGTGTAAGGTTCACAATCGTGTAAAACTAAAATGGGATATATCGGGCTAGGATTCGAGTTACAGGAACAAGGGCAAAACCAACCACCCAAGAATGGAATCGTCGTGCGAAAACACTTGACAACCTCCTGGAGGCAGCTTTTCTTGCCACCAGACCTTCCTCCATCAATTATGAATCTGATGTCGTCACTAAAAACATTCCTTAAATTTTAGCCATGTTTTGAGTGTTTATTTTTTGGTCTCTAATCCGCATATATATCACCATTGCTCTTGATTTTGTTGACTGTATATCTCTTAAATGTCAACATATGCATGTGTGATTTAGTTTACGAAGATTTTTCAATGCCGAGAACCTCAATCAGAGAGTAAAAAAGGCGTAAGGTTCTCAATGGTTTAAAACAAAAAATGGGATATATCGGGCTAGGATTCGAGTTACAGGAACAAGGGCCATACCAACCACCCAACAATGGAATCGTCGAATGAAAACACTTGACAACCTCCTAAAAGCAGCATTTCTTGCCACCAGACCTTTCTCCATCAATTCGGAATCTGATGCCGTCACTAAACACATTCCTTAAATTGTAGTCATTTTATGAGTGTTTATTTTTTGGTGTCTAATCCGCATATATATCACCATTGCTCTTGATTTTCTTGACTGTATATCTTTTAAAGGTCAACATATACATGTGTGATTTAGTTTACGAAGATTTTTCATTGCCGAGAACCTCGATCAGAGAGTAAAAAAGGCGTAAGGTTCACAATGTTGTAAAACTAAAATGGGATATACCGGGCTAGGATTCGAGTTACAGGAACAAGGGCCAAATGAACCACCCAATAATGGATTCATCGAGCAAAAACACTTGACAACCTCCTGGAAGCAGCTTTTCTTGCCACAAGACCTTTCTCCATCAATTAGGAATCTGATGTCGTCACTAAACTCATTCCTTACTTTCTAGCCATTTTTTAAGTGTTTATTTTTTGGAGTCTAATCCGCATATATATCACCATTGCTCTTGATTTTCTTGAGTGTATATATCTTAAGTATCAACATATACACGTGTGATTTTGTTTACGAAGATTTTTCAATGCCGAGAACCTCGATCAGAGAGTAAAAAAGACGTAAAGTTCACAATGATGTAAAACTAAAATGGGATATACAGGGCTAGGATTCGAGTTACAAAAACAAGGGCCAAACCAACCACCCAAGGATGGAATCATCGAGCGAAAACACTTGACAACCTCCTGGAAGCAGCTTTTCTTGCCACCAGACCTTTCTCCATCAATTAGAAATCTGATGTCATCACTAAACACAATGCTTAAATTGTAGCCATTTTTTAGTGTTTATTTTTTGGTGTCTAATCCGCATATATATCACCATTGCTCTTGATTTTCTTCACTGTATATCTCTTAAATGTCAACATATACACGTGTGATTTAGTTTACAAAGATTTTTCAATGCTGAGAACCTCGATCAGAGAATACAAAAGGCGTATGGTTCACAATGGTGTAAAACTAAAATGGAATATACCGGGCTTGGATTCGAGTTACAGGAACAAGGGCTAAACCAACCACAAAAGATTGGAATCGTCGAGCGAAAACACTTGACAACCTCCTGTAAGCAGCTTTTCTTGCCACCGGACCTTTCTCCGACTATTAGGAATCTGATGCCATCACTAAACACATTCCTTAAAATGTAGTCATTTTTTCAGTGTTTATTTTTTGGTGTCTAATCCGCATATATATCACCATTTCTCTTGATTTTCTTGACTGTATATCTCTTAAATGTCAACATATACACGTGTGATTTAGTTTACGAATATTTTTCAATGCCGAGAACCTCGATCAGAGAGTAAAAAAGGCGTAAGGTTCACAATGGTGTAAAACTAAAATGGGATATAAAGGGATAGGATTAGAGTTATAGGAACAAGGTCCAAACCAGCCACCCAAGAATGGAATTATTGAGCAAACACACTTGCCAACCTCCTGGAAGCAGCCTTTCTTGCCACAAGACCATTCTCTATCAATTAGGAATCTGATGTCGTCACTAAACACATTCCTTACATTGTAGCCATTTTTTAATTGTTTATTTTTTTGTTGTCTAATCCGCATATATATCACCATTGCTCTTAATTTTCTTGAGTGTATATCTCTTAAATGTCAACATATACATGTGTGATTTAGTTTACGAAGATTTTTCAATTCCGAGAACCTCGATCAGAGAGTAAAGAGGCGTAAGGTTCACAATGCTGGGAAACTAAAATGAGATATACCGGGCTAGGATTCGAGTTACAGGAACAAGGGCCAAACCAACCACAAAAGATTGGAATCGTCGAGCGAAAACACTTGACAACCTCCTGAAGCAGTTTTTCTTGCCACCAGACCTTCCTCCATCAATTAGAAATCTGATGCCGTCACTAAAAACATTCCTTAAATTGTAGCCATTTTTTAGTGTTTATTTTTTGGTGTCTAATCCGCATATATATCACCAGCTGTTGATTTTGTTGACTGTATATCTCTTAAATGTCAACATATACATGTGTGATTTAGTTTACGAAGATTTTTCAATGCCGAGAACCTCAATCAGAGAGTAAAAAAGGCGTAAGGTTCACAATGGTGTAAAACTAAAATGGGATATACTGGGCTAGGATTCGAGTTACAGTAACAAGGGCCAACCAACCACCCTATAATGGATTCGTCGATCGAACACACTTAAGAACCTCCTGGAAGCAGCTTTTCTTGCAACAAGACCTTTCTCCGTCAATTTGGAATCTGATGCCGTCACTAAACACATTCGTTACATTGTATCCAGTTTTTAAGTGTTTATTTTTTGGTGTCTAATCCGCATATATATCACCATTGCTCTTGATTTTCTTGAGTGTATATCGCTTAAATGTCAACATATACATGTGTGATTTAGTTTACGAATATTTTTCAATGCCGAGAACCTCAATCAGAGAGTAAAAAAGGCGTAAGGTTCACAATCGTGTAAAACTAAAATGGGATATATCAGGCTAGGATTCGAGTTACAGGAACAAGGGCAAAACTAACCACCCAAGAATGGAATCGTCGTGCGAAAACACTTGACAACCTCCTGGAGGCAGCTTTTCTTGCCACCAGACCTTCCTCCATCAATTAGGAATCTGATGCCGTCACTAAAAACATTCCTTAAATTTTAGCCATTTTTTTAGTGTTTATTTTTTGGTCTCTAATCCGCATATATATCACCATTGCTCTTGATTTTGTTGACTGTATATCTCTTAAATGTCAACATACACATGTGTAATTTAGTTTACGAAGATTTTTCAATGCCGAGAACCTCAATCAGAGAGTAAAAAAGGCGTAAGGTTCACAATGGTTTAAAACAAAAATGGGATATATCGGGCTAGGATTCGAGTTACAGGAACAAGGGCCATACCAACCACCCAAGAATGGAATCGTCGAATGAAAACACTTGACAACCTCCTAAAAGCAGCATTTATTGCCACCAGACCTTTCTCCATCAATTCGGAATCTGATGCCGTCACTAAACACATTCCTTAAATTGTAGTCATTTTTTGAGTGTTTATTTTTTGGTGACTAATCCGCATATATATCACCATTGCTCTTGATTTTCTTGACTGTATATCTTTTAAAGGTCAACATCTACATGTGTGATTTAGTTTACAAAGATTTTTCAATGCCGAGAACCTCGATCAGAGAGTAAAAAAGGCGCAAGGTTCACAATGTTGTAAAACCAAAATGGGATATACCGGGATAGGATTCAAGTTACAGGAACAAGGGCCAAATGAACCACCCAATAATGGATTCATCGAGCGAAAACACTTGACAACCTCCTGGAAGCAGCTTTTCTTGCCACAAGACCTTTCTCCATCAATTAGGAATCTGATGCCGTCACTAAACTCATTCCTTACTTTCTAGCCATTTTTTAAGTGTTTATTTTTTGGAGTCTAATCCGCATATATATCACCATTGCTCTTGATTTTCTTGAGTGTATATCTCTTAAGTATCAACATATACACGTGTGATTTTGTTTACGAATATTTTTCAATGCCGAGAACCTCGATCAGAGAGTAAAAAAGACGTAAGGTTCACAATGATGTAAAACTAAAATGGGATATACAGGGCTAGGATTCGAGTTACAAAAACAAGGGCCAAACCAACCACCCAAGGATGGAATCGTCGAGCGAAAACACTTGACAACCTCCTGGAAGCAGTTTTTCTTGCCACCAGACCTTTCTCCATTAATTAGAAATCAGATGTCGTCACTAAACACAATGCTCAAATTGTAGCCATTTTTTAGTGTTTATTTTTTGGTGTCTAATCCGCATATATATCACCATTGCTCTTGATTTTCTTCACTGTATATCTCTTAAATGTCAACATATACACGTGTGATTTAGTTTACGAAGATTTTTCAATGCTGAGAACCTCGATCAGAGAATACAAAAGGCGTAAGGTTCACATTGGTGTAAAACTAAAATGGAATATACCGGGCTAGGATTCGAGTTACATGAACAAGGGCCAAACCAACCACCCAAGAATAGAATCGTCGAGCGAAAACACTTGACAACCTCATGGAAGCAGCTTTTCTTGCTACCAGACCTTTCTCCATCAATTAGGAATCTGATGCCGTAACTAAACGCATTCCTTAAATTGTAGCCATTTTTTAGTGTTCATTTTTTGGTGTCTAATCTGCATATATATCACAATTGCTCTTGATTTTCTTGATTGTATATCTCTTAAATGTCAACATATACACGTGTGATTTAGTTTCCGAAGATTTTTCAATGCTGAGAACCTCGATCAGAGAGGAAAAAAGGCGTAGGGTTCACAATGGTGTAAAACTAAAATGGGATATACCGGGTTAGGATTCGAGTTACAGGAACAAGGGTGAAACCAACCACAAAATATTGGAATCGTCGAGCGAAAACACTTGACAACCTCCTGGAAGCAACTTTTCTTGCCACCAGACAATTCTCCGTCAATTAGGAATCTGATGTCGTCACTAAACACATTCCTTAAATTGTAGTCATTTTTTGAGTGTTTATTTTTTGGTGTCTAATCCACATATATATCACAATTGCTCTTGATTTTCTTGACTGTATATCTCTTAAATGTCAACATATACACGTGTGATATAGTTTACAAAGATTTTTCAATGCCGAGAACCTCGATCAGAGAGTAAAAAAGGCGTAAGGTTCACAATGGTGTAAAACTAAAATGGGATATACAGGGCTAGGATTCGAGTTACAGGAACAAGGGCCAAACCATCCACCAAAGAATGGAATTGTCGAGCGAAAACATTTGCAACCTTCTGGAAGCAGCTTTTCTTGCCACCAGATCTTTCTCCATCAATTAGGAATCTGATGCCGTCACTAAACACATTCCTTAAATTGTAGCCATTTTTTGAGTGTTTATTTTTTGGTGTCTAATCCGCATTTATATCACCATTTCTCTTGATTTTATTGACTGTATATCTCTTAAATGTCAACATATACACGTGTGTTTAGTTTCAGAAGATTTTTCAATGCCGAGAGCCTCTATCAGACAGTAAAAAAGATGTATGGTTCACAATGGTGTAAAACTAAAATGGGATATACAGGGCTAGGATTCGAGTTACTGGAAAAAGGGCCATACCAACCACCCAAGAATGGAATCGTCGAGCAAAAACACTTGACAACCTCCTGGAATCTCCTTTTCATGCCACCAGACCTTTCTCAATCAATTAGGAATCTGATGTCGTCAATAAACACATTCCTTAAATTGTTTCCATTTTTTGAGTGTTCATTTTTTGGTGTCTAATCCGCATATACATTACCATTGCTCTAGATTTTCTTGACTGTATATCTCTTAAATGTCAAAATATACACGTGTGATTTAGTTTACGAAGATTTTTCAATGCCGAGAACCTCGATCAGAGAGTAAAAAAGGCGTAAGGTTCACAATGGTGTAAAACTAAAATGGGATATACCGGGCTAGGATTCGAGTTACAGGAACAAGGGCCAAACCAACCACCCAACAAGGGAACCGTAGAGCGAAAACACTTGACAACCTCCTCGAAGCAGCCTTTCTTGCCACAAGACCTTTCTCCGTCAATTAGGAATCTGATGCCATCACTAAACACATTGCTTACTTTGTAGCCATTTTTTAAGTGTTTATTTTTTGGTGTCTAATCCGCATATATATCACCATTGCTCTTGATTTTCTTGACTATATATCTCTTAAATGTCAACATATACACGTGTGATTTATTTTATGAAGATTTTTCAATGCCGAGAACCTCGATCAGAGAGTAAAAAAGGCGTAAGTTTCACAATGGTGTAAAACTAAAATAGGATATACCGGGGTAGGATTCGAGTTATAGGAACAAGGGCGAAACTAACCTCCTAAGAATGGAATCGTCGTGCGAAAACACTTAACAACCTCCTGGATGCAGTTTTTCTTGCCACCAGACCTTTCTCCATCAATTAGGATCTGATGCCGTCACTAAACACAATCCTTAAATTGTAGCCATTTTTTTAGTGTTTATTTTTTGCTGTTTAATCCGCATATATATCACCATTGCTCATGATTTTCTTGACTGTATATCTCTTAAATGTCAACATATACACGTGTGATTTAGTTTACGAAGATTTTTCAGTGCCGAGAACATCGATCACAGAGTAAAAAGGCGTAAGGTTCACAATGGTGTAAAAGTAAAATGGGATATACCGTGCTAGGATTCGAGTTACAGGAACAAGGGCCAAACCAACCACCCAAGAATGGAATCGTCGAGCGAAAACACTTGACAACCTCCTGGAAGCAGCTTTTCTTGTCCCCAGACCTTTCTCCATCAATAAAGAATCTGATGTCGTCACTAAACACATTCCTTAAATTGTAGCCATTTTTTGAGTGTTTATTTTTTGGTGTATAATCTGCATATATGTCACAGTTGCTCTTGAACTTCTTGACAGTATATATCTCTTAAATGTCAACATATACACGGGTGATTTAGTTTACGAAGATTTTTCAATGACGAGAACCTCGATCAGAGAGTAAAAAAGGCATAAGGTTCACAATGTTGTAAAACTAAAATGGGATATACAGGGCTAGGATTCGAGTTACAAGAACAAGGGCCAAACCAACCACCCAAGAATGGAATCGTCGAGCGAAAACACTTGACAACCTCCTGGAAGCAGCTTTTCTTGCCGCCAGACCTTTCTCCATTAATTAGGAATCTGATGCTGTCACTAAACACATTCCTTAAATTGTAGCCATTTTTTGAGTGTTTATTTTTTGGTGTCTAATCAGCATATATATCACCATTGCTCTTGATTTTCTTGACTGTATATCTCTTAAATGTTAACATATACACGTGTGATTTAGTTTACGAAGATTTTTCATTGCCGAGAACCTCGATCAGAGAGTAAAAACGGCGTAAGGTTCATAATTGTGTAAAACAAAAATGGGATATACAAGGCTAGGATTCGAGTTACAGGAACAAGGGCCAAACCAACCACCCAAGAATGGAACCGTCGAGCGAAAACACTTGACAACCTCCTGGAAGCAGCTTTTCTTGCCACCAGACCTTTCTCCATCAATTAGGAATCTGATGTCGTCACTAAATACATTCCTTAAATTGTAGCCATTTTTTGAGTGTTTATTTTTTGGTGTCTAATTTGCATATATGTCACCGTTGCTCTTGAATTTCTTAACTGTATATCTCTAAAATGTCAACATATACAAGGGTGATTTAGTTTGCGAAGATTTTCAATGTCGAGAAACTCGATCAGAGTGTAAAAAGGCGTAAGGTTCACAATGTTGTAAAACTAAAATGGGATATACCGGGCTAGGATTTGAGTTACAGGAACAAGGGCTGAACCAACCACCCAAGAATGGAATCGTCGAGCGAAAACACTTGAAAACCTCTTGGAAGAAGCTTTTCTTGTCACCAGACATTTCTCCATCAAATAGGAATCCGATGCCGTCACTAAACACATTCCTTAAACTGTAGCCATTTTCTGAGTGTTTCTTTTTTGGTGTCTAATCCACATATATATCACCATTGCTCTTGATTTTCTTCACTGTATATCTCTTAAATGTCGATATATACACGTGTGATTTAGTTTACAAAGAATTTTCAATGCCGAGAACCTCGATCGGAGAGTAAAAAAGGCGTAACGTTCACAATGGTGTAAAACTAAAATGGGATATACCGGGCTAGGATTCGAGTTACAGGAACAAGGACCAAACCAACCACCCAAGAATGGAATCGTCGAGCGAAAACACTTGACAACATCTGATGCGTAGTCGAGTGTTATATTTATTAGGTGTATATTTTAAGCCCCTTTAACACTTTTTAGTCAAGTTTTAAATTTATAAAACACGATATTTACTAACACTAGACACACATATGGGCAAGTGCACCCATCGTGAGCGTAGTATAGTGTTGGTAAGATACCGAGGTCGTCCAAGGACACAAGAGCTTTTAGTACCGGTTTATCCTCAACGTCTAATCAAATCAAAAAGTTTAGAAAAATGTTTTAAACTAAGAAAAATAAAAACTAACTAAAAAATGCTGAAAAATAAAATAAAATAAAACAGATAGACAAGATGAATCACATGGTTCCGACTCGTATCTAGTGTAACCTTTGATTATTTCTGCACTTTTGCACTATTTTAAGAGATTATCTTAGTTATTGTAGTAGGCCCCTCTTTTGAAGGTGACGTTACCCTCACCCCAGTAGTTTGAGTCAGCAGGGATACAATCCTAAAAGGGTGGATTATTGGAAGATAATTAATTAAGTTATTAATGCAAATTATGGTAGGCCCCTCTTTTGGAGGTGACGTTACCCTCGACTAAGTAGTCTGAGTCAGCAGGGATACAGTCCTAAATAGTCGGGTTATAGTATTAATAGTAGTTAACTTATGAGGGGGTCAAAGAGTTTGGACTCCCGCCATCCAATACCGTTAAGTATTGAAGGAGGTCCTACTAAATTTGACCCAGGTCCATTGCAGGACCTCTAAACGCTGAACAATGGCAAGACCTTTACCAAACCGTTCCCTTAACCCCCGACCAGGTAGCCAACATACCTCCATATAGACCATGGAGATATGAATGGTGAAAATCTTTTATTTTATATAGACAGTAAAATAATGCAAAGACACCACGGACAAACGATAAGGAAAGATCACCTTCAACATAAGCAACTAGTTATTAAAGTCATTAATACAAAACCAAGTAAAAAGTGCGAAAAGATTAGAAATAAAAAGTATTACACTAGACACTTTGTCTTCACCAAGTGATGTAAGAGACTTAGGCAAACATGGCCTTGATTGTCAAGAACTCTTACGATCAATCTTGGATCCCGAGACGACTCACACACTCTATGATGGACAATGGATGATGGTGGTGGATGATGGTGTTATGGTGGTGGTGGGTGGTGGGTGAAGTGTGAGAGAGGTGGTGTGCCAAGGGATGGTTTGAGCTTAAGCCAAGCACTCCTATTTATAGGCTGAACAGAAGCTCGGGCACGGCCCCGTGTCCAGTGGGCACGGCCCCGTGTCCACATCCTTCTCTTTCTTCATTTAATGCAGCTTTGTCTTATTAGTTGACCACGCCCCCGTGTCCGCTGAGCACGACCCCGTGTGCAGAAGAATCTTTGTACTATGAAGATTTGCCTGGATTGTGCGAATCTTATAGTTGACCACGGCCCCGTGTCCGCTGAGCACGGCCCCGTGGTGGGCAATAGAAGCTTCTACCACTTTGTCTTTTCTGCTGACAATTGGGCACGCCCCCGTGCTGGCTGAGCACGGGGCGTGTTCAGTCTTCTGTTGTCTTGTTTTGCTTGGGAAGATGCTGTCGTGGGGTCGGGCATGTCACGTCTTGTTCCTTTTCTTGTATTTATGTTAGATTTTGATGTCTTTTTGCTTCTTTTGTTAATTTGAGCTCATTTAATCCTGAAAATACAAAAGGAAGACAAAAGCACACTTTTTCCAACATTAGTACTAAAAAAGGGTTAGTTTTATGCCTCATTTGATGAAATTTATATGTTGCATTTTTAACACATCAACCTCCTGGAAGCAGCTTTTCTTGACACCAGACCTTTCTCCATCAATTAGGAATCTGATGCCGTCACTAAACACATTCCTTAAATTGTAGCCATTTGTTGAGTGTTTATTTTTTGGTGTCTAATCCGAATATATATCACCATTGCTCTTGATTTTCTTGACTGTATATCTCTTAAATGTCAACATATACACGTGTAATTTAGTTTACGAAGATTTTTCAATTCCGAGAACCTCGATCGGAGAGTAAAAAAAGGCGTAAGGTTCACAATGGTGTAAAACTAAAATGGTATATACCGTGCTAGGATTCGAGTTACAAGAACAAGGGCCAAACCAACCACAAAAGAATGGAATTGTCGAGCGAAAACACTTGACAACCTCCTGTAAGCAGCTTTGCTTGCCACCAGACCTTTCTCCGTCAATTAGGAATCTGATGCCGTCACTAAACACATTCCTTAAATTGTAGCCATTTTTAAGTGTTTATTTTTGGGAGTCTAATCCGCATATATATCACCATTGCTCTTGATTTTCTTGAGTGTATATCTCTTAAATGTCAACATATACACGTGTGATTTAGTTTAAGAAGATTTTTCAATGCCGGGAACCTCGATCAGAGAGTAAAAAAGGCGTAAATTTCACAATAGTGTAAAACTAAAATGGGATATACCGGGCTAGGATTCGAGTTACAGGAACAAGGACCAAACCAACCACCCAAGAATGGAATCGTCGAGCGAAAACACTTGACAACCTCCTGGAAGCAGCTTTTCTTGCCACCAGACCTTTCTCCATCAATTAGGAATCTGATGCCGTCACTAAACACATTCCTTAAATTGTAGCCATTTTTTGAGTGTTTATTTTTTGGTGTCTAATCCGAATATATATCACCATTGCTCTTGATTTTCTTGACTGTATATCTGTTAAATGTCAACATATAAACGTGTAATTTAGTTTACGAAGATTTTTCAATGTCGAGAACCTCGATCGGAGAGAAAAAAAAGGCGTAAGGTTCACAATGGTGTAAAACTAAAATGGTATATACCGTGCTAGGATTCGAGTTATAGGAACAAGGTCCAAACCAACCACAAAAGATTGGAATCGTCGAGCGAAAACACTTGACAACCTCCTGTAAGCAGCTTTTCTTGCCACCAGACTTTTCTTCGTCAATTAGGAATCTGATGCCGTCACTAAACACATTCCTTAAATTGTAGCCATTTTTAAGTGTTTATTTTTTGGTGTCTAATCCGCATATATATCACCATTGCTCTTGATTTTCTTGAGTGTATATCTCTTAAATGTCAACATATACACGTGTGATTTAGTTTAAGAAGATTTTTCAATGCCGAGAACCTCGATCAGAGAGTAAAAAAGGCGTAAGGTTCACAATAGTGTAAAACTAAAATGGGATATACCGGGCTAGGATTCGAATTACAGGAACCAGGGCGAAACCAACCACCCAAGAATGGAATCATCGTGCGAAAACACTTCCAACCCCCCTGGAAGTAGCTTTTCTTGCTACCAGACCTTTCTCCATCAATCAGGAATCTGATGCCGTCACTAAACACATTCCTTAAATTGTAGCCATTTTTTGAGTGTTTATTTTTTGGTGTCTAATCCGCATATATATAACCATTGCTGTTGATTTTCTTGACTGAATATCTCTTAAATGTCAACATATAGACGTGTGATTTAGTTTAAGAAGATTTTTCAATGGCGAAAACCTCGATCAGATAGTAAGAAAGGCGTAAGGTTCACAATGGTGTAAAACTAAAATGGGATATACCAGGCTAGGATTCGAGTTACAGGAACAAGGGCCAAACCGACCACCCAAGAATAGAATCGTCGAGCGAAAACACTTGACAACCTCGTGGAAGCAGCTTTTCTTGCCACCAGACCTTTTCCATCAATTAGGAATCTGATGCCGTTACTAAACACATTCCTAAAATTGTAGCCATTTTTTGAGTTTTATTTTTTGGTGTCTAATCCGCATATATATATATCACCATTGCTCTGGATTTTCTTGACTGTATATCTCTTAAATGTCAACATATACACGTCTGATTTAGTTTACGAAGATTTTTGCAATTCCGAGAACCTCGATCAGAGAGTAAAAAAGGCGTAAGGTTCACAACGGTCTAAAACTAAAATGGGATATACCGTGCTAGGATTCGAGTTAAAGGAACAAGGGCGAAACCAACCACCCAAGAATGGAATCATCGTGCAAAAACACTTGACAACCTCTTGGAAGTAGCTTTTCTTGGCACCAGACCTTTCTCCATCAATTAGGAATCTGATGCCGTCACTAAACGCATTCCTTAAATTGTTGCTATTTTTTGAGTGTTTATTTTTGGTGTCTAATCCGTATATATATCACCATTGCTCTTGATTTTCTTGACTGTATATCTCTTAAATGTCAACATATACACGTGTGATTTAGTTTACGAAGATTTTTCAATGCCAAGAACCTCGATCAGAGAGTAAAAAAGGCGTAAGGTTCACAATGGTATAAAACTAAAATGGGATATACTGGGCTAGGATTCGTGTTACAGGAACAAGGTCCAAACCAACCACCCAAGAATGGAATCTTCGAGTGAAAACACTTGACAACTTACTAGAGGCAACTTTTCTTGCCACCAGAATTTTCTCAAAATCAATTAGGAATCTGATGCCGTCACTAAACACATTCCTTAAATTATAGCCATTTTTTGAGTGTTTATTTTTTTGGTGTCTAATCTGCATATATATCACCATTGCTCTTGATTTTCTTGATTGTATATCTCTTAAATGTCAACATATACACTTGTGATTTAGTTTACGAAGAATTTTCCATGCCGAGAACCTCGATCGGAGAGTAAAAAAGGCGCAAGGTTCACAATGGTGTAAAACTAAAAAGGGATATACCAGGCTAGGATTCAAGTTACAGGAACAAGGGCCAAACCAACCACCCAATAATGGAATCGTCGAGCGAAAACACTTGTCAACCTCCTGGAAGCAGCTTTTCTTACCACCAGACCTTTCTCCATCAATTAGGAATCTGATGCCGTCACTAAACACATTCCTTAAATTGTAGCCATTTTTTGGGTGTTTATTTTTTGGTGTCTAATCCGGATATATATAACTGTTACTCTTGATTTTCTTTACTTATATCTCTTAAATGTCAACATATACACGTGTGATTTTGTTTACAAAGATTTTTCAATGCCAAGAACCTCGATCAGAGAGTAAAAAAGGCGTAAGGTTCACAATGGTGTAAAACTAAAATTGGATATACTGGGCTAGGATTCGAGTTACAGGAACAAGGTCCAAACCAACCACCCAAGAATGGAATCATCGAGTGAAAACACATGACAACTTACTAGGAGCAGCTTTTCTTGCCACCATAATTTTCTCAAAATCAATTAGGAATCTCATGCCGTCACTAAACACATTCCTTAAATTGTAGCCATTTTTTGAGTGTTTATTTTTTGGTGTCCAATCTGCATAATTATCACCATTGCTCTTATTATCTTGATTGTATATCTTTTAAATGTCAACATTTACACCTGTGATTTAGTTTACGAAGAATTTTCCATGCCGGGAACCTCGATCGGAGAGTAAAAAAGGCATAAGGTTCACAATGGTGTAAAACTAAAATGGGATATACCGGGCTATAATTCGAGTTACTGGAACAAGGGCCAAACCAACCACCCAAGAATGGAATCGTCGAGCGAAAACACTTGACAACCTCGTGGAAGCATGTTTTCTTGCCACCAGACCTTTCTCCATCAATTAGTAATCTGATGCCGTCACTAAACACATTCCTTAAACTGTAGCCATTTTTTGGTGTTTAATCAGCATATATATCACCATTGCTCTTCATTTTCTTGACTGTATATCTCTTAAATGTCAACATATACACGTGTGATTTAGTTTACGAAGATTTTTCAATGGAGAGAACCTCGATCAGATAGTAAGAAAGGCGTAAGGTTCACAATGGGGTAAAACTAATATGGGATATACCGGGTTAGGATTTGAGTTACAGGAACAAGGGCCAAACGAACCACCCAAGAATGGAATCGTGGAGCGAAAACACTTGACAACCTCGTGGAAGCATATTTTGTTGCCACTAGACCTTTCTCCATCAATTAGGAATCTTATGCCGTCACTAAACACATTCCTTAAATTGTAACCATTTTTTGAGTGTTTATATTTTTGTGTCTAATCCGCATATATAACACCATTGCTCTTGATTTTCTTGACTGTATATCTCTTAAATGTCAACATATACACGTGTGATTTAGTTTACGAAAAATTTTCAATGCCGAGAACCTCCATCGGAGAGTAAAAAAGGCGTAGGACTCACAATGGTGTAAAACTAAAATGGGATATACCGGGCTAGGATTCGAGTTACTGGAATAAGGGCGAAACCAACAACCCAAGAATGGAAAAGCCATGCGAAAACACTGACAACCTCTTAGAAGCAGCTTTTCTTTCCACCAGACCTTTCTCCATCAATTAGGAATCTGATGCCGTCACTAAACACATTCCTTAAACTGTAGACATTTTTTGAGTGTTTATTTTTTGGTGTCTAATCCGCATAAATATATCACCATTGCTCTTGATTTTCTTGACTGTATATCTCTTAAATGTAAAAACATATACATGTGTGATTTAGTTTACGAAGAGTTTTCAATGGCGAGAACCTCGATCAGAGAGTAAAAAAGGCTTAGGTTCACAATGGTGTAAAACTAAAATGGGATATACCGGGCTAGGATTCGAGTTACAGGAACAAGGGCCAAACCAACCACCCAAGAATGGAATCGTCGAGCGAAAACACTTGACAACCTCCTAGAAGCAGCTTTTATTGCCACCAGACTTTTCTCCATCAATTAGGAATCCGATGCCGTTACTGAACACATTCCTTAAATTGTAGCTATTTTTTGAGTGTTCATTTTTTGGTGTCTAATCCGCATATATATCACCATTGCTCTTGATTTTCTTGACTGTATATCTCTTAAATTTCAACATATACACGTGTGATTTAGTTTACGAAGATTTTTCAATGCCGAGAAGCTCGATTAGAGAGTAAAACAGGCGTAAGGTTCACAATAGTGTAAAACTAAAATGGGGTATCCCGGGCTAGGATTCGAGTTACAGGAACAAGGGCGAAACCAACCACCCAACAATGAAATCATCGTGCGAAAACACTTGACAACCTCATGCAAGCAGCTTTTCTTGATACCAGACTTTCTCCATCAATTAGAAATCTGACGCCGTCACTAAACACATTCCATAAATTGTAGCCATTTTTTTAGTGTTTATTTTTTGGTGTGTAACTCGCATATATATCACCATTGCTCTTGATTTTCTTAGCTGTATATCTCTTATTTGTTAACATATACACACGTGATTTAGTTTACGAAGATTTTTCAATGCCGAAAACCTCGATTAGAGAGTAAAAAAGGCGTCAGGTTCACAATGGGGTAAAACTAAAATGAGATATACCGGGCTAGGATTCGAGTTACAGGAACAAGGGCCAAACCAATCACCCAAGAATGAAATTATCCAGCGAAAACACTTGACAACCTCCTTAAAGCAGCTTTTCTTGCCACCGGACCTTTCTCCATCAATTAGGAATCTGTGCCGTCACTAAACACATTCCTTAAATTGTAGCCATTTTTTTAGTGTTTATTTTTTGGTCTCTAATCCGCATATATATCACCATTTCTCTTGATTTTCTTTACTGTATATCTCTTAAATGTCAACGTATACACGTGTGGTTTAGTTTGTGAAGAATTTTCAATGCCGAGAACCTCGATCGGAGAGTAAAAAAGGCGTAAGGTTCACAATGGTGTAAAACTAAAATGGGATATACCGGGCTAGGATTCGAGTTACAGGAACAAGGGCCAAACAAACCACCCAAGAATGGAATCGTCGAGCGAAAACACTTGACAACCTCCTGGAAGCAGCTTTTCTTGCCACCAGACCTTTCTCCGTTAATTAGGAATCTGTTGCCGTCACTAAACACATTCCTTCAATTGTAGCCATTTTTAAGTGTTCATTTTTTGGTGTCTAATCCGCATATATATCACCATTGCTCTTAATTTTCTTGAGTGTATATCTCTTAAATGTCAACATATACATGTGTGATTTAGTTTACAAAGATTTTTCAATGCCGAGAACCTCGATCAGAGAGTAAAAAAGGCGTAAGGTTCACAATGGTGTAAAACTAAAATGGGATATCCCGGGCTAGGATTCGAGTTACAGGAACAAGGGCCAAACCAACCTCCTCGAAGCAGCTTTTCTTGGCACCAGACCTTTCTCCATCAATTAGGAATCTGATGCTTTCAATAAACACATTCCTTAAATTGTAGCCATTTTTGAGTGTTTATTTCTTGGTGTCTAATCCGCATATATATCACCATTACTCTTGATTTTCTTGACTTTATATCTCTTAAATGTCAACATATACACGTGTGATTTAGTTTATGAAGATTTTTCAATGTCGAGAACCTTGATCAGAGAGTTAAAGAGGCGTAAGGTTCACAATGGTGTAAAACTAAAATGGGATATACCGGGCTAGGATTCGAGTGACAGGAACAAGGGCTAAACCAACCACCCAAGAATGGAATCGTCGAGCGAAAACACTTAACAACCTCCTGGAAGCAGCTTTTCTTGCCACCAGACCTTTCTCCATCAATTAGGAATCTAATGCCGTCACTAAACACATTCCTTAAATTGTAGCCATTTTTTTAGTGTTTATTTTTTTCTGTCAAATCCGCATATATATCACCATTGCTCTTGATTTTCTTGACTGTGTATCTCTTAAATGTCAACATATACACATGTGATTTAGTTTACGAAGAATTTTCAATGCCGAGAACATCGATCGGAGAGTAAAAAAGGCGTAAGATTCAATATGGTGTAAAAATAAATGGGATATACCGGGCTAGGATTCGAGTTACAGGAACAAGTGCCAAACCAACCACCCAAGAATGGAATCGTCGAGCAAAAACACTTGACAACCTCCTGGAAGAAGCTTTTCTTGCCACCAGACCTTTCTCACTCAATTAGGAATCTGATGCCGTCACTAAACACATTCCTTAAATTGTAACCATTTTTTGACTGTTTATTTTTTGGTGTCTAATCCGCATATATATCCCCATTGCTCTTGATTTTCTTGACTGTATATCTCTTAAATGTTAACATATACACGTGTGATTTAGTTTACGAAGTTTTTCAATGTTGTCACAGCCCGATATTTCCACGTATTACCGGTGGGCCTGGTGGGGAGTATCGTGACGTAGTTGATATCATCATAGTCAAGTAATCACAGTTTAATGCACAGCAAAAGTCTTGAGAATAAAATATTAATACAAACCGAAACACAAAGTATAATGAAATATTATACAAGAGGTTGTAGGGGGATCCACAGGCGGATCTAACTCAGAAAGTAAATATTGTTCAACAGACTTTAAGTACTAAGAGCTTGCAAGACTCTTTAATTAATACTTAGGAGCTTCCAGCCCATTTCGTGTAGTACCTGCACTTAATCTTTTTGAAAAATACGTCAGTTTACCCTGGTAAATACAATTAACTGACTCTTTTTGAAAACATTTATAAAATTGAATTGAATGCACATGGCATAAATATTCTTTTTATAACTTGGGATAATTATTAGAAATAATCTTGTATACAGATTTACATGTTTGTCGTATGTTCGGGGCCCGGTATGGAAACCGAGACAAAATTAATAGACACACCACTAATATAGTCCCACAAGGAGTTATACTCACATGTAGTTATGCCTTTATACATACGCAACTGTCAGGTGTATGCCTACACCCCGTGCTTAAGTCGTGGCCATTTCAAAAGAATGAGCCGAGGATATCCAGGACACGATCATTAACCCCCAAATGCTTTATATCAAACAAGACAGATTAAAATGGGTTCTCTCAATGATTTAACCACTAAGCGATTAAATATTCAATACCTGACCAAGCGGTAATAATTTACCGTATCCCAAGCCTGTATAAGGGAAAATAAATTAAAAGTATTTACCTGAGCTAAAAATGTAAATTATACTCAGCCGTATATTCTAATCAGCAAGTTCAGATAGCTTTTACTGGGCTCCTAATCTGGAACGAAGGTTTTAATAACCTATTAGATTCCTAACGGGTCTTATTTAAGTTATAACTTAGACCTGTTAGTTTTTAAGAAAGGTTTACGGTTCAAAATGCAAGATTAAGCGAAGACCGGATTAGAATGTGATTTAGACCCAACAAGTATGAAGACTTGTATAAAATGGGTAAACTAAATACATTCTGGATTTTGAAGTAAAAATGATAAGGTTTGGCCCGTTTCGGCTAATTTATGTAAATTAGTTACATAAACCGTACCGAACGCGTATATGCATAACGGGTAACCCAATGAGTCATGTACAAGTTCCATAAGTTATTATGCTTAAATTATATTGTGATATCAGTAGGATATCTTCCATTATGCCCAAAACGAATTTAAAACCACTTTAAGCCCCGAAAGGGTATTTTGGTCATTTTAGAGTTTATAAAAGGGGTTTAATAGCAATCTGAGATTATGGTCTAAAGTGTTCAGTAAAAACATTTATTTTATGTTGTTATATCAGCAAGATATCATACATATGTGTGTTTAATCATTTATGGCCAAACTATGCACCGTAGGGGCATTTTGGTCATTTCACATATGCTTTTAAGGTTAAATTTGGGAATCTGAGTTTGAGACTTATACTTACTGTTAAGGTATAAAAATTTATTTATAAAATTAGTAGGTAACAAGTCTTAGGCGTTAAATATGGTTTTAAACCATATTACGCGCCTATTTAGCGTAAAAGTCGGTATTTGACGATATTTAAGATGTTTATAAAATTTTGAAGTTTTGATCAGTCCTTAATGTTCAAAATATTTTATTTAACATATTATATCAGTAGGAAAAAGTTTGGTATGCAAATCATATGTTAAACTCATTTTATTAATAAAAAGGGCATTACCGTCATTTACCGAATTTATGCTAGAACTCTATGTTATGGTTGGTATAAAATTTGACAAAAATTTCAAAAAATCCCTAAATATTATATCATAACAGTGGGTAGCAATTTTGGTGCTAAAAAATGGGTTTAGATATGATTTTTTTCTAAAAATGCAATTTAATTAACAAAAAGCTTTTGTTTTACGATATCTTGCATAACTTTTATTTTAGACCATAAACTGATGTCAAATTTCAGTGACATACTTGTATATCGGTAATAAAACTTTTTGTCCTCTCACATTTTCAAAAATATATTTTAATAACAAAAGGGCATAATGGTCAATTCTAAGCATTTAACGGAAACATGCAATGAACTAGGATTTCTATGGAACCATGTTGTATAACCTCAGAGGGTTATACTTACATATAATGTGGTCCCAATATGAACCCTAAGGCACAACTAAACTAAGATAAATAGGGTCAGAACTGAAAGTCAAAGCAAAAGTCTACTTTTGCGACTTTCGGTTGCGAACCGAGCCTCAACTCAGAATTGTTGGGTTGAACATGCCTAGACATGTTCAATTAATATTTACCAAGTTATTTAAGTGACAAAACTGATTTTATGGATTCTATATTATTAGTTATGAATTTTATTTAAAAACTGGCCCGTTTGACTTTTATTTTAATTACTTTGACCCGACAATTAACTAAGTGAACGTGATAATTAGGAGGTGCCCTTTTGAGGGTTTAATACCTACCTAATTACGATCACGTAGCCATGTTCGTTGCGAACAATGGCTCGACCGTTTAAGGTCTATCTAAAAGTCAAAGCGTTATTACGATAACGATTGACTTTTGGCTTTAAAGCCTATAAAAAGGAAACTAGTGGGTATGAACACTTACAAAGGGTCCAAGCTCCAACTATAAACTGAAGTGGAGTCCCCTTTTGATCCAGGAGTCTCCAGAATGAGAAGGATGGAAAGTTATGAAGAAAGGTGCAAATGAAATGAAGGAAGAACACACATATTTATAGTGTTTGGAATTGAATTGGATCTTTGACAAGTGTTGAGGGATCCTTAAGATCACAAAAGGTGTAAATCCAGCTGTTGAAATCAGGTAACTCCCATAGAATTGTCAAATGGTTTTTATAAAATGGTTTTGGTGTGTGGAGAGCAAGAAACCACAAAATAGAAACATGTTGCTGCTACTGTTTCTGTTCTGGCGGCCCGCGACAGCAGGCCCTGTGGGCTTCGCGGCCCGCGAGGCTGTCCAGTCCAGCTCACGAGTTAGGCAGATATGCAGACTTGGTCCCTGAACTCTTCTAAGTGTTTGTTTATGTTTAAAAATGCGGAAATGCATAATACCAACAACAACAGTACTGATGTTGTTGCTGTTTGCAGTCTAGCAGCCCACGAGAGCAGGCCCGGACTTGGGTCGTGGCCGTGATAAGGGTCAGCCCAGTCATCAAATATGACGGTTCAGGTCTCTGCTATGATTTAATCACTTCTAATCTCTTAAAATGACATATATGGCACATACTTTAAATTCTTATGCGAATTATTAATATAAAGTGTGAAAACCCTTAACAATACTCCTTAGGCACATCCGGGAGCATGACCGAGTATTACGAAGTTCCTGTTCCGTTCAAAAGATCACCCTAAAGTGTAGTTTTGTGCGTTGACGCCTTTAACCCCTTAATTCGCGAATTTGCGCGCATTATCGCGAAACAGCATAGAATTCTTACATGGCCAATATTAAATACTCCCGAGGGTATGGATGAACATTGCAGAATTTTTGGTTCGTTCAAAAGACCTCTCAAAGGCGTAGTTTCGCTAGTCGTCGCTTTTAATCCCTTTGTCGCACGAAGTAGCGCTTAATATCGTTTAACGATGTCTAAGCCTTTCGTGGCTCATAATGAGTATTCCCGAGCATATGCTTAAATATTACGACGCTCCCGTTCACCTAATTGGTCACCAAAAGATGCAGTTTTAAAAGTTGACGCTTTTGGTCCCTCTAACGCGCAAACTTGCGCGTATCATCGTTTAATAGTATCAAAGCCCTGTTCAATCCTTATTAAGCATTCTCAAGAGTATGATTGCAGTTCATAATACTTCGGGTTCGTTAAAAGGTCATTCAGAGGTATAATTAAACATATTGATGCTTTTAACCCCTTTAACTTGCAAAGTTGCGCATAACGTCACTTATAGGCATAAAAGCCCTAGATGGCCAATATTGGGTATTCGCGAGAGTATAATCACACATCATGAAGCTCTCGGTTTGTTAAAAGGTCACTCAGAGGTAAGAATTAACATGTTGATGCTTTTAACCCTTCGACGCGGAAACTTTCAAATAATTATGCAAACGGTTCCTTTATATTAATGAGTGGCTTAATTCTAATTCTGAATACCGTGTGTTGCTATTCAGAGGCCTAGTTTAGGCATGTTAACACTTTTAGTCCTTTCGCATTCAAATTTTTTTATTTTTCGCAAAATTAGTCCCTAATAGTCAACATTTGACTTCATTAGAGTTTAGTACACGTGTCCATACATCATTGAACGTGATTTTACGAGGTGTTACAAATGCCGAGAACCTCGATCGGAGAGTAAAAAAGGCGTAAGGTTCAATATGGTGTAAAACTAAAATGGCATATACCGGGCTAGCATTCGAGTTACAGGAACAAGGGCCAAACCAACCACCCAAGAATGGAATCGTCGAGCGAAAACACTTGACAACCTCCTGGAAGCAGCTTTTCTTGCCACCAGACCTTTCTCCCTCAATTAGGACTCTGATACCGTCACTAAACACATTCCTTAAATTGTGGCCATTTTTTGAGTGTTTATTTTTTTGGTGTCTAATCTGCATATATATCACCATTGCTCTTGATTTTCTTGACTATATATCTCTTAAATGTCAACATATACACGTGTGATTTAGTTTACGAAGATTTTTCAATGCCGAAAACCTCGATCAGAGAGAAAAAAAGGCGTAAGGTTCACAATGGTGTAAAACTAAAATGGGATATACCGGGCTAGGATTCGAGTTACAGGAACAAGGGCCAAACCAACCACCCAAGAATGGAATCGTTGAGAAAAAACACTTAACAACCTCCTGGAAGCAGCTTTTCTTGCCACCAGACCTTTCTCCATCAATTAGGAATCTGATGTCGTCACTAAACACATTCCTTAAGTAATTGTAGCCATTTTTTAGTGTTTATTTTTTGGTGGCTAATCCGCATATATATCACCATTGCACTTGATTTTCTTGACTGTATATCTCTTAAATATCAACATATACACGTGTGATTTAGTTTACGAAGATTTTTCAATGCCGAGAACCTCGATCGGAGAGTAAAAAAGGCGTAAGGTTCACAATGGTGTAAAATTAAAATAGGATATACCTGGCTAGGATTCGAGTTACAGTAACAAGGGCCAAACCAACCACTCCAAGAATGGAATCGTCGCGCGAAAACACTTGACAACCTCCTGGAAGCAGCTTTTCTTGTCACCAGATCTTTCTCCATCAATTAGGAATCTGATGCCGTTACTAAACACATTCCTTAAATTGTAGCCACTTTTTTATTGTTTATTTTTGGTGTTTAATCCGCATATATATCACCATTGATCTTGATTTTCTTGACTGTATATCTCTTAAATGTCAACATATACACGTGTGATTTAGTTTATGAAGATTTTTCAATGCCGAGAACCTCGATCAGAGAGTAAAAAAGGCGTAAGGTTCACAATGGTGTAAAACTAAAATGGAATATACAGGGCTAAGATTCGAGTTACAGTAACAAGGGCCAAACCAACCACTCCAAGAATGGAATCGTCGCGCGAAAACACTTGACAACCTCCTGGAAGCAGCTTTTCTTGTCACCAGATCTTTCTCCATCAATTAGGAATCTGATGCCGTTACTAAACACATTCCTTAAATTGTAGCCACTTTTTGATTGTTTATTTTTGGTGTTTAATCCGCATATATATCACCATTGATCTTGATTTTCTTGACTGTATATCTCTTAAATGTCAACATATACACGTGTGATTTAGTTTATGAAGATTTTTCAATGCCGAGAACCTCGATCAGAGAGTAAAAAAGGCGTAAGGTTCACAATGGTGTAAAACTAAAATGGAATATACAGGGCTAAGATTCGAGTTACAGGAACAAGGGCCAAAACAACCACCCAAGAATAGAATCGTCGAGCGAAAACACTTGGCAACCTCCTGGAAGCAGCTTTTCTTGCCACCAGACCTTTCTGCATCAATTAGGAATCTGATGCCGTCACTAAACACTTCCCTTAAATTGTAGCCATTTTCAAAATGTTTATTTTTTGGTGTCATATCCGCATATATATATCACCATTGCTTTTGATTTTCTTGACTGTATATCTCTTAAATGTCAACATAAACACGTATGATTTAGTTTACAAAGAATTTTCAATGCCGAGAACCTCGATCGGAGAGTAAAAAAGGTGTAAGGTTCACAATTGTGTAAAACTAAAATGGGATATACCGGGCTAGGATTCGAGTTACAGGAACAAGGGCCAAACCAACCACCCAAGAATGGAATCGTCGAGCGAAAACACTTGACAAGCTCCTGGAAGCAGCTTTTCTTGCCACCAGACCTTTCTCCATCAATTAGGAATCTGATGACGTCACTAAACACATTCCTTAAATTGTAGCCATTTTTTGAGTGTTCATTTTTTTGTGTCTAATCCGCATATATATCACTATTGCTCTTGATTTTCTTGACTATATATCTCTTTAATTTCAACATATACACGTGTGATTTAGTTTATGAAGAATTTTCAATGTCGAGAACCTCGAACGGAGAGTAAAAAAGGCGGAAGGTTCACAATGGTGTAAAACTAAAATGGGATATACCGGGCTAGGATACGAGTTACCGGAATAAGGGCCTAACCAACCTCCCAAGAATGGAATCATCGAGCGAAAACACTTGACAACCTCCTTGAAGCAGTTTTTCTTGCCACTAGACCTTTCTCCATCAATTAGGAATATGATGCCGTCACTAAACACATTCCTTAAATTGTAGCCATTTTTTGAGTGTTGATTTTTTGATGTCTAATCCACATATATATCACCATTGCTCTTGATTTTCTTGACTGTATATCTCTTAAATGTCAACATATACACGTGTGATTTAGTTTACGCAGATTTTTCAATGCCGAGAACCTCGATCACAGAATAAAAAAGGTGTAAGGTTCACAATGGTGTAAAACTAAAAAGGGATTTACCGGGCTAGGATTCGAGTTACAGGAACAAGGGCCAAACCAACCACACAAGAATAGAATCATCGAGCGAAAACACTTGACAACCTCCTGGAAAAAGGTTTTCTTGCCAACAGACCTTTCTCTATCAATTAGGAATTTGAATCCGTCACTAAACACATTCCTTAAATTGTAGCCATTTTTTTACTGTTTATTTTTGGTGTCTAATCGGCATATATATCACCATTGCTCTTGGTTTTCTTGACTGTATATCTCTTAAATGTCAACATATACACGTGTGATTTAGTTTACGAAGATATTTCAATGCCGAGAACCTCGATCAGAGAGTAAAAAAGGCGTAAGGTTCACAATGGTGTAAAACTAAAATGGGATATACCGGGCTAGGATTCGAGTTACAGGAACAAGGGCCAAACCAACCACCCAAGAATGGAATCGTTGAGCAAAAACACTTGACAACCTCCTGGAAGCAGCTTTTCTTACCACCAGACATTTCTCCATCAATTAGGAATCTGATGCCGTCACTAAACACATTTCTTAAATTGTAGCCATTTTCTGAGTGCTTATTGTTTGGTGTCTAAACGGCATATATATCACCATTGCTCTTGATTTTCTTGACTGTATATCTCTTAAATGTTCACATATACACGTGTGATTTAGTTTACGAATATTTTTCAATGCCGAGAACCTCGATCACAGATTAAAAAAGCGTAAGGTTCATAATGTTGTATAACTAAAATGGGATATACTGGGCTAGGATTCGAGTTACAGGAACAAGGGCCAAACCAACAACCCAAGAATGGAATCGTCGAGCGAAAACACTGGACAACCTCCTGGAAGCAGCTTTTCTTGCCACCAGACCTTTCTCCATCAATTAGGAATATGATGCCGTCACTAAACACATTCCTTAAATTGTACCAATTTTTTGAGTGTTTATTTTTTGGTGTCTAATCCGCATATATATCACCATTGATTTTCTTGACTGCATATCTCTTAAATGTCAACATATACACGAGCGATTTAGTTTACGAAAATTTTTCAACGCCGAGAACCTCGATCAGAGAGTAAAAAAGTTGTAAGGTTCACAATGGTGTAAAACTAAAATGGGATATACCGGGCTAGGATTCGAGTTACAGGAACAAGGGCCAAACCAACCACCCAAGAATGGAATCGTCAAGTGAAAACACTTGACAACCTCCTGGAAGCAGCTTTTCTTGCCACCAGACCTTTCTCTATCAATTTGGAATCTGATGCCGTCAATAAACACATTCCTTAAATTGTAGCCATTTTTTGAGTGTTTATTTTTTGGTGTGTAATCCGCAAATATATCACCATTGCTCTTGATTTTCTTGACTGTATATCTCTTAAATGTCAACATATACACGTGTGATTTAGTTTACGAAGATTTTTCAATGCCGAGTGTAGGATCGGTTTCGTGACCCAAACGAGTCAATCAGAGGTGTTCAAATCCGTTTCAGAGGCGGAAACTTAGAAACGGACACGAAAAACAGCTTGTTTCACTTAAATTTGCCTTTAATATTGATTTCACACTGATTACAATCAAATAGCACTTCGGCAGCAGTTCTATACCGGAAACAAGATTCTTACAAATGATTACGCTCGAAAGGTATTTATAGGGGCAAGGTGTCATTTCGAGCGGAATCAGAACATTCACTTTCGAGCGGAATCAGAACATTCACTTTCGAGCGGAATCAGAACATAAACATTTCGAGCGGAATCAGAACATAAACATTTCGAGCGGAATCAGGACTTATGTGATTTAGCTTGAAATGACAAGGTGTCATTTCGAGCGGAATCACCCCTAAGGACCACTTTCTAGTTTTCCGTGCCCTGATCTAACTATTACAGTACAAGACTCGATACAAGACGTAGACGACAGACGGATGCACCAACAAACTCCCCCTCGGATGTTGACGGAGTCTTCAGTGTCGAGTCTTCGCATCTTCAGTCTTTATTAGTCTTCGGACTCTTTCTTCCAGAATCTCGATCTGGCTCTTGCATCTTCAGACTCTCTCTTTCTAACAGACTCCCCCTCAACTTGTGCTGGGATCATAGTCTGGCTTTCACAGGTTCTGGTATCGTAACCTTACTCACCTGCATATTCTCTACCCAAAACATAAGTTTCATAAAAGATAAGATATAACAAATTTAGAAACTTTGCTAATTTCTTGAAGACACAACCCTGAATACATTATTTTTAAGTATCAAACAAAATGATTTATCATGTCAATTTCTGATGAACCACATGAATATATATCATTTTCATTTCAAACATCTTCAAACAAAATTTCCCAAACCTGTTCGTCATGTTTAGCACTCGTATTTTTGAAAATCAGCTTTTCAACATCAGTTGTCTAAAATCTTTTTGAATTTTTCAAAATTTATGCTAAAACACACCGAAAATCTTTTTGGATTTTTGATATAACCAAAATGAAATGCAGTAAAGAAATATATACAAACAATATTTTTGTGAGTTTGCGTAAGAGGATCATATCAGTTTATGAGACAAATCACCAACACCGTTAAGCTTTATACATTTTAAGTTCTAAACGATTCACTTAGATTGTCAGTATACAGATCCACTTAAATTTTCACACAAATTTCAACTGTTTCGAGATACGAGGTTAATGACTTAAGCACTTAAACTTATTCGCGTGTCCCACCTCAGAATATACTCCCGTATCCAGATCCCAATATTCAGTCTTACAGGTGAGTATACCTAGATGATATCTGTAAGGGGTTAAATTGCGAAAACCGTGAGAGCTCAGATCAGAACTTCTGTTCAGCAGAGAGATGACGGCTCGACTTTAGGTGGGTCCCCTTTAGAGGATCTTTTTTACAACAGCATTGATTAGCAATTTTATTGTCTCATCATTTATGCTGAGGGCGGCGCTATTTTTCAAGCAAGCGTAAAGTATTCTTCGGGGACTAGGCCATTGCTTCCGCATTATCAGAAGTCCCGGGATAATACCCCAGATATCACTAAGCATAAAGACCTAGTATCTCAGAAAGAGGGGTCCTTCAAACAAGATTTCGGGGGTTACCCATATATCCGAGGGATGTTACCCACGATATAAGCAAGTTTGAATTTAGGTTTATATCTCGTCACAATCTACTAAAAGTGCAAAAACCTACTGGCACATCATCAGTGAGACCGTTTATTACTATTTAACTTTCCATTTATTTAGCGTGTCGTGATCGTCCACTGATGTACTATCATTTCCTCTTTTGTACAACAAAACTCAATTTTCATTTTATCATGTTTTTTACTTTTTCAAATTTTCAAATGTTTTTTGGATTTTCTGAAAATTTTTACTCCCCCTAAAATGCAAACACATTTTAGGAAATTTGAAAACAAACTGTACAATAAAGTGACAACTGATATCAAATCGCTTCAATTCGCCATCCTCTTGGCATAAACAATCAGAACTCCCCCTCACAACAAACTATTTTCCCATTGTGATTTCAAAACACTTAAGTTTGTTTTAATCAAATGGTTTTTCCGGAAAATAAGTTTTGTTGATTTTAATAAATCATTTGTAGGTTAGGGGTTCATCACATTGTTCTCCAAAATACCACTTGTAAGTATGGTCCAATCAAGTTCAACTTAATGACCTTGATTAAGCATTTGAAGATGAAAACCTTCTTCAACCACTTGTAGGTTCACTCACCAACCATAACCACTTGTAAATCAAAATATAACAATTTATATATACCACTTATACTTTACCAATTGTACCACTTGTAGGATCATTTGCTAAGAAAGATGTCGATTCCTGCTCCACTCTTACCAACCTGGGAGCTCCGGCAAGTCAGGATTTTTAGTTTGGAAAAACTTTCCCCCAAGCCTGACCAGCATTGGGAGATTCTGGGACACATCTATCCCACCAACATTTTGATTTATAAAAATCTTTTGCAGTTTTAACCTTTCTGTCAACCATCTTACCAAAAATATGCTTGACTTTTCCATTGAAAGCCTTCTCAACATCAAATTCTCCCTTATCAGCGAAGAATTGATTTGAGATCTCTACCTTTCCCACTTTCTTCATCAAATTTTCCTTTGTCAATGGAGGAAAATCCTCATCGTTCACCTCTGGAATGGAATTCACAACCTTTTTCTCAACCAATGACTCCTCTGATTTTATGGAATCAGATTCATTGTCAGAAAACCTATCTGTTTTAACCACCCACTTTTGTTTACTCAAATCACCTCTTCTTTTGTAAAACCTTTTTGAACTTTCTCCTTCCTCATAAGTAGAATTTTCAAACTTTGTAACATTTTTTACAAGTTGTTCTTTCTTATCAACACAAGTCTTTCTCAAAACAGAGTTAGAAGAAACTTCATGTTTTTGGTAGTTGGTCTTGGGGCAATTCCAAGCTATGTGTCCAACTTCTTGGCATTTGAAACAGGTTCTTCTGACAACTCTTTGAGCAAACTTTCTCACATTCTTCTTCACTTCAGCAAGAAACTCCTGGTTTGACTGCTTCCATAACGGTTTCTTCTGTTCATCCTCTGAACTTCCTCCTGAAACAAATTTTGTTTTTGGTTTATAAGTTTTCTGATTTTTATAATTTTCTGATGAAATAAAACCAAGACCTTTCTTTTTGAGGTTACCATTATGGTTTGATTTCTTTTGGAAATTATAACCACAACCATAACCCATTTTCTTGTTTACTCTTTGTTGAATCCTTGAAGTGTAAGGTTTAGGTTTTTCAGAAAGATTTAAATCTTTTATTTCAGAAATATTAATTTCTATCAATTTGAAAACCTGTTTGATCATTTCAGTTTTTACACTTCTTATTGGAAATTCCTCATCAGAATATAATTTGTCTGAATCATACAAAGTATAAGCTACTTTGATTGATCCATCATTCAAATTAGATTTTGATAACAAGAATTCTTTATTGTAAACCCTCTTGACCATCGAACTCGGACTCTTCTCCGATGAACTCGAACTATCTGACTTAGACTCCGACTTTGACCCTTCATCCATATCCAACACCTGATCGACAACTTTCTTAATTAATTCAGACTCATGATCAGTGTCAGACGCTGTGAATGTTACATCAATATTGTCTGGTAATTCATCAATGATTTCAGACTTTAACTTGATGTTGAGAGCCTTATTGACACGTTCCTCGTTTGGATTTCTGGGAGAATAACTTTCAAATATCGGGGGCGGACATCTGTTATACTTGACACTTTGTGTCTTACCAGTATCCTCTTCTTTTTCTTTCTTCTTGAAAGCTTCAAAACCTGCAACAGTAGGATAAACACGATCAATCAAATAATCACATGTAGTATAACTCAAAAGTAATCGTTTAATCCTATCACTCTCAATCTTCTCAAGTTCCAAGTCTTGCTTCAGTTTAGCACAATCTTCAATATACTCATTGATGACGCTTTGTTTTGTCATTAATGTTGCGCTCATTTTTTCATTTGCTTTTTCAATTTCTGAATTTGTCCTTTTCAGACCATCAACTGTTCTATTCAGCACATCGTATGACTCTTTCACATACTTCACATCAGACAGTAAATCTTCTTTAATCTTTTCTAATTCAGCAATCTTCCTGTCTTTTTCTTCACAAGCTGTGCAAGATTCTGAACATTTCAAACATGGTTTTTCAACTTCAACCACTTTTTCAACTATCTTCTCAACTTCGATAGTCTTTTCTACTTCAACAAGTTTCTCGACTTCAACATTTTTTTCTATTTCGACAATCTTTTCTACTTCAACAACTTTTTCAACTTCAACTATCTTTTCAACAATTTTCTCAACTTCGACAAGTTTCTCAACTTCGATTATTTTTTCAATTGCATTTTCAGTCACTGCTTCAACTTTTGTTTCTCCGGCTTCTGTCTTCGCCTTTTCATCAGCGAGTAACTTTGCTTCTTCCAGCTCCCTCTTTAAGCGGGCAATCTTCTTCTGATTCAGCATCTCAACTTTATCTGCATAGAAAAAATTAAAACTGTCAGGATTAATGCTTTTTCTACATTTGTTAAGATATCTTCCTCATCATCAGTATCAACATCACTTCCAAGATCTGGAAAAATCGGGATTCTTTTCTAATTAGACTTATCTTCACCCAGAATTTTAGCAACAAGAGCTGTTCCAGGTATGTATTTGTCCCAACTAAATCCCTCAGCAACAAACTCATCATCTTGATCTATTATCCCAAAATAAGCTTTCTTATTTGCATCTTCGATCATTTTTCCATGAGCAGTTTTCTGATCCTTTTGTTGAGGTTGTTGATCGATCTGATGAAAGATTGATTTCTGATAATAATTGCCCTTTTCTTGATTCCCAGTTGCTTCTTGGTTTTTACACTCTCGTTTAAAATGACCCTTTCCTTTACAGCGGAAACAGGTAACTTTAGACTTGTCAAAACCCAATGGAGAAGTAGCCATTCCTCGAAACTCATCTCTTCCAGTAATCTGTTGAAACTTTTCTGCTCTCCTACAGGCACTAGCTAAACACCACTTCACATCCATCAACTCAAGTTCCTCTGCATCAATTTGGTCGTAATCTTCTTTCGTGAGCATCGGATTACCAATTCTTCCTGCAATTAAGCTTTCATATGACTCTAACATGGCGATAAGAGATTCCATGTGTTGCTTAGCCAGCTCTGGAGAAAGATGTTGACCATTCTGAATGTTCAAAGTAACATTGCACTGCAGATTTGTAGAATTTTGCTTCTGAGGACTTGGTGTGTTGCTGTTAGGATCAAAGCTTGAAAATGATGAAGTATATCCACCACTTTGAGTTGTAGTACTAGCATTCAGACTTGAAGAACCATCTATACTAAAAGCAGTACTAATTTTTGGACTTTGGATGGGGGTAGCCTCAAACTTGTTCCCTCGGTAGTACAGACTGACATCCTGTTTAGCATTTGGATTTGTCATAATAGCTGTCTTTTGAATATCCAGTTCCTGCTCTTCAATTTTCTGAATGAATTGTGCCAAATTCATGCTCTCGGACTTCCTCATGAGTTTCACAACCATCAAATATGTTCCCCACTTATGTTGTGGTAACGCCTCAGCTAGTTTATCGACCCACTCATCGTCCTCTTTCTTGATGTCCAATCTACCCATTTCCAATACCAGATGACAATATCTATCAATGGTCTGTTTTGTTGTTTCATGATCGAAGGCTGTAAACATATCGAATGATTTCTTCAATAACGCCTTTTTGTTTTTGATCATATCAGCACTCCCTCTGAATTTCTGAATCAAAGCCTCCCAAATTGATCTAGCTGTACCATTATGTTGAAGCAAAACAAAGATATCTTCTTTAACTGCTTGCAGAAGAATGCTGATCATCATCTTTTCACTTGTGTATTTCAACTTGTCAGCTTCTGTAAAATCATTAAAACCCTTTTCAATACCCCGTTCATTCTTTGGTTTCTCATAATATTTCAACAACGAACACCATGCATCAAATTTGTATGCTTGTACCCAATTCACGAATCGATTTTTCCAACCTTGAAAATCTTCAATGTACATGAGTTTCGGTGGTTTCTGATGAGTACCCGTCTCATTCTCACTGTATAAAGTCTCAGCAGCAGTAACAGATGCAACCGGTGTCGCAAATGCATTGTAAAACTCTTCAGCCATGATTTGGTAACACGTTTTTCAAAAACAGACAGATCCAAGCGGAATAATCACAATACTATTTGGAGCGGAATCACAAGCAACTTGGAGCGGAATCACTCAACTCAGTTTCAAACACCGTTTCAAGCTGAATAGCTGATCTCGAGCGGAATCACAAAATTCTGTTTCAAGCGGAATTTCTGATTTGGTATTCTGGAGCGGAATCAACAATTTCAAGCTGAATCAGTATATTTTCGAGCGGAATCAGATCAATGAAGCTAATCTGGAGCGGAATCAAGAACTAGTCAGTTCGAGCGGAATCACTTCGGGGGTCCATTTCAGTCACTTTTAGTTCGAATTTTGCAATGAAACTTTACAGGGTTTGTTAATATGCTGTTTTACACAAACTGTGAAAATTGATCCGATTTTGACCGTTAAAACATGTTGAACTGATGAAAGAAGGTGTAGAAGATAGAAAATACAATGAAAACAGGCTGATATATGCAGAACTCCTCCTCCTGAGCTCTGATACCACTTGTAGGATCGGTTTCGTGACCCAAAGGAGTCAATCAGAGGTGTTCAAATCCGTTTCAGAGGCGGAAACTAAGAAACGGACACGAAAAACAGCTTGTTTCACTTAAATTTGCCTTGTATATTGATTTCACACTGATTACAATCAAATAGCACTTCGGCAGCAGTTCTGTCCTGGAAAACAAGATTCTTACAAATGATTATGCTCGAAAGGTATTTATAGGGGCAAGGTGTCATTTCGAGCGAAATCAGAACATTCACTTTCGAGCGGAATCAGAACATTCACTTTCGAGCGGAATCAGAACATTCACTTTCGAGCGGAATCAGAACATAAACATTTCGAGCGGAATCAGAACATAAACATTTCGAGCGAAATCAGGACTTATGTGATTTAGCTTGAAATGACAAGGTGTCAAATCGAGCGGAATCACCCCTGATCTAACTATTACAGTACAAGACTCGATACAAGACGTAGACGACAGACGGATGCACCAATACCGAGAACCTCGATCAGAGAGTAAAAACGGCTTAAGGTTCACAATGGTGTAAAACTAAAATGGGATATACCAGGCTAGGATTCGAGTTACACGAACAATGGCCAAACCAACCACCCAAGAATGGAATCGTCGAGCGAAAACACTTGACAACCTCCTGGAAGCAGCTTTTCTTTCCACCAGACCTTTCTCCATCAATTAGGAATCTGATGCCGTCACTAAACACATTCCTTAAATGTAGCCATTTTTGAGTGTTTATTTTTTGGTGTCTAATCCGCATATATATATCACCATTGATCTTGATTTTCTTGACTGCATATCTCTTAAATGTCAACATATACATGTGTGATTTAGTTTACGGAGATTTTTCAATGCCAAGAACCTCGATCAGAGAGTAAAAAAGGCGTAAGGTTCACAATGGTGTAAAACTAAAATGGGATATACCGGGCTAGGATTCAAGTTACAAGAACAAGGGCCAATCCAACCACCCAAGAATGGAATCGTCGTGCGAAAACACTTGACAACCTCCTGGAAGCAGCTTTTCTTGCCACCAGACATTTCTCCACCAATTAGGAATCTGATGCCGTCACTAAACACATTCCTTAAATTGTAGCCATTTTTTGAATGTTTATTTTTTGGTGTCTAATCCCCATATATATCACCATTGCTCTTGATTTTCTTGACTGTATATCTCTTAAATGTCAACATATACACCTGTGATTTAGTTTACGAAGATTTTTCAATGCCGAGAACCTCGATCAGAGAGTAAATAAGGCGTAAGGTTCACAATGGTGTAAAACTAAAATGGGATATACCAGGCTAGAATTCGAGTTACAGGAAAAAGGGCCAAACCAACCACCCAAGAATGGAATCGTCGTGCGAAAACACTTGACAACCACCTGGAAGAGGTTTTTCTTGCCACCAGACCTTTCTCCATCAATGAGGAATCTGATTTCGTCACTAAACACATTCCTTAAATTGTAGCCATTTTTTGAGTGTTTATTTTTTGGTGTCTAATCTGCATATTTATCACAATTGCTCTTGATTTTCTTGACACTATATCTCTTAAATGTCAACATATACACGTGTGATTTAGTTTACGAAGATTTTTCAATGTCGAGAACCTCGTTCATAGAGTAAAAAAGGCGTAAGGTTCACAATGGTGTAAAATTAAATGGGATATACCGGGCTAGGATTCGAGTTACAGGAACAAGGGCCAAACCAACCACCCAAGAATGGAATCGTCGAGTGAAAACACTTGACAACCTCCTAGAAGCCGCTTTTCTTGCCACTATACCTTTCTCCATAAATTTGAAATCTGATGTCGTCATTAAACACATTCCTTAAATTATAGCCATTTTTTGAGTGTTTATTTTTTGGTGACTAATCCGCATATAAATCACCATTGATATTGATTTTCTTGACTGTATATCTCTTAAATGTCAACATATATACGTGTGATTTAGTTTACGAAGATTTTTCAATGCCGAGAACCTCGATTAGAGAGTAAAACAGGCTTAAGGTTCACAATGGTGTAAAACTAAAATGGGATATACCGGGCTAGGATTCGAGTTACAGGAACAAGGGCCAAACCAACTGTAATAACCCTCGGTAAAACCAACACTTTCATAATATTTTCTGACACCCTATTATATCTTAAAATATCCTTATATGTCTTATATTACACCCCGTATGTAAAAACCGAGCCCGAAATATATTATAGCATTTAAAATAAATTAAAAACAATAATTATTAAGTTGAGGCGGGCAGCGTGGACCCACCCCAACTATTTACGCGGGCGGTATCAAGGCTGGAACCAGACTCCGCTGATTCCTTTAGTTCAAACGGACCGCGCAAGCTTAAGCTTACATTAACGCGGGCCGCGAGAGATCATTAAACGCGAAGACATCCTGAGCTGACACGTGTCGACATCGTGGCGGACCTACACATCGAATCAGCTAAGCTATAGAGTTGACCAATGTTGACGCGGGCCGCGTAGCCTTATGGCTACTCTTACGCGGGCCGCCTGGAAGTCGAATATCAGCACTATAAATAGAACGCATCAGTTTTCGTTTTCCGTCGCTCATTCTCAATTCTCAAATCTCTATTTCTGTAGAAGAGGCATTATAGTCAGGTATTATACCCCTAATTAGCGAGGTTCTGCTCCGTTGTAAGTATTATAACCCCAGTTTCGTAATAGTTACGCTGCCCGATTGATTTAGGGTTCCGTAATAACTGTCGTGGTTCTGCCCGACGTAGTTATTGGAATGTCATCTCGGGGAGGGTATCATTAATATTTTCAAAGGGTTATGATACTAATCAATATACATTTGTATAAATTATAGATTATATCCAGGAAACCCTTACGAGAAGCCTAAGATAGCAATGTGAGTTTATCCTCTTTTTGTTAACCTTTTTGGAATATTTTACAAAACCTTAATTGTTTTACAATATGATTAAGCGGTGATTGAGTCTTTGTAGTTCTTCAATTACTGCCGGTATTATGGGGTTTTGTATACAAAATTTATTACTTACGAGTAGTAAGTCGGAATGACAGTACGTTACCATTGGACAACGAGTTAGCCAATGTGTAATATGACCCACAAGTCAAGGATTGACAGTACTGAATGAGTAATTGTGTAGAAATAAACAATGTGATCGCTCTCAATACTGTGTTAATCAATAAAATGTTTCTTGATTAAACTGGGATTCACTCACCAGTATTTCCCGCTGACAAAATATTTTTAAAACATGTTTCAGGTAACACAATGTGAAAGCCAACTGGGAAAAAGCCAGCTCGAGAGCACTGACGGCTTGGAAAATAAGTGGCTATAAAAGTTATCTAATAAACAATGTTTTAAATTCAATAAAATAGGGTTTGTCCCTATAAATGTATTGTAATAAGAAACTTGGGTTTTACCCATGTGTTTATTAATATCAATTATGGTGGTTTTACTCTGATAAACATTTCCTAACTGCGGTCCTGATGTAAATTCCGCTGCCAAATTAACGAAACCTGATACCACCACCACTGAGTTCGCGTCCGCCCGTTCCCGGGACAGATAAGGGATCGGGGGTTGCGACAGAAGGTGGTATCAGAGCCTAGCCACTGGTCTGAGCCAAAGAAGTGTTCTGTTGACACTTAAATTCTATATTTTGTGTTAGGAAATAATGAAAATACGTGCATAACTGTATTTAATTGTTATGTGTTATTTGACTATTTGTTAGTTTACAGTATGAGTGATCAAGGACCCTCAGATCTGAATCGTCAGTTATCTGATTCCCCTAAGAGTGAAGGTACATCATCACAGCCTGCCCTTTCGGGGTATTCTGCTGATCAGGAGGAAGGAATATTTGCCTTTAGAGCTCAATTTGAAGAACCATTTCCTAATAAGAAACGACAATGGTTCAGTAAGGAAGCTTTTGCTCGTATGAAGAGAATGTGAAAGTTACAACAGCAAAGAGCCTTAGCAGCTATTAAGCGAGAGACAGATGCCCATACGCAAGATATGCTTAATAGAAGCCTAGCTAATTTCCATATCCTAGCTACAACTGCTTCTGACCTAAGTCTGGAACAACTAGTAGCCCCACAACCACAAAACCCAGAACAACCCATGGAGATAGAAAACCCAGAAAACCAAGTGGAGATGCACGACTTTAATCCAGAAGAAATCCCTAGGGTACCTGCACCAAACCCCCTAGACCCAAATTACGACCCCTGGTGGGACGATAATAGGGACTTTGTGCAACGTTATCCTATCCAGGAATATTCACCCATACAGAACATAGAAGCTTACCCAGGTATGGACCCTTTAGATCCCTATTACCAAGATGATTATATTAGGAAAATATTAGAGGATCCTTACCAATTTCAGGAACTTTCACCCCCATATCAAGAACCCGCACCCCAGATTCCAAACCCAGTCCGAGAACCTGCACCCCCAATGAGTGCAGAAAACGTTCAAGAACTTAGGACTTTTGGGGAGGAAATTCTAGAGAGCAGTGAGAGAATGCGTCAGGTGGGAGAGCGTCTCGTATGGAAATACGATGAGCGCAATATGGATTTTTGGATAAATCCATATCTGTGAATATGAATGGAGGAGATGGTAGTAATAATAATAATAATAATAATAATAATAATAATAATAATAATAATAATAATAATAATAATAATAAAATAAGAATAAGAATAAGAATAAAATAAAATATGTGTGTACGGATGCATATTACTATTAGTGTGATTCTATTTCTGTTGGTATTGTAATTTTTATTTCAGTACTGGTGTGTAATAGATACATAATAGTATATGAATAGAGTAAAAGTAGCAATGATCTACGTTTTTGGTTAGATTGAGTGTCATGTAATTAACTATATTAAGATATTATTTGTGATATTAATATGGGATAAATGTTTAAAATTCAGATGGCCGATGACGAAAATCAAGGAAATCTGAATAATGATAACCAGAGTAACATTAACGTGGTTAATGAGAATCCAAGCATCAATAACAATGGAAATCAAGTGGATAATAGTGCTATCCAACACATAGTGGCACAAGGAATTATAGATGCAATGCCATTTATTCTTCAAACTGTTAAGGATGCTGATAATAAAAGTAAACATAGTAGTAAGCGACCAATTGAACCGGAACACAGCGTGAACAATGGACCTATACTTCAAATGCCTATTCCCAAAAGAAGAAGAACCATGCCTTATGGTTGTTCTTATAAAGAATTCTGGTCTTGTAAACCAATGGAATTCTCAGGCAACGAAGGGGCCATTGCTACCTTACGCTGGATATAAAAGACTGAGGCAGTCTTAAGGATAAGCAAGTGTGATGAAGAAGATAAAATATTGTTTGCTTCTAATCTGTTTAATAATACAGCATTAGAATGGTGGAACACTATCCTCCAATCAAGAGGAAGTGATAGAACTTACAATATGAAATGGGAAGAATTTAAGGACAAAGTAGAAAGGAAGTTCTGCCCACCCAATGAAAAGGAACAGATAGCAAACAAATTCCTAAACCTTAGGATAACTGGTGTGGATAGTAAGGGATACACTAAAATATTCTTTGAATATGCCAGAATAGTGCCAACTCTTGCTTCACCAGAACCAGTGTTAATTTCCCGTTATATTTGGGGATTAATTGGGGAAATAAGACACGTAGTCAAGGCAGCTAGACCTCAAACCATAGAAGAAGCTGTAGAACTAGCCAATACCTTGATAGATGAATTAGTCCGTACCCGAGAAGAGGATCAAAGAAGGAACCTAACCCAAAAGCTCACACAAGAATTTCCTTCTGGAAATTTTAATCGTGGGAAAAATATAGGTTCTACCTCTACACCTTACTTTAGGAATTGCAAAAGAAAGCATTCAGGAAGATGCTCTATATACTGTAACTTTTGCAAAATATCGGGACACAAGGAAGAAGACTGCAAGAAGAAAAACAACAGGATATGCTACAACTGCGGAGGACAAGGCCATATCAAGCCTAATTGCCCAAAATTAGCTCCAACTGCAGACAACAAGAATACTAAAAATGCTAGAGCATTTGTTCTGACTGCAGAAGAAGCCAAGATGATCCCAGACGTTATAGCTGGTACGTTTTTAGTTAATGATGTCTTTGCTAAAGTATTATTTGACTCTGGTGCGAACCAAAGTTTTATTAATACATCATTTTGCAAATTTCTAAATCAGTCATTAACTAAACTACCACAAGAATGTCTAGTAGAAACAGCTAATGGAGAAACTGTTAGGATTTCTGAAATCTTGCAGGGAGCAAGCATAGAAATTTTAAATCAGAAATTTATAGCAAACCTATATCCCATGAATCTGGCAGGATTTGATGTTGTTCTAGGAATGAATTGGTTAATAGCCAATAAAACCAATATTTTATGTGATCAAAAGTCAATTCAAGTAAATTCACCAAAAGGTAAAGCGATCACAATTAAAGGAGATAAACCCTCTAGATCCACTAAGTTCATCTCTGTGATGAAAACTGCAAGTTGTATAAGAAAAGGTTCTATAGTGTATTTGATTTCCATAATCATTAACACTAAAGGAAAAGATTTAAAAGAAATTCCAGTAGTGTCTCAGTTTTCAGATGTTTTTCCAGAAGAATTACCAGGACTACCTCCAGACAGAGAAGTTGAATTCAGAATTCACCTACTGCCAGGAACAGCACCAATTGCCAAAGCACCTTATCGTTTGGCACCAGCTGAAATGCAGGAACTGAAGAACAATTAGATGAATTGTTAGAAAAAGGATTTATACAACCAAGTTCGTCGCCATGGGGAGCGCCGATACTGTTCGTTAAAAAGAAGGACGGATCAATGCGTATGTGCATTGACTACCGTGAATTAAACAATGTCACGATTAAGAATCGGTACCCATTACCGAGAATCGATGATCTGTTTGATCAACTGCAAGGAGCTCGATTTTTCTCAAAAATCGATTTAAGGTCAGGATATCATCAATTAAAGGTACAGGAAGAGGACATTCCTAAAACCGCTTTCAGAACGAGGTATGGCCATTATGAATTTACTGTCATGCCATTTGGTTTAACCAATGCCCCAGCTGCATTTATGGATATGATGAACCGAATATGTAAGCCATATTTGGATAAATTCATAATTGTTTTCATAGATGATATTCTCATTTACTCTAAAAGTAAAGAAGATCATACAAGACATCTGCACGCACTTTTAAGTTTACTAAGAAAGGAAAAGATTTATGCTAAGTTTTCTAAGTGCGAATTTTGGTTAGAACAAGTACAATTCCTTGGACACTTAGTCAATCATGAAGGAATTCATGTGGATCCCACAAAGATCGAAGCAATTACTAAATGGAAAACCCCTGAATCACCAACCGAGGTTAGAAGTTTCTTAGGATTGGCCGGTTATTATAGAAGATTTATTCGAGATTTCTCTAGAATAGCCATTCCCATAACTAAGCTAACCTGTAAATCTGTTAAGTTTGAATGGGGAGTAAAACAAGAAGAAGCCTTTAGAATTCTTAAGCAAAGATTAACTCATACACCCATATTAGCGTTACCAGAAGGAACTGAAGACTTTGTAGTCTATTGTGACGCTTCTAAATTAGGTTATGGATGTGTATTGATGCAACGCCAAAAGGTTATAGCTTACGCATCTAGACAACTTAAGAATCATGAAGAGAATTATTCAACCCATAATTTAGAACTAGGAGCTATAATTTTTGCTCTTAAGATTTGGAGACATTACCTTTACGGTAGTAAGTTTACCATATTCACTGATCATAAGAGTTTAAGGTATATTTTCAAATAAAAGGAGTTGAATATGAGACAAAGACGTTGGATGGAATTTCTTAGTGATTATTGTGATATCCAGTATCATGAAGGAAAAGCAAATGTAGTGGCAGATGCTTTAAGCCGAAAGTATTATGAAAAGCCAAAGAGAGTGTGTTCTCTTAAATTAAATCTGCAAGTAGATTTAAATGATCAGATAAGAGAAGCACAAGAATCAGTAATCAAGGATGATTCTGAAAAAATAAAAGGTATGCTAAAAGAATTAGAACAAGGAACAGATGGAATTTGGAGATTCCATGAAAAGAGAATGCGGATACCTAAATTAGGAAACCTACGTCATCGTATACTAGAAGAAGCCCATAAGTTTAAATATACGATGCACCCAGGAAGTGATAAAATGTACCAGGATTTAAGGAAAAATTTCTGGTGGATAGGAATGAAGAAGGACATAGCAGCCTATGTTTCTAAATGTTTAACTTGTTCACAAGTTAAAGCTGAACACCAGAAACCCTCAGGTTTGTTACAGCAATTAGAAATGCCAGTTTGGAAATGGGAATTGATAACAATGGATTTTGTTACTAAATTACCCAAAACCAAGAAAGGAAATGATACAATCTGGGTGATTGTAGATAGGCTAACTAAGTCAGCTCATTTTCTACCAATGAAGAAAACAATTAGTATGGAACAATTAGCTAAATTGTATGTAAATGAAATTGTTTCTTTACATGGCATTCCTTTATCAATTGTTTCTGATAGAGATAGTCGATTTACCTCTCATTTTTGGTCAAGTTTCCAAAAGGCAATGGGAACTAAGTTAAAATTGAGTACAGCTTATCATCCTCAAACGGACGGACAAAGCGAAAGAACAATCCAGACAATGGAAGACATGCTTAGAGCTTGTGTAATTGATTTTGGAGGCAATTGGGATGATCACTTACCTTTAATAGAATTTTCCTATAATAATAGTTATCACACAAGTATCAATGCTGCACCATTCGAAGCACTTTATGGACGAAAGTGCCGAAACCCAGTCTGTTGGGCAGAAATTGGGGAAAAACAACTATCTGGACCTGAGATAGTGCAAGAAACAACCGACAAGATCATTCAAGTCAAGGAACGACTGAAAGCCGCACGTGATCGACAAAAGAGTTATGCTGATAATCGGCGCAAGCCATTGGAATTTCAAATAGGAGATAAAGTATTGTTGAAAGTCTCTCCATGGAAGGGAGTAGTAAGATTCATCAAAAGAGGAAAGCTAAGTCCCAGGTATATTGGACCTTTTGAGATTATTAGAAAAATAGGACATGTAGCCTATCAGCTACGACTGCCAGAGGAAATGGCAGGAATACATGATATATTTCATGTATCTAATCTCAAAAAGTGTTTATCTGATGAATCACTGATAGTACCTCTTAAGGATATAGAGGTAAATGAACAACTCAAGTTTGTAGAAAGGCCTCTACAAATTGAAGACAGGAAAGTCAAAAATCTCAAACATAAAAGACTAGTTCTAGTCAAAGTGAAGTGAAGTGGGACTCCAAAAGAGGACCTGAGTACACATGGGAACTCGAGTCAGAAATGCAAAGGAAATATCCGCATTTGTTCCAGTAGATCTTGAGGACGAGCTCTAAAATAAGGTGGGGAGGATGTAACAACCCTCGGTAAAACCAACACTTTCATAATATTTTCTGACACCCTATTATATCTTAAAATATCCTTATATGTCTTATATTACACCCCGTATGTAAAAACCGAGCCCGAAATATATTATAGCATTTAAAATAAATTAAAAACAATAATTATTAAGTCGAGGCGGGCCGCGTGGACCCACCCCAACTATTTACGCGGGCGGTATCAAGGCTGGAACCAGACTCCGCTGATTCCTTTAGTTCAAACGGGTCGCGTAAGCTTAAGCTTACATTGACGCGGGCCGCGAGAGATCATTAAACGCGGAGACATCCTGAGCTGACACGTGTCGACATCGTGGCGGACCTACACATCGAATCAGCTAAGCTATAGAGTTGACCAATGTTGACGCGGGCCGCGTAGCCTTATGGCTACTCTTACGCGGGCCGCCTGGAAGTCGAATATCAGCACTATAAATAGAACGCATCAGTTTTCGTTTTCCGTCGCTCATTCTCAATTCTCAAATCTCTATTTCTGTAGAAGAGGCATTATAGTCGGCTATTTTTACCCCTAATTAGCGAGGTTCTGCTCCGTTGTAAGTATTATAACCCCAGTTTCGTAATAGTTACGCTACCCGATTGATTTAGGGTTCCGTAATAACTGTCGTGGTTCTGCCCGACGTAGTTATTGGAATGCCGTCTCGGGGAGGGTATCATTAATATTTTCAAAGGGTTATGATACTAATCAATGTACATTTGTATAAATTATAGATTATATCCAGGAAACCCTTACGAGAAGCCTAAGATAGCAATGTGAGTTTATCCTCTTTTTGTTAACCTTTTTGGAATATTTTACAAAACCTTAATTGTTTTACAATATGATTAAGCGGTGATTGAGTCTTTGTAGTTCTTCAATTACTGCCGGTATTATGGGGTTTTGTATACAAAATTTATTACTTGCGAGTAGTAAGTCGGAATGACAGTACGTTACCATTAGACAACGAGTTAGCCAATGTGTAATATGACCCACAAGTCAATGATTGACAGTACTGAATGAGTAATTATGTAGAAATAAACAATGTGATCGCTCTCAATACTGTGTTAATCAATAAAATGTTTCTTGATTAAACTGGGATTCACTCACCAGTATTTTCCGCTGATAAAATATTTTTAAAACATGTTTCAGGTAACACAATGTGAAAGCCAACTGGGAAAAAGCCAGCTCGAGAGCACTGACGGCTTGGAAAATAAGTGGCTATAAAAGTTATCTAATAAACAATGTTTTAAATTCAATAAAATAGGGTTTATTCCTATAAATGTATTGTAATAAGAAACTTGGGTTTTGCCCATGTGTTTATTAATATCAATTATGGTGGTTTTACTCTGATAAACATTTCCTAACTACGGTCCTGATGTAAATTCCGCTGCCAAATTAACGAAACCAGATACCACCACCACTGAGTTCGTGTCCGCCCGTTCCCGTGACAGATAAGGGATCGGGGGTTGCGACACCAACCACCCAAGAACGGAATCGTCGAGCGAAAACACTTGACAACCTCCTAGAAGCAGCTTTTCTTGCCACCAGACCTTTCTCCATCAATTAGGAATCTGATGCCGTCACTAACCACATTCCTTAAATTGTAGCCATTTTTTGAGTGTTTATTTTTTGGTGTCTAATCCGCATATATATCACCATTTCTCTTGATTTTCTTAACTGTATATCTTTTAAATGTCAACATACACACGTGTGATTTAGTTTACGAAGATTTTTCAATGCCGAGAACCTCGATTAGAGAGTAAAAAAGGCGTAAGCTTCACAATGGTGTAAAACTAAAATGGGATATACCGGGCTAGGATTCGAGTTACAGGAACAAGGGCCAAACCAACCACCCAAGAATGGAATCGTCGTGCGAAAACACTTGACAACCTCCTGGAAGCAGTTTTTCTTGCCACCAGGCCTTTCTCCATCAATTAGGAATCTGATGCCGTCACTAAGCACATTTATCAAATTGTAGGCATTTTTTGAGTGTTTATTTTTTGTTGTCTAATCCGCATATATATCACCATTGCTCTTAATTTTCTTGACTCAATATCTCTTAAATGTCAACATATACACGTGTGATTTAGTTTACGAAGATTTTTTAATGCCGAGAACCTCGATCAGAGAGTAAAAAAGGCGTAAGGTTCACAATGGTGTAAAACTAAAATGGGATATACCGGGCTAGGATTCGAGTTAATGGAACAAGGGCCAAACCAACCACCCAAGAATGGAATCGTTGAGCGAAAACACTTGACAACCTCCTGTAAGCAGCTTTTCTTGCCACCAGACCTTTCTCCATCAATTAAGAATCTGATACCGTCACTAAACACATTCCTTAAATTGTAGCCATTTTTTGAGTGTTTATTTTTTGGTGTCTAATCCGCATATATATCACCATTGATCTTGATTTTCTTGACTGTATATCTTTTAAATGTCAACATATACATGCATATGAATATAAATCTAAAACTAATTACCTGATAATTCAAGTTGTATAATACAACATGAGAGTTAATCTACATAATCTATATATGTATATACACAATGAAATGTATAATGAGTTAATCCAAAATTGAATTAGTTGGTTGACCATTTACTTATGAGAGTGAATATAAACCTAGTAAGTTCAAATTCCATTGTGTATATACATACAGGGGCTGGATCCGGTACAAACCATATTTATCCTACAAACCTTAAGAACAGATCCTAGCACTTAAAAAAAAGTTAAATTAGCACATACTAAAACAATGCATACATAAAAGTAGCACTTTTGAATTATATTAGCACATTAAAATTAATAAAGATAATTGATTTTAACACATATATTAAATGATATCAGCAATTTTCTTTATCAGCACATTGAAAACAAAAGAAAGATCTAAATAAAGAATTAATTGTTTGTTAGCATAATTATAAGGAATTCAAGATAATTAATATTATTTAGGTTATTATCATACTATTTATCTATAATTGGTTGGATGACACATGACACTTTTTAAATGGTTCTTACAGTTTGTATACAAAATGTGGTTTGTATTTGATCCTACTCCTCAAATACGTATGTAGATTAACTCACTCTAATATTGCTTAATTAGTATGAGATGTAGAATAGTTTGGTAGGAATTACCATTTACATTATACACAAAGGCTTAATTAGCTGAATTACATAAATGTAGAATAACTCATTGCAGTATGCTTAATGGGATAAATTGAATGAATTTGCTTTGGTGAGAAAGTGGCAAGACTATGTAGTGATCCTCGACAAAGCGACGGAACATCGATGAATATTCACTTAGATGGCAAAAGTACACTAACCTGACAACGACTTAAAACCTAATCCGCAATACCAACGAGTTCTTCGAATGTTAATTTTAATACGTTTATATTCTGAAGACGCTCTTCGAGGATACCACATATCACCAACGAATATTTAGAAAATCGCTAATTTTCATATTTTCGGATATGTCGTTGGTTCTCATAGTCTGACATTACTAAACTTATTTTCTTAATTTTCACCAGGAAAGAAAAGTAATTCTAATTTAGTAATTTGTAATGATTTTTCTTATAATATAACAAATCAATACAATTGTCGACATGATTATGATTTCCGTGAGACAATACGTCAAATCATTTTCAATTTGATCATTCAAAGTAATGCGTTAGTATGAAAACATCCTTTCAACCATTTCGCACGGTTCGGAGGGTACTTGAGTCAGCCACCGGCGCCCAACAGCGTCTTGACTCATATCCGATTTTTGGGCAAATTCTCCATTCTTACTACCAAAAAATGAAATTCTTGCCGAATCCGAGTTTGCTGTTCCAACCATTACCAATCAAACATCGCATTGACAAGTCGTGTTTGCAAGTTAACGGGGTGGACACCAGCACGACCCAAACATGAAAATCATATCATAGACAAGAACTTGAACATGAAACAAGTATTGGCCGGTGGAAACTAACACGCCCCTTTTAACCAAGAAAAAGTTTATCCATATATTTTTTTGATCAGCAAGGAACGACGTGTCAGTCACCGTGACACCGAGCGTTGTGGTCAAGGTCAACTACTCGACCACCGCCAGCCCTTAGCTCTCCCCAGATGCGCGGAAACCCGACATCCACCTGTCCGAGGCACGACAGTGGAATAATTGGTAAAACCTCGCCTTGCATCCAAGTCGAACCGGCGCCACCCGTATTCGCTCTTCACCTGGATGCCGCAGAAAATAATGAGAAGAGTGGGAATCAAACCTGGGTCACAAGAAACACTAATTCTTTCCCCAACCACTCCACCACTACCTTATTGGCTTATCTATATATTTTTGCAATCGATAATCTGTAATACGAATCAAACAATTATGTTAAACTATTAAGGATGATGCTTATTTCTCTATTAAGTTTTAAATTTGGGCACAACCAAACTTACGCGATACAAATTTGTTTTTTAAGATTATATAAAAGAAACACATTAACATACTACAACAACAATCATACTCAGTAGATCTCATGAATATCAAAGCTACCTGTAGGGTTTGGGAAGAGTGAGATGTAGACATATCTTACATCTATTCATAGTTGCTTCTAGAGAAACCTCCGGCTCCAAAACAGACAACAGACCAACACACAAACCCAAAACTTATAGATATAGGAAGTTACCAATAACCAAGTAAGTAGTGTGATAGTAACACAATAAAAATATAAACATGTATAGCATCATACAACAACGTATTGGCATAAATACAAGAAGACAATCACTTGTAAAGTCCCCGAAAGAATAGGAAAATATCTAAGCCCCTAAGACACAACTAAGACCTTATTGTACTCTCTCCCTAAATTCTTTAACCATAATCCTTCGCCTCCGTAAAGTCCTATTTTAGATCATGTATTTAGAAATGTGCAACTCTAGAATTCCTAGAAATATAAGCATGTTAACCAACTTGTCATGTTAAATTCACAAATTTCATGTTAGGTTTGTGTATTGATTTCGCTTCATATCCGGTAAACTCAAATGTAGACTAAAAGCATATTTTATGCCTAAGGAATCTCAAAACACCCATCATTTTCTTAATAACAAATATTAAACATGTATGAGGCTATGTGGTATGGTGATCATCCTCACACTAAAACACTGGAACTGGGAGGATGATCCTACCCCACAAGTTTACTTTTTTTTAATTCATCTACTTTTTTTAACATTTATCAAATAAGATAGAAAAACAAATTCATTGATATTAAAAAACATTACATAAACTTGAAAAGAAAACATAAACTTCAAAAAAAATTCCTAACTTTGATACTTCTTCATGATGTCCTCTTGCATTTTCTTTAAAGTAAAGCGTTTTGGTTCGGGATAACTATCAACATCGATCGTCAATATGTCCCATTCTTTGAGCCGAACCTTATCATCGGCCACGCGTACCTTTTCTCCCGCCACGCGTACCCTTTATTCGACCGCCTGTTCCTTCGCCTTTTGGGCCGTGACCTCCGTGTAAGTTTTAAGTTGGGCCATAAACGCCTCCATCTTCGAATCGCCACCCTTTTCGTTTTTTTTTTCTTTGAAGACGCCTCCCTTTTTTATTTGTCCCGGACCGGGGGACGTTCCTCTTCCCTTACGGTGTACTCTTCTTCGTCAAACTCAGCGTCGTCGTTTAAATTAATTTGACATCTTGCGTCCGAGCCGCCGGCAATTAAACTACCGGTCTCCGAGGTTTTTTGACGTTTTGCCATGTCAACCTCATTCGGAACCGGCGCCCACTTTGGGGCCTTTCGCATAACTTCCCAAGCCCAACGTGTGGGAACGCGGTTTTATGGTTCGTCTTGTATTTTTCCAATGCCGATTTGAAGACATCCTCGTCGCTCATCCCACTACGGCGCCCACTTGTATATATTTTATTATATTCCTCCGAAAACCGGTTGACGACCGCACTCATCTTTCGCCACTTCGAAGATACCGAGTCGAGATCTCGATATGGTCCTTGTTCCATTATCTCAAGAAACTTTGACAATACCGCTTTCCAAAACCCATCACCTATTTGATTGTTACATATATTCAACAAAAATATATATTACAAAAAAATTTAAAATTAATATTAAAAAGTATATACTAAAAAAAATTTCAAGTTAACTTTACGTACCTTTAACGGGATGTGTGGATGAGCCTATATAAGCCTTCGCTAAGGTTTCCTCCTCAAGCGGCGTCCACTGTTTCGGCTTCGGTTTCGAAGGTTGATTTTGGTCAACCGCAACTTGCTTTCCTTTTTTTTTGTTTGGAGGTTTGTGGCCGGGACTCGGGAACGACTTCAACGTCATCTTCATCGGGAACTAGGGGTTGAGATGTTTGAACGGGTTGCGGTGGTTGAGAAGCTTGAACGGGTTGCATGTTAAACGGGTTACGCATCATCAAGTTTTGTAAGGCTTGAGTTTGTTGCGTACTCGAAAAAACGTTCGGAGAATTTTGGAAACCCGCAAAAGCGTTAGAGGAAAATTGAGCGAAAGGGTTCGGTTCCATTGTGGGATAGTACCCGGGCACCGAAAAAACATTCGGGTTTGGTATCGGGTTGTTCGGGTTGAATGAATCCATTTTAGAAGAATGTTTTATAAAAAAAAAAAAAAAGTTTTAAAAAAAGTTGAGAGAGAGATAGGGTTGTAGTGGGTTAAAATTGGTGTAAAATTGTTAAATTTATATAAAATTTGGTTGAAATTTGGGCTAATTTTGAAATATAACCGTTTGTAATTAATTATGGAAATTAAATTTTTTTTTTAATTTATTCAACGGTAAAACTTTGGAAGGTGGGAAAAATTTGTCCTTTTGTGGACCGGCACCAACGTCTCAAAAGATACGGGGCGCCGGACCAAGACAAAAGGGGACGTTCCCCATACCATAATATGCCAAAAATCTAAACTTAAAAATGATCGAAAATAAAATATAAATATAGAAACTTTATAGTTAGTGCCGAATAGATTGACCGAGATTATCGGGGTTTAGCCATGAAATTCAATCTGGTTTTTTGTTTGTCTAATCAAAACTTTAAACAAAGGGGACAACTAAACCAAATGATTCCTTCTAAAAACACAAAAGTTTAATGTAAGATTAGACAGAAGGGGACCAACTTAAAACCACACTTGCATTAAGTTAGGTCTAAATCCATAAAGGTTTGGACCACTAAGCATCATTTTGTTTAAGGTTAACTTTTAATTGTTCCCTTTCAACCATAACATACTCCATTTGTTGCGAACATTAGACTCGATAAAAGTTATAAGCTTAATCATGTCTAACCACCATATTGGATCGTTGTCGTATAGCTAGGGCGAAAAAGTGACGACATGTTTTGGTAGGTGAAGATCTAGAGAAAGTGGAGGTACTATCAAATGTGTTTTTAACTTTAGAGGTGTTTAAGGCTATTACGTTAAGTAACATATTGAATGTGATACTCATTTCGTATAAGAAATGACAATCATAGCCTATCATGTACCTCCAAAGAGGTTATCTATGATTGAAACTAGCTTAATAGGTAAAGTAAATAATGTGTCATCTGGTTGAACTAACTTGGAAATATTTATTGTGTTCTTTTTTACTTTTACCAGGTTTTACACACGATTAAAGTTTTAAAATATGATTAAAACCTATATTATTATAGTGATAGAATGCTAGAAGGGTTTATGTATCTTAAATACACATGATTTTTATCAATTTTACTCATCTTAGGCTATGGGGTGTGGTTGGAGCCCCCTTGGGCTTTATCATGCCAACTAGGATCCACGTCAGCGCCACCTAGGATCCAACTCAGCCATAGAGCCCCCTTTAATTTGCATGGTGTGGATGGAGCCCCATATTAAAGAAAATTAAAAAAAAAAAGTTCATTGGTGCAAAACAAGTGGATCCCACCTATAGAGCCCCTTCGAGCTCGTTACCATGGTGGCGGAGCTTCAATGGCGCCCCGGAATAGCGCCGGGGGTGTGGACGATGGCGGAGAGGGGCGCTATAAGTGTCTAGCTGGCGAGGGTGGCGCCCCCACACCCTCCAGGCTTATGAAAGGACAAAAACAAAATTGGAAGAAATTGCCACATCCACTCATGGGATTAAATATCATAAAATTATTGGTGACTAACATAAATGTAGAAGGATTATTCCTACTTTTGTGCCATCATAGGTATGGTTTAGTAACTGGTTCATTACCAAAGATAAAGCCTTTAAATATTTGGAATTAGGAGAGGAGATCTTAATCCTCACTTGTGACCTAATGGTAGGAGACTTAAGCTTTTCAATGGAGACCCAAGTTCAATTCTCACTTATGTTATATTGGGGCGGATATTGGGCAATGATGGTGACAAACCCACCGAGGGGGTTTCGATCCTGAGCCGCACCCCGGTTTTCATCCGGCTGTTACTTCAGTGAGGCATCTCGTGTGGAGGCAGTACGGTTTCCGGGGAACGCTGTAACCAAGTCTGACCAACCCAGCGCGGGCCCGGTTAAGACAACGTAGTCTGGGCAGATCTTGGCTAGGGCCGCCGTTTAGGCGGTGTGACATTGGGTCATTAAAAAAGAAAGTCACCGTTCAAAAAAAAGGAAAGGAGATCTTAAATTCAAGTCTCACAAACGATAGAAATGAACAGAAATTTGTCGTAAAAAAAAGGTATGGTTTAGTGTTTATACTCGAAATTGGTTGTAAAACCTAACCTAACCAGACCATAGGATTCTATGCTATCCAACTTTTTATATTTAGCATGAGCTTTTAGTTATTTTAAGTTAGAGCATTCACATCCTTTCCACTATTTTTACGCTATAATTACAGTAAAAACGTTATATTTTCTCTATCCTTTCAACTAAATAATATTTTTTATGTTTTTGTCATTACGTTTTCCCTCCCATCCACTTATAACCACTTTCAAAATATATTAAAACTTTAAAGAGGGTGAACAGTGTCGACTCAAATATGCAGATGAACAATAATATTTTCTCTCTTCTTCACTCACAACCACTTTTTTATAATATACAAAACACACTCAGAAAATTTGATGGAAGGAATGCGAATGCTCTTACCCTATAAATTTAATTGTGTTTTGTTTAACAATGTAATGTAATAAAAGGATTCGGTCTATTAATTTTAAACTATTGGAACACTATCGCTTCGTTACTTTGATGGTATTTTATGCATTTTTTATTATAAAAGGCTCAATAAACCCAAATCGTTAGTAACAGTTTACTTTAGTTTGGTTTTACTTTTCAAAGGTTTGGTTTCACTTTATAATGGTCAAATTGCGTTACTAATCGTTTAACTCATTTTTTTTTTTACTTAAAAACCATTAAAACCGAACTGTTAACAGCACTATCACTAGAGAGGGCATTAATGTCATGTTTCATGTTATTTTTGTGTGCTTATAGATATCACTCCTAAAAATGCTAGTGCCTTCATTATGTCACACCATCTCCTTTTCTTTTTTAGTTCTCATGGTTTTTTTTGTCAGATGAATTTTAAGGTTGTAAATAAACTGAACGTTCAATAAATAGTTCGTGTACCATTCAGCGGGAAGTTCGTTTATGTCCGTTCGATTAGCTTAAAGAACGAACACAAACAAAAAAATTTGTTCGGTTAGCTTAGCGAACAAACACGAACAAAGGCCTCGTTCGTTCGACTGCGTTCGTAAACGTTCGATAATATGTTCGGTTACGTTCGTTTGATTATATTAAAAAAATAATAAATAATAAGCATTTTCTCTAAACATATTATTAACTTGAAACCCTGTTTTTTTCTAAGTTATATACAAAATTTGGACATCAAGACATTTTTTGGAATAATTATGTCTAAATTAGTTAAATTTTGAATAATTATGTCTATTAGTTAAACTTGATTCATCGTTTATAGTTGACTTCTTGTGTTTTGATTTATCATTTGTTGGTTGTATTTAAAATACTTGTGTGCAATGTTTAAGGTTTACAATGTTCTTATTTTTTATTTTCAAGTTAAATGTTCTTTACGATCGTTTTTATCCGTCTATGTTCGTTTGTGTTCAAGACCAATGTTAACAAACTGTTCGTAAACAACTGAATTTCCTTACCGAACGAACATGAACATAAACTTATGTTCTATATGCGTTCATGAATAGTTCACGAACATGTTAAGTCCCTTAACGAATGAACACGAACATGGCATTTTCGTGTTCGCTCGGTTCGATTACAGCCCTAGTGACTTTATGATGCTTATTAGACATATATTTAAATAAATATATTGTTTTTCTTGAGTAAAGCATTTTGACATGTTTTAATGGTGTTTAATAAGATATTCATGTATGTTTTATTAGGTGTCACATTCTAACAGTCTCTATCATCATTCTTAAAGCACCCATTTCACGGGCAAGTGTAGCATCCTTCAGTGGCGAAGTTTGAGATTTCTGACCGAGGGGTTGAAAACGTATATACCCAAAAACTTCTAAAAACGGGGGGTCGAAAATGTATATACGTAAAAATTTCTATACGAAAGTTACATACTCTCCACTACTGAGCGATTCGGGGGGTCGGCCGGGCTCTACCATCCCCGCTATATCGCGCCCCTGACATCCTTCAAAGACACTTGAAGATGAATAGCTATTGCGGCATCACATCCTTGAAGAATATCCCATGGTATATCCATATGGAAGGATTGCAACATATAAAATACGAGGATCCGTACAATTTAAATAAAGACGTGTTAATGTAAAAGATTAAACTCGATTAAAAGAAAATGTATAGATCATCATATGGACAAATGCATTACACAAGTCGTCATAGAAAGAGCATTTTTTTTTAGATGAGGTGATATTACTTTAAACAAATTTTGTTTGCCGTTAAAAAAAACTTTAAACAAATGTATTAACAATACATCACGAATTCCCATAAAAATGACAAATTGATTAGTATTAGGAGATTGCCTCACCCTACATATTTATAAGACTAAGCGGTATGGGGGCCGGCTTAGGCCCGGCGAGGCCCGGCGCCGGTCCCCCACACCGCCCCCCTCCCTTCCGTTCTGTCGTCCCCGGCTCCCCACAGCCGAAGTCGCCGGGCCTCTCTCCTCTCTCCTTCTCTCACATATACCTATACATACATACATGGCGGTGACGTGGCGGCCCATCCTCCACCCCCCTAGGTCCATCACCCTCAAGCTTCCTACGTGGCGGTAACGTGCCGGCCCATCCTCTTGAGGATGGGGCTCTCCATACCCTCTAGTCTAAGGTCCTCCATGAATCAAAAGTGAGACAAGAGTTGACTAGTGTTTAACCAGTAAACTTAAAGAATAGACATGAGGTCATCTCTTAGTGTACATGTGCTAAGAAATCATTACTCTCATTGTGACTCTTTCAAGAAGAGGAACAACTTTTGGCACCACAAACAACACATGCTATTGGGAAAGATGATTGAAATAGTCATTCATCAATCACTTGCTACAAATTATATATATTTATAAAAATTACTACAAAACTAGAAAAATCACCAAAATAACATGTTAGAGCCACTTTATAGATATCCAAAACCATCTAGTCAGGTAACGCCAAATAAGCCACTCTCCTTAGTTGGCACAATAGACCATGAAAAGTACTACGGGTCCATGAAAACAGCCAACCAAATCAATACACGTGTAAAGGCTGGCTAAATTTTAGCCACCAGCTAAGGCTTAGCCCTCGCTTTTACAGGTGTTGCTATTTAATTGGTTCGCTTGTGGTCCTTGATGTACTTTACATTAGTTTATATGCCGGCTGGTTCCTAATCATCTCAGCCAATGGTGCTTGTTTGGCGAAACCCTGATTGGCCAGAGATAAAAAAAATTTGTTTTGTCATCGACGAAAATCCAATGTTTAGTTTTGTAATTTTTTGGGTCTAACTTGTCTATTCATGTGATTACCCCCATAAAATTTCTATTTTCACTTTACATACTAGAGTCTAAACTTATCAGAAGTAATATCAAGTGCTAATCATGTGAGGAAAAAAGAGAATATAAAACACAAAAAATTCTCCCTATGCAGCCCTATAAATACAAAAATAGCAAACATATGATTAGGTGAACAAATTCCATTCTTTATAATCATTATATAATAAGGTCCCGATCCTACCTACTATCGAAATCCTTCGTTATATCCACAGCATATGTTCACTGTATTTGCAAGGGCATTTGATTCAAGGATCTTTATAATAAAATAAGAACTAAAACGTGTCAAAAGAATTAAAATTTTAAATAAATTAGAATCGAAATGTCAAAAGAACAGAAATATGTGAAGAGTTTGATAACATAATCATGTTTGGTTTATAAGTTTATTAAAAATGAAATGCCATGGTGGATGGGTGGTGATGGCAGTGGAGGTTGCGGTAGAGGTGTACAAATCGTTTTTTTTTTTCTTTTTTTATTGAAAAACCTGTCCGGTTTTTTCATCCAAAACAAAAACCGGTTTTTTTAATAACCAGTTTCGGTTACTAACCGGTTTTTCAAGTCCAAAACAGTAATTGGTGTAACCGGTTGGGATCGGTTTTTAACCGGTTTTTGCCAAAAAAAAAAAACGGTTTTAACCGGTTTTTTTAAACCTGTTTCGGTTATTAACCGTTTTTTCAGATCAAGAATAGTAACCGGTCACAAACTGCCGGTTCGGTTCTAAAACCTGTTTTAAAAATACCGGTTTCGTTTTTTTTTTCCCGGTTACGGTTCTAAAATTGTTTTTTTTTTTTTTTTTTTTTGTCCACCTCTAGGTTGCGGCGAGACAATGGTAGTGATAGTAAGAGAAGGAGAGATTTCAATAGGTTTGGTACAATTTAAACCTAAAACTAGGGTTAAGACCCGCCCGCGTTGCGGCGCGGGTACATCTTAAATATTGAATGGATTAGTCCAAACGTTATATGATGCATTAACCATATGAAAACACACATTTCGACGTATCCAGTTGAACTCAGTGTAACCTGTATAAGCATTGTGATTGGATCAAACGTAAAGTAAATGGAATTCATATCGAACAATCATAACGTATTATATGTGACCCAACTCATACATAGAAAACGTAACAGGTATGAAGGAAAATATGCACATGTAATCGAAAGGGATTAATTAGAGCTTTCGAAAAAAGGGAGAAAAAGAAACCATAATTTGACTCCGCTCGATTCGAAACTAACTTTACGAAACATACATAAAATAAACACGAAAACATATTATATTTGACCTAAATCATTTCCCAAAAAAGTTAACGTCAAAACGTAGAACAACTTGAATTTATACCAAAACGTACGTAAAAATATGCACGTAAAAATTGTTTCTTTAAACGAAAACGTATTATATTTGACCTGACTCGTCTATAAAAAAAGTTTACATCGGAATATAGAACAAATCATATTTATACATACCCGTACATAAAATATGCACATAAAAAATAGTTTTTAAGTAAAGGAATAATAGGGGTAAACCGAAAGAAAATATTAGTAAAAATTTAATATGTTAAAAACGTTCGTAAAACCGTGCCAAGTAGCACCAATGCTACAACGACATCGACTCTCAACATCGTAAAAATAAAATAGATAAAATGGTAAAAATTACACAGAACGAAAAGGAGACTAAAATCGTTGAACCACGCACACCCGTTACAGTGTCTTAATGCGAAGAAATTAAGCAGAAACGTAAAACGTAGAAAATAATAACTTAGTTGATCTACGACCCGCCCGTTGCGGCGAACTTTTCAAAAGGGGAAAAATGGATGCGTTGTAACAGGTCTGTCAAATATGAAAAAATAGAGCAAAAACGTTGAACCTCACATGCACGCTACGACATGTTAACTCGCAAAATTTAGATCGAAACTTAAAACGAAAAACCTGCGAAAGATAAAAAGTATGAGAGACCAAAGTTGTAAATAGCAAAGTGTTGTGTTAAATTATAAAAGATGGAAAACTTTGAGTTAAAAGTAAAAAAAATTAAAAGGGGTTAAAATGTAAAAGATAAAACTTTTAGGTTGAAAGTGGAAAATTAAGTTTTTTTTTTTGGAAAACTCCCCCAAGCACAAGTTACAAGTGCTAATGCACGAAAAAAAACTTACTAACTTATATATGGAATAATATTGCATGTCTTTTTTTTTTTTTACTTTGTCCTTTGACCTTTTTGTTGGGTGTGTGGGCAACTTGTAGCAATTATCTATAGGGATGTCTACTTTCTTTGATCTTATATGATTAATCACTATCTAAAATATACACACACTGACACACACACATATATCACATGTAAGTACAACAGTGGATCTACAAGCTTTTTCCCAAATCAACTTTCTTAGTGGAAGATATAATCATGAATAAATTTGAATGTGGACCCTTTGGAACTCCTGTTCTCTTTGAGGATACTCAATTTGCAGGATGTCATTCAACAGCAGCCTTACAAGCAGAAGACCTTAATAATTTATATTACTGTTGTTCTTTTAATCAAAATTAGCCCAATGACCCAGCCCATTTTATATATACTAAAAATGACTTGTTCAACCTCAATATGTTTTGACCCATTATGCAACCCATCCTTTTTGCCACATTTAGTAAAAACCAGATGCCGACGAGTGGACTTATCGAACAAGACCATCTCCATCGGAGGCGCCCGTGTGCCGACATGGAAGAGAGAGGAGAGAAGACGGGTGGGGTGGGTGTAGTGAGAAGAGAGGGAGTTAAATATCCGTGAGGAACAGCGGGAAATATGGAGGGGGGAGGCCTTTGGGAGTTGGAGAGAAAAGCCGACGTAGAAGAGAGTGGCACGCGTCTCCCCCCTCCTTTGCTAATGGTCCAAGTTATTTGCTCGGTGTGAATTTCTCGCATAACTAGTTTAAATGGGTCCAGGTCTAGCCTGCAACCATGTTTAGCTAACCGGTTCATGTACAGGTCAACATGACGGTTTCGTGGGTTTACACGTTGAACTTTTTAGTTATATACTTTATACATTAGTTTTCTTTGTTATGATTTGTAATCTTAGGTTATCAATGTGCAAAAAGAAAGAAAAAAATCTGGTGTTAACAGGTCATGTTTGTGTCGATCCGCATAAACTCGCGTTTGGGTTCATACGTTCGTGTCAAATTTCCGGGTTTGTGTGGGGTTCGACCCACCAACCCACAAACACAACCCATTCAACACCCCTAGCCAATTCACTACACTCTTAGCAGTTGCACCGTAAGATCCATTATCGGATCATGAAATAGTGCAGGTGATACACCAAATGTCATAACCATGAAAAGAATTCTAACAAAACTAAAAGCAAACAGCCAAGCAGTTATAATAACTTGAGCAATCTTCAACAATCTGTAGGTTGTTAAAAAAAAAGAAAAAGAAAAGCATAGAAAAGCTTCCCTTTTGAGGCATGTGCCATTGCATGGCCAATCCAATCCATTGACAGATGACAATCATGAGCTCATATGCCACTCATAATCCATTGAAATCAAGTATTCTCTGGATGGATCTTCATGTAAATGATTGGGGACACAAACAGTCCAGCTTGGGTCACAACTGTACAGTAGTTAACTTATATCAAAGCATTTCAACTTTAGTATGCAGACATAATATGGGAATAATCCCTGAATGCAAAAAGACACACGCGATCAAAACCGTTGCACTTCTCGGCTGATTTGGAAAACTTTACTACTTTTGGAGTACAAATATAATCTGCGTTGTCAAAACCAATAATTTTTAACCATAAACGTCTAATTGTTGATGGTTACATTGACAAAGGCAATAGCAACCTTTGATCCTTGCGATTGTCTGTCTAGAAGTTCTTAAATGTATAGGAATAAAAATATCGAGACAAATAATGGAAAATGAAAACCGGAAATGTCTGAAGTAGAGGGTCATGTATGATGATGTTAGTGTTACAAGCACAATGAACAGCGTCGTCCATTAGATAGCCACAGCAACATCAACCCTACATTTTTCAATCAAATTATGACCAGAATAGAATTAGGCATCGGTTAAAATGAGCAAAATGGAAATTTAATTAACAAAATAAGGAAATAGAAACCCGTTTGGTTCAAACATTAAAAAATCTATAACTTGGAACTAAATGGCAAAAGCAGTTCCAATTCCAGGTTGGTGTTTCGGTCCAGGTGGATTTTCGCCAACCCCTATTGTTAACACGTCATCAATCAATCTGAACTCGATTAGTTCAGTTAGTGAATTGGTTTGCTTCTCCATAAAACTAACTTCCCTACGTACAAATAGAAAGACTTATCGATGAGACTTTCAATTTACATGATAAGTATATGCTTGAATGTTACATAGTTGACTTTTCTTCCTTTTTTTTTTTTTTTTTTTGAAAGAATTAAAAAGGGGTCTTTTATGGGACAGCTCTTTAAAAGCATATACTCTATAGGCAGTTTCAAATAAGCAAAAACTGCTCATTCCCCTCAAATAATCAGACAAGAAACATGGATAGCCAATCACCATCACAACTGCTTATCAGCTCTACCAAAATATAATAAGCAGATACGCAGCTTTAATAAGCAACCCCTAACTTCTTCTTGGTTCCATACTCTGAGAGCATGTTGTGCTCTATGTTGTCAAAAGCCCTTCGGGCCGCGCCTAGGCCTTTAGGCGAGGCGAGGTAGAGTGAAAACGCCTTGCTGTTATCCAGGCCCTCTGGAGCGTATATTCCGGCAAAATGGCCTGGATCTAGCTTAATCTAGCTCTAGACAAGCCTGAAACATGTCTAAAACCCTAATAAATGGTATTTTATGCTATGCACCTCGCTTATTTTTAAGCGCCTTGCGCCTAGGCACAAGGATCACCCTTTGCAACTTGAGTGCGCCTTGCGCCTAGTAAATTTTAACTTTTTAAGTGTTTGGAAAATATATGTATGCCTTTACAAGTATTTGGGATCAAAACAATCAGACTTTAATAAAGCAGGTATTAGCTACAATAATAATGATTATAGAAGTAATATTATCCAACTATCTCAAGCTTTATTCAACTATACATCTAAATGCCAATTCATCAAGTTACAATACATCACCATCAGATGAGTACACTACAACCTCAAGTTCAAACTAAAAGCTCCAATTGTGTATACATAATAATCAATTGTTCACATATACGTAAAAACAAAACAACAACAAATCTATCACATAATACAGCATGACGAATTGTTCAATAGAGAAACAGAGAGTATACCAGGTGGAATCGTATCTCTCAGTTGTTCCACCAGTTTCGAACGCGTTATCATGATCACACACAATTTTCTCTCCCACCTTCCAAACCCACTTTCAAACTCATTATCAAAGAAAATTGTAATTATGCCAATGAGTATTGGATGGGAGGCGAGTTTTTATCGATTATTTTATTGTCGTGCCTTCGGGCGGGTGGAGGTCGGGTTTCCGTGCATCTTGAAGAGCCAAGGGGCTGGTGGTGGTCGAGTAGTCGACCTTTGCCACAGCGCCCGGTGTTACGGTGGTTGGCATGTCGTTCCTTGTCGTAAAAAAAAATAGAAAATTGTAATTTCTGATAACATTAGTGTAGGTGCTACCAATTTTAAAAAGTAAAATGTTAAATGGTTGTTTAGGCCACTTTTATCACTTCAGTCCAAAAATGAAATTTTTTGTATCTCGGTCTCTTATGTTTCATTTTTGTTGTCATTTTCATCCAACTAGCAAATTCGGTTAGAATTTTCTGTTAACTTCTTCCCTTTTTGTTGGTTTCCTCATTTTGATGAAGGGTATAATCATCATTTTATGTCATAATATATTTTAATTAGACGAGGAAAACGACAAAAAGGGGAGAAGCTAACATAAAATTCTATCCGATTCTGCTAATTGGATGAAAATGACAACACAAATGAAACCTCAAGGACCCAGATACAAAAATTTTATTTTTGAACTGAAGTAGAAAAAGTAGCTTTAAGTCAGGGACCATTTTGATATTTTACTCATTTTAAAATTTGGTTGGTTTGACAAATATTTTAACTTCCAAATAAAAATGAAAATACATGAAATTGGGGAAAATTTTAGTTGACAGAATCAGGGAATGTCTTAATTGACAAAATCGGATCCTTAAATCAAGGAAATTGGGTCCGTTGGGTTTGCCACACGATCCGGCTCATTAAGACGTTACTGTTTGTTGCTAGTGGGCCCTGTAACCCTAATCGTAACCCAAGTTATGCTCATTTAAAGATTGCGGCATTTCTATCGAGTTGGTCTACGTAAGAGTCCGCCAACTTTTGTGTCAGCTCCTCGTCAAAAACCCTCAAAATTAGCGATTGGATCTTCAAACAATGGTTCTAAAAGGATATCCGGTTGGTTTGCGACCACCAGAACGGTCGAAATGTGGTCGTCGCCACCAGTTAACAAGGAATATCGGATCATACTGAAAGCTATCTCAGTTCAATCTAGTTCGTTTTTAACCAAGGGTATTGAAGACACATGTCCGAGGCCGGACATGATCCCTGGGACGAACCAGACTCCACACGAATCGGACATGATCCCTCCGAAGACGAACCTCCATTCAAGTGCGTCAAGACGGATGATGTCATCTCAGTTGACTACTATAAATACCCCATCAAGTACAAAGCCAAGTACGATTTTCTGAACCTTCGTCCTTACTTTCTCTCTCTACTTTCTCTCTCTACCAATACTTATCCTCACGCCGGAGGGTGGTCGCAGAGGGGCCCTCCCATCTCTGCGGCGAGCCTAACGGTTTTCTGTTTTGCAGGACTGTTTTTCCAGCTCTCTCACAAGATCCAAACCCTCGTTTACAGGCTCCGGCCTAAACACGATTCTTTGGTTCTTCAATTGGCGCCATCCGATCTCAAAGCTCTTAGTCCTTCACTCCGGTGAATTTCTTGAGCAAAGAACTGACAAATGGCGGCCTCAGGTTCTGTGAATCTGGGATCTACAACTGTTAGTACGCAAGTTACAGCACCGGCAAGTACTGTTTCCATAACCTCAGCTGCTTTAAGCTCAGGTCCAGGAACAACCTTGCCTTTTGTTCTAATTCCTACTTCACAAACATCCGAGTTTGACGCGGAGTTTCTCTCCAAAAACGCAAGCCTTCTGCGACGATTGAAGGCGCAACAAGCTAGAGATGAACAAATCCTCGGTTTACGAACCAGGTTATTTCAAGAAGAAACTCCGATACGGACCATGGGTCCTACGATGTTTACCTCTCCAACCTTTTCCACAGTTGTCACCTCCGAAACTTACACAGGGTATGTCCAGGGATCGTCCGGACCCTCGCCAGCAATGGCCATACGAAATGAAGCTCAGATGGATGTAATTAATGATCCGGAACTCACTAAACCATATCACCCAGTCTCCATGACCGCCAAATCAAAGTTTAGCGCCCGCATCACACATGCCAAGCTTCCTCCGAAGCTCAAAATGCCAACTACAGTAAAAAAATATGATGGCACAACTGATCCAGATGATCATATGTTCGATTTCGACGGAGCCGCACGGGTAGAACAGTGGCCGATGCCAGCTTGGTGTTTTATGTTCGCGCAAACACTCACCGGAGCTGCTCGAGTGTGGTTTGATGCGCTGAATGAGGGTGAGATAAACGATTTTGAAGAGTTCCGAAGATTATTTCTCCAAAATTTCAGCCAGCAAAGGCATTACTCCAAAGAAATCACCGAAGTTCACAACATTCGGAGAAGAGACGGAGAATCTTTGGATAGCTTCATTGACCGGTTTAACCGGGAGAGTATGCAGATTAGTGGAGTAGTTGATCAGCTGAGGATCTCCGGATTCTGTCACGGAGTTCGGAACAATCAGTTGGTCGAAAAATTACATGAAAATCTCCCAAAGACAATGGAGGTACTCATGGAGCGAGCCAGAGCTTTTGCTCGAGGCAAAAACGCATGCAATCTAGCTCCGGAGTCAGATCACAAGATGTCTTCCTGGAAGAAAAATGGTGGGTCCGTCTTCGATAAAGCTCCGTCCAGTAATAGAGGGCGACCACACCCATACAACAGGAACGACAGACCTCCACGTGGAAGAAGCTCCGGATCAAGATTTTACAACTTGTCAGACCTTTCCAAAACTCCCAGTGAAATTCTTAGTGCGGAAGGATCAAACTTCCCCGCTCCACCGAAGCTCCGAACCCCGGGTGATAAGAACTCCAAGAAATACTGTGACTATCATCATGCTCGAGGCCACAACACTGATGATTGCTGGTCCCTAAAGCAAGAAATAGAAAAAGCAGTACGATCCGGAAAGCTGTCGCACCTGGTGAAAGAAGTGAAGGAAGGAAAGTCTTCAGGAAATTCGGTGGATAATCCGAACAATCAACCAGTAATTGGCATGATCAGGAAAGCAGATAACCAAGGCATCAAGCGGTCCAGTCACCATATGGCCGCTTGGATGCAGCAACCCATTGCTTTCCCTCCCATTAATCCTGAAGAAATCAAGGACGGACCAATCATAGTGTCTGCGATCATAGCAGGTCACAAGGTCCGGAGGATTTATGTCGACAGTGGAAGTGCCACCGAAATCATGTATAAGCAGTGTTTTCAACAGCTAGCCCCGCAGACCAAAGCAAAATTGGTCCGAGTATCAATGCCGTTGGTAAGTTTTTCCGGAGAAGTAGTACAGCCTATGGGGCAAATAACCTTACCAACAACGCTGGGAGAAGGGAATTTCAAGCGAACCGTAAATCTGACGTATCTAGTGGTAGAAGCAAGGTCCGTGCATAATGTTATATTAGGAAGGCCCGGAATGTGCGCCTTCGGTATCATCAGCTCTACCATTCACGGATCACTAAAATTCCCCACTGAAGCAGGGGTGGCAACTTTGCACTCTGAATCTACAATTTGTGTAGCAGAAGTGCGACAAAGCAAGGGTACTGACAAATCTCCGAACCTCCTCACAGAAGAGTGGGCTATTCATCCGCACTTCCCAGAGCAAAAAATTTCAGTCGGAGCTCAGCTACCTGAACGCACCAAAAAGAAGTTGTGGAATCTTTTATCTAATTCTCTCGATGTATTTGCCTGGCAAACCTCCGATATGGTGGGAGTTCCTCGATGTTTGGCTGAACATAAGCTGAAAGTATCACATTCGGCAAAGCCAGTGGCTCAAAGAAAAAGAAACATGGCTCCAGCTCGAAACAAGGCAATCGCTGAGGATGTAAGAAAATTGTTAAGTGCCGGAATCGTCCGTGAGGTACGTTACCAGACCTGGGTTTCTAACCCAGTAATGGTAACCAAAAAAGATAAAACCTGGAGAATGTGCGTAGATTTTTCCGATCTAAACAACGCATGTCCGAAGGATTGTTACCCCCTACCAGAGATCGATCTAAAGATTGATTCCCTCTCCAGCTTCCGCCTTAAATGCTTCTTGGATGCATATAAGGGTTATCATCAGATACAGATGGCTACAGAAGACGAGGATAAGACAGCGTTCGTAACCAATGAAGGGCTTTATTGTTATACCAAAATGCCGTTTGGGTTGAAAAACGCTGGAGCCACGTATCAGAGGCTGATGGATAAGGCGTTCAAGGGTCAGATTGGAAGAAATTTGGAAATCTACGTGGACGACCTGGTCATCAAAAGCCAGGCTGAAGATAACATGATCGATGATATCCTCGAAACCTTCACCAGGCTTCGGAGTATCAATCTTAAACTCAATCCCAAAAAATGCTCCTTCGGCCTTGAAGAAGGGAAATTTCTCGGTGTATGGATAACTCAGTCCGGAATCAAGGCACATCCAGACAAAATCAGAGCGGTAGTCTCCATGCAACCCCCTAAAACCGTCAAAGAAATTCAATCGCTAAATGGGAAGCTCGTTGCTCTCCATCATTTTGTCTCAAAGGCTGCAGATCGTTCCATTCCTTTCATGAATGTCTTAAAAAAGCGAACCGGAAAAGGACAAATAGAATGGACACCGGAAGCTGACGCGGCGTTTCAAGAATTGAAAGTCTGTCTTGGGTCATTACCAACCCTGACCGCTCCGGTCACCGGAGAAACTGTCACGGTGTACCTCTCCGCGTCTCATTTTGCCATAAGTGCAGTGCTTGTAGTGCATCGGAATCAAGCACAGATCCCGGTCTACTATGTAAGCCGTATCCTGAAAGATTATGAAACTCGGTACCCGATGATCGAAAAATTGGCACTTGCCTTGGTACACGCCTCAAGACGCCTCCGAAGATACTTCCAAGCCTTCAATATAGAAGTACAGACTGATCTCCAGATCCAACAAATTCTTAGAAAGCCGGAGGTCTCCGGACGTCTGACGAAATGGGCAATTGAGCTTAGCGCTTTCGACATTACCTATCGTACCAGAGGACCGGTGAAAGGTCAGGCGGTGGCAGATTTCCTTACGGAGGTTCCAACCGGAGAAAGCACCAAAGAAAAATCCGCCCTACCAAGGGTATGGAATTTATATACGGATGGAGCTTCCAGTAAAGAGGGATCCGGGGCAGGGCTAATTCTTATTGATCCGGAAGGGATAGAGTACACTTATGCTTTGCGGTTCGAATTTAAAACTTCAAACAATGAAGCAGAGTACGAGGCTCTCCTTGCAGGTCTCCAAACCGCGGCCAAAGCCGGTGCAACCTCCGTACTGGCACATGTTGATTCTTTATTGGTAGCCAATCAAGTCAGCGGAGAGTATGAAGCACGAGAGGGTAACATGGTTCGGTATCTCCAACAAGTTAACAGTTTAATCTCCTCTTTCGATTCCTGCAAGATAGTGCACATACCGCGGAGTAAGAACAAAAAGGCCGATGCCTTGAGTAAACTTGCATCCGTAGCATTCTGTCATCTGTCCAAAGAAGTCTTAGTTGAAACCTTGCAAGCCCCGGCCATCCAACAGACGAAGTCGGTCATGTCTGTCTCTGTGATAGAAAAATCCTGGATGACTTCGATTGTGGATTACTTAAAAGAAGGGACGCTCCCTGAAGACAAAGCTCAGGCCCGGAAGCTAAAGGTAAAAGCGTTGCAGTATCAGATCCATGATGGGCAACTTTACCGAAAGACCTTTTTAGGTCCGCTCCTTAAATGTTTAACTCCGGAGGAAGCCAGCTATGTCATAAGAGAAATCCACTGGGGAATATGCGGCATTCACGCTGGACCAAGGATGGTCATAGCTAAAGTAATGAACGCGGGATATTTTTGGCCGGGTATGCATCAAAGCGCAGTAAACGAGCTTCAGTCATGTGAAGATTGCCAGCGGCACGCTCCCATTAGCCACCGAGCTAAAAACAATCTCGTTCCGGTAACATCGGCATGGCCTTTCCAGAAATGGGGGATTGACATTGTTGGTCCTTTCCCTGTCTCCACCGGAGGGGTAAGATTCCTGTTGGTAGCTATTGATTATTTCACGAAATGGGTCGAGGCAAAACCCCTCCGGACCATCACAGGGGAGCAAGTGCTGAGGTTTGTCTGGGAAAACATAGTGTGCAGATATGGGATGCCGATGTGCATAGTCAGTGACAACGGAAAGCAGTTTGCTGAAAAACCGTTCAAGACATGGTGTGAAAGGATGTGTATCGAACAGAATTTTGCTTCGGTAGCCCACCCCCAAGCCAATGGGCAAGTTGAAAGAGCCAACCGCAGCATCGTGGAAGGCATTAAAAAACGCTTGGGAAAAGAGGGTGTTTCATGGGCCGATGAACTGCCGCATGTCTTATGGGCTCACCGAACGATGCCAAAGACAAGCAACAGAGAAACACCCTTCAGCCTGACATACGGCACCGAAGCAGTTATTCCCGCCGAGGTAGGGATACCCACTCCACGCATGCAGCTGAATCAAGAAGAAAACGACCAGGAACTCCTTCTGAACTTGGATCTAGCCGAAGAGAGGAGAGAGCTCGCGGCAATCCGAGAAGCCAAATATAAACAAGAGTTGGAAAAACATTACAACTCAAAGGTGAAAGAGGTCCGGTTCAAGGTTGGGGATTACGTCATGCGGAACAACGAAGCAAGTTTAGCGGAAGGCTCCGGAAAAATGGCCCCCAAGTGGGAAGGTCCTTACCTGATTAACACCGCAGGAAGGGATGGTGCGTACACACTCAAGAAAATAGATGGAACCATCATACCACGCACCTGGAACGGAGTCCACTTAAAGAAATGTTTTCTTTAAAAAAGTTTCTTATTTTAATAAGATTGTAATACGGAGCTACGGCCACCGTCACTCTTTTTATTTCCATGTAATGCGGATGGATATGCCCGCACCAAATGAATTATAAGTTCCAAGAAACCGTGGAGGGTTTTACCCACGGATTGCACGAAATGTTTTTACTATGTCAATCGGAGAAGTATAAAACTCCGGAAAAGAAAATAGAATAAAATTTTCTATCTTTAACAAACGTTGCAACAAGTGTAATTCTCGGCCGAACTAGGGATACTAACCCTAAAAGGTAAGGACGAACTGGTCTCGTTCGTGCTTTTCCTTCACTTAAAAAAATTATCCTAACAAAATCAAGACAAATCGGATCCGTACTTCAAAACTGAACGTTCTAGAAACATAAAAATGTAATACACAAAGCATGGACGCATGTAAAAAAGTGTTTACATCCAAAATTCACCGGACTCGTGTAAACCGGAGATTACAAAACTATACACAGGATAATTGTTCAAACATTGGTAAAAGCATCATTACATTCATCCTAAATAAGGTGCATGCCCCAAATTGCCGGACATATCCACCTTCCAAGAAATCTAAATCAATTACAAACTTCACAGGTGCATGCCCCAAAGAACCAGGCATGTCCACCTTGCTACTATGGAGAAGCGTCATTTGCAAAGCGAAGAGCTTTCTTAATCTCAGATAGAGGCGCGTCAACAAGCTTCGGAAGGTCTTCTATCACCGGAAATTTAAGAGTATCAAAGCAAGTAACGGCTGCCTTCAGCTCCTCCCTAGCATTACGGTTCAAAACTGGAACGTCTTTATAAGCAGTCTTCTTCTGAGCATGTACATAACCAGCATGCACTCCGGAGTTGATGCCCACCGCACTCATTGCATTATTAACTCCAGCCACGGCGGCAGTCATCTCTGGACCCTTATGAATATTCTTAGCCAAAAGCTGAGCTCCCTCAGAGAGCATCCAAACCTTCGTCTCCTGCAGATCCTCCACTTTGGCTTTCAAAGAAACATTCTCCGCCCCCATTTCTTCCTCGCGCCCTTTCATCTCCTCTATACGCTCCTTCAAATCAGCCTCGCCTGATTTAAGCGCGTCCCGTTCTGGAAAAAGTGTTAGAAAAACAGGAACTAAGAAACAAGTTAAAACCAGAAAAAAGACGTACCAGCCAACATGTTCTCATAAGCAAGACGCGCCTTATTAAGAGAATCCTCCATGTTTGCCAACACCACCTTATGCTCTTCATCCTTCTGTTTCATTGATTCAGAAAACGCCTTAAGCTCCGAAGAGATCTTATCCCTGTCTTCCGCGGCAGCAGCAGCAGTCGCCTGGGACGACTGACTCTGGGCAGTCAAGGACTTAACCTTCTCCTGCTGAGTTTGCAGATCTTGGGTCAGTTGAGTAATTTTCTTCTCCGCATCTGAAGTTTTCACAACCCTTCGTTTCAAAGAACGGTTTTCTTTTTCCAAATCCTCCCTACCTGACTCCGCCTCCACCCACCTACGGTACAACTCCGTCACAAAGATGTTTGACTGGGCCTGGTTGGTCAGAACCGCAGCTCCCAGATCTGGATTCTTCATCTTCCGGCTCCTTGCATGGTCTATCGGAGTATTTATATTAAAAAGCATAGTCCTAGCCACCAAGGTATCCATCACCGAATCTTTGTTTCGGATATCCCAATCAGGAATGAACTTTTCCTCAGCAGTCGCTGGATCGATATCCATGTCATCCGAAAACAAATCTGCATATCGAAAAAAGGACATCAACTCAGGTCCGAACCAGGATGGGGGAAGCGAAGACACTTGATCTTCCTCATCATCCAAAAAACAGTCCGGACCCAAAGATGAGCCCAAATGCATACCTGAAAAAGTAACCACTTTCGGCTCACCATGACCTTTTTCCTTATCCACCGGATTCTCAACCTCCATGCTTTCCACTTCACTATCAGGAACAAAACCTGAATACGCAGGAGTTGGTTTAAAACGAGCCAAAGCGGCTTCTTCCCTAGAAAATTTACCTCCGGTAAGATGTTCGTCCAGTTCTTCCAGCACATTACCTTCGGAATGAGAACTTTTCTTTGCTTTCTTCGACGTTGGAAATGGAAGAGGATCGGTAGCACGAATCTGAACCGATTCATTCTTCTTCCTCTTATGGGAGCGAGCCTTTAAAACCACTCCTGATAAATCCACACCTGACACAACATCCTTGTTTTTTAAAGAAGAAGGTCGATACTGCAAGGCCTCGTCCAGAGTATGTAACTCCGGATCGCTATCCACATCATCAAGAAAAGATTTCCTACCAGTTCTAGATCCGGACGAGCCCTCAGCGCCCTTCAGAGATAATGGAATAGAAGAAGTAGCCTCAACAGCAACCTGTTCAGGTACGTCCTGAGGAATAGAAGAAGTTGCTTCTGCAATAGAAGGTTCAGCCATGTCTTGAGCTACCTCCGGACGAATCGGCTGGGCTGAAGACGCCACTTGCTTCATAAAAGGAACATCTTCTTCACCTTGCTCTTCGAAGTCAAAATCGAATACATCTGTGGTTGGAACCTTCAGGGCATCAAGGAGCGACATTACGACACCTGCAAACAAAAAGGCAAGAGTCAGCAAAACAACAAAAAAATGCCGAAGGGGATGTGAAGGACCGGAACTTACGATCACTCTTCCGGCGAATAATCGGCCAATCCCTATCCCCTTGGGCCCAGGAAAAACTGACTCGGCCTAACCAAAGGTAATGCTCGGGAAGGGGACGAATAGGGGATTTATGCTCAACAAGGGCACGGACTAGACTCTCGTTAAAAACAAAATCTTCATCAAGATCGAAGGACATCGACTGATCTTTGAAACGCCACCTCATATCTTCCGGTAAGCAGCGATCGTCCAACCAGAAAAAATTGTCCTTCCAATTTTTAAGGCTAGACCGCTCGCCGGAGGATGGGGAAGGAACATTCTTTCGATGAGCGAATGTATACCAATCTCCGGCCGTAATAAATTCATAAAAATATCGAAAGACATTCAGATCCGGCCTCTGGTCTAGGGCTCGGCAAGAAAGTTCAAAATGATTGATACGGCTAAGGCCGAACGGGTTAACTTGGCTAATATGAACCCTAAAAAATTGTAAAACCCTAATCAAAAAGCGAGAGAAAGGAACCCTATAATTCGCAAAATTACAGACGCGAGTATAAAGGGAAAACTTCCCTTGACGTAATGGGTATATGGCTTCCCTTTTGGAAGGAAGGACCGGGTGAAGATCTAAGGGAATCCTATAATCACTAATGAACTTATCCAACTGACGTTGGGTAAGCACGCTCACGCTCTCCGATAGATTGTCCTTTCCAGGAGCCATACCTTTAAAAAATGAAAAGGAAAGGGACGCACCTTTCTTTGAAGAAGAAGAGGAGAACAGAGAGGATAACAGCAGAGAAGAAGATGAAAAAAGAGAGGAAGAGGGTAAAAATGAGGTGGTAAAAACCCAATTTATAGAGAAAGTACGTCGGTGGTGGGGCTGTCGTGTCAACCGTCACCTCCCACGATTTCCAATGCGGGATTCGTTAACGTCACCAGCAGGTGACTAACGGTCAAAACAATAATGGTCACCCGCACCATTCAAAATATGCCACTTCATCAATTCAAGACCACTCCAATGGCGACACGTCATCCGAATAGGACAAAAAGCTTGAAATAATAGTTTGCCAAGTCTTTACAAAGACTTACCAAACTGGGGGACTTGAAGACACATGTCCGAGGCCGGACATGATCCCTGGGACGAACCAGACTCCACACGAATCGGACATGATCCCTCCGAAGACGAACCTCCATTCAAGTGCGTCAAGACGGATGATGTCATCTCAGTTGACTACTATAAATACCCCATCAAGTACAAAGCCAAGTACGATTTTCTGAACCTTCGTCCTTACTTTCTCTCTCTACTTTCTCTCTCTACCAATACTTATCCTCACGCCGGAGGGTGGTCGCAGAGGGGCCCTCCCATCTCTGCGGCGAGCCTAACGGTTTTCTGTTTTGCAGGACTGTTTTTCCAGCTCTCTCACAAGATCCAAACCCTCGTTTACAGGCTCCGGCCTAAACACGATTCTTTGGTTCTTCAGGTATAACTATCAAAACTAAAAGTAGAGGGTGATTTTTTAAAAGATTACTAATAGTTCAAGGAGCTTTTTGTAAGTTTGTTACATGATACAAAAATTATGCATTAACGTCCAAAATGAGAAAAAAGCTGAAGACGGAGTTGGTTACAGTGGGTTGGAGCTTTTCGCCGGAAATAAAAAATGGGAACGAGAGACAGAGACAGAGATCTAGAACGACTGATACCGGGGACCGGATTCTCGGATATTATCGGTTCCCCGCTATCTCCATCAGATACTCCTCCCGGGGGGGCTTCTTCCTCTCATAATTCCGGCAGAGAGGTCTTTTATTTATTACTATTTTTGTGCTTTGTGTTTTTTTCTATCATAATTTCTTTCTTTTCTGAAATTATATTTATGATATTAAAAACATCATGTGTGTTGTTACATGTATGTATGATCTGATAAATATGAGGTTTTCCCTATGCGACAATTTTTTACTGATTTACATTGTTTTAAGTCGGTGAAATATTTGAAAATTAAACTTGTTGTGATTATAAATTTGTTTGGCTTTAATCTTTTCATGTTTTAGAAGAATTCGGTAAGAATAATCCTCTACACTCACTCTTCAAATATCCAATGTGGGCCAAACACTTTTCTATGAGTGGAATGACTTCTGTAGCTACCAAAAACCACACTGTTGATGGCAAGGGAGTGAGCCGTCCGGTTCACGTCTGTTTCCAAGATGGCGTGATGTGTTTTCTCATTTGATCGGGTCACAATGCAAGTTACAACCACAAGTGAGAGGATCCACAGGCTTGAAGCAATAAAGCCCCAGGCCACATTAGGAATCATATGTATTGATGTAGCGTGTGAAATGATAATGAAGGATTGATCACGTTGATTCTGTGAATACCTATGATAATCTTCCCCAAACCCCAAATTCAACCCAACAGGTAGAGAATTTGAAATGGTCAAATGATTATTGCAAAAACTGTTGAATGACCATCCGAATTACATGTGGAGAACATAAATAAGAACCGAAATTCGAAACAAAAAACAATGGGCCAAACACAAGCCCGAAAACAAAATGCATAAAACATGAAAAAAAACATAAAACTGCTCGTAACTCCCATTAGAATGCGTTTTTTGGGCAGAAACTTGGACAAGGCCCTTCCGGTTCCTTGCCACGACGTGCTCCTCGTTTCAAGCTTCGATTTGACTGGTCGAACACCTAAAACGGAAACTCGTAGCCAAAGTTATGGTCGTTTTCGTAAATTACCATTGGAAGCTCGATCATGGGCCTCCATAAATGTCATGGCTCAATCATCCACACTTAGGGCTGCATCATGATTCATGGATGTAGCATGTGAATTGAGAGAGCTTATATAGAGAAAAACAACCTTAAAGGGCAGCCTTATCTTGGGCTTACTAAAATTAAGCCCACTTGGGTTGGGCCTAACCTGTGGGCTTTGGTCCAATTATGCTGATATCTCATCAACTTCACCTGAGCCAAAATCTGGTGTGAGATTCTCCATCCAATCCAAAAACAGGACCAATCTTTGAGTTCAAGGATCAAACTGATTACTTTTTACTTTCAGATAATATGTGCTGTTAGATATTATCGTTAATCGATCAAACACTCAAATTGATGATCCTAATATATGTAACTTTGCAACTATACAATGAGTTATGTGGATATCTATATCCTTATTGATTAAAGTTTGTAGGGGGAAAGGTTAAAACAGTGTTGTTCTTTCTTACTTGTGCAGGCATGTATAAAGGTAATTCGCAGCTGGGCTTCAAAAAAGTTTATTACTGGATGGTATTATTCATATTCTTGTTTCATCCATAAGTTAATATAGTATCATTACAGAAATATATGTTTGTTTGCCAGTTGGTTACTAATGATTTACTGGTTTGCAGTGTCATTTTATCTCCCATAGCCATTACATTTTATGTGACTTGGTGGTTCATTCAACTTGGGGACTGGATCTTCTCCCCGATATACGTTCTTTTGGGAATCAATATATTCGGTTAGTGAATCAGTTTACTTATTGTTTTCACATAAGCATTGAGAACATAATGATCCTTTTCTTTTTCAAACCATAATATTGTTGAGACACCTCAATACCTATTCACCATTTGAACCCTTTGTAAAAAAAAAAAAAAAAGTTAATAGCCATGCTTTACTTTTAATATCTTGACCTTCTATAACAAACTAATGTGTTTTCTGCCAATTTGGCTGAGTTGTTGTGCTGAACTTGTCAGATTTTTTTATATCTTTCTGAGTAAAATGCTAAAATGGTCCCTGAGTTTAGCCACTTTTGTCACTTCAGTCCAAAAAAGAAACTTTTTGTATCTGGGTCCCTGAGGTTTCATTTTTTTGTCATTTTCATCCAATTTACAAAATGGGTTAGAATTTTCTGCTAACTTCTCCCCCTTTTTGTTGTTTTCCTCATTTAATTAAAATATATGATGGCATAATTGGCGATTATGCCCTTCATTTAAATGAGGAAAAAACGAAAAAAAAAAAAAAGGAAAAGTTAACAGAAAATTCTAACCCAGTTTGCTAATTGGATGAAAATGACAACAAAAATGAAATCTCAGGGACCCAGATACAAAAAAGTTTCGTTTTCGGACTGAAATGGCAAAAGTGGCCTAAACTTAGGGACCATTTTGGCATTTTACTCTTTACTCTATATTTCTTGAACCAATCTTTACTGAATTGTTTAGCTTCTTTTCAGGTCTTGGATTCATTACTACCATCACATTCATCTTTTTGGTGGGTGTGTTCATGTCATCATGGTTGGGCTCTTCTCTTCTCAGTTTGGGAGAATATATAATCAAAAAGATGCCTCTCATGAGTTATATTTACACTGCATCTAAGCAAATCAGTGCAGCCATCTCACCAGGTAAGTCCCTCAATCTAATCATTTCTTGTCCCACTTTATAAAAACTTGTATAAATGATTGACTTTTGTTGACTTTCAACCGAGTTTTAGCTAGTTTTTAACCATATGACACCTTAAAGATAATATCTTTTCTAGGACAAGGCTCACATGCTTTTAAGGAAGTTGCAATTATAAAACACCCAAGTGTTGGGGAATACGCGATTGGATTCATAACATCAACTGTTATACTTAGGAAAAGCACAGGTGCCGAAGAGCTATGTTGCGTGTATGTCCCAACCAACCACCTTTACCTCGGCGATATTGTACTTGTGAATTCCAAAGATGTCATGAAGCCCAATATCTCAGTTCGAGAAGGGATAGGTATGATGGGTTCGCTATTTAGTTTCCATTTTTAGTATTGTTAAGTTTGGTGATAAATGAAAACTTTCTGTTTTTTTTTATTTGCAGAGATTGTAATCTCGGGAGGCATGTCGATGCCAAATATGTTAATCACAAAGGACTCGCAGCGCATTCGGTCTATGAGTCTTGAGAAGTTTTCTGTTCCACATGTATAATATGAGTGTAAACTTTTAAAGCTTCAAAACATAGAGATGGGGCTAATGTGTTGGAGAGAGACAATGAACAATGAACAGAAATGTAAAACATTTAGTTTTAACTTTTAAGTGTTTAGAGTATTTTTAATCATACTTTAAAAGCTTTATAACCAAAATGTTGGATACATGGTGGTGATATGCAGGCGCGACTCCACTTTTTGTAAGGCCTGCCGCGAAATAAAAAATTGAGGTCTCTTTCGAATTTTATTTATTAACCTTTCTCCTTTGAAGGATCGCCAATATTGTTTTGTTCATTATTCTTTGCGGTTGTTACGAATTTTAGTAATGACCCCTTTGTAATTCAATTAAAGCTTCTACCTTTTTGTTAGAACGCCTAACACATACACTCACTAATATTACTCCTAATTTTACACCAATGTCCTAGACGGCACTTGAACCCTCAACCTCATAGGGAGGGACGGGACAACACTTTATACACCTTGATACCGTAAGACCGGAGTGTTTAAGTAACTAAATGGAGTTATAGATTCATAATCAACAATATAAACTAAGCACTTGAGCAAATCTACCAATGGCAAATGGCATGTGGTAGGAATAAGCAAATGGAAATGACAAACAAACTAACAAAGAAATTGTGCAAATCAACAATAAGTATGAGCAAATGGCAACTGGCACACCCAAGATATGCCATAGCAAATTAACACAATTAACAATTGAATAGAACACCTCTGATTTCGAACCTTAGAACCCAGATCAAGTGAATAGAAACAAACCTCCAAAAGGGAAAGGAATCATCAGTCTTCTAATCTCGTTAAGACCCACGAATTTAGTCAAGCTTGGTATGTGAAGCTCAGTCTTGAGCTCGTTTGTTATATAAGCTCCAATGTAAGTTTGAGCTTGGGCTCTAGCTCGTTTTAGCTAGTCTCATTTTGAGTTTTTAACAAATCGGTTTCAAGTAACTCACTAGCAACTAGGCTCGTTTACACCCCGACTCATCATCACCGCCCTAGCATTCTAGTAAGTGGACTAGCTACAAATAACAAATAACAAACACAAAAATTTGGGCAAAGTGATAGAATTTTATGAAGTTAAAAGGTGGACTAGCTACAAATAACAAATTACAAACACAAAAATTTGGGCAAAGTGATAGAATTTTATGAAGTTCAGAAAGATGGCTGTCTCATAAGGGATGAGATCCTAGTGTATGAAATGAACGGTTCAAAATCCGATTTAAAACCATTCGCAATCGCAGGGTTTTTTTCAATCATTCAAACTTCGAAATGTCCAAACCTCAAGAACGATTTGATTTATGGTTTATACCCTCATACACATAAAATCAAACCCTAAAATTGGGTTGTATTTCAATTCTCTTAGACACATAAGAATACATATATTAATTAGGATTTGAACACACAACAACCAAACTATATAAAACTCCATTCGTCACAAACTCAACACACATCTCAACCAAAGCACTGATCACCAGGAACCGGGACCGGACCGGGAATCGAACCCTGCTGATAAAACTGCAGTCCAAACACCACCAAGATGGCCACCAAAGACAAGTAAGACAACCCTTCAACGGCACCCAACAATCCAAACGGCCCATTAGGCAAACCCGAACCGGTTTTCGACTTAGTATACAAAGACCAGCCCACAATGCCCACCACCACCAAGTAACTGACCCCTTCCAATGCACCAATGAACCCTCCAGGACCCGGTGGCAGCCCGCAGCCGGTGGTCTTAAGGGTGTAAAGAGACCAGCCAATAACCGGGTTGGCGATTAAGCCACCGGCTATTGCTAGTGTTTCAGTAACTCCGGTGGTGGACACTTGGTCGTCGGTTTGTTTGGCCATGGATATGATGGTGGCATGGCGGCGATGTGGGTGGTGGGAGTGGTGGAGATAGCATTGGGAGATGGTGGGTGTGGAACAAAGGGATCGGAGTAACATGTTTGAGAGAGAGATGAGGTGATGGAGATAAGGGAGTTTGTGTTTGGTTGTTTTTTTTGTGTTTTAAGGATGTGTGATGAATGGTTGGAGTGTGTGACATGTAATAAAAGATACTTTTTTTTTTATCCAATATATATGTGTTTGATGAGATCATTTAATGAATGTGAAAAAAGAATTTCATTCTTAAAGGGTTGGACATGTAACAAGGTAAGATGATGTTTGATTCATGGAATTTTATTGAAGTAATTGAAATTTGTCAAGTGATTTTTAACTTCAAGGAAATTGATTGGAAATTGAAGAGTAAATTACAAGTTTTGTACTTTATCTTTGTACCAAATTTCAGACGGTGTCCTTTACCTTTTAAATTGATGAGTTTTGTACTTAATATTTCAAAATCCTGCACGTTATGTCCTTTAGACCTAACTCAGTTATTTTTTTTTTTGTTAAATCAGATCAGACAAGGGTAGTTTAGTCTTTTTACTTATTTATCAAAATATATATTAATAAATCAAACAATAATAAACTTAAAAAAATTAATATTATATGTAGATAACACAAACCCTTTCTCCTTCCTCTATTCACTACCACAAAAAGCCACCACCAACCACCTCTCTCAACCTCCACCGCCACCACTCTCAACCACCATCAAACCTTCACCAAAGTTTAAAGTGCATCTTCAAGAACACTCACTGGTATGCTAACAATTCCTAGTTGAAATTGTTGGGCTTAGGCCACTTCGGATTTGGGAATGAGAGCAGTGGTGTCACCCTCCTCTAAATAAACCACCGGAGCTCACCCTACCACCGCAGTCGCTGGAGCTGCTATGGCTGTCACTCTGTTACTGGAAAATAGATATTTTGAGGTTTCCTTTGTTGAAATTTGCTTCGTTTGTGCATTTTTTGCTACATATATGTGAATTTTCTCTCTTTCGAAGTTGAAACTAGACTTAATTAGGGCTATTAATATGCTAATTTGTGAATTATTGCTTTGGAGAATGCAAATGTTTATTTGAAAGATGCTTTCTCATGTTTAAATGAAAGTTCGTTTCAGTTTGAATTGATTGTTTGTATAAATAAATTATAGATGGTTTCGTTAATTTTTATTTATAAACTCTAACAAATGGAGGATTTAGAGTTTGCCTTCAAACCTCCAAGCGATGAGGAAATCGATTATGACGATGTTAGCAGCGGTGGAAAAGAAGAAGAAGAAGAAGAAGAAGAAAACAGCGATGTAGAAGAAAAATAAAAACTAAAAAGAAGACACGGTCTCCATTGGACTTTTCTTCCTACACCGAATCAGTTGCTGAGAAACATGCTCGCAGAAGGTGGTTGGAGATCTAGGGTTTGGGAGGATATAAAATGGGGGGAAAGTGGAAGGGTTGGTGAAATGACTTATTTTCCCCCATGTGCAACTCACATGATCTGATTTAATTGAAAAATCTAACTGAGTTAGGGCTAAAGGACAAACCTTGCAACATTTGAAAACATTAAGTACAAAACTCATCAATTTTAAAGATAAAGGACACCGCCTGAAATTTGGTACAAACATAAAGGACAAAACTTGTAATTTACTAGTAAATTACAAGTTTTGTCCTTTATGTTTGTACCAAATTTCAGGCGGTGTCCTTTACCTTTAAAATTGATGAGTTTTGTCCTTAATGTTTCAAAATCCTGCACGTTATGTCCTTTAGGGCAAACCCAATTAATTTTTTCAGTTAAATAAGAACATGTGCAGGTCACATGAGGGTAAATATGTCATTTTACCATATTGTAATTACAAGTTTTGTCCTTTATGTTTGTATCAAATTTCAGGCGGTGTCCTTTACCTTTAAAATTGATGAGTTTTGTCCTTAATGTTTCAAAATCCTGCACGTTATGTCCTTTAGGGCAAACCCAATTAATTTTTTCAGTTAAATAAGAACATGTGCAGGTCACATGAGGGTAAATATGTCATTTTACCATATTGTTTAAAAACCCATTTTAAAAAAAGAAAAAAAATATATATCAATATCAGTCATCTCTTTCTCTCTCTCTAAAAAATCAAAAACTCTTCCTCTTTACTCCATCTCTCTCAACAATCACCACCAGTCCACCACCTTCTTCCACCGCCACCACCTCCACCACCATGCTTCCTCTTTCTACCTCTCTCTACAGTATGCTTGCCCCACAACTGGATCTAGATCCGAATCTGGATCGAAGTAAAACATCACTCTTCCTCTCTCTACCTCTCTCTTTCCACCATCTCTCTCTCTCTCTCTCTCTTTCTCTCTCCAGGAACCGGATCTGCGATGGTGGTTACAGATCTACTGGAAGTTGATGAAGGAGATCAAAAATGGGGTTTTCATGTGCGAAACGTGTTAGGTCAAATTGAGGGTTGGAGGTTGATGAAGGAGATGAGATCAAGATGCATAGGGTGAGCGACGATGGTTGATGAAGGATAGTGGCAGGTGGGGTTGATGCTGGCGGCTATTGATGGTGGCGATTGATGAAGGATGGTGGCAGGTGAGGTGGTGGTGGGCCACTTGTTTGTTCTTGTGTTTGCAGTTTGTGTGGGGCTTTTAGTGGCCAGGACCAATTGATGGCTTGATGGAGCCTTAGGTGCTTTTGTCTCAATTGCTGGCATTATCGCTTCTCTTGATTCCATGATGATTACCAAATTCTACACACTTTGTTAACAAATTAGGGTGGTTTGAGGGTTTAGGGAAAGAATTTGGGGTCTGTTGTGCTATCGTTTGGTGGTGATGAACCAGTGGTGGTGGGTGGTGGCACTAGGTTGTGGCAGGTCTCATTTCAATTTGGGGGGAAATGTGAAGGAGGATGGTTTATACTAGGGAAAAGATAATGGATTAACAAATGACATATTTACCCTCATGTGACATGCATATGTTCTTATTTAACTGAAAAAATTAACTGGGTTTGCCCTAAAGGACATAACGTGCATGATTTTGAAACATTAAGGACAAAACTCATCAATTTTAAAGGTAAAGGACAGCGCCTGAAATTTGGGGAAAAATGACAAAACTTGTAATTTACTCTTTAAACTATTAAAAGAAATTTCACATCTAATATACGTACATTAGATGTGAAATTTCACATCTTCTTTGTTGCTCATTCTAGATCCAACAAACGTTTTTTTACTTCGACTACCATTGTTGACAGTTTTGTTGTTGTTCTTAAGCTTAGATTATTCTAGTGACTTATTGCTCTTTAATTGTTCATAGTTGCTCCCATATATTATTAATAAGCAAGTCACTGAAAACCCTAACTTCTCTAATATGTTCACTAGTTGTTTACACCTCTTAATTAACTATCATGCCTATTCAAGTTCTAATTAACTATCATACCTATTTAAATCACCTCTTAATTAACTATCATACCTATTCAAGTTCTAATTAACTATCCTACCTATTTTTTTTTTCAACTATCATACCTATTTAAATCAAGTATTTCCCCTAAAAAAGATGCATAGTTGATGGAGTACATCTTGTCTTCACCTACAAACACAATATAAACAAGGGTAAATTAGACTTTTTGTCCTTTATGCACATTCCAAATTGCAATGAATGCCCTTTATCTTTCGAAATTACAAGAATCGTCCTTTACATTTTAAAAACCTTACATTGTTTATCTTTTGACACTAACCCAGTTAAAATTATCAGTTAAATTTGATAATGGGTATTTCATTCATTTTACCCTACCTTTTTGTTTAAAAGTAAATATATAAATAAAACCGAAAAAACATAAAAAAAATATATAAAAAAAACATATATAAAACCCTATCATTTTGTTCTTCTCCTCCTGCCACCATGATATCACAACCACCACCTACTACCCACCATTTCTTGTTTCCCAGCACCTAATTCTTGCAATTCTCATCAATTCATCAGCAAAATTTCATCCAACTTATTTAAATTTAATCGAATCTTAAAATAAACCACTAGCATTGAATGAACAAATCAAACATATTCACTCAAATCAGAAACTAAAACATTCATCACACACACATATACCTTCTACGAGTATTAGCAGTAACACGACAAACATAATCAGCAAACGAAGTGTGACAACTGTCAAAAATCCAGGTATCCGTACGATTAGTTAATATTGATTAGTGCTTAATGACTGTGCTAAATTACAACTAATGACTTAAACTGCTTTCTGAATTTCTGCATCATACTTACATGTGCATCACATATTACATAATGTCACCTCATTATCACATGTAAACTTTATTGACATACATGATGCACAAAACATAGCTAGCACAGTTAGCGGGTAACTCAGAAAAATGATGACGATGTTCAGTGCATAGACAGACAGTGTTTTGAGACCCCGTAAGGGCCAGAGATAAAGTACTACACTAGTATAGTGTGTAGGAAAGTGAGGACCATAAAACTGCTTCACTAGGGGATAGTTTAAGTGCCGGGAAGTGCCTAAAACCCACATAAAGTGCAGAATTCTGCATATTTCAGCAAAATTCAGCAATTTAACAAGCTAGTAACATGCAAAAATATGACTAAGTGGTCCTGAATGCTTTCCTAAGTGTCGGGAATCAAAAGTGTCACAAAAGAGTACTTAAAGAACACTAAACGGAATAGTTTGACACTTTAACGAACCGGTATCTAACCGAACAACCGGACACTACCCGAAACACCAAAATTATACTAGAAGCATTGTTTTAATGTTTCTGAGCTAGTTATGATCCCCGAACACCCTAACACGCTATATAACATATCATATGCATGATCACTAACTAATACACTTAGATTTCAACCAAATCACTTAACTTGTCATCAAAACCCAACTAATTACCCCCCCCCCCTTCATGGACGGTTCAAGGTGGCCCCACCACCTTGATCTTCTCAATCTTACTAATCTCATATGATTTGCTAAGAGATTGTGCTTGTACTATTAGAAACATTCTATCCATTGGACCAAACTATTAATTGGTTATAAGAAGCCTTGAACTCATCATTCTTACACACACTTAACACCTTCATCTCTCTCCATCTCCTCCTCTCCCTCTCGGCGGAACATAGCACCACCACCACCACCATTTCCATCTCACTTCCAACCATTCCAAGATCATTCTAAGGTGTAAGGAGCCATACAAAGGAGCTTGGTGCTTGTGGATCTTGAAGGACCTCCATCAATTGCTTTTATCCATCACTCTTGTCATCACCATCTCTTGTGTTCATCCCTAGCCTTTGTGCTAGTTGTAAGACTCTCATGATCCTTATTTACTTCATATGTTGTTGGTTAAATGATGATGAACATTGATAAACTTGATGAACAATAAAAGACATAAACATGAATCATGAACATAAGCTTGATATATGATGAAACTATGTTGTTTAGTGTATGAATGATACATGCTTGTTATTTACTTGAGATTATGATGTTGATCATCATAAGGAGCTTGCTAGATTGTGATTAAACACATGATCTAGCAAGAGAGAGGATGATTATGTGATAAAACAAGATGATCATCCTCATGTGTTGAGCATGAACTTGAAGAATAAAGTGATTTCTTGAAAAAATAATAAACAAAGTGAGTTAGTAATCTTGTGGATCTAAGATTTATGAATGGTTTTCCAAAAGAACCAAGTTTAAAATGTGATTTTTAGAAGATCTTGGTTCTTACTTAATTATACACTATTTTTGGTGGTAAAACAAGTATTAGAACACTTTGTTTACAAGAAAAAATCAAAAGAATGATTTTTGGAAAAATCATCTAACAAGTTGTAAACACTCAAATCTTTCAAGAATGAGATTTTTAAAGAAATAAACACACTTTAAGGAGTAACTAATGTAGGATCGTGTTGCTGACCCGAATGAGTCGTTCAGAGGAGTTTTGATCTGTTTCAGATGCGGAAAATAAGAAACAGACTTGGACACAGCTTGTAATTCACTTTTAACATTCTTCTGATTGATTTAACAATGATTACATTCAGAATACAAACCGGCAGCACCTCGGTATGAATTTCAGGAACTGTTACAAATGATATCGCTTGAAACCTATTTATAGACAACTGATTTCGCTTGAACAGACTCAAGCGAAACCTCATCTCAAGCGAAATCTCAACTCATACACTCAAGCGAAATCTCTTACTCAAGCGAAATCAGCTATTTCGCTTGAACATGTCATGCCTTCTTCAAGCGGAATCCCATTCTCTCGATCTTCGTGCTATTTGCAATGCTAGACTCGATACAAGACGAAGTCGACAGACGCATGCACCAACAGACTCGTCAAGACTCCCCCTCGAATGTTGACGAGTCTTTAAGTGTCGAGTCTTCAACGTCTTCAGTCTTTATCAGTCTGAACGTGTAAGCATCCTCTTCACTACCATCAACAGACTCCCCTCGAACAGGCTTTTCCTTTGATGTCTTCAGACTCCCCCTTTCGATATGCTAGGATCGCAGTCTGGCTTGTTGAAATCACAGAGCCTTCAGATATCGGAACCTGGCACTCTATCTTCAGGTCTCTTGATTCCTTAAGTTCATCAGCATCATCAGTTTCAGAATCGTTACCTGGCTCACATCTTTGTCAGGATTGAAACCTGGCTAACCTGCACATTCTCTACCCCACAATAAATTTCACAAATTTAACATTTTACAAAATTTATATACTCAAACTTCCTCTCAATATAAACCAGAATGATATATCAATAAAAGAACCCTCAGATGATCACTTGTACTGAAAAACATTTAAACACTTTTCTCCTTTATACACATGCTCCCCTTTACCACATGCTCATCATGTTTAGCACTTGGGATTTTGAAAATCAGCTCTCCAACATCAGTTGTCGAAAATCTTTTTAGATTTTTTCAAAAATTTATGCTAAAACACACTAAAAATCTTTTTGGATTTTAGAATAAAATGAAATGCAGTAAAGAAATGTGTACAAACAATATTTTTGTGAGTTTGTGTAAGAGGATCATATCAGTTTTTGACAAGTCACAAGTACCGTTGAGCTTAGTTACACATTAAGAATTAAACAATTCACTTAGATTGCCGATATACTGATCCGCTTAAATTTTCACACAAATTTCAACTGATTCAGGATATGAGTTAGATGTTTTAAGAACTTAAACTCATTCATGTGTCCCACCTCTTGAATATACTCCCGTATCCAGATCCCAATATTCAGTCTTACAGGTGAGTATACCACAGATGATATCTGTAAGGGGTTAAATTGCGAAACCGTGAGAGCTCAGGTCAGAACTTCCGTTCAGCAGAGAGATGACGACTCGACTTTTGGTGGGTCCCCTTTAGATGATCTTTTTTACAAAAGCAATGATTATCAATTTTATTGTTTCATCATTTTTACTGAGGGCGGCGCTATATTTCAAGCAAGCCGAAAGTATTCTCCGGGGACTAGGCCATTGCTTCCGCAAAATCAGAAGTCCCGGGATAATACCCCAGATATCACTGAGCATAAAGACCTAGTATCTCAGAAAGAGGGACCTTTCAAACGAGATTTCAGGGGTTACCTATATATCCAAGTAGTGTTCCCCACAAAATAAGCAAGTTTGAATTTAAGTTTATATCCCGAAAAATTTACTAAATGTGTAAAATCCTATCGGCATATCATCAGTGAGACCGTTTAACGCTATATAAACAATACATTTCTTTAGCATACTGTAACTGTCTACTGATGTACTATCATTTCCTCTTCTTTGACACTAAAACTCATCTTTTTATTAATGTTTTTGACTTTTTCAAATTTTCTAATGTTTTTGGATTTTCTGAAAATTTCTACTCCCCCTAAAATGCAAACACGTTTCAGGAAATTTGAAAATAAACTGTACAAGAAAAATTTGACAACCGATATCGAATCGCTTCAAATCGCCATCCATTTGGCATAAACAATCAAAACTCCCCCTTACAACAAACTATTTTCTCATTATGATTTCAAAACACTTAAGTTTGTTTTAACCAAAATGATTTTTCCGGAAAATAAGTTTTGTTGATTTTACCACTTGTAAAGTTCGGGGTTCATCACATTGTTTCTCAACCACTTGTAGGAATATTGCATCTACACAAAATCATTTTACCAACAAAAATGCTTATTCCTGCTTCTCACTTACCAACCTGGAAGCTCCGGCAAATCACACTTGACCTGTAAAAATTTAACCTTTATAAACTTGCCAACTTATCAATTTTCAAGAAGGATGCCGATTCCTGATCCACGATTACAAACTTGGGATCTCCGGCAAGTCACATTTTCAAGGAAACAAAATTTCCACCCAAGTCTTACCAACCTTGGGTGTTTTCAATTCTTGTTCAGTAGGATTATAAGTTGCTTTCTTTGTCGCATAAAAATCTTTAACCCCTTTTACTTTCCCATCAATCATCTTCCCAAAAATTTTCTTCACATTTCTATTAAAAGATTTCTCAACATCAAATTCATTCTTCTCAAAATAAAATTGATTCGAGATTTCAACCTTACCAACCTTTTATTTAAAATTTTCATCCTTCAGTGATGGAATTTTAACATTATCCACTGAAGATACAGATTTTTCTTCTTTTACCTCAACCTGTGGCTCTTCTGGCTTTGTGGAACCAGATTCATCGCAAATTTTTACATCAGATTTTTTAACAACCCACATTTGGTTGTCTTTGGCTTTCTTTTTGTAAAAATTTTTCTTTGAACACTCACCAACTTCATAAGTCGAATTCTCAAAAATTTTGAATTTTTCAGTTGGTGGTTCAATATCGACAACTTTTTCTTTAAGTTTTTCATATACTCCCTGTTTTTCCTTTGTATTCAACGAACAATTTGATGCAATGTGACCAGCTTCATTGCATTTGAAATAGGTTCGAGTATCCTTTCTGTGAAAAACTCCAGTTCCTTTACTTTTCTTTTCAGCAAGAAACTTCTGGTTTGATTGTCTCTAGAACGGTTTCTTCTGTTCTTCCTCAGTACTTCCTCCTAAAACAAATTCTGTTTTTTTTTAGAATTTTTCTCATTTTTATAATTTTCAGATGGAATAAAACCTAAACCTTTCTTTTTGAAATTACCATTATGGTTTGGTTTCTTTTGAAAACCAAAACCAGAATTATAACCTTTTTTCTTGTTTAAACGTTCTTGAACTCTTGAAGTGTATTTTTTAGGTTTTTCAGTAAGATTTAAATCTTTTATTTCAGAAATATTAATTTCTGTCATTTTGAAAACCTTTTTGATCATTTCAAATATAACACTTCTTATTGGAAATTCTTTATCAGAATATAATTTGTCAGAATCATTCAAAGTGTATGCGACTTCAAATGTTTCCTCATTCAAATTAGATTTTGATAGCAAAAACTCTTTACTATAAGCCCTTTTAACCGACGATTTTGAACTGTTGACCGACGAACTTGAACCTCCAGACTCAGACTTTGACTCAGACCCCTCATCTGTATCCAACACCTGATCGACCACCTTTTTTATTAACTCAGACTCATGATCAGTGTCAGACGTTGTGAAAGTGACGTCAATGTTTTCTGGTAATTCATCGATTATATCATACTTCAGTTTTATATTGACTGCCTTTTGAACTTGCTCCTCATTTGGTTTTCTGGGAGAATAACCTTCCCAGATAGGAGGCGGACACTTGTTATAGCTAACACTCGGTTTCTTACCAGTATCTTCCTTCTTTGGCTTGTCATCCTAAAATGCTTCGAAACCTGCAACAGTTGGATAAATTCGATCAATAAGATAATCAGAACTAGAATAACTTTGTAATAATCGTCTGATCCTCTCATTCTCAATTTTCTCAGTCTCTAACTCTTGCTTCCATTTTGCACTTTCTTCGATGTAGAAATTTATAGCTTTCTGTTTTGTCATCATCACAGCATTCATCATGGTTAATGCTTGTTCTCTTTCAGAGTTTGTCTTTTGAAGACCAGTTACTGTTCTGTTCAAAACATCATAAGACTCCTTTACATAGTTGAGATTGAACAGTAATTGTTCTTTCATCTTCTCAAACTCAGCTAGCTTCTCGTCTTTTGCTGCACATTCCTTGCATGGTTCTAAACACGTTGAGCAAGGCTTGATGACTTCCACAATCTTTTCTACTTCAATTATCTTCTCAACTTCAACTACCTTTTCTGTTTCAGTCACCTTCTCAGTCTCAGCAATCTTCTCAGCAACAACTGTAACTTCTTCACTTTGATTAATCTCATCTTTTCGAGCAATAGTTTCAATCTTCATTTTCTTTTGTTCTTTTGCAGCTTGTTTCTCCTTTAGTTTCTCCAAGCGATCTGCAAAATAAAAATGAAAACTTTCAGGAGAAAGATGAGATTTTCCAATATTAATATGTTTTTCTTCTTCATCATCACTACTTTCATCAGTTGGTGATTGATCAAACTCTAATGATTTGTCAGAATTATCATCCGAAGAACCAGAATCAGATGGTGTTTGATCGAATACAATTTCTCTTTCTGAACTCTCATTTGATCTTTCTGAGCTTTCATCTGATGAAACAGATTTTTCATCTTCATTCTTTACACTAACACCAATAGATTTCATCCACTCGGTAAACATATCTGGTTCTTGAACTATCTTTGCAATGAAACATTTAAAATTCCCATTCTCATCTGCAAACATATCCCAGCTGAATCCTTCAGGTAACCTTTCATCTTCTTGATTGATTAGGCATGTTTTTTTGTCGAATGAAATGTATTTATCCCAGCTGAAATTTTCTTGATTCACTAAACATGCTCTCTTTGAATCCTCGATCACTTTTCTACCATGAGCCACTTGTGGTTCTTGCTGTTGTTGTTGACCAACTTGTTGATATATGGCTTTCCGGTAATAGTCATCTTTTCCGAACGGATTCTTTGCATCATTTGCCTCTCTATTCTTGCATTCCCTCTTGAAATGACCTTTCTCCCTGCATCGAAAACAAGTAACTTTAGATTTATCAAAACCTAAAGTAGATACATGTGCATCTAGAAAGTCATTTCTTCCAGTAATCAGTTTGAACTTTTCAGCTCTTCTAAGGACACTAGCTAAACACCATTTGATATCCATAAGCTCCATTTCTTCAGCGTCTATCTGATCGTAATCCTCCTTTGTTAGCATAGGATTCCCGATCCTCCCTGCAACCAAGCCTTCATAAGAAAGTAACACAGAACCAAGTAATGCCATGTGATCTTTTGCAACTTCTTCAGAAAAACTTTGACCATCTGGAAGATTCAATGCAATGTTGCACTGTATCACATAACCATTTCCAGTTTTTGTGCTTTGAGAATGAAAACTTTCAGATGAACTCTTGGGATTAACACTCGGATATGTAGAGAACCCACTGCTTTTGTTAGAACCCTGATCAACATTTTCTGATGAATTTCCAGCACTAAAAGCAGTTTGAATCTTTGGACTCTTTTCAATCTCTTGAACACTGCCCTTGTAATACATCTTCACATCTTGTTGACCACTTGGATTACTCATCCTCGCAATTTTTTGTTGTTCAAGATCTTGACCCTCAATCTTCTCAATAAACTGAGAAATTGTCAACCCATCATATACCCTAGTGTTCTTTAAGATCATCAAATAAGTACCCCATTCCTTTTGTGGTAAAGCGTCAGCTAATTTGTCGACCCACTCTTCACGATCTTTGGTTATACTTAGCATCGACATAGATCGCACTAAGTGACAATATCTCTCAATTAGCTTCTTTGTATCTTCCCCGGGCAAACTAGTGAATAGATCAAATTCTTTCTTAAGCAATGCCTTTTTACTCTTAATCATATTTTCACTACCCTCAAATTTAATTTTAAGTGCATCCCAAATTGATTTTGAAGTTTTGTCATGTTGAAGCAGAATAAAGATATCTTCTTTAATAGCTTGCTGAAGCGGACTAATCATCATCTTTTCAGCTCTGTATATGTCTCGTTCTTGATCGGAAAATTCAGAGATTTCTTTCTCAACTTGCAGATCAGTACGTGGTAGAACATACTTCTTCAAAATACATTCCCAAGATCTCAAGTGATTGGCTTGAACCCAGTTCTCAAACCGGTCTTTCCATCCGTAATACTCTTCGATGCTCATTAGCTTTGGGGGTTTTTGTGTAGTTCCAGTTTTATTTTCCAAGTTCATGTTTTGAGCAATGGTAGCTGGAGTAGTCGGGGATGTTGCAAACGCGTTATAAAATTCTTCACTCATGATTCCGTAAACTTTTCCTCAAATACAGTCACTTTCAAGCGAGATACCACCTTTCAAGCGAAATAACCTGCAAACAACCTTCAAGCGAAATCAAGATTTTCAAATATAATGTTGATTCAAGCGAAATACTTGTTTGAAGCGAAATCAGATTAGAACTTTCAAGCGAAATCAAATGAATGACCTTCTCAAGCGAAAACAGTGATATTTCAAGCGAAACCTATTATTTCGCTTGAAATCGCAACACTTTTTCAAGCAAAATCTGATGATTCGTTCAAGCGAAATATGGTTATTGATCCAATTTTGTTAGTTTTAGTTCGTATTTTAAGCTGATATTTGTTAAAATACTGTTTCGCTTGTAATATGTGAAATTCAGACCATTTTAACCGTGAAAAATTGTTCAATTCAGAAAAGAATGTGTAGAAGTGAAATAATGAATATGAAATCAGGCTGAAATCTGCAGAACTTCTCCTCCTGAGCTCTGATACCAGTTGTAGGATCGTGTTGCTGACCCGAATGAGTCGTTCAGAGGAGATTTGATCTGTTTCAGATGCGAAAAATAAGAAACAGACTTGGACACAGCTTGTAATTCACTTTTAACATTCTTCTGATTGATTTAACAACGATTACATCTAGAATACAAACCGGCAGCACCTCGGTATGAATTTCAGGAACTGTTACAAATGATATCGCTTGAAACCTATTTATAGACAACTGATTTCGCTTGAACAGACTCAAGCGAAACCTCATCTCAAGCGAAATCTCAACTCATACACTCAAGCGAAATCTCTTACTCAAGCGAAATCAGCTATTTCGCTTGAACCTGTCATGCCTTCTTCAAGCGGAATTCCATTCTCTCGATCTTCGTGCTATTTGCAATGCTAGACTCGATACAAGACAAAGTCGACAGACGCATGCACCAACAACTAAGTCTACTAAACATACTACCAAGTTACTACAAGTTTTTATGAAAACTCAAGTTCATGATCATTATGTAGATAGCTTAGTTTTAGCACTTGGTAAGTGTAGATTGATTGTTGATTGTTTATGATGATTTTTGAAAAGAAAATGATATGCTTTAATAGCATGGTCACCTCCATTTTTAGGGGAAACTATGGCAAAATTTTCTAAAAATACAAACACTTAGAAAAATATTTTCTAAACAAGTATTTACAAGTGAGTTTTAACCATGGTTTTCAATATAAACTTCGCCATAGATTTTGTTACAAAATTACAAGTATCGGAGGTTGGTTTTTATAAATAAAAATGGGTAAATATATATTTAGAATATATATGTATATTAAGACACTTGTGTGAATATTTGTATACTTCGTGAAATAGTTATATTATTTTAGGGTAAAATAATATAACTTAACATAATACCAAGAAATTACAATCCAAAATATTACCAAAAATCACAAGGAATAAATATATAAGTTACAAAACTTAATATTGTGAAACCAAACGATAGAACGTAACTTACAAAATATTCCGGAAAATACCGTTATAAATGTATTTTTGGTAAATAATATTTTGGATACAAGAAATGAAAGTATATGACTTTTATTACAAAGTATATCATATTTTCGACAAGGAGAAAATATATTATTTTTGGAAGTTAAAATATATTTTCTCGGAATATTTAGAAGATATATGATTTTTGGGAAAAATGTATATTTTCTTGAAATACATTATTTTTGGACAAAATAAGTTTATATATATTTTCTAAGTGAGACTTGAAAATATATTATTTTGGGATTACAAATACAAGAATACAAAAATACATGTATGAGATACCCCCATCCTTGGGAAGGTAATACGAAAATAAATACTTGAGAAGTATTAATACAAAAATATTGTTTAAACAATTCCAAAATTAAATATAATTTAAAGTTAAAATAATTATTGTCTTAACAAGTAATTATAACTTGGAATAATATTGGGAACATAAGGAACGTAACTCAAAAACGTTAAACTCTAAGCTAAGGCATGGCCCGTTCGTCTAATAGACATTAGTACGCTGTAGGTAGTCGGGTTTGCTGAGGAGATTTGGGTTACGATTCTGAAGACGCAATACAGTGAGTTCATGTCCCCCTTTTGTTTTAACTGTTTTCAGTTTTATAACTTCGGGGGTGAAATACATGTTACAATTGTTTACAAACGTTTTATACATGGTATGATTAGCTAAGGAGGGTTACTGCTTGATCATGTGAAAGGTGGGTATAACACTTAAGGCCATTAATCCTCGTCGTAGGACCAAGGGACATGAGTGATAGATCTATTTGGGTGTAGCGAGCCCACACCCATGCGGACCAGGGTGGCCCATGTGGTGACTATGTCTTATTCCCGGAGACAAATTTGCTAGGTTTGAGTTTTCCTGCACCATTTCACACATACCATTGGCCTTGCAAGCCATTGGTGATCTGTTTTTCCTTATTGCTACATACCAGGGACATACATACATACAAGACATAATTTAAAGGTTTATTCATACACAAACGCATGAACTCGCTCAACTTTTGTTGATGTTTTTTAAACTACATGTATTTCAGGGAACTGAGTGGATCTGGTAGGTGTTTGCATGTTTTCTAGTTGCGTTTAAATAAAAGATGTCATCCGAGGTCGTAGGGTTTAGGAGATGTATCTTACTCCTGGGCGAGATACATGGTCCTAAGCTCGGGTTGGTTTAAGTTATGTTGTCGAGTCTTCGTGAACTCATTAAAACATATTATGGTTTGTAATTTAAATTTGGTGTCGATGTTTTAAACAAGTGTGTTGTGGTATTTTCAAACTTAATTTTTATGGATGAATATCTTTTGGTTTTATCATATAGCATTGTTATGATTGAATGCTATGGTATTAAGAAGTCACACCAATAACCACGCTTCCGCAAAAGTCAGGGTGTGACAGCTTGGTATCAGAGCCTCGATCGTAGCGAACTAGGATTCTTTCTCGAGTCTAGACTACGATCATTAGGACTCTCACGAAAGTGTTTTCATAACATATTTTCATTGCATACACGAAATGTCCAGATCCAGGAAACAAACATTTTTACAAATAAAAGACACAAAGTACATTTCAAAGAATTCGTTTATAATTCAGTCTGAGAGACTAGCTGGGTAGTCAGTCTGAGAGACTGGGGAATTAGTCTGAGAGGCTAGTTGGGACAGTCTGAGAGACTGGGTAGTTCAATTTGAGAAACTGGGAGGTTTAGTCTGAGAGACTAAGTAGTTCAGTCTAAGAGGCTGGGTGGGATAGTCTTGGGAAGGCTAGGATGCATACATGCTTACATTGTTACTGCTTACATGCTTATTTGATGATTGTTGATATATGTGCATATGTGTAATTTTTTTGTTACAGACACCATGTCCTCCTCTAATAGTGGAGTATCTGACACCGTAGACCCTATGGCCATAGTTTCGGATGATGAGATCATCCCAGAGGATGAGGTTTTTTACATCTGACACTACGAGTAGCGATGATGATGATTTCCAGCCGTTTGCTTTACCAGATTTTGGCGATGATATACCGCTAGCTGATGGTCTTCCTGGCGAGGATCTACTTCTTGTTCAGATCCCTGCTCCTTTTCCTCTTGCTGCATTTCCTCTTGAGGATCTGCCTCTTGATGCCATGTCTGACGATGATATTGATCTTTTTCTTGAGGGCCTCCCAGAGGGTGCCCAGGATGATGGAGTACCAGTCGCCGATATCATTGTTGTTTCGCTTGTCGAGATTCCTATCGTTGAGATTTCGTCTGACCATTCTGGTCCTGATTCATTCGAGTCTGTGTCATATACTACTCTACACGCACTGGGATTACAGCGTTATCCCACCGATTCTGATTCCGACAAAGCTATGTATGCCGCACCTGTTCCTCCACAGGACTTTGAGTTTGATGATGAGTTTGATCCTGACTTTGACCCTGAGCATGAGATTGAGTTTGTCCCCGATGATCAGCCTTTTGAGGCACCTGTCGTTCCTAACGATCAGCTCTTTGATATACCCGCTGATCTTGAGCTTGCACCAGCTGACCCCGAGCCTATACCTGCTCACGATCCTCTAACTGAGCATGACCCTGCACCTGCTGATGTACCAGTTGTTGCACCACTGTTACCTGACCCTTTACCTGCAGCCGTTGATCATGCTCCTTTTTGTAACAATCCTCAAAAAACCGACACCCTCATAATTTTTCCGACACCCTAGTATATTTTAAAATATCTCAAAAATGTCCCAAAATACACCCCATACGCGAAAACGGGCCTCAAATATATTAAATAGTATTAAAAATAAATAAAAATTGAATTTTTGGGCTGAGGCGGGCCGCGTAAGACCCACCCCAACCTTCACGCGGGCCGCGTGAACTTAAGGCATGGCGCAACCCGGTGCGGCCACGTGGCCCAACACCCGACAAGGCTAGATAGTGACCCGGACAAGCTATACGTTGACCTGGAGTCAACGCGGGCCGCGTAGGCCCTTTGCTTGTTTTACGCTGGCCGCGAGAGAACCGTGATCAGCCCCTATATAAGAAAGCAACGGGTTTTCGTTTTCCGTCGTTCATTTCTTTCAATTCTCAATCACAATTCTGAAGTGTAGGCTTTATAGCGGGTATTATACCCCCCTAATTAGTGAGGTTCTGCTCCGTTGTGAGTATTATAACCCCTGGATACGTATTAGATACGCTGCCCGATTGATCTAGGGTTCCGTAATGGCTGTCGTGGTTCTGCCCGGCGTAGTCATTGGAATGCCGTCTCGGGGAGGGTATTGCTAATGTTAAAATGGGTTATTAATACTAACGCGTGTATATTTGTGTAAATTTTAGATTATCACCAGGAAACCCTTACGAAAAATCTAAGACAGCAATGTGAGTAATCTCCTTTTTGTTAACAGTTTTTACAAAACCTTAACTATTTTACAATGCATTTTAGCAGTGATTGAGTCTTTGTAATTCTTCAATTACTGCCAGTATGTTGGGGTTTTGTATACAAAATTTACTACACTACGAGTAGTAAGTTGGGATGACAATACGTTACCATTGGACAATGAGTTAGCCAATGTGTAATATGACCCACAAGTCAGGATTAACAGTACTAATGGAGTAATTATGTAGATATAAACATTGTAATCGCTCTCAATACTGTTTAAATAAATTAATGTTTCTTGATTAAACTGGGATTCACTCACCAGTATTTCCCACTGACAAATGTTTTTAAAACGCGTTTCAGGTAACAAAATGTGAAAGCCAATTAGAAGCCAGCTGGACAGCACTGAAGGCTTGGAAAAGTGGCTATAAAAGTTACCTAAACAAAGAAGGCGTTTTAATTCAAATAAAATGGGATTTATCCCTGTAAATCAGCTTGTAATAAAAACTTGGGTTTCATCCCAATATATATATATATATATATATATATGGTGGTTTTACTCTGATAAACATTTCCTAACTACAGTCCTGATGAAAATTTTCGCTGCCAAATTAGACAACACACGATACCACCGAAACTGGCTCGCGGCCGCCCGTTCCCGGGGATCAGGGATCGGGGGTTGCGACAGAAGGTGGTATCAGAGCCTAGCCACTGATTCAGCCACAGAGGTGTTCTGCTGACATCAATATTTAAAGTGTTAGGAAATAAATTATGTAAATACGTGCATAATTGTATTTAATTGTTATGTGTTATTTGACTATCTGTTAGTTTACAGTATGAGCGACCAAGGACCATCTGACACGTACCGTCAATTGTCTGGTTCGCCTAGAAGCGAAGGCACTTCCTCTTCTCAGCCTGCCCTCTTAGGGTACTCTGCTGACACGGAAGAAGGAATCTTTGTATTTAAGGCTTAGTCAGAAGAGCCATTTCCTCAAAAAAAAAAAGAGGGGATGGTTCAGTAGAGGGGCACACGAGCGTAGGAAACGTATGAAAAAGTTGCAAGATCAGAGGGTACTAGCAGCAGCCAAGAGAGAGACAGATACCTATGCCCAGGACATGATAAATAGGGGCATAGCCAACATCCACATCCTAGCCACTACTGCAGCTGACCCAAATCTGGAGCAAATAATAGCACCCCAACCACAACTACTAATCCATGACCAACCCATGGAGATAGAAAACCCTGAAACCAAGTAGAGATGCATGATTTTAACCCAGAAGAAATCCCTAGGGTACCAGCACCAAATCCCCTAGACCCAAATTACAATCCCTGGTGGGATGACGTTAGGGACTATGTGCAACGTTACCCGATACATGAAGACACACCCATGCAAAACATAGGAGCCTACCCAGGTATGGACCCTTTAGATCCCTATTATCACGACGATTATATTAGGGAGATCTTAGAAGATCCTTACCGATTTCAGGCACTTTCACCCCCATACCAGGAACCCGCACCCTAGATTCCGAACCCAGTCCTAGAACCTGCACCCCCAATGAGTGCAAGAAAACGTACAAGAACTTGGGACTTTTGGGGAGGAAATTTTAGAAAGCAGTGAGAGAATGAGACAGGTAGGAGAGCGTCTCGTATGGAAATACGATGAGCGCAATATGGATTTTTGGATGACTCCACATCCGTGATGTGATAGAGGAGATGGTAATAGTAATAATAATATAATAATAAAATAAAATAAAATATGTGTGTACGGATGCATATTACTATTAGTGTAATTCTATTTCAGTTGGTATTGTAATTTTTATTTCAGTACTAGTGTGTAATAGATGCATAATAGTATATTAATAGAGTACAAGTCGCAATGATCGACGCTTTTGGAAAAAATGTGTGTCATGTGATTGACTATATGAAATATTCTTTTGTGATATTAATACGGGGTAAATGTTTAAAATTCAGATGGCCGATGAAGGAAATCAAGGAAATCTGAATAACGATAACCAGAGTAACATTAACGTGGTTAATGAGAATCCGAGTATCAATAACAATGGAAACCAAATGGATAATAGTGCCGTTCAACACATAGTGGCACAAGGAATCATAGATGCAATGCCATTTATTTTTCAAACGGTTCTAGAAGCGAATAATAAAAGTAAACATAGCAGTAAGCGACCAATCGAACTAGAACACAGCATAAACAATGGCCCTGTACTTCAAGTGCCCATTCCCAAAAGAAGAAGAACCATGCCTTATGGTTGTTCTTATAAGGAATTCTGGTCTTGTAAACCGATAGAGTTCTCGGGTAATGAAGAACCTATTGCAGCTTTACGCTGGATAGAAAAGACTGAGGCTGTTCTGAAAATAAGCAAGTGTGCTGAAGAAGACAAAATAATGTTTGCTTCTAATCTATTTAAGAACTCAGCCTTAGAATGGTGGAACACTATCCTCCAATCAAGAGGAAGTGATAGGGTATACAATATGGAATGGGAAGAATTTAGGAATATGGTAGAAAGGAAATTCTGCCCTCCTAATGAAAAAGAACAAATAGCAAACAAATTCCTAAACCTTAGGATGAATTGAGTGGATAGTAAGGGGTACACCAAGTTATTCTTTGAATATGCTTGAATAGTACCAACCCTTGCATCACCAAAGCCGGTATTAATCTCCCGTTACATCTGGGGATTAATCGGAGAGATTAGACATGTAGTCAAGGCAGCTAGACCTCAAACTATAGAAGAAGCTGTAGAACTAACCAACACCTTGACAGATGAATTAGTCCGTACTAGAGAAGAAGACCAGAGGAAAAATCTAGCACAGAGGCTTACTCAAGAATTCCGTTCTAGGAATTATAACCGTAGGAATATGGGTTCTACCTCTGCACCTTTCTGCAAGGTCTGCAAGAAAAAGCATTCGGGAAAATGCTCTACTCTTTTCAATTATTGCAAGATGCCAGGACACAAGGAAGAAGATTGCAGGAAGAAATCCAGTAATGGATTATGCTACAACTGTGGAGAAAAATGTCATATCAGGCCAAACTGTCCAGAACTAGCCCCAGCTGCAAACAACAAGAACACTAAAAATTCTAGAGCATTTGTTCTGACTGCAGATGAAGCCAATATGATTCCAGATGTCATAGCTGGTACGTTTTTAGTTAATGATATTTTTGCTAAAGTATTATTTGACTCTGGTGCAAACCAAAGTTTTATTAATACTTCGTTTTGCAAACTGCTAAATCAGTCATTAACTAAACTACCACAAGAATGTCTCGTAGAGACAGCTAATGGAGAAACTGTTAGGATTTTTGAAATCTTGCAGGGAGCAAGAATAGAAATTTTAAACCAAAAGTTTATGGCAAACCTTTATCCAATGAATCTGACAGGATTTGATGTTGTATTAGGAATGGATTGGTTAATAGCCAATAAAGCCAGTATTTTATGTGATCAAAAGTCAATTCAAGTAAATTCACCAAAAGGTAAAACGATCACAATTAAAGGAGATAAGCCCTCTAGATCTACTAAATTCATCTCTGTGATGAAAACGGCAAGTTACATAAGAAAAGGGTCATTAGTGTATTTGATTTCTATAATCACTAACACTAAAGGAAAGGATTTAAAGGATATTCCAGTAGTATCTCAGTTTTCAGATGTATTTCCAGAAGAATTGCCAGGGCAACCTCCAGATAGAGAAGTTGAATTCAGAATTCACTTGCTACCAGGAACAGCACCAATTGCCAAAGCACCTTACCGTTTGGAACCCACAGAAATGCAGGAACTGAAGAAACAATTAGACGAATTATTGGAGAAAGGATTTATACAGCCAAGTTCATCGCCATGGGGAGCGCTGATATTATTCGTTAAAAAGAAGGACGGATCAATGCGTATGTGCATTGACTACCGTGAATTAAACAAGGTCACGATTAAGAATCGGTACCCATTACCGAGAATCGATGATCTGTTCGATCAACTGCAAGGAGCTCGATTTTTCTCTAAAATCGATTTAAGGTCAGGATATCATCAATTAAAGGTACAGGAAGAAGACATTCCTAAGACCGCTTTTAGAACAAGGTATGGCCATTATGAATTTATTGTCATGCCATTTGGTTTAACCAATGCCCCAGCCGCATTTATGGACATGATGAACCGAATATGTAAGCCATATTTGGATAAATTCATAATTGTCTTTATAGATGATATTCTAATTTATTCTAAGAGTAAAGAGGAACATGCAACGCATTTGCACTCACTTCTAAGTTTATTAAGAAAGGAAAAGCTTTATGCTAAATTTTCAAAGTGCGAATTTTGGTTAGAACAGGTACAATTTCTTGGACAATTAGTTAATCATGAAGGAATTCATGTGGATCCCACAAAGATCGAGGCGATAACTAAATGGAAAACCCCTGAATCACCAACCGAGGTTAGAAGTTTCTTAGGATTGGCCGGTTATTATAGAAGATTTATTCAAGATTTTTCTAGAATAGCCATTCCTTTAACTAAGTTAACCTGTAAATCCATTAAGTTTGAATGGGGACCAAAACAAGAAGAAGCTTTTAGAATTCTTAAGCAAAGATTAACTAATACACCCATACTAGTGTTACCGGAAGGAACTAAAGATTTTGTAGTCTATTGTGATGCTTCTAAGTTAGGTTACGGATGTGTATTAATGCAACGTCAAAAGGTTATAGCTTACGCATCTAGACAACTTAAGAATCATGAAGAGAATTATTCAAAGACGTTGGATGGAGATGCTTAGTGATTATGATTGTGATATCCAGTATCATGAAGGAAAAGCAAATATAGTGGCAGATGCTTTAAGCCGAAAGTATCATGAAAAGCCAAAAAGGGTACGTTCTCTCAAATTAAATCTACAAGTAGATTTAAATGAGCAAATTAGAGAAGCCCAAGAATCATTAATCAAGGATGATATTGAAAAATTAAAAGGTATGCTAAAAGAATTAGAACAAGGAACAGATGAAATTTGGAGATTCCATAAAAAGAGAATGTGGATACCTAAATTAGGAAACCTACGTCATCGTATTTTAGAAGAAGCCCGTAAGTTTAAATATACGATGCATCCAGGAAGTGATAAAATGTACCAGGATTTAAGGAAAAATTTCTGGTGGATAGGAATGAAGAAGGACATAGCAGCCTATGTTTCTAAATGTTTAACTTGTTCACAAGTTAAAGCTGAACACCAGAAACCCTCAGGATTGCTACAACAGTTAGAAATGCCAGTGTGGAAATGGGAATTAATAACAATGGATTTTGTTACTAAATTACCCAAAACAAAGAAAGGAAATGATACAATCTGGGTGATTGTAGATAGGCTAACCAAGTCAGCTCATTTCCTACCAATGAAGGAAACTTTCAGTATGGAACAGTTAGCTAAGTTGTATGTAAATGAAATTGTTTCATTACATGGAATTCCTTTATCAACTGTTTCTGATAGGGATAGCCGATTTACCTCTCATTTTTGGTCAAGTTTCCAAAAAGCCATGGGAACCAAGTTGAATCTGAGCACAACTTATCATCCTCAAACAGACGGACAAAGCAATTCAGACATTGGAAGACATGCTTAGAGCTTGTGTAATTGATTTCGGAGGTAATTGGGACCATCACTTACCTTTAATAGAGTTTTCTTATAATAATAGTTATCACACAAGTATCAATGTTGCACCATTCAAAGCACTTTATGGACGAAAGTGCCGAACCCCAGTCTGTTGGGCAGAAATTGGGGAAAAGCAACTATCTGGACCTGAGATAGTACAAGAAACGACCGACAATATCATTCAAGTCAAAGAACGACTGAAAGCAGCACGTGATCGACAGAAGAGCTATGCTGATAACTGACGCAAACCCTTGGAATTTCAAGTAGGAGATAAAGTATCGTTGAAGGTCTCTACTTGGAAAGGAGTGGTAAGATTCATCGGACGAGGGAAGCTAAGTCCCAGGTATATTGGACCTTTTGAGATTATTAGAAGAATAGGACCTGTAGCCTATCATCTACAACTGCCAGAGGAAATGGCAGGAATACATGATGTGTTTCATGTATCTAATCTCAAGAAATACCTAGCTGATGAATCGCTAGCAGTACCTCTTAAGGATATAGAGGTAAATGAACAACTTAAGTTTGTAGAAAGGCCTCTACAAATTGAAGACAGGAAAGTCAAGAACCATAAGAGATTAGTTCTGGTCAAAGTGAAGTGGGACTCCAAAAGAGGACCTGAGTATACATGAGAGCTTGAATCAGAAATGCAAAGGAAATATCCATACCTATTCCAGTAGATCTCGAGGACGAGCTCTAAAACAAGGTGGGGAGGATGTAACAATCCTCAATAAAACCGACACCCTCATAATTTTTCCGACACCCTAGTATATTTTAAAATATCTCAAAAATGTCCCAAAATACACCCCATACGCGAAAACGGGCCTCAAATATATTAAATAGTATTAAAAATAAATAAAAATTTAATTTTTGGGCTAAGGCGGGCCGCGTAAGACCCACCCCAACCTTCACGCGGGCCGCGTGAACTTAAGGCATGGCGCAGCTCGGTGCGGCCATGTGGCCCAACACCCGGCAAGGCTAGATAGTGACCAGGACAAGCTATACGTTGACCTGGAGTCAACGCAGGCCGCGTAGGCCCTTTGCTTGTTTTACGCGGGCCGCGAGAGAACCGAGATCAGCCCCTATATAAGAAAGCAACGGGTTTTCGTTTTCCGTCGTTCATTTCTTTCAATTCTCAATCACAATTTTGAAGTGTAGGCTTTATAGCGGGTATTATACCCCCCTAATTAGCGAGGTTCTGCTCTGTTGTAAGTATTATAACCCCTGGATACGTATTAGATACGATGCCCGATTGATCTAGGGTTCCGTAATGGCTGTCGTGGTTCTGCCCGACGTAGTCATTGGAATGCCGTCTCGGGGAGGGTATTGCTAATGTTAAAATGGGTTATTAATACTAACGCATGTATATTTGTGTAAATTTTAGATTATCACCAGGAACCCCTTAGGAAAAATCTAAGACAGCAATGTGAGTAATCTCCTTTTTGTTAACAATTTTTACAAAACCTTAACTATTTTACAATGCAATTTAGCAGTGATTTAGTCTTTGTAATTCTTCAATTACTGCCGGTATGTTGGGGTTTTGTATACAAAATTTACTACACTGTGAGTAGTAAGTCGGGATGACAATACGTTACCAATGGACAATGAGTTAGCCAATGTGTAATATGACCCACAAGTCAGGATTAACAGTACTAATGGAGTAATTGTGTAGATATAAACATTGTAATCGCTCTCAATACTGTTTAAATTAAATTAATGTTTCTTGATTGAACTGGGATTCACTCACCAGTATTTCCCACTGACAAATGTTTTTAAAACGCGTTTCTGGTAACAAAATGTGAAAGCCAATTAGAAGCCAGTTGGACAGCACTGAAGGCTTGGAAAAGTGGCTATAAAAGTTACCTAAACAAAGAAGGCGTTTTAATTCAAATAAAATGGGATTTATCCCTGTAAATCAGCTTGTAATAAAAACTTGAGTTTCATCCCAATATATATATATATATATATATATATATACATAAATGGTGGTTTTACTCTGATAAACATTTCCTAACTACGGTCCTGATGAAAATTTCCGCTGCCAAATTAGACAACACACGATACCACCGAAACTGGCTCGCGGCCGCCCGTTCCTGGGGATCAGGGATCGGGGGTTGCGACACTTTTGCTGACCATGTAGACCCCAGATACGCATTCACCCACAATGGGTGGATAGAGGATGACGATGACTTACCTCCTTTTGTTAGGCCTGTTACTCCCCCACCTGCACCTACACATGCACCAGCTGATATCGCCCCGTTCCACCCACATGTGTCTGACATTCACCGCACAGATCTACCGGTCACGTTCCTACAGGATATTCCACCACCCCGTCAAGGGGAAGGTCCATCGAGTCAGCAGCCCGGTCATATTCCTCATGTGTCAGCAGCCTTTCCTTTCATGCCACAGTTTTCACATACTGCACCTTTTGCTTCTGCACTATCGGGTGAGCCACTGATCTGGTTTCCGCCCAGCACGATGCCTGTTTCTGATCCATACCATCCCTTCCATTACACTGGATACACGAGGCATGATCTGCTTTTGTCGTTACAGCTCCAGCAGGAGATGTTGTGTCAGAGAGTCATGGATCTTGAGAGGATTCCGCGTCCTCCACCTTGCACTTGTCAGTTACCATTCGCGACTCCACCCGCTCCTCTCCTACCATACCCAGATTTTGACATTCGTTTTCTTACTATGGAGCAGCAGATTAGCTATCTGTTGCGTATCATTCATGCTCTTGAGGAGGATTTAGCACATTTGCACAGGTTGCTTTTCGTTCCTCCACCATCAGCATAGCAGTTTTTGGTTTTATGCAGGTAGCATACTTTTGGTGAGAGTGTCGCAATTGAGCCCAGATTGCACAGCTTTTTGAAGACTACATTTCTTTTTTACTTTTGATTATTGTAGTTTGATGGATATTTTGGACAAGGGTGATGTGACCCTGTAGTCCTTTTTGTTGTGATATGATACATTTGATGAACTTGTAAAACTTTAATTGTGGTCATTGATATATGAAAGCTCAATCGCAACATTCTCATTATATACATTGTTAGATTACTTGTTTGTGTTATGACATAGGATGTTATGTGTTTACTTGCGTTGATAAATGTTATTACATACGCATACTACATACTTATATGCATAAGACCTGACCTATACAAACTTCTTATAGAAGATGCCTCCTCGAAGAGACAACACACTGCCTACAACTGAGGCCGAGTTACAAGAATGGATTTCACGGGCGATAGCACAACACGAGGCCTTACACTCCGAGCATAGCGGAGGTACCTCGGGAAGCAACCCACCTCTTGGTTGTACCTGTAAACAGTTTCTAGACTGTAAGCCTCTAAATTTTGACGGCACCGGGGGTGCTGTAGCTTTTGTCAGATGGACGGAGAAGACTGATTATGTGATAAGAATGAGCAAGTGTGCTCCACAACACCAAGTCACCTATATCTCCGTATTGTTCTTAGACGGAGCGCTTTCCTGGTGGAATCTTCAAGTCCAGACCTTGGGAGAAGAAGCTGCTTATGCCATGACATGGGATGAAATGAAGGAACTCATGCGAAAGAAATATTGCTCCAGGGCTGAAATCCAAAAGTTGGAAACTGAATTCTGGAATCTCAAGATGGATGGCCAGAAGATCGCGGAGTACGTGCAGAGATTTCACGACCTATCTCGCGTGGTACCATACATGGTTGATCCGGAATTCAAACGCATCGAGCGATTTATTTGGGGGTTGGCACCTTAGATTATGAGTATGGTGACAACGTCAAAGCCTGCCACAATCACCGAGGCTATTGATCTGAGTGTATCACTGACTGGAGAAGCTATCAGGTTAAACAAGTTTTTTATCTCTGACCAGAAGAAGAAGGAGACTCACGTTGAGTCATCCGGTGAGAACAAAAGGAAGTTCTCAAACTTTAAGAAGGGTACCAGCAGGGCCAACAAGAAGAAGGATGTGAACCTGTAAGGACTTGCAAAAATGTCCCAAAACGACCCGTAAGTGAAAACCCAGACCCCTTAAACCCTAATGTGCATGAAAAACCAAGAAATCAAGAAAATTGGGTTTCACGCGGGTCGCGTAAACCATAAGAGAAGTCTACGCGGGCCGCGTCAACCTAAAGTTGACCGGATAAGCTTCCCAGGCCACGTGTCGCACACTTGGCGCACCTAGGTGTGACACGGAAGCCCTAGTCGTAGACTAGGTGGCTCTCGCGGGCCGCGTAAAAGCCTGTTAAGGCTTACGCGGCCGTGTAAAACTCATTTTTCTACTATAAATTGCCTGGACATGGGACTTGCTTCTGTGTTCGAAATTTTCAATCAAAACACACATATTCTGCTCGAAACAAGTATTTAGGGGTCACGACGCTGCTACGATATAGGGTATTATCTCGATCACTGCTACGATACAATGTCCGATTGATTGAAACCAATCCGATGGATGTTTAAGTGCTGCCCAAACTAGGGCTATACTTTGTCATTCGTCGTGAGGGTTTTGATTTCGTGAGCCTATCGTAAATGTTGTATTAAGTTACTGACCTAGTTTCGTGTGCATTGTTGTTTAAATTAGGTTATCAGGATTATCAGTAGGCTAAACTCTGCCCGTCTAAACTTGCAATGTGAGTCATTCTCTTTTTACCAACAATGTTTCACAATACTCCAATCATTTTCAAAAGTTATAATTACAGGGATTAAGTCGTGGTTATCTTAAATCACTGGCTAGTGGGGTATTGTGCACATTACTAATTTCTCACGGTTAGGTTCATCAACCTAACAGTGATAATCATCATTATTTGGGTGAAAGGACCCAATAGTGGTATGACCATCGTCACAAGGCTGTGACACAGCGCCAGATAAAAATAAGATAGTAGCCATTGTAATCGCTCTTATGCTGTAATTCATAACTATGTGTCATTTTATCAAATTTGAGTGACTCGCCAGTATTTCCCCGCTGATAAAATATTTTTAAAACATGTTTCAGGTGACCTACTGTGAATCAAGGAAAAGTGCTACGGAGCACTAATAAAGCTTGAAGTGGTGACTCAGTAAATAAATAAACATGTTTTGTAAACCAGGGAATTTTCTTGTGAAATTCCTCTATTGTAAATTACGAGGTTTGTCCCAAATTATGAAATAAAATAATTGGGCATTTTCAAGTCTTAAAAGATCCCGTTAAACTTCCGTTGTCAACTCAAATAATAAATACCACGGGTTTCTGTCCCGCGGCTCCTGGACCGGGTAACACCGGGACGGGGACCGTGACAGAAAAAGGTGGTATCAGAGCCACTGATTTAAGCCAATTAAGTATTTAGAAATACTTAATTTTCTGATTGCCATTCTATGATTCTATTAAACTTTAATTTACAAAATTTTAACTTAGAATTTTGCGTGTTTCTTCATATATGCTAACAACATGAATGAACTATCAGAAGCCCTTCAAAACTTTACTATCCACACCACAGATACCATCGGTACATTCACTGGCTACCAGGCTGATACTGAAGAGCCAATGGTATTCCAAGCTTAACCTCAGGAAAAACCAAAACTGAAAAAGAGAAGAAGACTCGTAGGCTGGAGGCGTGTGCGTAGGAAGAAACCAGCAACACAAAAAGTTATAAAGATTGAGGATCCCAAGGATAAAGGCAAAGGAATAGAGATCGGGGAAAGTTCAGGGCAAGCCCAGGAAATGCCAACCTGGGAGGAGATGGACCGCCAACTGGCAAATAGCGACCTCATCGGACCTGCCGATGAAAACCTCTTCGGTTACCCAGCAGAAGCACAACTTCCAGTTAATCTGGAACCTGCTATCCCAGATCCTATTATCCACCCCCGACCTCTACCAGGAGAGCTAGAAGAATGGTGGACAACTGACTGGCAATTTCAGAATCTCTTGAATAACCCTAACACCTTTTTCCCCCAATTTGACCCTGAGCCTCCACTACATCCACCTATGAGCACAGAAAACCTGGCTGAACTCCGCCACTATGGCGAGGAGCTGGTGGACGCAGGAAATAGAATCCGAGAAGTGGGGGAGAGGATATCATGGAAATACGATGAGAGGGAACGTCGTTTCTGAAGTGCCAGCTGACAGGGATCGTTTGTGGTTGTGGCTACATGTTTAATAATAATAATCATAATAATAAAAAAATTATAATCATGTAAAATAACCTAAAATAAAACTTTTGTAAAATATTTGGTGTGTACGAATGCATATTAAAATATATAAAAATATGGAAGTCGCAAAGTCGACAATTTTGACTATACATGTTAACCTGATTAGGTGCGATTATTGTATTGTGTTTGATTGTTATTTATTTTGTGCTAATAACTTATATATATTAATTACCAGATGGAACACGCTGGTAATGAACCAGTTAACGAAGTTAACCAATCCGAGCAAAACCATGAAGATCAATTTCTGAATAGGCAAGATATAGAAAACATCGTTGCCCAGGGAATAGCAAATGCTATTCCAGCAATCCTTGCTGCTGCCCGAAATCCAGTTGAACCTCCACCGCCTACTCTCAGTAAACGTACTCGTGATGACAACTTCAGTAATAGTATAAATGGAGGTGGTAACAATAATAATGACGATGTAATGCAAGCCCCATTTCTTAAAAGAATGAAAGCTGCAACGCCTGGTTGCACTTATAAGGAATTTCTTGCCTGTAAACCAATTGAATTTGCAGGCAATGAAGGGGCAACTGCAGCACTGCGTTGGTTAGAGAACACCGAAGCAGTAATTAAAATAAGTAAATGTGCTGAGGAAGACAAGGTCATGTACGCATCGCATCTTTTTAAAGAAGGGGCACTAGAATGGTGGAACACATTATTACAAGCCAAGGGAAGTGACATGGCCTATGCCATGAGTTGGGAAGAATTTAAGCGATTGGTGGAGAGAAAATTATGCCCTGAATATGAAAAAGAACAAATGGCAAATAAATTTCTGAGCCACCGAATGGTGGATGTTGATTGTCGAGGATATACATCGACATTCTTCGAATATGCTAGAATTGTACCTACTCTGGCTTCGCCAGAACCGGTACTTATTTCTCACTATATTTGGGGTTTGATTTGCGAGATTCGCGATATCGTCAAAGCTGCGAGACCTCGCACGATTGACGATGCAGTAGAATTAGCCAACACCCTGACCGACTGGCTGGTACGCACAAGAGAAGAAAATCGGAAGAAGGAAGTGGCCCAAAAGATTACCCAAGGATTTCATGTGGGTAATAGTAGTAATTTCAAGAAAAAGGGAACCGGGCAACCTTCCACTACTCCATTTTGCAGTACTTGTAAAAGAAAGCATTTGGGAAGATGCAAAGGATATTGCAATTTCTGCAAAATTCTGGGGCATCAAGAAGAAGATTGGAGGAGGAAGAAATCAACAATCTGCTTCAACTGTGGAGAAGCTGGACATTTTAGGCTAGATTGCCCTAAACTAATCAAACCAGCTGATAACAAAGCCAAACCTGCAGAAGAAACTACCAAGAAGAATGTAAGAGCATTCCAGCTGACTACTCAAGAAGCAGAACTAATTCCTGACGTAATAGCTGGTACGTTCCTAGTTCATGACGTTTATGCAAAAGTATTATTTGACTCTGGTGCAAACCATAGTTTTATAAATACTTCATTTTGCCAAGCTCTTAACCTACCTTTAACCAACCTTAGACAAATTTTTACTGTCGAAACAGCAGATGGGAATTCTGTTAAAATAAATAAGGTTTTGCGAGAAGGAAAGATAGAACTCTTAGGCCATAAATTTTCTGCAAACCTGTTACCTATGGAGTTAGCCGGATTCGATGTTGTATTAGGAATGGATTGGTTAGTAGCTAACCATGCTCGAATCCTCTGTGATAAGAATTCAATAGAAATTCATGCACCCACAGGAGAAATAGTGGTGATTACAGGAGATAAGCCACGTAAGTTACTGAAATTCATTTCAGTAATGAAAGTGGCCAGTTATTCAAGAAAACCAGAAATAGTGTATATGATTTCGGTAATCATTAACACTAAACGTAAAGAACTTAAGGAAATTCCCGTAGTGTCAGAATACTCTGATGTATTCCCAGAAGAACTACCTGGATTACCACCCGATAGGGAAGTAGAATTTAGAATTCATCTAATTCCTGGAACTACACCGATAGCTAAGGCACCTTATCGGTTAGCACCCACCGAAATGCTAGAATTGAAAAAGCAGTTAGATGAATTACTAAGCAAAGGATTTATACAACCCAGTTCATCCCCGTGGGGAGCTCCAGTGTTGTTTGTGAAAAAGAAATATGGGTCAATGAGAATGTGTATCGACTACAGGGAATTAAATTAGGTTACAATTAAGAATCGATACCCATTACCTAGGATTGATGATCTTTTTGATCAACTTCAAGGAGCTAGATATTTTTCTAAGATAGACTTATGCTCTGGATACCATCAGTTGAAAGTACAAGAAGAAGACATACCTAAAACTGCTTTCAGAACTAGGTATGGTCATTACGAGTTTACAGTCATGCCCTTTGGGTTAACAAATGCTCCTGCAGCATTCATGGACATGATGAATAGAATCTGTAAACCGTATTTGGATAAATTTGTAATTGTCTTCATCGACAATATACTCATTTATTCCAAAAATCAGGACGAGCATTGTGAGCACCTACGTGTACTCTTAACTTTGTTAAGAAAAGAGAAGCTTTACGCCAAATTCTCGAAGTGTGAATTTTGGCTACAGGAGGTACAATTTTTAGGACACATGGTGAATTACGAAGGTATTCATGTAGATCCCTCCAAAATAGAAGCGATCACCAAATGGAAGGTCCCGCAATCAGCTATGGAAATTAGAAGTTTTCTAGGATTAGTTGGATACTATAGACGATTCATTAAGGATTTTTCCAAGATAGCAGTACCATTAACTAAGCTAACTTGTAAATCAGTTAAGTTTGAATGGGGATCTAGGCAAGAAGAGGCTTTTAAGATTTTAAAGCAAAGGTTAACGAACGCCCCAATTCTTGCCTTACCAGAAGGGACAGAAAATTTTGAAGTTTACTACGATGCTTCTAAGCTAGGATTAGGATGTGTGCTAATGCAACGCAAGAAGGTAATTGCGTATGCCTCAAGGCAATTGAAAAAGCACGAGGAAAACTATACGACTCATGACTTAGAGTTAGGAGCCATAATTTTTGCCCTTAAGATTTGGAGGCACTATCTGTATGGAAGTAAGTTTACAGTCTATACAGATCATAAGAGTTTAAGATACATATTTGGGCAAAAAGAATTAAATATGAGGCAAAGAAGATGGATGGAAATTCTAAGTGACTACGACTGTGATATTCAATATCACGAAGGAAAGGCAAATGTAGTAGCAGATGCCCAAAGTCGTAAGTATCATGATAAACAACGACGAGTTCGTGCACTTAGGTTAAGCTTACAGTTAGATTTAATGGAACAACTGAAGAATATTCAAGAAACAGCAATCAAGGATGATGCTGAAGGAATGAAAGGAAGAATAAAAGACTTGGAGCAAGGAAGTGATAGAATTTGGAGATTCCATAAGAAATGGATTTGGGTACCTAAACAAGGAGAATTAAGAAACAAGATTTTAGAAGAAGCCCATAAATCTAGATATACCATGCATCCTAGAAATAATAAGATGTACCAAGATTTAAGAAATAGTTTCTGGTGGATAGGAATGAAAAAGGACATAGCCAGGTACGTTTCTAAGTGCTTAACTTGTTCATAAGTTAAGGCAGAACACCAGAAACCCTCAGGTCTACTGCAACAATTAGAAATGCTTGTATGGAAATGGGAACTTATAACCATGGACTTTGTTACTAAGTTGCCCAAAACCAGGAAAGGTAATGACGCGATTTGGGTAATTGTGGATCGATTAACTAAATCAGCTCATTTTCTACCCATGAAGGAAACCTTTAGCATGGAAAGATTAGCCAAATTATACATAGATGAGGTAGTATCCTTACATGGAGTCCCACTCTCCATTGTATCAGATAGGGATAGTCGTTTCACTTCCCATTTCTAGACCAGTTTCCAGGAAGCAATGGGAACACGAATAAATTTAAGTACTGCATACCATCCTCAAATAGACGGACAAAGTGAAAGGACGATCCAAACTCTGGAAGACATGCTCAGAGCATGTGCAATAGATTTTGGAGGAAACTGGGACAACCATTTACCTTTAATTGAATTCTCCTATAACAATAGTTATCATTCAAGCATCGAAGCTGCCCCATTCGAAGCACTGTATGGACGGAAGTGTAGAACTCCAGTTTGTTGGGCAGAAATAGGAGAAAGTCAATTATCAGGTCCTGAAATCGTGCAAGAAACCACTGACAAGATCACTCAAATCAAGGAAAGACTAAAAACGGCTCGAGATCGTCAGAAGAGTTATGCAGACAATAGGCGCAAGCCATTGGAATTTCAAGTTGGAGACAAGGTACTCTTGAAAGTTTCTCCTTGAAAAGGAGTAGTTCGGTTCGGTAAGAAAGGAAAGCTAAGTCCAAGATACGTAGGACCTTTCCCCCTAATTCAACGCATAGGACTAGTTGTTTATCGCTTACAACTACCAGAAGAATTAGCCGGGGTACATGACGTATTTCATGTATCCAACCTCAAGAAATGTTTATCTGATGAATCCCTGGTAGTACCTCTTCCAGACATAGAGGTAAATGAAAAGTTAAAGTTCATAGAGAAACCTCTTCAGATAGAAGACAGAAAGATTAAATTCCTCAAGCATAAAAGATTGGTACTGGTCAAAGTCAAATGGGATTCAAAAAGAGGACCGAAATACACCTGGGAGCTGGAATCGGAGATGAAGCGAAAGTATCCTCACTTATTTCAGTAAATCTCGAGGACGAGATTTTAAATAAGGTGGGGAGGATGCAAGGACTTGCAAAAATGTCCCAAAATGACCCGTAAGTGAAAACCCGGACCCCTTAAACCCTAATGTACATGAAAAACCAAGAAATCAAGAAAATTGGGTTTCACGCGGGCCGCGTAAACCATAAGAGAAGTCTACGCGGGCCGCGTCAACCTAAAGTTAACCGGATAAGCTTCCCAGGCCACGTGGCGCACACGTGGCGCACCTAGGTGTGACACGGAAGCCCTAGTCGTAGACTAGGTGGCTCTCGCGGGCCGCGTAAAAGCCTGTTAAGGCTTACGCGGGCTGCGTAAAACTCATTTTTCTGCTATAAATTGCCTGGACATGGGACTTGCTTCTGTGTTCGAAATTTTCAATCAAAACACACATATTCTGCTCGAAAACAAGTATTTAGGGGTCACGACGCTGCTATGATACAGGGTATTAACTCGATCACTGCTACGATACAATGTCCGATTGATTGAAACCAATCCGATGGATGTTTAAGTGCTGCCCAAACTAGGGCTATACTTTGTCATTCGTCGTGAGGGTTTTGATTTCATGAGCCTATCGTAAATGTTGTATTAAGTTACTGACCTAGTTTCGTGTGCATTGTTGTTTAAATTAGGTTATCAGGATTATCAGTAGGCTAAACTCTGCCCGTCTAAACTTGCAATGTGAGTCATTCTCTTTTTACCAACAATGTTTCACAATACTCCAATCATTTTCAAAAGTTATAATTACAGGGATTAAGTCGTGGTTATCTTAAATCACTGGCTAGTGGGGTATTGTGCACATTACTAATTTCTCACGGTTAGGTTCATCAACCTAACAGTGATAATCATCATTACTTGGGTGAAAGGACCCAATAGTGGTATGACCATCGTCACAAGGCTGTGACACGGCGCCAGATAAAAATAAGATAGTAGCCATTGTAATCGCTCTTATGCTGTAATTCATAACTATGTGTCATTTTATCAAATTTGAGTGACTCGCCAGTATTTCCCCGCTGATAAAATATTTTTAAAACATGTTTCAGGTGACCTACTGTGAATCAAGGAAAAGTGTTACGGAGAACTAATAAAGCTTGAAGTGGTGGCTCAGTAAATAAATAAACATGTTTTGTAAACCATGGAATTTCCTTGTGAAATTCCTCTATTGTAAATTACGGGGTTTGTCCCAAATTATGAAATAATATAATTCGGCATTTTCAAGTCTTAAAAGATCCTGTTAAACTTCCGCTGTCAACTCAAATAATAAATACCATGGGTTTCTGTCAAGCGGCTCCTGGACCGGGTAACACCGGGACGGGGACTGTGACAGAACCCACCAGTCAAGGTCAAGACTGGTGCTGAAGTCAAGGGAAAAGGATATATGGGCACTCTGCCCAAATGTGATGTGTGCCAGTACCGTCATGCTGGCCAGTGCAGAGTTAGGAAGTGTGAATCTTGTGGGAAGGTTGGCCATTCAAAGGAGACATGTTGGGCTGGTACTGGTCGTGGTGGTCAAAGAGGTTATGGAAATGGGAATAACAATCGTGGTGGAAATGGACATGGAAACCGCCCACAAGGAGGAAATGGCGGTAATGGGAATCGTGGTAATTTTGGGAATCAAGCTGGTAGTGGGAACCGTGGAGCAAACAACACTCAAGGTGGTAATGGGAATGGTAATGGTCGGGGACCAGGTTGTTTTAATTATGGAGACGTGGGGCATTTCAAGAGAGAGTGCCCAAAGCTCAATCAAGCTTAAGGAAGGGTTTTCAACATCGGAACGAGGGAAGCTCGCCAAGATCCAAATGTGGTCACTGGTGTGTTCCCTATCAACCAATGCTTTGCATCTGTACTATTTGATACCGGTGCCGATTATAGTTTTGTATCGCTAGAATTTAAGAATATACTTGGGTTGGTAACTAGTAAGCTAGACATTCCGTATTCGATAGAACTAGCAAATGGAAAGCTAGTTGAAGCGAACGAAGTCATTAGAGGTTGCGTGATAGAACTAGGAGAGCACGAGTTTACACTTGATCTACTGCCAGTCGAGTTGGGAAGCTTCGACGTGGTAGTGGGGATGGATTGGTTGTCAAGCAACCGAGCAGAGATCGAATGTCACGAGAAAGTCATTTGCATTCCGATGGCGAATGAAGAAACGGTTGTGGTACATGGAGAGAAGCACGATACGCCCCTAAGGATCATTAGTTGCTTGAAAGCCCGCAGATGTTTGCAGAAAGGATGTGCCGCCTTCTTGGCACACATTGTGGACAAGGAAGCCGCTGAGCCAAAGCTAGAAGACATCTCGGTTGTGAAGGAATATCCTGAGGTCTTCCCCGAAGACTTGCCGGGATTGTCGCCACAGCGACAAGTCGAATTCCACATTGACTTAGTCCCAGGCGTCGCGCCTGTAGCCAAGACACCTTATCGATTTGCGCCTTCAGAAATGAAAGAGCTTTCAACACAACTTCATGAGCTTTTAGACAAGGGATTTATCAGACCAAGCTTCTCGCCTTGGGGAGCTCCAGTTTTGTTCGTTAAGAAGAAAGATGGTAGTTTCCGCATGTGTATCGACTACCGAGAGCTAAACAAGTTGACCATTAAGAATCGGTATCCTTTGCCAAGGATTGATGACCTGTTCGATCAACTACAAGGTTCGAGTTTCTACTCCAAGATCGATCTGCGATCAGGATATCACCAGTTGCGTATACAAGAGGAGAGTATTCCAAAGACTGCCTTCAGAACTCGATATGGACATTACGAGTTCCTGGTTATGCCATTTGGCTTGACAAACGCGCCAGCAGTATTCATGGATTTGATGAATAGAGTTTGTAAGCCGTACCTCGATAAGTTTGTGATCGTGTTTATCGACGATATTTTAATCTACTCGAAGACGAAGGAAGAACATGAGCAACATCTCAGAGCTATCTTAGAGCTGCTCAAGAAAGAGAAATTGTACGCGAAGTTCTCGAAGTGCGAGTTCTGGTTGTGCGAGGTTCAGTTCCTTGGTCACGTGGTTAACGGAGATGGAATCCATGTGGATCCCACAAAGATCGAGGCGATCAAGAATTGGGAGACTCCAAAGACGCCAACCGAGATCCGTCAATTCCTAGGTTTGGCTGGGTATTATCGCAGATTTATTGAGGATTTCTCGAAAATCGCTCAACCATTGACCTCCCTCACTCAGAAGGACAAGAAGTACGAATGGGGAGACAAATAAGAAGAAGCATTTCAGTTGTTGAAGAACAAGCTTTGTGACGCACCCATCTTATCCCTACCCGAGGCACTGATGACTTCGTGGTATATTTCGATGCCTCACGTCAAGGTTTAGGTTGCGTGCTGATGCAGCGACAGAAGGTTATAGCTTATGCTTCGCACCAGTTTCAGATTCACGAGAAAAACTACACCACATATGATTTGGAACTAGGCGCTGTGGTGTTTGCATTAAAGATCTGGCAGTTAGTACCCAATGATGAAGAAACGTTATGCTTCATGAAACGAATTTGGGTTCCTCTCTTTGGTGGTCTGAGAGAAGTAATTTTTGATGAAGCTCACAAGTCACGGTACTCGATCCATCCAGGATCGGATAAGATGTACCAAGATTTAAAGTATTTTTATTGGTGGCCGAGATTGAAAGGCGATGTTGCAACATATGTTGGCAAATGCTTAACTTGTGCCAAGGTAAAGGCCGAATATCAGAAGCCTTCAGGTCTTCTGCAACAACCTGAAATACCCATGTGGAAATGGGAGCAGATTTCAATGGATTTTATAACAAAGTTACCAAGGACATCCAGAGGTCATGATACGATTTGGGTAATCGTGGACCGTCTGACCAAATCCGCACACTTTTTGTCGATCAAGGAGAAAGACAACACTAGCAAGCTCGTTGAGCTGTAACTCAGAGAGATAGTTGCACGGCATGGAGTGCCTCTCTCGATTATCTCTGATAGAGACGGAAGGTTTATATCAAGGATTTGGCAATCCTTCCAAGAAGCCTTTGGTTCTCAGTTGAATCTAAGTACTGCATTCCATCTGCAGACTGATGGCCAGAGAGAACGAACGATTCAAACGTTGGAAGATATGTTACGAGCTTGCGTGATGGATTTGGGTGGTAGTTGGGATACTCACTTACCCTTGGTAGAATTCTCGTACAAGAACAGCTACCATGCGAGCATCCAAGCTGCACCATTTGAAGCTCTCTATGGACGCAAGTGTCGATCACCGTTATGCTGGGCAGACGCGGGTGATAGACAGCTTGTTGGTCCTGAATTGGTTCAAGAGACGATTGATAAGATTACACAGATCCGAGAGTGCATAAAGGCGGCTCGTGATCGACAAAAGAGTTACGCAGACCGAAGGAGGAAACCTCTGGAGTTTGAGGTAGGAGATATGGTTTTGTTAAAGGTCTCACCCTGGAAGGGTGTAGCACGCTTTGGGAAGCGTGGGAAATTGAACCCAAGATACATTGGACCGTTTAAAATCCTGGAAAGGATTGGTCTTGTATCTTACAAGTTGGATCTACCCGCAGAACTGAATGGAGTTCATGATACATTTCATGTATCTAATCTGAAAAAGAGTCCAACTCAGGAAATAGTTGTCATTCCTGCCGATAAAGTCCACATTGACGACACACTCCACTTTACTGAAGAACCTGTTGAGGTTACTGATTGGAAGGTTAACAAGACGCGACGGAGTAGTGTTAAACTCGTCAAGGTTCGTTGGAATGCGCGTCACGGCCCAGAGTTCACTTGGGAGCGTGAGGAACGCATGAAAGCGAAATACCCACAATTGTTCCCCAACACCCTTGCAACTAGTAGCAGAACTAAAATTTCGGGACGAAATTTTCTTAACAGTGGGAGAATGTGACAACTGTCAAAAATCCAGGTATCCGTACGATTAGTTAATATTGATTAGTGCTTAATGACTGTGCTAAATTACAACTGATGACTTAAACTGCTTTCTGAATTTCTGCATCATACTTACATGTGCATCACATATTACATAATGTCACCTCATTATCACATACAAACTTTATTGACATACATGATGCACAAAGCACAGCTAGCACAGTTAGCGGATAACTCAGAAAAATGCTGACGATGTTCAGTGCATAGACAGACAGTGTTTTGAGACCCAGTAAGGGCCAGAGATAAAATACTACACTAGTATAGTGTGTAGGAAAGTGAGGACCATAAAACTGCTTCACTAGGGGATAGTTTAAGTGCCGGGAAGTGCCTAAAACCCACATAAAGTGCAGAATTCTGCATATTTCAGCAAAATTCAGCAACTTAACAAGCTAGTAACATGCAAAAATATGACTAAGTGGTCCTGAATGCTTTCCTAAGTGTCGGGAATCAAAAGTGTCACAAAAGAGTACTTAAAGAACACAAAACGGAATAGTTTGACACTTTAACGAACCGGTATCTAACCGAATAACCGGACACTACCCGAAACACCAAAATTATACTAGAAGCATTGTTTTAATGTTTTTGAGCTAGTTATGATCCCCGAATACCCTAACACGCAATATAACATATCATATGCATGATCACTAACTAATACACTTAGATTTCAACCAAATAACTTAACTTATCATCAACACCCAACTAATTACCCCCCCCCCCCTCATGGATGATTCAAGGTGGCCCCACCACCTTGATCTTCTCAATCTTACTAAGATCCTATATAATCTCATATGATTTGCTAAGAGATTGTGCTTGTACTATTAGAAACATTCTATCCATTGGACAAAACTATTAATTGGTTATAAGAAGCCTTGAACTCATCATTCTTACACACACTTAACACCTTCATCTATCTCCCTCTCCTCCTCTCCCTCTCGACCGAACATAGCACCACCACCACCACCATTTCGATCTCACTTCTAACCATTCCAAGATCATTCTAAGGTGTAAGGAGCCATACAAAGGAGCTTGGTGCTTGTGGATCTTGAAGGACATCCATCAATTGCTTTTATCCATCACTTTTGTTATCACTATCTCTTGTGTTCATCCCTAGCCTTTGTGCTAGTTGTAAGACTCTCATGATCCTTATTTACTTCATATGTTGTTGGTTAAATGATGATGAACATTGATAAACTTGATGAACACTAAAAGACATAAACATGAATCATGAACATAAGCTTGATATATGATGAAACTATGTTGTTTAGTGTATGAATGATACATGCTTGTTATTTACTTGAGATTATGATGTTGATCATCATAAGGAGCTTGCTAGATTGTGATTAAACACATGATCTAGCAAGAGAGAGGATGATTATGTGATAAAACAAGATGATCATCCTCATGTGTTGAGCATGAACTTGAAGAATAAAGTGATTTCTTGAAAAAATAATAAACAAAGTGAGTTAGTAATCTTATGGATCTAAGATTTATGAATGGTTTTCCAAAAGAACCAAGTTCAAAATGTGATTTTTAGAAGATCTTGGTTCTTACTTAATTATACACTATTTTTTGTGGTAAAACAAGTATAAGAACACTTTGTTTACAAGAAAAATTCAAAGGAATGATTTTTGGAAAAATCATCTAACAAGTTGTAAACACTCAAATCTTTCAAGAATGAGATTTTTAAAGAAATAAACACACTTTAAGGAGTAACTAAGTCTACTAAACATACTACCAAGTTACTACAAGTTTTTATGAAAACTCAAGTTCATGATCATTATGTAGATAGCTTTGTTTTAGCACTTGGTAAGTGTAGATTGATTGTTGATTGTTTATGATGATTTTTGAAAAGAAAATGATATGCTTTAATAGCATGGACACCTCCATTTTTAGGGGAAACTATGGCAAAATTTTCTAAAAATACAAACACTTAGAAAAATATTTTCTAAACAAGTATTTACAAGTGAGTTTTAACCATGGTTTTCAATATAAACTTCGCCATAGATTTTGTTACAAAAATACAAGTATCGGAGGTTGGTTTTTATAAATAAAAATGGGTAAATATATATTTAGAATATATATGTATATTAAGACACTTGTGTGAATATTTGTATACTTTGTGAAATAGTTATATTATTTTAGGGTAAAATAATATAACTTAACATAATACCAAGAAATTACAATCCAAAATATTACCAAAAATCACAAGGAATAAATATATAAGTTACACACTTGATATTGTGAAACCAAACGATAGAACGTAACTTACAAAATATTCCGGAAAATACCGTTATAAATGTATTTTTAGTAAATAATATTTTGGATACAAGAAATGAAAGTATGACTTTTATTATTACAAAGTATATCATATTTTCGACAAGGAGAAAATATATATTTTTGGAAGTTAAAATATATTTTCTCGGAATATTTAGAAGATATATGATTTTTGGGAAAAAATATATATTTTCTTGAAATACATTATTTTTTGACAAAATAAGTTTATATATATTTTCTAAGTGAGACTTGAAAATATATTATTTTGGGATTACAAATACAAGAATACAAAAATACATGTATGAGATACCCCCATCCTTGGGAAGGTAATACGAAAATAAATACTTGAGAAGTATTAATACAAAAATACTGTTTAAACAATTATTCCAAAATTAAATATAATTTAAAGTTAAAATAATTATTATCTTAACAAGTAATTATAACTTGGAATAATATTGGGAACATAAGGAACATAACTCAAAAACGTTAAACTCTAAGCTTAGGCACGGCCCGTTCGTTTAATAGACATTAGTACGCTGTAGGTAGTCGGGTTTGCTGAGGAGATTTGGGTTACTATTCTGAAGACGCAATACAGTGAGTTCATGTCCCCCTTTTCTTTTAACTGTTTTCAGTTTTATAACTTCGGGGGTGAAATACATGTTACAATTGTTTACAAACGTTTTATACATTGTATGATTAGCTAAGGAGGGCTACTGCTTGATCATGTGAAAGGTGGGTATAACACTTAAGGCCATTAATCCTCGTCGTAGGACCGAGGGACATGAGTGATAGATCTATTTGGGTGTAGCGAGCCCACACCCATGCGGACCAAGGTGGCCCATGTGGTGACTATGTCTTATTCCCGGAGACAAATTTGCTAGGTTTGAGTTTTCCTGCACCATTTCACACATACCATTGGCCTTGCAAACCATTGGTGATCTGTTTTTCCTTATTGCTACATACCAGGGACATACATACATACAAGACATACTTTAAAGGTTTATTCATACACAAACGCATGAACTCGCTCAACTTTTGTTGATGTTTTTAAACTACATGTATTTCAGAGAACTGAGTGGATCTGGCAGGTGTTTGCATGTTTTCAAGATGCGTTTAAATAAAAAATGTCATCCGAGGTCGTAGGGTTTAGGATATGTATCTTACTCCTGGACGAGATACATAGTCCTAAGCTCGGGTTGGTTTAAGTTATGTTGTCGAGTCTTCGTGAACTCATTAAAACATATTATGGTTTGTAATTTAAATTTGGTGTCGATGTTTCAAACAAGTGTGTTGTGGTATTTTAAAACTTAATTTTTATGGATGAATATCTTTTGGTTTTATCATATAGCATTGTTATGATTGAATACTATGGTATTAAAAAGTCACACCAATAACCACGCTTCCGCAAAAGTCAGGGTGTGACACGAAGAACACGGAAACACCCCCAAATTCGTACGCCACCGAATCCCTCTCATGTCCCCAAACCCTCAATTCCAACCCAAATCACCTTCATATGATTAGCAGTAACACGACAAACATCATCAGCAAACGAAGAACACGGAAACACCCCCAAATCCGTACGCCATTGAATCCCTCTCATATCCCAAAACCCTCAATTCCAACCTAAATCACCTTCTGATGATTTACCAGATAATAAATCTTCCAGTAACACCTCCATCCAAAATTCATAAATATAACACTCCCAATATCTCAACATCCCGTTTCCCTTTACACACTCCAAATTTACTCTCAAATATCTACAAATTTCTGCATTTCTTAAAGAACATCAAAGTCAAAACCAAAAGGTTTGACTTTCACATTTCTACTTATTTCCTTTAGTTTTCAGTTTACTTGTTGTTTGCACTTGTTTTTATCATGAATCCAAGACCTTAAACCTTCTATTTAATTCATAAACAAGTATGGTTAAGGCTTCTTTTCCGGATTCTTTACATTTATGCACATTCTTGACTATTATACCCTCTAACTGTAACTTGACTTCCAGCCTGTTACCAAACCAAAACACCAACCTTAAGTGTTCGTGTGTTACAGTTGGGACTTGTATAAGTGAACATACATGACCTAACATTTTGCCTTCATGTTCTTTTCCTTTATTCGTGTTCATGCATTTATTTAACCCGTTTGGGGCTATTTCGCCAAAACCAAACTAAGACACCAAACTAGCCTAATGTTTGGATGTTTTGTGTTAAGGTAGGCATATGTAGTGGTCAAGGGTGCAAATCTCATCATCTACTTACTTGCATGAACATGTTGCATCATTTCTCCATTATTGCATATTCTCCTAAAACTGAACCGAAATCCTACCAACTAAATGGACGGTGATTTCATGTTATGGTGAAACTCTTATGAGATTTGTGGGAAGATTCATCCTTATTTTTATTTCTGAATTTTCTGGAATTTTTATTGTTTTATATTAACTTTTGCTATTTTTAAGCATTATTATCCCCTTAAAATCCATTTAAAAATCAAGTAAAATATGATAAATATTTTTGGGCAGAAAATAAATATTAAAATTATAAGAACTTTATTTTTTCAATTTTATTATGTATTTTTTCAGATAAATTATTTATTTACTTATCCTTTACCTATTATTATAAAAACCTAGTTTAAATAAATTAAACTAGATGTTTGACACTTTATAGAAATATGACAAAAACTTAGTATCCCTATTTATCTAGACATTATATACCACTTCGTACATAGTAGTTTCATATAAGAAATTTATATGATTATTTAAACTATTATACATAAACATTTTCGGTTAATCAATTTATGAGATTTTATCCTTTTATATTACCTTTGCATTTTCATTTCCTTTCATTGAAATCTTTCATTTATACTTTTACTTAAATATAACCATGCCCTTACATATTTACGTTTTACCCCTTTAGGCTAGACATCGCTTTCGCTCGTCCTACCTTTACACTCGTTCGTGACTTATCTCGGTTAACTTCGCAAAGAGTATAGATGTTCTCTATTTACTTTTACACTGTTTGGGATGAAAACATGTTCATATATCAAAAACACTACAAATTACACATGCTTATTCAAATACAGATCCACTTACATGTTCATAGTCTATATGGCATACGTGATACATACTTGTTTACAATTGTTCCTATGCTAAATTCATTAACCTTGCAAGATACCCTTGACATGTATAGCGCTATAGGATTGACAACCCACCTAGATAGATCCTTACGGATATGTGGTCCTTGTTAAGTTTTACATAGTACTTAGCACTTCGATGCTAAGGATTCAATTGTCTTACATTTAGGTTTGAATTTGCCTCGTGTACTCATATGTTACACGATTGCCATATTAGATACTTGTGGCATGTGGATTATGCTCTTTTTACACTTATGTTATATGTATCAAACTTGAATACTCGCCAACTTTTTGTTGATCTTTATTTGAACATGTTTTCAGGTAATGCATGAGGTGATGTTGACACAGGATTGCTATCACATAGGACTTGGACTTAGAATTTAAATTTAATCAAATGTTCTGTTGTCGTTTCTTTTGTTAAACGGTGTGTTTTCCTTCAAGTATTGTATGACAATTTAAATTTCAATGGTTAATATATTTCAACTTTAGTGCTATGATGTCTTTGAGCAATCTACTCTGTCTCACTCTGATGTTTCCGCCATCGGTTGGGGTCTGACAATCATATCAACTTTGTGTAAGTACAGATTATTATATATGGGAAGGTTAACGTACAATATTCCTTAATGTAATGGTACGATATGAAATTATGCATATTATAAAACTCAAAACCCTAATACCGTATGAACAAAACCAAAACCACGCATGAACAAAACCATAAATCACGCATGAACAAAAATCATAATCGTGCGTGATTATCGTTTTTCTTCATGTGTGATTATGGTTTTTTATTCATGCGTGATTAGGGTTTTGAGTTTTATAACATGTGTAATTTCATATTGTATCATCGCACATTAAGGTGTATTGTATTTTACACTTTCACTATATATATATATATATATATATATATGTGTGTGTGTATCTTTTTTTTTTTAATTATTTATAAAAATGTTATTTTAATTTTATAATTAAATTTGATTTACAATCTTTTAAAATACGATGTTTTATAAAATTTCAAGTATACCGTGTTACGACGTTTGTAACTTTATCTACATCTCTTTTTTTTAAACCGACTTATGATTAGTATTGTACAAAAGTAAACGAAACATAAACGTACATGTCATCAAAGCTATTTAGATTTCCATTTTAAATAAATTGACGTTGTTTACTATTTTTTTATTCTAATAAACAATATAAAGTTTTCAAATTTTTGAATATACAGTTGCAACGTCCTTTTTTTATCTATGTTTTGTTAAAAGGTTTGTTCAAAATATATTCTTTTTGTTGTTTTTAACGTATCGAACCAAACCGATGTCGTATGAACAACTTTGGTAGCAGTACTGGTATTCGTATTTTATGGTTTCCAACATAAATTTCGTTGAAAACAGAGATATATTACGCAATAGAATATTTGTTTATAGCGTAAGCTATAGCGAGTGTCGGTACATATGTGTTATCGTGATGGATTGAACTGATACAGTCCCAATAATATCGGGTTCACATCAATTCGACCGACCAACACCGGTACCGATATCGTCATTAACGAAACCATTACTGATATTCATTTTTATAATTTCAAATTGATTTAAACACGTGTTAATATCCTTTTATACAAATCACAACTTTATATTTTAAGTTATCTATCAGTTATATCAGAACGTGTAGCATATGGATATTATGGTATTCTCGACGCAACACACACGGGAATTCTGCTAGTTAACAAACATTTTTAACGTTGATTAGTAGTTAAAAGAACCAAACGCATTACAGTATAATAAACAACATAGAGAATTATTATTTTTTATTAATTTATTTTATCTTCGAAGAACGAACTCATAATTTAAAAAAATAAACATAACCGTAATACCATATTCTTTAATTAAATCTATTATATGAGTAAATTACAAGTTTTGTCCTTTATGTTTGTCCAAAATTGCAGGCGTTGTCCTTTGTCTTTAAAATTGATGAGTTTTGTCCTTAATGTTTGCAAATCTTGCACGTTATGTCCTTTAGGCCAAACCCAGTTAGATTTTTTGGTTAAATGAAGGCATGTGCAGGGCACATGAGGGTAGAAATGTCATTTTACCTCTTTAGGGGCTATCAAGTAAATAACTTATATATAAGGGACTATATATGTAAAAATATTATAGAATAGGATATAAATTAAAAAAATCTAATTAAAAAACTCTCTCTCTCCCTGTCCACGCCTCTCCATTCTCCCTCTCTCTCAAAACCTAAAAACCTGCAACAATTCATCTTTAAAAGTTGCTGAAGAAGATCGAACAATTCATCTTTAAAACCTGTCATACGCCTCTCCATTCTCCATTCCCCCTCTCTCTCAAAACCTAAAAACCGACCCATCTTCACCTCTCCTCTCTGATCGATAGTTGTAGATTGTTCAGATCAGAAGTTGCTGAAGAAGATCGAACACAATTCGCCACTTTCATCTCCGTCATGTTCGGCCACCGCGGCGATTTTCTCCACTCCCACCACCGCCACCGTTGCCATCGCCGCCGGTGCCGACCGGGAGCTGCTCCACTCACTGCCCATCTTTGGTTGCCGGAGGATCCCATCGGCCTACACCGGCCGGATCTATTTAAGATTGTGCCGGATCTGATCGGCGACGGTTCAGATTCCGACCAAGACTTTTGCGAGATCTGTTTGGGTTGTTTTTTTTTTTAATTTGGGTTTTCTTTAATATGGTTTTTGTTGAATTTGTAGCTTGATATGAAATTGGTTTGATTTTAAGTATTGTGTTGATGAAAAGCTGTTTAATTTTGGTTGATTTGATTGAGATTAGGGTGGTGGTGGTGGTGGTGGTGGTGGTGGTTGTGTGGTGGATTCCTTTAAACACCATTTAAGTAATTATAGTAACAGCAACACTCTAAATGTTTAGTTTGTGTTCAAGGAATGTTCTACAAACTAATTGCCTACTGCTATCCAGTTTCTACCAAAAATGTTTAAAGAATGTTCTACAAATGTGAGCAGAGGAGGTGGAGGTGGAGGGTGGTAGTGGCGGTGGAGGGTGGTGGCGGTGGCGGTGGAGGGTGAGGGTGGTGGTGATGGAGGTTATATATATAGGGGAAGGTTCATTTGAGAATAAAATTTTATTGAGAAAAAAAAGAATAAAAGGGTATAATTGTAAAACATTAAATATTTTTTTTTTCTCATCTCATTTATTATCATGTTTGACTAATTAATTAGTCATTAAGACTATAATCCTCCACACTAAATATTTTTGCCTACACACATCAAAAGTTATCCTACACATTTCGAAATTTATCTTACACATATTGAAATTTATCCTACACAACTCGTAATTTATCCTACACGCCTCGTATTTATCCTACACTTTAAATGAATTTTTATTTTTATTTTTTGTGAAAAAATATATATATCTTAAAAATAAGTTACAAATTTAATATAGTTAGTTATTAAAGATGAAACTACCAATTAATGATGTATGTAAGTTTACTAATTTATCCTTATAGTTACATTAAGTACAAATATTAAATGAAGTCTAATGAAGCATTCCTATTGGTTGAAATTTCTTCTTTTTTCTTCTTATAAAGAATTTCTTCTCATTTGAACCCTCCACTATATATATATAGTTAAAATAATAATAATATTTTTAATTATTTTGTTTTATTTTTTAAATACTAATAAATAAATGAGATAAAAAGACTAAAATGCCCTTATGTGCCTTGCACATATTCAGTTTTAACCAAAAAATCTAACTGGGTTTAGACTAAAGGACATAACGTGCAAGATTTGCAAACATTAAGGACAAAACTCATCAATTTTGAAGACAAAGGACAGCGCCTGCAATTTTGGACAAACATAAAGGACAAAACTTGTAATTTACTCCTATTATATTTATGACATTTAATTATGTCGAAAGTACAACCTTAATGAAGTCGACAAATAAAATATTAAAATAAAAAGCTAGAATAAAATGAAGGTTATGCCACAAATTGTTGAATAGAATACAAAACAAATATAAAGCCGAGCTGAGCCAAGTAAGCAAGCCTTCCTACGTCTTGATTGTCTTCGACAGCACCTTTCAACTTCAAGTTTCACCCCATTCTAATTGGCTCAGCTCTTTGACGCGAGCCGACTCTTGTGAATCTTCTTACTTTCGGATGGCCAATTATATCCCAACACCTGTCCACTCACTCTTACAACTTACAATTTGGGCACTCTTTGGTTTACAAGTTGCAAACACATTTCCAAAACGACGCCGATTCGTACTTGACACCCCCCCTTCCATTTCCATTCTCCGAATACGGAACCTCTCTTTGCATCCATCATCCCATTTTGATTTATTTAATATTATTTTATTATTATTTTTTAGAAATAAAGAGGGTTCACTTCACTCTTTGATCCGATGATTCATAGATACATTTAAGGTTTGTTGTTTTTTTAACTTTGTTTCCCTCCATTTGGAACATCAACCGTCATTCAAAAAGACCTCTTTAAACATCAACTGTCATTTGAATCTGTTTTTTCAACGGATATATAACTTAACCAAACCTTTTATAACTTTCTTTCAAATACTTCCCATCATCCAAATCAGTTTACAACCTTCTCTCCCCTTCCTCGTCTTCTCCATTAAAAAACACAAAAACTCAATTCCATCATTGATCATCACCAGCAAGCAGAAGTACCAAACCATACACATGAACCATTAAATCTTCTTCACCATATCTTGTAGGTCTTGCTAGTTGTGCTTTGGTGATTTGGGATGATGATCATCTTCATCATCACCGTCATCATCATCATCGCTATCTCGCTTTCTCTTACTTGAAGAAGCTGGAAGATGCACCTCATCATCATCGTCGTCGTCTTCCTCCTCCACTTCAGGAACATCTTCTTCATCCCCAACACCTTCTGCAACCTGCGCAACTGGTTGTACCAGGTACCCTGTATCAACATCCTCTTCTTCCTGCTACCATTAAACCACACTTGGTTAAACTTACATAACTAAAAACAAAAACAAAAATAGCAATATCAACAGTTTCCAGATTACATCAAAAATTAAACTCACATAACTTAAAACAGAGCACGAAAACAAAAATGAAAATTCCCATAACAGTTTCCAAATTACAGCAAAAATTAGCTCATTTAAAACGGAGACTTCCTTGTTTCAAAGAAAATTTCCATAAACACCGGAGCCAATTTAACAACTTTTGCCATGATTTGGGATGAACTGGTCATCAAACAATGAAGCAAATTGACATAAAGAAACAAAATAGAATATACCAACTATGATATTTCCGTATGTACAAGATTAAAGGCTCATACAATCTGTTTTACCACAACTAACCATACATATTACGAGTCATAACAAAGAAGCAAACTGACATAAAGAAACAGAAGAGGAAATGGCAGAAAATTAAAAGTTTTTCAGAGATGATAAAGCACATACAAGAGGTTACATGAATAATAAAAGCCTCTGTACGACTCATTAGAGCAATCACATGACATGCATAACTAGAGGACATTCCAATAATTACTGGCTAAGCTAAAGACCAACAGCATGTTTGAAGAACAAGATAATTCAATTATGGGACCTTTAATCTCGTACTAAAATATGAACAATAACAGATTTTAACATTGTTTTTGCAAATAATTCACTTATGGTACCTTTTAAATCAATAATCTGGCGATAAATAGAGATGATAATATTATCATTATTCATTAAATGAACAGACACGCACAGATGTTATTACATCCAACACTTACACAAGACTGCATACATGAGATGAAAATATACCAAAAGTTAAACAGATGTCCTATTGCTCTTTCACAAACCACCAAAACCCAAAAAAGGTGCAACAAGAAATCCTATACGTCTCAAAACAAACTCCACCAAAGACGATGACTATACGTAAAATCGTAATTACAGGAAATTAATCGAAGAAAATATTGCTCAAAAGCAACAAAACGCCATATCTTGTGCACAAAAAATGAGTCTCTTATCAGAAAGAGTGACAATCAGGCAACCTATATTATTCACTACACATATCAAAAAATATATATATATTACCAGCAGATAGCAACAAAGCATATTAAAATGATGGGCAAACACAAAAGTACAGCACATAGAAAATTAACAAGTTTATGGTAAAAGAATATAACAAAACAAAGAAAAAAGAAACTACCTCATCCTCAGCGTCTTCGTCATCTTCAAAATCTCCTTCTTCAACGCCAACCTCCTCTTCTCCAGTTTCTCCATCATCATCTTCATCTACATCATCTTCACCCTGCTCATGTCCATCGATTTCACCTTCTGTGCTAGTTACCCACCCAGAACTCCCAGGCTCACCTACGTCACCATCATCGTTATCAACCTCATCATCATCATCCTCATCGTCTTCTTCTTCCTCGTCTTCAACCCCATCTTCTTCATCATCGCTATCCTCAACCTCGTGAACCTCAATCACATCCTCCTCATCCTCACCTTCCTCCTCGTCAATCTCATCCGAATCATCATCACCATCACCGTCCTCATCGTCATCCTCCACATCAGCAGGCTCACCATGAAAACCATTCGCCTGACCACCGACACCATTCGACCCATTTTCATTCACCCCTCGCACGATCTCCGACTCCTCCTCGTCCGCATCACTCTCATCATCCTCATCCACATCCACCACACCATCCTGCCCTACAACATGTCCGTTAGTCAACCGATTCGGCCCTTTCTCCTCACCGTCCACCTCTCCACTTCCAGGATCATCCTCTTCCTGGTCCTCCTCCTCTTCTTCCTCTTCCTCGTCATCATCATCCTCATCGTCTGACTCCGGCCGCTCGTTCTCATCCACATCCATCTTATCCAAATACTTCAGCGATTTAATCAATCCAAACACTCTAGATCTATAATCCTTAACCCTAGTAACCGGACACTCATACAGATCAAGCGAAACAAGCCTCAACTCCGCCAACGGCCTCAAATCATCAATCTCCTGAATCCGATTATTCGACAAATCTAAATCTCGCAACGACTCCAAACCTGCCTGAACCAGAAACTCCAAACCGCCAGCAATCCGATTATCAGATAATATCAATTTCTGCAGGTTCTGCAACCGCGGAAACTGTTCAAGCGACGAAACACCTATATTCGCGATCGATAACTGTTGCAGGTCCGGAAACTTCTGGAACAACGACGGATGCGGCAAACGGCCGTGAACGCACTTCACGGCACCGTCAAGCGTTAAAGTCCGGACCGCCGCCGTGTCTCGCTGGCCATCTAACGCCGTTTCCACCGCTCTCTCCCAGATCTCGTCCATTATACGCTCAAATTTTATGAAAATTTAGGTTTTTTGCAGATTTCCTAACAAAATTGATGTTTTAAACAACCAATTTAACTGACGGATGAGAAATTGAGAAGAATCTAACCTTGTTCTTTTGCAGCTAATATTGAGATTGAGAAAAAAAATTGCTAAAACCCTAATTTTTCAGGTGTATGTGTATGTTGATATGATAATGGAGCCCCGAGTAATCACACAAACGTATTGCTTGGGTTAAACAAACCTAACCCTAGAGTTTAGATATTTTGTCTGGCTCCGGATTGGGATGGATTTGTGATCGTTGGATTAGGAGCACACGGATAGCTGACATGGAGGAAATGTACGGTGGAGATTGGGTGTTGGTGTGTTTGTTGGTTTTACGAAAAACAGAGGTATTGGGAGTGGGGTGCGGTGACAGATTACGAATATGCCTTGGATATTCCGTCATTTTACGATACTGCCACTTCGTTATTATTATCTTTCTTTTCTTGATAGTTCTAAAGATATATATATTTTTACGGCAAATTTGGATTAACTAGGGTTAAGACTCGCCCGCGTTGCGGCGCGGGTACATCGTAAACATTGAATGGATTAGTCCAAACGTTATACGATGCATTAACCATATGAAAACACACATTTCGACGTATCCAGTTAAACTCAATGTAACCTGTATAAGCATTGTCATTGGATCAAACGTAAAGTAAATGGAATTCATGTCAAACAATAACTTGAATTTATACGAAACGTACATAAAAATATGCACGTAAAATGGTTTCTTTAAACGAAAATGTATTATACCTGACCTGACTCGTCTATAAAAAAAGTTTACGTCGGAATGCAGAAGAAATCATATTTATACATACTCGTACATAAAACATGCACGTAAAAATAGTTTTTATGTAAAGGAAGTATAGGGGTAAGCCGAAACAAAATATTAGTAAAAAATTTAATAGGTTAAAAACGTTCGTAAAACCGTGCAAGTAGCACCAATGCCACAACGACATCGACTCTCAACATCGTAAAAATAAAATAGATAAAATGGTAAAAATTACACTGAACGAAAAGGAGACTAAAATCGTTGAACCACGCACACCCGTTACAGTGTGTTAATGCGAAGAAATTAACCAGAAACGCAAAATGTAGAAAATAATAACTTAGTCGATCTAGGACCCGCCCGTTGCGGCGAAGTTTTCAAAAGGGAAAAAATGGGCGTGTTGCGACGGGTCTGTCAAATATGGAGAAATAGAGCCAAAACGTTGAACCTCACATGCACGCTACGACATGTTAACTCGCAAAATTTAGAACGAAACGTAAAACGAAAAACTTGCGAAAGATAAAAAGTATGGAGGACCAAAGTTATAAATAATAAAGTGTTGTGGTAAATTACAAAAGATAAAAAGTATGGAGGACCAAAGTAGTAAATAATAAAGTGTTGTGGTAACTTACAAAAGATGAAAAAGTTTGAGTTAAAAGTAAAAATTTTAAATGGGTTAAATGTAAAAGATAAAACTTTAAGGTTGAAAGTGGAAAATCAAGTAATGGATTAAAATGTAAAAGATAAAACTTTAAGGTTGAAAGTGGAAAGTCAAGTTTTTTTTTTTGAAAAATTCCCTAAGCATAGGGTACAAGTTATGATGCACAAAAAAGTTGATAAGTTATATATGGAATAATATCATGGGGAAAGTTCTTCTACAAATAATGTTAACATACTAAATATATAAATGAGTAAACTTCCGTTTTGCTCCCTGTGGTTTGGTCACTTTAACGGTTTTGCCCCAAACCTTTCAAAATAGTCATTTTACTCTCTGATCTATGAAGGCCTTCATGATTTTGCTCCCCGCCCCTAAACGCCATCCATTTTAACTGTTAAACCCTGTCACGTGCAAAACACCTGAGGGCAGTTATGTCTTTTCCCTAACAACCCATTTCCCCATTCCATCTTCTTCTTCATTGCCTTCAAAACCCTAACTTCCATGGCATCTTCTATCGTCCTCTTCATGCCCTGCAATCTGAATTCTGAAACCAACATCTTCAAAAATAGTACAAGTCATCAATGCATATATCTATGAAACAAACAATATCCAGTTCAATTTAAGTAGAAACTAAAACCATATTCTTAATCCAAACCACAATCAGTTCCAGTTCCAATCACTATATACAATTAAGTTTTCAATTCCAATTCAAACAGAAACCAAAACATAATTCATCAACAAAAAACATCAGCAATTACTCTAACACTAACAATGAAGCCCTAACACAGATCCACTTTTCACCTCAATCACCACACCACAATTCACTCCACTCTCACCTCTATGAGTAAATATCTTCAAAACCCTAACCCAACCTACCAGCTTCATCCCCATCTCAATCTCCATCGTCTCTCCACTCATCCCAAATACCGGTCCACCACCATTCCCCACCGTCTCCGCCGCCATGACCAGCCGGTCAAACCTGTCACTATCTCCACCGCATCCCGCCGGTGAACGTGTTCTCCTGCGTACGTCACAATCAGCATCTTCGAATCGTCCACCGCTAACTCCACACACTTCCTCGCCGGATATCCTTTTCCGGTACTACACTTGTAGTAAACTCTACACATTTCACACAAATTCAAATCAATATAGGCATATATTTTCGATTTATCGACGGTAGTCGAGTATAAATCAGTAATATAATGTGTGCAATTCAAGTATTTTTGATGATTGAGTACCTAGGGTTTGGTGAATGGTAGCATGAGGCGGTTCTGGTTTGTGGCTGGTGGTGGTACACTGGTACCTAGGGTTGAGAAAAAGAGACAGGATGAAGAAAAGATGAATTGATGTAGAGAGAGAAGATAGTGTGTAGAGAGAAGATGAATATGATATAATATATAAATATCTTTATAACTGAATTACTAAAATGCCCTTACTTTTATTTTTAAAATTACCAAAATGTCCTTCTAGTTAACAGACATTATGGATGGAGTTAGAGGCGGGGGGGGGGGGGGGGGGGGGGGGCAAAATCATGAAGGCCTTCATAGATCAGGGAGTAAAATGGCTATTTTGAAAGGTTTGGGGCAAAACCGTTAAAGTGACCAAACCACAGGGAGCAAAACGGAAGTTTACTCTATATAAATTGAAGGAAAAGTCAAAAACACAAGGTGGCATTTTTGTAATTATCTATAACTATCAAAGTTACTCTACAAATGTATATAAAAAACCTAAAAAAAACCCTAACCCCCCTCCCCCCCCCCCCCAAAAAAAAAAAAACCTAAACCCCCCTCCCCACCCCCCAAAAAACCTAACCCCCCCCCCCCACCCAAGCTGCTAAAAACTAAATCCCAAAAAAACCTTAAAAAAATCTAAAAAAATAAAAAAAAAAACATACAAAATAATTTTTTTATATATTTTATAAAATAATCGCTACTTTTACTAGCAAATTTTTTTTTTTACAAAACGTAGCGATTTTTTATAAAAAATATTTTAAAAAAATTGTGTATTTTTGGTTGAGTTCACATTTGTATAGTAACTTATAGTTGGTGGTAATTACAAAAATGCCACCTTGTCTTTTCGACTTTTCCTTCAATTTGTATGTTTAGTAGGTTAAGTTTATTTGTATTTGATCTTTTGCCTTAATATCATTGTGTGATTATAGAAGAAAACCCAAAAAATCTAAAAAAAATCTTATTATAAAAATCAAATTTATGATCTAATAATTACTAAATTTATCTTATCCCTAAAATACCATTAGACTATAATATCATAAGCTTTTCTTTATTGATTCACTAGGTTATTGCTCCGTGTAATACACGGGGTGAATCATAATTATAATGTGAACAAAAAAATATGTTCATAATATGATCTAAGTATATATAATATAGAGTAATATGCAGACCAAATACGAAATAAATATTGAAGTTTGTATAGTCATTCATAATAATATGACATGTTATTTGTTTTAGGATTTGTCATAGGAACTTAAAATTTTGTACCACTACTAATCAGTGGCGGAACTAGCCCATTAAATCAGGGGTATCCTAAAAAAACTATCGTGCAATCATACAATATTAAAAAAATGACAATAAATAAATAAAGTAAAAAAATACCTAATAGATCTGTCATCCTTTTTTCATAGCTTGAAATCGTTTCATCAGATTGTCGTCTTTTACGTACTTTATGAAAAAAATCATATTCGACCGCACAAACCATGACATTGTTCAAAAGTTCCATGCCCATTCGATTGCGTAAATCCGTCTTGACAAGTTAAATTCTGCATATTGCATTAACTATAAAAGTAAAATTCTGTACAAACTTTAAAATTTTGCATAAACTAGAAATGGTGTAATGGGAAGGGCTTGATTGGGGGCTTGGTTGATGATTATATAATAATTAGAATAGTACCCGCCGCGTTGCGGCCGGGTTCACCCTCATATTCACAGAGAAGATTCCCAACATTTTCTTCCTTTATACACACTGCATTTCAACACAAATGAAGATTCACAATTAACCTAAATATGATGATATATTACACACTTTTCACAAATGTAATGCTTACTTATAATCCCTTTTCCATGGCCCTCTTTTCTCAACAGCCAAAGAACTTCCTGTCAACACATTTAGTCCACTGAAACCATTTTCAAAGTCCTCCATTACTATTTATTACAACTGTCTGAAACGACGCAACAACACAAATGATTGCATCGTCTTTTGGATTATTTTCCATCAACCTTTGCAGTAGGATCTCTAACTCATTCTTCATACTCACAACATTTGTCAAAAGAAATTCAACCTTCACCGAGTCATCTGGTGTTACAATCAGACATGTCACTGACCACCCCAAGTTTCTTTGTAGGCATTGCAAATTTCAAAACTTAATAGGAGGGACTTTATGGTCCACAATGATACCCTTTACTTTCATGATATCTACATAAATAAGACGTAACATAAAAATAGTAAGTAGTAACCATCAAACTTTACACAAATAGGTTGTATAATGGGTAAAAATTGAATTCTAAATGTGTGTCTAACAGTATCAATAACATGAAAATGTGATTACAAATCAGATTATATAGTACCTTTAACGCTTCATGTCTTCAATATAAAGACCCGTGACCTTCTATTTCGAACTGTTAAAACAAAGTTGTATTCTATTCGCCCATATGATACGGTGTTGTGGAACTACAGAGGTGACGGCGTGAGAGTTTGATTCTAGAGTACCGCCATAATCTCCAATCATCCATACGACGAAACTGTAATCAAAATAACCAGTCAACATTAAAGATCTACAATTTCTTGACCATATACATTAACAACAACAAAGTACCTGATTGAAGGGATATGGAAGCAAAGCGAAACAAATGTGTTGAATTTAGGCATCGAACTCGTGGAACACATCGAGAGCCAATGTATTTTCAGTTGATTACATACAAATGCCTATGTGTATAAGAGTCATCGACTCTCAAAACAATAGCCACCACAAACACACATCCATAACCGCTAGATACCGCCAATCTGTTTGTGAAACTGGGGTGACTATGCAAGACATGCATGTTGTTTCTTATAGTCCAGTACTCCAATTTAAAAACAGCAGCACCACCATCAAATTCAACTATAACTAACATTGTGTGTGAGCACAAATAATCAACTAATGGCATGAAATTCCATTGTCAACTACAATACTTAAAACTATGTACACACACACACAATTTACCATCCAGGGCCGGCACTAAGAATTCATGTACCTTGTTCGAGCTCGAAAAAATGTGTCATTATGCCTTAACGAAATTGGGTATTGGGCTCATTAAAGGTCTAAACCTAATGCCAATGGGCTAATAACTAATCTAAATCATAAAAATAGTTTTGTAAGTGGGTCTATGTTGGTGTTTGTATGGGTATATCCTATTAATTTATTTATTTTTACATATACATATCGGAGTTTTTTTAAAAAATAACTTGCCAATGGTTTATTTTGACTGTTTAGATTCTATTGCTTGGTTACGTATAATGTATAATGTTATAATATCAAACGTCGTGAATACGTCAACATAAAAATATAAAAAAGTTACGGTATAATGATGATACGATATCATATGACACGTGACGATAAAATATTAAAAAGTTGAAAATGTGATACAATACGCCACGATACGCTATATTACGATACGTAACGACATGATACGATACAAGGATGATACGATATCATACGACACGACACTATAAAATATTAAAAAGTTAAAAATATGATACGATACACCACAATACGCTATAATAGGATACGTAACGATAAAAAATAATAAAGAGTTTAAAACTTATTAAAACAAAAATAACCAACAACAAAACACCAATAACCAACCCAAAATACCCATAACCACACACAACACACCAAAATTCAAACCTCAAAAAATCAGTGCCTCAGTACGGATCATATAGGCCTATACGATCTGTATAAGCCAGCCGCCAGACATCCCCTGAACATGTCAGTCTGCCATGTTTTAACTTTATCCAATACGGATCGTATAGGCCTATACGATCCGTATTGAATTGTCAAAGTGAAGGGACAGATTCCCTGGTGTGCGAATAGAATCCCCCATACAATAAGTTTTAGAAACCATAATAAGCTGTCTTTGTAACGGTTTTTCTCATCATTAATGCAAGTACTCTGAACCAATAAGATTTTATTACAAGCAATGAGTTAGTTATAAGAATATAACATGACACATCTTGTGTGTTCCCCAAACGCTTATTTCATCAGCTATTAACTAACACTGTTAGCCAATGATCTCTAGATCAAGTGGTGGAAGGCTTGCATTTCTCTTGGGAGATGCAAGTTCTACTCCCACTTGGTGCAGAGTGAGGCACTGGTGGGCAACCTAGGTTCGATCCTTGAGCCAAACGAGTTTTATCGGTAATTTCACTGTCGTGCCTATGGGCGGGTGTCTTACCGGGTTTTCCTCGGAATTGGTGGTGGACTCGAGTTACTCTCGGAGTACTTCATTGGTCCAGTGGGTGCCCCGAGAGTGCTCGGAATTGATTCTGTTGGCCGTAAAAAAAATTAACTAACACTGTTGTTTCCATGCCTAATAAATAAGAGCCTAACTTATCTAGTAGCCTTACACATTCAAGAAGTTACAGTATCTGTTGTTTAAACGATGATGAATCCATGTTGTGTATTGCTTATATTATACACTTAACCAAAATATATATGAACTCAATAGTGACAAATTTGAATCCAATCGTGGATCCCAACTTTAACCCTTAACTATTTCATCTAAAAAAGCTAACTGGACATACAAACATCTATCAGCAATCAGATCATCAAAGCTACAAACATCAAGCACAAGGCCAAAACCACACATTTCATATGCTAATTGTGCGGCTTCTGCCATTCTTTGTAGAACCTCTTTTAACATTCATTTCATCAATAATACTACGTGTCTTTTAAGCCAAGATTAACCAAAATTTTTTCAAACTATTACTGTTATAGATTCCAACTTCCGAGCTTCGAGTATCAAAAATTTTCAACTATTACAGTTTGAGAATCAAGTCTTCTAATTTCTAATCCGATTATCTTTCTATTGCATATAACCTAGCAAGGCAGCAGCCCAAACTTGTATAATCAGGGTAAACACCCAACACGGGCATTATGTCAAGCACCTTGTGTGCATCAAGTACTTGGTAAAGTTCATGACAACAACAACAATAACAACCATCCAAATCAGGGAATAAGAAACTCATTCAGGCAAAACATCAAACATCTTGTGAGCAACATCGAAAGACACCAATAAACAACAACCAACTAAAAAATGCAATTATCTTATGGACCCGTAGCTAACAAATTCAAAGGAAAAGCTAAACAAAGCAAGGTGTAAGAAACTTACAATATGGATCCCAAATTTGGTGGCGAAACAACCTACATTTAGCGTTTCAAAAGAGTACTCAGTTGACTTGAAAACAGAAAGTGAAGTGAAACCCAAATCAGTCCCACATAAACAACAGTTAAACTTGAAATCAGCCAAAAAAAAAAAACATAATTAAACCCCCCGCAACACAAAAAAAAAAAAACCCTAGAACGAAGAATAAATGACGACAATCAAGAACATGCCAAAATAATCAACTCAGACAATACCTAATTTGGAGAGAAAAAACTTGGAAAATGACTGAGGTGTGGGGAAATTATGATGAGAAAACGATTTTATGGAGGGAAGATGCCACCAACACCTATACGCGTCTGAAGCAGCCAACAATACAACCATGACAGGCTTAGTGGTTGATGTCCATCTAACTCTGGTTGTCTCTGTTCTAACTGAAAAAGTGGCAACAGAGTCGTCGGAACCCTAATCTCCACTGTCGTGTTAAACAAAATCCCCTCCACCAATGTTGTCAGGTCTCACACTCATATACCATAGTGACATCTCCGCCGTCTAGACATTCCGGTAACCCCCTTTCTTTTGTCACTGGCGCTGTTAATAGTTGGCCGGAGGCCATGGCCGGCTACCTTCACCGTCTCTTTCTCTCTCTCTGACCCTTCTCATCGTTCTCTCACACCTCTCCTCTTAAAATAAAGAGAAATAAAAAGCTAATATGAAGGCACAACAAATTCTTCATAGCGAACAATATATAAAGCACACTAAACCAACAATGCTTGAAGTACAACCATCAATTGCATAAGTATGTTGTAAATTAGACTTATATATAATTATTAAACTATTTCTTATACATTAACAAATATAATTAAATATTATTAGATATACTTAAAATTAAAAAAAAAAGTTTTATTAACAGGGTCAATAATTCAAAAAATTTAATCATTTTTACTACTTCAAATACTAATTACATTACTATGACTAAGATATTTTGAAAACCCAACAACAGTTTTAAATTTTGTTACAAAATATTATTTTAATAAGCATTTGTGCATTTCCACGTGATTAGAAATTTTAAATTAAAAAGTTGGAAAAAATCAAAGTTTACTTTGGTTGTCAGTCCCATCACTATACAATAAAAAATAGTTTTTCTCTAAAAAGGCATCTTCTCCTTCGTAAAACATTTTACTATCGCTGCAATTTTTTTTGCCGAAAAACATAGATAATTTATACAAACTTTTTTTTCTCTCTTCTTCTCTGATAAGACATAGTGTTAGGGGTATCCTTTTATTATTTTAGAGGTATACTTTGTAAAAGAACGAAAAAATATATATAAAAGATACACTACCAATACTGACTTGAGCCGTAGCCCGTGCTATGGCTAACAAAGCATTGGATCCGCCCTTGCTACTAATATTTATTGTGACATTTTCTTGTTCAAAGGTAACGTGTCTCATTTTATCTGATAATAGATTATTCTGACGGGTTAATGTTAGCATAATATTATATTTTCTATCATCCAAATATAGTTTCCTCACTTTCGCTATCAATAACATTAATATAAGGTATGCTCGTATTCAAAGCTATAAACCAATATGAATTGTACGAAATAATTACTTTTATCACAATTAGTAAGGAAACCAATAAAAACTATTGATAATGTAATATGTCCCATACCATTTGAAAGGTCTGAAAAGAGATTTCTAGACAGATAAAAGTAATGTAAATGAATAGACAAAAATTGAATCATTGAATCAACAAAACTAATTAACTATAGTTGAGAAAATACTATGTATAGTGTAATACTTTACATGTACAATTGAACCAATGAGACATATATATAAGTGAAAAAATAAAAATAAAGACATAACTAAGTAAATCTAAATTAAAAAAAAAGATATGACATTTCGAATGTGAAGATACCTTTCACATTCACAGACCTCTACATCTTAGTTGCAATAGGACAAAATATGTATGTTAAGAGTTTACCTTGTTTTAAAACACATATATCTAACTTATCTAAAAATACATGATGTTTTCTATGTGACATAGATAATATGCATATTACTTATTTGACATGGTAAACTTATATAAAAAACATGATGTTTTCTATGTGACATAGATAGTATGCATAGCATACGAAGAGTAAAAAAACATACCTATTATTTAGAATGAAGTGGAGTTTAATCCTAAATATTTGATGTAATATATTGAATATTAAATAATGATTTTTTATATTCTTGACAAAACTTTAATTCTAAAAAAAAATCTTATTTGATTCTAGAAGGGAAAGTAAAACTTACGAAATTGATTAAATGGTTACTAATTTTATGGGTTTTTGTTTAATAATTTCAAATCAAAATTAAATCCATAAATTATAGATTAGATTTAAAACACATTTTAGACTTTAGATTTACAATCAAAATAAAATTCTAATATAATATTTAAATCTTTTTAATTTAAAATTTATCAATAAGTTATTGATGCCCTCGTTGAATGACATGTGTCCCAAATCAGGTTTCTTTTATTATATCGTAAGTATAGATTGGATAATATGTAATCAAGTAAAAAAATTTATTGTTTAATAAATACAAAGGGTTTTCAATATATTTCTTTCTTTTAAGCTGACTTATTACATATTTTCTCAAATAAAAAACAATAATTACATATTTTTTCCTCTCTAACCCATATATATTACATATTTTCCTTTTTCATTAAAATTACTTTTAGAATGACTATTATACCTTAATGAACTATTAAATAAATATATTTCTAATACCATCAATCAATTACGTATTTCTCAGCAAGTGTAAATTAAGGATTTCCACTCATTTCCCAACGACAGTTTTCCTAAAGAAAAACATTAATCAAGAATGAAAATATTCTTCATTAATTATGTGAAATTGAGTGTTCAGGATTCGACGGGTTTAGATGGAAGTTTGGGTAGAATAGAACTAATTCGATATAAAATTATTAAGAATGGAGTAGAAGCAGAAGATCTTGTCATAAGTCGAATGCTTCATTCATACCGAAAGAATATACATCATTTACATGCTGGTGAAAAAATTTCTCCAACATTTCCCCTCTAGGAACTCCAAAACTTAACAACTCACGAACACACGACAACATTTCTTCAGAATGTACTTGAGGTTTGGGACGGATGTACTTCCGTGCGAATGTACTAGTCCGTGCGAAGGTGTTACTTTCGTACGAAGGTGTTTCCTTCGTACGAAGTTACATCCGTACGAAGTTTACATTCGTACAAACCTCTCTCGACCTATCTAAAGTCATGTGTTCGTATCTCAACTATACAATATTCAACGCACGCTCTATCTAGCCTATTCGTACAGTGGTGGACACACAAAATATGTGTTGGATCGTCGTGTGACCCGAATGAGTCGTTCAGAAGAGTTTTGAGTCAGAATCAAAGGCGGAATCAGTGATTCTAAATTGATACAGCTTGATTTTCCTTAATTATCTTCTTATTAATGATTTCAAAGCTTTTACAGATAGTTTGACAAATCGGCAGCACCTCGGCTCTGAAATCTCGAACGTTACAAATGAATCAGCAACTCAGCTATATATAGGGGTTGTGATTTCGTACGAAATAGCTCTTGCTATTTCGTGCGAAATACCCCTTTGACATACAAACCCTAATTTCTATCCTACTGAGCACTGGTTTATCCTATATAGATACAAGACTCTATAAAGACGAAGTTAACAGACATCTATGCACCAACATACTCCCCCCTTGGATGTTGACGAAGTCTTTAGCATCAAATCTTCAGTCTTTAGTCTTTATCTATCTTCTCACTCTGCCCAAAATGTCTGACACTGTAAGCATCCTTCAATCTCTATCTTTAAACTCCCCTTTGAATGTTGATCTAGAATGTAAACCCCCCCTTTCAATATGCTGGAGCTTGAATTCTGGTTCAATCTTTACACAAACTTTGCCATGGGGATCTTGTTTCCTGTTTCTCAAGAAATTTACATTACAATCTATTGACTTTTAACATCTTTTCTCGTATATATCAGTTTTTAGTAATCCACTTAAGTATCTAGGTCCAAGTTAATGACCCTAGGCACTTAATTTGTCTACCAAGTCCAACTTAATGACCTTGGTTGATCTGAGACAAAACAAAACTGACTTTTGTTCAACATTTTTCAAAACTTTATTCTAAAATTACAAGTTTCAATTTAATGAACTTGTTTTGACTTTTCATTATTCACAAATTTAACATGATAACCCATCTGTCCAGCTCAGAAACTTCCTGCATCTGCTTCAAACTATGAATCTGAAGATCAACTTTCCACTTTGGTTTGTCGGAAACATAAAGCAGAAATGTAAAATCTTTTTGGATTTTGAATAAAGTTTCTAAACTAAAAAGCTAAACAGAAATGAAATGCAGTAAATGTAAACTATTTACAAACATATTTTTGGTGAGCGTGTTAGAGAATCATATCAGCTGTCGACAAGTCACGAGTACCGTTAAGCTTTAATTTCATATACAGAATTAAACAATTCGCTTAGATTGTCGATAAACTGATCCACTTAAATTTCCACACAAATTTCAATCTGTCCAGGATACGAATTAGGTGAATTAAGAACTTAAACTCATTCATGTGTCCCACCTCTTGAATATACTCCCGTATCCAGATCCCAATATTCAGTCTTACAGGTGAGTATACCACAGATGATATCTGTAAGAGGTTAAATGCGAGGGCCATGAGAGCTCAGGCTATTGCTTCCGCAAAATCAGAGAGATGATGGCTTCGACTTTAGGTGTGTCCCCTTTGGAGGATCTTTTTTACAACAGCACATGATTAGCATTTTTCAATGTTTCATCATTTTTTATGCTGAGGGCAGGCTTTTATTTCAAGCAGCAGTAAAGTATTATACGGGGACTAGGCCTTTGCTTCCGCAAAATCAGAAGTCCTGGGATAATACCCCAGATATCACTGAGTATAAAGACCTAGTATTTCAGAAAGAGGGGTCCTTCAAACAAGATTTCAGGGGTTACCTATATATCCAAGTAGCGTTCCCCACGAAATAAGCAAGTAATGATTTTAGGTTTATATCCCGAACAAATCTACTAAATGTGTAAAAACCTATCGGCATATCATCAGCGAGACTGATTAACACTTTTAAACTTTCCATTTCTTTAGCATACCGCAACTATCAAACTGATGTACTATCATTTTCCCTTTTTACACAAGCTCTTTTTCCATTTTCTATTGTTTTTGGATTTTGAAATATCTCATGTTTTTGGATTTTTGAAAATTTTTTATTGTTTTTGTATTTTCTGAAAATATAAACTACCTCCCCCCTAAATACCAAAACAAGTAAAAAATCGACAAACCATTGCAGATTGCTTTTCAACATCATCTACAGAGGTACCTTCATCTACGCCAAGAATCTCCTCCGACACCGATAAAAGCTTCATACCGTTAAATTTTAAAAGATATTGAAAACGAGTTTTATCAAACACTTTGGTATGTAAATCAGCTTTTTGTTCGTCAGTGTGGATTTTCTCAATTCGTATCAACTTCTTCTCGAAACAGTCTCGGATGAAGTGATGACGAATTTCAATGTGTTTCGTTTTAGCGTGATGAACATGATTTTTTGTTATGTTTATCATTGCCTCATTATCAACAAAGATAGGGGTGTTAAGAAATTGCAAACCGTAGTCTCGCATCTGTTGCTGGATCCACAAGATCTGAGAGCAGCGGCTGCTAGCAGATACATACTCGGCTTCACATGTGGATAAAGCTACAGAGGTCTGCTTTTTGCATTGCCAGGTGACCAATCGTGATCCGAAAAACTGGCACCCCGCTGTTGTTGATTTAGCGTTAACTTTGCAGCATCCGAAATCTGAATCAGAATACCCTTCGAGCGTGAAATCGCCTTCTGTTGGATACCACAACCCCAGTGATGGAGTTCCTTTCAGGTAGCGTAATATCCGTTTCACAATCACCATATGCGAAGCTCTGGGGCTTGACTGAAACCGCGCTGCGAGGCAGGTTGATACATAATATCGGGTCTTGAAGCTGTCAAGTACATCAGCGATCCAATCATGGAACGATACATCATTTCATCTACCTTTTCTCCGGTGAGATAAGGGTTTATCCTATGGTTCGTCGCTAATGGGGTGGAAGCTGGAGTAGTTCCGGACATCCCAAATTTCTCTAAGATATCATGAACATCCTTCGTCTGATGTATGAAAATTCCCTCGGGCAGTTGATCAACCTGAAGTCCCAAGAAGAATTTCATCTCACCCATCGATGACATTTCAAATTTTTGCTTCATAACTCTTTCAAAATCTTTGCACATATTTTCATTTGTTGACCCAAATATGATGTCGTCCACGTATATTTGAACTAGCAGAAGATGTCCGTCGACTTCTTTGGTGATAAGAGTGACATCCACTTTTCCACGGATGAAGCTGTTGGCGAGAAAATGTTGAGACAATGTCTCGTACCAAGCTCTCGGGGCTTGGTGTAAACCATACAACGCTTTATCCAGTAAATAAACCTTGTCTTTGTGGATTGGGTCGGTGAAGCCCGGTGGCTGTCCGACATATACCTCCTCTTTTACCTTCCCATAGAGAAACGTCGATTTAACATCTAGCTGATAAAATTTAAATCCTTTCCAAGATGCAAATGCTAGGAAGATTCTGATCGCTTCAAGTCTAGCAACGGGAGCATATACTTCAGTTAAATCTATACCCTCCTGCTGACTAAAGCCCTGGACTATGAGTCGAGCTTTGTTACGAATAATAACCCCTCGATCATCCCTCTTGCACTTAAACACCCATTTGGTGTTTATCTTCCTGTGACCATCAGGCAAGTCTACCAATTTCTACACTCCTAACTTCTCAAACTGACTCAGCTCCTCTTGCATTGCATTGACCCAAGAATCTTCAGTTAGAGCTTCCTTATATGTTCGCGGCTCAATCTGCGAAATAAAACAACTATGTGAAAACTCTGTTTGTAAAGGAGCAACTGTAGAATAAAAACAAGTAAGACCTTGGTCAATTTGACGTCTAGTGCAGACGCCTGATTGTAATTCTCCAATAATCAGCTCTTCTGGATGGTACAAAAGAGTTCTCGGCATCACCTCGCCTGGAACATCTACTTCGCCTTCCAAATTTGTGACATTCTGATTTGCACCTTGTTCACTGACTGGAATTGTTTGACTTGAAATCTGGATCTGCTCCCCCTCAGAATCTGAATCACCATGATCGAATATAGGTCTATCATCAGATTCTAGATTATCGTTGACTGCCGTCTGATTGTCAAGAGATTGCTGAATATCATCATGTTCTCCAGCATTACTAGGACCGACTTCATCGTCATTGGAAGCTCGATATTGACGTCTAGATGATTCAGCTGGGAATCTTTCTTGTGATGCTTCATATTCCCTCAGAATATCTAACTCGTCAAAGAAATCTGGTTCTTCTTCTATGTCAAACGAATTCCACAGAGTATCATAATTAAAACGCCATGAGTCGCCGGGATTTTGAGGTGGCATGGTATAACTTTGACACTCAACATTATGTGCTTCGATGATCCGCTTCAGGCTTGGAACAAAGACTCTTTTCAATGGACTTGCATAACCCATGAATATTCCTTCAATGCTCTTTGCACCAAATTTGCCATAAGGTTCTAGAAATGTACAGGGAGACCCAAACGGTTCTAGATACTTCAGGTTAGGTTTGCGGTTGTTGATCAACTAGAAACATGTCTTGTTGAATTTCCTCACTGTAAGAACCCGGTTGAGTGTATAGCAAGCGGCTGATACTGCTTCTGCCTAAAAATTGACTGGTAATTTGGAATCAGCAAGCATCGTCCTGGCCGTTTCAATTAGTGTCCTGTTCTTTCTTTCAGCTACTCCATTTTGTTGCGGAGTGTACGGAGCACTAAATTCTTGCAATATACCTCTCTCATCACAATACTCTTCCATCTTGTTGTTCTTAAACTCTGTACCGTTGTCACTCCTGATTCTTCTGATTCGAGTTTGGTACAAGTTTTCAATTTTTCTGAACAATGTCATTAAACTTTCAAATGTCTCATCCTTTGTTTTCAGAAATGATACCCACGAAAATCTCGAGTAATCGTCTGTTACTACTAGACAGTAGAGATCACCAGTTATGCTTTTGACGTTCACTGGACTAAAAAGATCCATATGAAGTCTCTCTAACGGTCTCGAGACTGAGTTAACCTTCTTTTGAGGATGTGATTTCTTCTTTTGCTTGCCTTTGACACAACTAATGCACTCCCCCTCAAGATGGAAACCTTTCACATGAACACCAATTACTAAGTCATTATGCACCAGGTGATTCATTTTTCGTAGGTGAATGTGGCCCATCTTTTGATGCCACAATTGAGATTCTTTTTCCGTTGCTCTTGACATAAAACAGTGAGCCTGACCCATGGTAGTAGTTGCTACACTCATGTCCAACACGTACAGATCATTGACTCTAGGTGCTCTCATGATAACCCACTCTTCGGGAACAACAAATCCTGGTTTCAATATCAAACATTCCTTATCTGTAAAGTGCGTTGTATACATACGATCACATATCTGAGAAATGCTCAGAAGATTGTTTTCAAGCTCGGCGATGTAGTTTACTCTTTCAAACGTGACAATTCCATTAGATAAAGTTCCTTCACCAACTATTCGACCACCTTGATTGCCTGCAAAACCCACATAACCTCCATTAAACCCTCGAACATCGTACAATAGGGTCTTCTTCCCTGTCATGTGCCGAGAAGCTCCACTATCCATAATCCAACGTGAAACGGATCTTGGAAGCTCCTGCACATATCACAAATACTTAGTTTGATTTTGATGCCTCCCAAGCCTTTTTTGACTCGGGTAGCTTGACTTTAAGGTGAGTTTTTGCAGTGTATAGTGGCAGAAAATTCTTGTCATTCATCGTTAAGCTCTCTTCAGATCCAATCTCAACCTCTTTGTATAAAAAGAAATCATTTTTAGAAGGTTGACCAGATGATTGGTCTTTCTTTGGTACATACTTCTTTTCAGAAGTAGTAGACTTTTGATCCTCAAGTTTCTCATAGTAATTCAAAGGAACATTCATCTTTACCGGAGTGGTAGAGGATGATTGTTTTTCCGTCTCAGTAACCTTTGGTTTTGGAGAACTTGATTTCTTTTCAACTGATTTTGGTTTCCATGCTTGTTGAGGCGAAGCAACTCGTTTGTAAATTTTGTCAGTTTTTACCACATTCTTTACGGGTTCAGTTTTGATCTTGGTGTTTTCATTTTGCAAAACTTTCTTCTCAACAACCATTGGAGCTTTGCCTTTTGCATCAGTTTTACTTTTCTGACTCTCAACAACTTCAGACTTAGGCTTTAAGTTGGTGCACTTTCGTGCAATGTGTCCAACTTTGTTGCACTTGAAGCATGTACGGGTATCAATTTCCTGACTTTTGCCTTTGGTCTGAGGCTGTGAGGCCCTTTCTTCAAAAAACTCTTCATTTGATTTTGAAAAAATCTCAGATTCTTGCTCGGAATGAGAACTCGAGCTTTTTACAAACACCTTTTTCTCGACAAACTTCTTGTTTTGAAAGTTCCTTCTTTGATAATTCTTACCATCCTGATAACCACCCGACCATTTGTTTTGATAGTTCCTAGAAAAACGTGGCGGTACAGCAGGTTTTTTTGTAGTAAGCTTTATCTTTTTCAAAGTTTAATTGCCGTTTGGAACATTTCAAACCTTCGATTTCAGACACATCAATCTCAATCAACTTGAACACATTTCTCAATTTACCAACATTCACATTCTCCAAAGGAAAATCACGATCCAAATACAACTTATCAGATCCCGCCATCTTGTACATCACAAGATTAGGTTCTTCATTTAAGTTGTTTTTGGATTTTGATTTCGGAATATATTTGTCCAAAAAGCATTCATCATCCTCAGTAGTGTCACTTTCAGACTTTAAAACATTTTCAACCATGCTTTTCACAACTTCAGATTGGACACTGTCTTCATCGGAAGATGAAGTGAATGTGACATCAATTGTGTCTGGAAGCTTAACTTCATTTTCTTCTTCATCATTAACCAACCCGGATTTTTTCTTTGAAAAATTGTTTAGAATTGGCAGTGGAACCTGATGATACCCAACCCCGGTTCCATCCGAGTATACATCTTCGCCTGCTTTGCTCTTCCCAATTGGTTTAGGAATGATATGTTGAAGAACAAAACTTGCGGAGTTGTAACTGTTTAGTTTCAACTGGATGCGTTCGTTTTCAATTTTAGCTTCTTGAAACTGAAGCTTCAACTTAGCAATCTCATCCAAATTTTGATTAATTTGCTCTTCTTTTACCTTAAGAACTCCGGTCAGTTGAAGATTTTCTTTGTTTGTTTTACCATTTCTTTCATCAGAATCTTTTACCGTTCGTTTCAGCTTCTCGTGATTTTCTGAGAGTTGACGGTTTTCAAGAATTAATTTTTCGTTTTCTTTCCTAATTCTTTCTACGTCAGTTTTATCATTTTCAATTTTCTCAGTTAATTCTTTTAATCTATCATTTGAAGCTTTTAACATTTTGTCACGGTTTAAGATCTGATCTTCAACATCTCTGACTCTTCCTGTCAGTTCTTCGGTCTTTTTACCGCTGAGGTAAGCAAGTGTACTACAAACCTTGCAGTCTTTCATGCAATTTTTGCAGTCACTCTCAATCTTTGCTTTCTTACCTGACTCATTGGTTGCATCATTCGGACTGACCTTGCTTTTAGACTCAGTTCCAGAACCAGAAACTACCTCTAACTCTTTCGCTTCAAGCACTTTATCAGCCATCTTCTTCAAATTTTCTGCAGTGACTTCTTGTGACGTGTCTATAATCCCGTCATCAACTTTCTTTGGCTGTGACTCTTTCTCCTTTTCTTTTTCTTCAACTTCTCCTCCTCCCCACCACATTCTCTGTCTTGCTTCTTCTTCTTCAGCAATTTGCTCGGTGAGAGTTTCAACACTGACATAATCTGGATCAACAGCTATGTTTCCGTTGGGATCTAGGTAATATTCTCTATCAGCATCCCATCTATTTGCCATTTTTGCTTCTTTCCATGTATGATAAATTTTACTTTTCATGTACTGAGCTTGCATCTTTCTGTTGATGTATTTCACTTCTGTTCTGGAATCTTTGAAAGGAACAATCTTTGTCATAAACGCATAGCCCACTGCATCTTCTTCTGGTAGCAATTCGCTCCAATCGAAACCCTCGTCATCATGAATAACATCAAGTGCTCTAGATTTTTCTTTGGGAGTATCTTCAAGCTGCTTCATTCTAGGAGGTTCAGATTTGTTTTGATGGTAAATTGCTCTTTTGTAATAATCCTCTCTGAATGGATTTTCCGTATCATCAGCAGATGCGTTTCGACATTCACGTTTAAAATGTCCTTTTTGTTTACATTTAAAGCACGTGACTTTTGATTTATCAAACCCGAGCTTTGTGGAATGTCCGCCAATAGAATGTCTGCCTGTAATCTCCATGAACCTTTGTGCCCTTCTGACCCCACTAGCCATACACCATCTGATATCGATCAACTCCATCTCTTCTGGATCGATCTGATCATAGTCCTCCTTGGTGAGGTTAGTGTTTCCAATCTTGCCTGCCACAAGGCTCTCGTATGATTCTAAGACAGATGCTAAAAACACCATTTGCTGCTTTGCGGATTCTTCACTGAAGTTTTGAGCATTCTTGAGATCCACAGCAATGTTACATTGGAACAGATTCTTTGGAACTGATTGACTTGGAGCAGTTGATGATGAACCTCCATGAAAACCACTGTTTGAACTTTCTTGATTTGACATGTTAGAATTTTCTGCTGAGAAAGCTGTCTTAGGGGACACAGTCTTCGGGATCATACTTCCTCGATAATACAGCTCAACATTCTGCTGGTATGAGGAATGATTGACTTTGTTTGATTTCTTGATCTCATGTTCATGACTCTCCAATCTTTCGATTAACAGATCAACCGTCAGATCCTCCGACTTTACTGTGTTTTTCAGCATCAAAGCAAAGTACTGCCAGTCTTTCTCATCAGGCAGTGAGTCAAACAGATTGTCAACCAATTCTTCTTGAGTGTACACGATTTCGTATCTTTCAAGTTCCAGCTTCAAATGCCCGAATCTTTCAATCATCTTTAACACTGATTCGTTTTTCAAACATCCAAACAAATCGAATTCTTTTCTTAACAACTTCTTTTTGTTTTTAACAATTTCGGCACTACCCACACATTTTACTTTCAGTTTCTCCCATAGATCTTTCGAATTTTTGTATTCAATCAACGATATTATGTCATCCCTCATGGACTGATGAAGTAAAGCAATGCATTTTTGTTCAGCAACGAATCTTTCTACTTCATTATCCGCTATATTTTCATAATCCGATCTTCTCATATCAAAACCATTCTTCATGCTTTTCCAACTGAGATATGCAAAGGCTTTTAGCCATTCTTCAAACTGTTTAGCCCATCTGTTGTATTCTTCAATTGCCATCAGCTTGGGCGGTTTGTTGTATGTGCCATAGGCACTTTCTACACTCAAAGCATCAGAAAGGGTTTTCTTCGCACTAGGATTTGGAGCATTTTCATTTGTGTTGTTTGATGTATCATCTCATGTGCTTCCCGTGAAAGCAAAAACGTCACTGAACGGATTCAGAAAATCATCCATCTTCAAGTACCTGAGACAATTAACAAACACTTAGAAAAATTTTTGTATTTGAAAAACAATCTCAAACGAAATGGTTTACGCGGAATGAGTTTCAAACGAAATGAATCTCAAGAGAAATAGTCCTCAAACGAAATGATCTTCACGCGAAATGAGCTTTCACACGAAATGACTATTTCGTGCGAAATAGCCAAACGAAATCACCCTCTTCAAGTGAAATAGCAGTTTTGGTGCGAAATAGCGACTTTCGTACGAAATGAATGTGTATTTCATACGAAATGAGGTCCAAAATTTTGATTCCGTGCGAAATGACGTTCCAGATGTTGATTTCGCGCGAAATAGAGTTCCAGATGTTGATTTCGTGCGAAATAAAGCTTCTCAAAGTTGATTCGGTGCGAAATAAGATGTTGTTTTCGTGCGGAATGATGCTGACGTCACTCAATCGGCCAGCATTTTGTCCAATTGATCAGGTTTTTGTTTGAATTAAGGTTAAATTCTTTCAAGGATTAGTTAAAACTATGTTTTACGTGATATATGTGAAATTTAGTCCATTTTAATCGTAAAAACTCGTTTAATTTTGAAAAGAATGAGTATAAGTGAGAAAAACTGGTGAAAACAAGCTGAATCGGTATGAACTCTTCCTCCTGAGCTCTGATACCACTTGTTGGATCGTCGTGTGACCCGAATGAGTCGTTCAGAAGAGTTTTGAGTCAGAATCAAAGGTGGAATCAGTGATTCTAACTTGATACAGCTTGAGTTTCCCTAATTATCTTCTTATTAATGATTTCAAAGCTTTTATAGATCGTTTGACAAATCGGCAGCACCTCGGCTCTGAAATCTCGTACGTTACAAATGAATCAGCAACTCAGCTATATATAGGGGTGGTGATTTCGTACGAAATAGCAATAGCTTATTTCGTGCGAAATACCTTTGTGTCATTTCATACGAAATAGCTCTTGCTATTTCGTGCAAAATACCCCTTTGACATACAAACCCTAATTTCTATCCTGCTGAGCACTGGTTTATCCTATCTAGATACAAGACTCTATAAAGACGAAGTTAACAGACATCTATGCACCAACAATATGCACTAACAATTTCCCCCTTGTACGTCACCTTTTGAATCTTGATCTTTAAAAACGAGAACTATACAATATTCAACACACGCTCTATCTAGCCTATTCGTACAGTAGCGGACACACAAAATATGCACTAATAATTTTCCCCTTGTACGTCACCTTTTGAATCTTGGTCTTTGAAAACGAGAGCCGTGTTTGAATATTTGCAACTGTCACACCTCAACCGATGGCGAAATCATCGGAGTGAGACGAAATAGATTGCTCATCACACATAACACTATTTGCGATAATAATTAAGTTCAAAATAGATTTCATTAATAACCATAAATTGTCAAGGACATTACAAGAAATTCAAATTACAACATCAAAAGACAAGTACAATATGTTAACATAACAAAATAATGAAATCTAGTATTCAAGCGTGTTTCTAAGTCTTCCCAACTAGATTCGTCATAGCATCATCATCAACCTGTAACATGTTAAAAATAAAGGTTCATTGCAAAAGCATTGGCGAGTACACAAGTTTTAAATTACATAGCATAAGTATATAAAAGAATTTACTCGAATCCACATGGAAATTGTATACAAGGTAAACTAGCATGCAATACTATATGTCAAACCCAAGTGTCCACAAGAATCATAAGTGTCCCTCGCCGCAAAAGTAACGAGACTATTTATGAATAAAAAGCTTAACAATACCCCGACGGGCAGCGTGCTACTCCTATAACGCTATATATGTTAAGTTTGGGCTAGCTAAGTTAATGACAAAAATCATGTATGTATCTAGCATGAACCTAAACATAACAATTAAGCATGTATAACGGATTGAGAATAAAATAAGTTTAAGTGTAGGTTTGTGTATTTTGTAAACTAACATGTTACAACACAAATTGTGTAAAAAGGAAAATGGGTCAAGTGTACTCATGGTTTTGCAAGCTTTCACTTGGTAATTTCGTGAAGAGTTGATTGTTGAGGATGGAACACCGAGTCACCCTACAAGGGTAAACAAAGGTGTGTAAGTTCGTGGGCTTAAGAATGAATGGAAGGATTCGGATTTGGAAAATAAAGTATCAAAAGTATGTAGACATGAAAGTAATATCCAAGTTCTAAGAGCTTGATTATGACACCATTTTAAGTGGTTTCATGGGTCCCAAATTGCCCATTAGGATCATAACAAGTTACTTAGGATCTTAGACATGGTAGGTTAGGTTTATGTTGATTAATCATGGCTTGATTAACACCACAAACTCAGCCATGTTTTTATATAATTATATAAAGTTTTATATAGTAATAATATATCCTAAAACTAAGTCCAATCAAGCATGGTCATATAGCATCATGTATGTCAAGCATAGAGGTTAGAAAACCTCATTGTAAGATTCACCACTACACGCACCATCTTGAAGATGGTAGGAGGGTCATGAATAACCATAAAGTAAATATAATATAACCAAGTCATACAAGTGTTCAAATGAAGGAGTGGGACTTAGTTTGGAAAGCCAAGGCTTCCATTTGTTCTCACTTCACAAGTCACAAGTTCATCATATGGAAGATGATGACTTGTGCTTGTTTTCATCATTTGTTTATCAAGTTTAAACAAAAAATAAGTGAGCATTTGAGCTCATAACTTTGATAGTAATCACCCTAATACAAACCCACAATCATAGGCTTGGTTGTGAGCTTGATGGGAACATGATTCCATCAAGTTATCAACATAAAAATGAACATACAAAGAAATAAAAGTGACCAGAATTTTATATGCACTTTGGACCTAAAAAATGGTGAGGTTTCACCTTAGTTTGCCCAAGCAAACTTGTGAAAACCTTCCTAGAGGTTATCCGAGTGTGTTAAAAGAAAGAACAAGGTAGAAATGGATGAAGAAGTGAGTTGAAACTCACTTGGAAAAGCTGAAACTTTTTGCTCAAATTCTGATGAAACAAGCTGAGTTTAGGAGTGTTTTGTGAGTGATTAAGTGTTGTAAAAGTGGTAAAGTGGTTGGAAATAAGTGGGTATTTATAGGGAAGGATTTAGGGTTTAAGTTGGTTGGGCATTGAATGAGTTTAGTTGGAAGTTAACAATTAAAACACAACAACTCCCCCCCTTGAAACCCGCGATCGGAAGGGCTGTTGACAGCCATGTTTTATTTTTTTTTTATCCTTTTTATCATATAAACTAGGTAGTGCACATATTATATTATGTTGTTTAGTTTAAATACATATCTAACTATTAGAACCTCATGTGATTAAGTGTTTAAATAAAAAAAAAAGGTTTCAATGCTGGTTGTTTGAGTCCGGCCGCAAAGGCTGCTGCCTTTATTCTTTTTTTTTGAACATTAAAAGGTATAATTATGTTATATGTTATGCAATTAAGATGCAACAATGTTTATTTATCATGTCACAAGGCCTAATAATGTATAATAAAAGAAAAACATGAAACCAATGCTTAAACAAGTATGTAACATGATTGTTTTGTGTTGTAAGAAAAAAAGAAGTATTGTAAGGATTAAACAAGTACATGTAACGTATAATGAAGCGTCGAATAATTATAAGTCTCATATTTGAATAATCAAGTGTCTTGTATGTATGTAACGTTTACGAGTTAAACTTGTGTTTATGCGAATTACGAATCAAGTATCAAACAAACGTATGTATCAATGTATAAACGATGTATATTTCATATAAAAGATTCATTTCATTACAACAAAAGTCTCGGATTTACAATAGCTTGAAACGAAATACGATTACAAAGGAAACGAGTTTCCGAAAATAGAATTACAAGATGAACTTTCTAAAAAAGGAAAGCTGCGAAATGTGAGGCGTTACAGTCTCCCCTCCTTTAGGAAATTTCATCCTGAAATTTAGGAAGATGCAATGAACAGATGCGGATACTTAGCCTTCATATCACTTTCGAGTTCCCAAGTAAACTCAGCGCCACGTTTTCCTTCCCATCGAACCTTAACAATAGAAATTCGACAGCGCCTCAATTGCTTGACTCCTCGGTCCATGGACAGGTTTCTCCATGAAGTGCAAAGTCTCGTTGATTTGAAGATCTTCGAGTGGGACTTGAAGTCCTTCTTCAGCTAGACATTTCTTCAAGTTTGAGACGTGGAAGACAGGATGAATGTTGTTGAGTTCTTCCAGTCGATACGCTACCTTGCCAATCCTTTCGAGAATCTTGAAAGGACCTACGTAGCGAGGAGCGAATTTCCATTTCTTACCAAAACGAACCACACCCTTCCAAGGGGATACCTTGAGAAGTACAAAGTCACATACTTCGAATTCCAAAGGTTTGCGACGCTTGTCAGCGTAACTCTTTAGTCGGCTTCTGGCTTTCAGCAAGTTGTCTTGAACCTGTAAAATCTTGTTCGTTATCTCTTGTATAAGCTTGGGACCGGTGATTTGAGTTTCTCTGATCTCGTACCAACAAATAGGCGAACGACACTTACGACCAAACAATGCCTCGAAAGGTGCCATTTGAATACTCACGTGATAACTGTTGTTGTACGAGAATTCGATCAAAGGCAAGTGCCTCGAAAGGTGCCATTTGAATACTCACGTATTTTCAAGCATGTTTCAAGTCCCCTATACTTTAACATCCTTGTAGAGCCTTGAAAATGGGTTAACAGGGTTTAAACGTGTCAAAAATGGCTTAAACATGCTGCAGGGACCATTCTTGCCAAATTTTGAAAGTTTCTGGCTCAGGCAGGTGCTAGCGTCGTGCCACAGCAAAGGGGGGGGGGGGTACCCGTGGCGGCACGCGACGGCCTACTTTTGACAGAAAGTCTGTTTTCAGCAACCAGCTTGAACTTCAGGGTTTTTATGCAATTTTTCAATACTATGGACTTGTTTTAAGAGCTCCCGTTGTATTAGAAACCATGTTCCACAAGTGTATGGCTTAGATTAAGCTTTGAATTGCTCAAAAACACTTGTAAAGATCTTGATGGATCATGACTTTCTATAAAATACCCACCTTGTTCATCATTCATTCCTTACACATTGATTCTAAATCTGCTCTAAGTTGAAGTTAAGACTTCATACCTGAGTGTTTTGGATCAATTCTTCCTAGCTTGGACCTTTTGTAAGCTTCTTTCATGCTTGTTTATGCTTTTCAAGCGTGAAAGTTAAACAATGTTTTACTTTCTGCTTTGACCATGAATTGGTCAACACAAAGTTCGTTTGAATTTTGCAACTTGAGCCTAATCACGATGGTTATAGTCCCTTGTGACTATACCTACTGATTACCACGTCGATTAGTCGAAGTGACGAGTCAAAGTTTCGGTCAAAATACGTGTTTATGCTTATTTTGCGACGAAGCTATTTTCAGGTATCAAAACACTTTGTTTTGATATCAAACCTGCTTTCTAACTTAGTTAAACATGTTTTAACATGTTTAACTCGTCACTTTTAGTCTAGTGCTTGTTTAGGGTCGTAAGTCAAGCGGTCTTGACAACCGCTTAGACTTTCGAACCCGAACCATTTGGTCTATCTTTAGGATCCGACCAAGCATATTTTGTGACCATATTTGTATAGGGAATAACCTTCCGAGGTTATAACTTATGGTCACTTAGTTTAATTAGTTGTATGATAGGTAGTTTATATGTCTTAGGAAAATGACCAAAATGCCTTTTTCATGCATAATTTGAATTTAAGCATATGTAACTTAATTTTTGTCACTTAAACTAATTATGAAACATATTTAAACATGTTAGGGAATATAATACTTGTTATAGGACTAGTTAGGCGTCTCGAACGCGCATTCGCGCGAACGACACATTAAAGTAGCATAAGCTACCTTAATGGGTCGTAACGGGTCGTAAGCACTCAGGATAGGTTCCGATCTAGAATGTAGGCTTTGTTAAACCATATCACATGAGTTCCAATACTTATTTGGTTTATGAAATCTCATTCTACCCGATCTTCCGATTTAGGTGTCGATTTATTAACTAGCGATCCGATTACTAGGTACCACTTGATTTCCTTGGTTTTCCCAAGCATTGTTAGTTCATTAGATCTAGGATACTTGCAATTCAATGTGAGTACATAGTTCCCCTCTTTTACCGTTCTCAAATGTTTTGGGGTGATTCATATGTGTAACCGATTAGTTTTCCAAATGTATGGCATATATGTGTTTACTAAGTGCTTTTATGTGTAATATTCCGATTATTCAATTACGATGTTTATCCAAATCCTTAAAAGATCTACCTATCTTCATTGCTAGATTCTTATAGGATATTTGAAGTACAGTCTTAGATCTTCCTATCTTCATAGTGAGATTTTTAAGAACTACTTTACGACACGATGGTTATGGTTTATGTGTAGATTGTTGGTGATTTTGATAACGAAACTAGAGTATTACAATAAGCACATGGTGGATACACTAATGGTACTTCCTATATATAAGTGTGCTTATTATATTACCCTTCGTAGCGTTATCCCGAATCACCAATAGGATTTAGAATGTTGTGATACAATGATTCAATGTGATCGAGACCGAATCCTTTTAGCATCAATTTATCTTTATAGATTGATACTTGTAGGATGTTTAAAGTGCTAATATTGGAGTCCTTGTTTGGATTCATTGTGTACTTTAATGCGTGTTTGGCTAGACGATGTGACGAGAACCGGATCCCTGTAATATTTATCTATCTTCATAGCTAAACATACATGGGATGTTTAAAGTGCTGATATTGGAGTTCTTATTTGGATTCATTGTGTACTTTAATGCGTGTTTACAAGTTGTTGACAAGTTAACGATTATGTGTTTATGTGGTAGTTGTGATTTAGATAACGAAACGGGTGTAATAAAATAAGAACATGGTGGATACGCCGCTGGTACTTCCTGTATATAAGTGTTCTTATTTTATTACTCTTGTAGCGTTATCCGAATCACTTTAGGATTTTGTGTACGATTGATTCAATGTTCGATTATCCAAATCCTTGTAGAATCTCCCATGTCTTTATATGTTAGATTCTTAGAATGATATCTAAAGTATTATTATGAATCATTGACTTGATTTATATAATACTCACACAAGTTTTGATTTATTTCAAAACAATTATTATTAATCCTTGATTGAATTTCTAATAACACATTAATGGGATTACGATTATTTAAACGAGATTACGATGTACAATTTCAAATGGCATAAAAATGACTTAGTAATAATCATATAGCCATATACAAAACTATTTGCCACGAGTTTTCACAATCAAGATTATGTATTGCAATACTAAACTTTTGCCATTCTTTGGCTTCAAGATTTATTTTCAATTGACAGCTCTCGTAGTTGTCAAAGTATTGCAATATCAAATGTTCTACCACTTATTATGGCTAACAAAACCTATGTACTCGCCGACATTTTTATGCTGACTATTTTTCACATATGTTTCAGGTTTTCAACTATTCAAGCATGCAACGCATAGGACTGCATTCGGGCCTTAGACTTCTTAATCAAAAGACAATTACATGTATTCTTTGTTTGTAAAACGATGTTAATAATACTGAAACAATTTAGTACCAGTAGTTGTGAGCAATTTGTAACGCGACTCCTCGATATTTCCGTCGCGTGTTGTTGTATTACGCGATTGGGGTGTTATAGATTGGTATCAGAGCACTGGTTATAGGGAATTAGGTTATTAGCATTCCTTAAACCTAATCTATAACCTTCCTTGGACCCAAACATGAGTAGACTTAGGAACTCCTTCCTAAATCCTTATCCTTATTCGTGCCACAACTACACTATGAATTACAAATAATCTAGTCTTAGATGAATTATCCTAAAAACCTTAGGCTTTATGCCTTAAGGTATTCCTCAAAATGTTTTCTCAAAACATTTTCATTGAAATATTTCTCAAAATGTTTTCTCAAATGTTTTCGTCAAAATATTTCACAACATGTTTATCTTAAACAATTTTTATCAAAAGATTTCTCAAATGTTTTTCTCAAACGTTTTTCATCGAAACCTTGGGTTTTAATAATGTGAACACATGCAATCTAGAAGGGTGAATGCCTGTACCCTGAGTTTTCTGTCAAAGGCTAGAGTGTTCATACAAATCCGCATTATCGGACCAGTCACTCTTACCTGGGAATTTTTAGAGTGAGTGTTCACTTATAGGCTAAAGCATGTCTTCGTGAAACATTATGAAAACCTATCCATCTTGACTATGCCGAACGATTTCTAAACGACCTTTGTGACGCTACTCATTCATATTACCCTCGGTAATATGTTTGCTATTCACGACAATCGAAACAAATTTCCTTTCACAATACTAATTCATCATATTACCTTCGATGATATGTTTGATTCGAGACAGTTGAAATGAATTTCATTTCATTTCACGACACTATGAGATCCTATTTCATTTTTGAAACACTAGCTTTGTCTTTCAAGATTTCAAATTTTTACCATTTGGATGAGAATTTTAAAATTTCAAACACAAAGTTTCTTTATTATAAAAATTTTAATTTAAAAAATTTTATCTTAAAAAAATAAATTTTTAAATAGTAAAGGAATTTATAACACAAACCATTAACTTGGCTTGTATTCTCTTATCCAAAAATATTACAAAAGTTTATTTTTAAACAAGTCTTATTTCAAAACAAAATCCACAACACAGTATTTTCTAAATACAAGAACGAGACCTATGAACGAGATTTTACTAGTCCAAAGTTTTCACTATACAATGATATTACAACTCATAACAATTTGATAAATCTAATTTATTTGGTTCTCACTATAGCTATACCTTCAAGATGCCTTCTCGCCGTGACGCCACTTGGAACGCTGAAATAGCAGCAATGATTTCTCAGCAACTAGATAATTTACTCCCAGGCATTGTGACCCAAGTCAACCAAATCCAAAACAATAGCAACAACAATAATTTTTTGTCACCATGTAACTATAAACAATTCAACTCAGCCAAACCACTCAGGTTTAATGGGTCTGAAGGAGCAACTGCGCTCCTACAATGGTTTGAGAGTATAGAAAGCACATTCCGCCACGTTCAGTGTCCTAATGAGCGCAAGGTGGAGTTCGCCTCGAGTGTCTTCCAAAGAAGAGCACTCACTTGGGGGAACGGTATTATGAGAGACCGAGGTGCCGAAATAGCAATGGCACTGACATGGGAAGAATTTAAAGATCTTATGAAGAAAGAATTCTGCCCATGAGGCGAAATAAGGGCACTTGAAAATGAATTCTATCATCTAAAACAAGATAGTGGGGAAAACGGTGCCTACACTGACCGATTTGAACAGTTAAGCCTACTTTGCCCCACTATGGTCACACCTTTGGATCGGGCCATTGAGAAATACATTGATGGCCTACCTGATCTTGTCCAAGACATTGTCACTGGCAGCCAACCTGCAAATCTTAGGGAGGCTAAGGAATTAGCCGCTATCTTAACCGACTCCCAGGTTAGAAAAGGGAAACTATTTCGAAAGGGAGACAAGAAACAAAACACCGAAACTACTAATGAGAATTCAAAATGAACAAAGGCCGAATCTTCTAAAAATTCTAGGAAGCGCAAGACTTCAAAGAATTTTGCAATTCCTGCACCAGTTCCACTAAACTCAGTACCCTTTAAAGGATTTTATCGTGGAAAGCAACCTCGATGCAATCATTGCAACTATCATCACGTATCAAATTCTCCTTATCGCCAGTGTACAATCTGTGGTCTATTTGGACATTTAGCTGTGACCTGTCGTATCCAGAACCGAGCCGCCCCTACTCAGACTCGCCCCCGAGCATGTTTCAATTGTGGTGATTCAAATCATTTCAAGCGAAACTGCCCCAAGCTTGCCAGTGCTAATGGACGAGTGTTCAACATCAACGAGGCTCAAGCTAATGATCAAGTACTTATGATCATTTGAACCTCTATATTGTCACACCCCGACCGCGTAAAACAACAAATCGCGGCGGAAACATCGGGGCGTGTCGCGACAGAATTAATTGTTTCAAATCCATGGCAAACAAAGTTGTATTTTATTTATCAACATAAGTGTTACATTGTTTCAAACAGAGATTTAAGAGTTTAGTACATAATTAAACATCGTCTAGCTTCATTTTTAAGTTTCTAAGGCACAGGTCCGCCCTAGTGTCATGATCGTCATCCTACGGAAAAGCACCTGAAAACACATGTGAAAGTAGGTACGTCAGCATAAAAATGCCTGTGAGATACATAGGTTTTGTGAAAATAGGATTCATGACTTAAGTTTAAGAAAATGTTTAGTCATGAACTTGTAATTTGATTTGTTTTGTAAATTGCTTGAAAAACAATAAGTCCAGATGATATGTATAGATAAGTGAATAATGTATGGTTAAATGAATAACCATGCAAAATGAGTTGTATAAAATAAACTGTATTGTAAACCAAAGTCTTGTAAAAACATGTCACTTGTGTAAAATGTATAAGTCCAAAATGAATGGTTTAAATAACGCTATGATATGTAATATAATACAATCACTTATGTATAGGAAGTACCAGCGACGTATCCACCATGATTGTATCATATTACTCACATCTCGTTACTTAAGTCACTTAAACCAACCAACAAAGTATAATGTCTATGTTTAAACCAATAGTCAATAGTCCTTGTATAAACCATGTCAAATGTTGATAGTCCAAAAGTAGTCAAGTAATGTGTAACAAATGTTATGTATGGTAAGTAAAATAAGACTACTTAAACCATAAGTAAAATGTACAAAACAAAGTATTTTGAATATATCAAAAAGTTATGTTTTGCAAAGTGATGCATGATACACTGATACAAACATTTATGTGGTAAGTTAACGCATACATTCAAGCCTTGAGACAGTCGGATAACCCTTTCAGTCAAGGTTATCAAAAGAATTGTATTCGGATTCAGTCATTCCTTACATCCAAACAAACCCGGGATGTCAGGAATGGGATTTGTCAAGTCCTATGGTACCACTACTTATTACCGAGCGGCGTAGCAAATGTTAATGAACGTAATAAAGACCCGTTTGTGCAAACCAAATGTCATAGTAGTTGTATACATGTCATATGAAAACAATGTACTAAGTATGCTAAGTTAACATACAAAGTAGAAAAGTCTTGTAAATCAATGTGCTAGCATGCTATCAGTCAACATACATAGCAGAAATGTAATGTAAAACAATGTACTAAGTATGCACACAATGGACATACATAGCATGAAATGTCATGAAATCATGTACTATAATGTACTAACAAACATAGCAGGTATATGATGTGAAAACAGGAAAGCATGAAAGTAACAAGTAGGCACATGTGTTCCACCCCAAAACGTTTGGAAAACAGTAAAAGAGGGGTCTATGTACTCACATAAACACCTTGAAAACATTTAAAAGAGGGGGTTCTATGTACTCACTTGAGATTGCTCAGTTGTATAAAGATAACCACCAAGCAATGCAAGAGATCTCGGAATCAAACGGCACCTAGTATAGGTAACTATGTTAATAAACCGGACCTAAATCGGAAGACTGGGTAGCATTAGGGTTTGTAAACCAAATGAGTGTAGGAACTCACGGGATATGGTTTAACAAAGCCTACATGCTAAATGAAACTTAACATATTTGTTTACGACCCATTACGACCCGTTTAGGTAGCTTATGCTACTTTAACGCATCGTGCGCGTGAAACGCGTTCGGACCGCCTAACTAGTCCTATGACAAGTATTATATGCCTAAACATGTTACATAATCAGTTAAGTGACAAAGGTTTAGGTTACATATGCTTAATTACCAATTATACATGAAAAGGGTATTCTGGTAATTTACCTAAGGCATATAAACTACCTATCATACAACTACTTAAACGTCGTGACCATAAGGTATAACCTCGGAAGGTTATTCCCTACACTATGGTCACCTAATGTGTTTGGTCGGATCCTAATGATCGACCAGACTGGGTCGGGTTCGAAGGTATAGGCGATTTATTAGATCGCCTACCCTACGACCCTAGACAATGTGGTAATCAGTGGGCATAGTCCCAAGGGACTATGACCAACGTGATTACACTCACGTTGCGAAGTTCAAACGAACTTCGCATTGACCATTACTGGTCAACGCTGAAAGTCAAACAAAGTTTGACTTTCTGACTCGAAAAGCAGTAAAATAAGGAAAAGAACGAAAGAATACTTACGAAGGGTCCCCGAATGCTAATCGTGATCACAATAACTCAGGTATGGAACAATGGTTCCAACTTAGAGTCAAATAGATCAGATTCTTGTAAGTAATGAGGTTGGATGGCATGGGTATTTATAGTATTCGGGTAACCGTTGAGATCGTTTCTTGGAAAAGGGGAAAAGATCTAGTCCGTACACTTGTCACAACCTTATGGTGGCTACATATGCTCCTTATCTTAGTGACTAAGCAATTGAGAACATGTGGTTGTGGTTAAATCTGCTGAAAACAGGCTGTTTAAACATTGCACCTGGTCTGGAGACCCCATACGCATCGTATGGTATATATACCATACGCATCGTATGGGTGAACTTTGGCAGAATTACAGTTTTGGTCCCTGAACTGTATTTAGGCCATTTTTGACACGTTTAAGGCCCGTTAACCCCATTTCAAAGCTCAAAAATGAAGTTAAAGTATAGGGAACTTAAAACATACTCAAAAATATGCCGGGTGATGGTTCGTTTGGTCGTACGAACGCGATGTTCGCTTAATTACGACGGAATGCGCACAAGCGCGAAAAACGATCCAAATGACGCGACGAATGGATTTTTCTTAAGGCGAACACTAAAACATAATATAGTCATGCTTACATAAATTTTTGGATGTCCGGATGTATTCAGAACGTAAGTTATGCGCGAAAATGCAAACTTGTGCACTTTTTGACACTTTTAGTCCCTGAATGACCCAAAAGTTTATTTTAGCACACCGAACCCCTCAAAGCCTATTTCTAAGCTATGTAAAGGATATTTGAGGTGTGTTTAACTTATGGTTATGTTCCGGAATGTTCGTTACAGTTCAAATTGGCATACTTTCGCAGTTTGTCAAGTTCAGTCCCTGTAAGCGAATTAACTTGTTTTTGCCATACCAAAGCCTTCAAAACTTATTTCTAAGTTATGTAAAGGTTATTTAAGGTATGTTGAGTATATGTTGATGTTCCGGAGTATTTCTCGCATTAAACTGAGTACGTTTACGCACTAGTTTGCGTATAACTCTCCAGAAAGCGATGTAGAGTTTGAAATTACATAAAAGTCAAAACATGAAAAATGTAAAACATAACAAAACAAACATTGTGATCAAATAACATTGTTTTATTGATAACGGAACTGTTCATAGTGATTACAAGCACAGTTGTTACAGTCTCCCCTACTTGTGGAAATTTCGTCCCGAAATTTATTTAGAGGAAACTCGTGGAAAAAGATGTGGATATTTCGCCTTCATTTGATCTTCGCGTTCCCAAGTAAACTCAGGTCCACGTTTAGCTTCCCAGCGAACTTTGACCAAAGGAATGCGCTTGCGTTTAAGCCACTTGACTTCACGTTCCATGATTTCCACTGGTTTCTCAACAAATTTCAGTGTTTTGCCAACACGAATTTCGTCAAGCGGTATGGAGTAGTTCTCATCAGCTGTACACTTCTTGAGATTTGATATGTGAAAAGTTGGATGAACATTTCCAAGTTCAGGAGGTAACTCAAGTCTGTAGGCTACCTTTCCGATTCTTTCGACGATCTTGAATGGTCCAACGTATCTAGGTGCAAGTTTTCCTTTCTTTCCAAATCTGATCACACCTTTCCAAGGTGAGACCTTAAGTAATACTCGATCACCGACTTGAAATTCCAAGGCTTTGCGTTTTGGGTCCGCGTAAATCTTCTGACGGCTTCTAGCTGCCTGAAGGTTATCACGAACTTTCTTGACCTTGTCAGTTGTCTCTAAAATGAGGGTAGGTCCAGTAAGTTGAGCCTCGCCAATCTCATTCCAGCAGACTGGTGAACGACATTTTCGACCATAGAGAGCCTCGAAAGGAGCCATTTTGATGCTAGTGTGATAACTGTTGTTGTAGGAGAATTCAATCAATTTCAGATGGGAATCCCAGCTACCACCAAAATCGATCACACAAGCTCTAAGCATATCCTCCAAAGTCTGGATTGTTCTCTCAGATTGACCATCCGTTTGCGGATGATAGGCTGTGCTTAGATTAAGTTGGGTCCCCATAGCAGATTGCATGGTTCTCCAAAAATGAGAAGTGAAACGAGCATCTCTGTCAGAAATGATGTTCAAAGGAACACCATGTCGAGCCACAATTTCATCTACATAGATTTGAGCAAGTCTATCAGCAGGAAAATCCTCACGGATTGGCAAGAAGTGTGCTGACTTTGTAAGACGATCAACGACTACCCAGATGGCATCATGACCTTTCTTTGTGCGCGGAAGTTTAGTAACAAGATCCATAGTAATGTTTTCCCATTTCCAAACTGGGATCTCTGGTTGCTCCAATAAACCCGAAGGACGCTGATGTTCAGCCTTAACCTTAAGACAAGTAAGGCATTTGGATACGTATAAGGCAATGTCTTTCTTCATACCAGGCCACCAATAGTGAATACGAAGATCCTTATACATTTTATCTGAGCCCGGATGAATAGAATAACGAGACTTATGGGCTTCATCCATAAGCAAGGTACGAAGATCATCCTGGCTTGGGACCCACAAACGGTCCATGAAGTAATATGACCCATTGTCCTTCAGTTCAAGAGCAGGTGTTATGTGGTAAGGAAATTCCTTATCCATCAATCCTTGTGAAACACAAGATTGCTGAGCTTGAGAAATGCGTGCTTGAATATCGGATCGAGCTTGAATAACAGATTGAACACGTACACAATGAAGCTTAGTACGTTCCTTACGACTCAATGCATCAGCTACGACATTCGCCTTACCAGGATGGTAACGAATTTCGCAGTCATAGTCGTTTAAAAGCTCAACCCAACGTCGCTGTCTCATGTTAAGTTCTTTCTGATTGAAGATATGCTGAAGACTTTTGTGGTCCGTGAAAACCACACATTTTGTACCATACAAATAGTGTCTCCAGATCTTGAGAGCAAAGACAACTGCACCCAACTCAAGATCATGAGTGGTGTAGTTCTTCTCATGTATCTTCAATTGTCTCGATGCATAAGCTATGACTTTGTTCCTTTGCATCAGAACACAGCCAAGACCCAATTTCGATGCATCACAATACACGACAAAATCATCATTACCCTCAGGCAATGATAGAACAGGCGCATCGCAAAGCTTCTGCTTCAAGTGTTGAAAAGCTTCCTCTTGCTTGAATCCCCAGTAAAAGGGCATTTTCTTCTGAGTTAGAGCAGTTAGAGGAACTGCAATCTTCGAGAAGTTTTCTATGAAGCGGCGATAATAACCCGCTAGACCAAGAAAAGAACGAACTTCAGTAGGAGTAGAAGGCGTATCCCAATCCTTAATCGCACTGATTTTGGAGGGATCTACATGAATACCTTGTTCGTTGATAATATGTCCTAAAAATTGAACCTCTTTAAGCCAGAATTCACACTTGGAGAATTTGGCGAAAAGTTGCTCTTTCTTTAGGAGTTCCAGAGTAAGACGAAGATGCTGCTCGTGATCAGCTCGCGTCTTAGAGTAAATCAAGATATCGTCAATAAAAACAATGACGAACTGATCCAAATAAGGTTTGCAAACCCTATTCATTAAGTCCATGAAAACAGCAGGAGCATTAGTCAAACCGAATGGCATGACTGTGAATTCATAATGCCCATAACGAGTACGGAATGCTGTCTTCGGAATGTCTTCTTCTTGCACCCGAAGTTGATGATATCCGGAACGTAGATCAATCTTCGAAAAATAAGAAGCGCCCTGAAGCTGATCAAAGAGGTCGTCTATGCGAGGTAAGGGATATCGATTCTTGATGGTAAGCTTGTTAAGCTCACGATAATCGATACACATCCTAAAGGATCCATCCTTCTTCTTTACAAAAAGAACGGGAGCACCCCAAGGTGAAAAACTAGGACGGATAAAACCTTTATCAGAGAGCTCCTGAAGCTGCTTAGACAACTCTTGCATCTCAGATGGTGCAAGACGATATGGAGCTCTGGCAATGGGATTTGCACCAGGTACGAGGTCAATGCGGAACTCGACTTGGCGTACTGGAGGTAGACCAGGTAAATCTTCAGGGAACACTTCAGAATAATCCCGAACGACAGGAATATCTGAAATAGACTTACCCTTGCCTTTATCTTCTGTAACATGTGCTAAGAAAGCCACATAGTTCTTCCGCAGATATTTCCGAGCTTTAAAACAAGACATGAGTTTGAGACCACCGGTAGGCTTCTCACCTTGAACCTGCAGAATCTCGCCTGTCGAAAGCGGTACACGAACAATCTTCTCAGAACAAACTATCTTTGCGTGATGCTTGGATAACCAATCCATTCCCACAATAACGTCGAAGCTTCCAAGTTGCATAGGCGTGAGATCGATAGGAAAAAGATGATCGTTAAGATTCAATTGGCAGTTGTGAAGAACAGAATCAAGAATAATGGGTTCACCACTAGCAACCTCTACTGTCAAAGATTTACTTAGTTTCGTTCTAGACACGCGAAGCATCGGCTCAAAAGACAATGACACAAAACTCTTATCGGCACCCGAATCAAAGAGAACAGATGCAGGCTGATTATTAATAAAGAACGTACCGTTCACCACGTTATCATCCGCCTGCGCCTCTTGGGCATTCATGTTAAAGACTCTGCCTCGAGCCGGAGCCTGATTCAGATTTTGGTTCTGGTTGACTAGCCTTGGGCACCGGTTCCTGTAGTGGGTCAGATCCCCACAATTGTAGCACGAACCAGGAGGAAAATGAGGTCATGCAGCTTGGCCCTGTTGCTGAGCTAGAGGCTGGGCAACTTGTTGAGCTTGGTTATGGACTGCCTGGTTCTGATTGACAGGAATGCGGCAGTTGACAGCAAGATGACCAGATCTTCCGCAGTTGGTGCACTGACGACACTGGAGATGTGGTTGGTGATGGCCGTTACACCTGTTGCACAAAGGTGCATTGCCAAAATAAGGCTTCTTGGCAGGTGGTTGCGCAGGCTGATTTGGTGCAGCTTGAGCCTGTGCAGTAACAGCAAAATTTTGGGCACCCTTTCGCTTCCTTGATTTCTTTGATGCTTCACCTTCCTTACCCTTACCCTTATTCTTGTTTTTCTCAGAATTAGTCTCCTTCTTTTTATCACCCTTGCGGGTGAGTTTACCCTTCCTGACTAGAGTCTCAGTGAGGGTAGCAGACAACTCGATAGCTTGGCGAAGGGTAGTAGGATTAACACCAGTCAAAATCTCCAGAATAGAATCGGGTAGCCCATCAATATACCTCTCGATCGCTTTATCCGGAGGGGTAACCATGGTGGGACACAATAGACTGAGTTCTTCAAAACGATCCGTGTATGCACGGTGTTCAGCCCCATCTTGCTTTAAGTCATCAAACTCTCGTTCCAAAACTCGAATTTCATGACGGGGACAAAACTCCTTCATCATGAGAGCCCGAAGCTCTTCCCATGTTTGTGCCAACGCCACTTCGGCACCCCTATCGCGCTTAATACCATTCCACCAGGTAAGCGCTCGCTTCTCAAACACGCTTGAAGCAAATTCAACCCTACGCGCATTCTGACACTGCACATGTAAGAATGTGCTCTCGATACTTTCAAACCACCGTAGGAGCGCAGTTGCTCCTTGCGACCCAGAAAACTTAAGCGGCTTCGCAGAATTGAAATTCTTGAAATTACAGTGTGCGTTATTGTTGTTGTTAGTGCCATTGTTGTTAAATATATCGTGGACTTGAGTTACAACCCCGGGAAGTACAGCAGCCACTTGCTGAGAAACCAGGGCTGCGATCTCTTCAATAGTAAAAGTTCGAGGATCGTGTCGAGGAGGCATTCTAAAAGAGGAAAACATGAAAGAAAACGAGTGAGATGATTGGATGAAAAGAATGAGATGAAACAAAATCAACAAGAGCAAAGATGGTGGTCATTCGTCCGTATCACAGAGCAAACAAACAACACACAGTGACTAATCAAAGTAAATGGGTCAAAAATAATGTATAATGAAGACATGCTCGCCTATAAGTGAACACTCATCCCAAGAATTCCCAGGTAAGCACAACTGGTCTCGCGTCTGATGAGATGTATACGAAGTGCTTGCCTAGACAGAAAACCCAGAATACAGGCATTCACCCTTCCAGTTTGCACTTGTTCACATTATTTAAAACCCAAAACGTTTGACGGGATTTTGAAAATTTGAAGGCACAAGGCCAAAAACCAAACTGAAAAGGGTTCAAAACCATATAAAAGAGAGTTCAAAACCTTGTAATAATTTATTCAAAAACAGATGATTGTTTTTCAAAAATCGTTTCGGAAAAATTTTGGTTCCTTGTTTTGATAATCACCTAAGGATAGGTGATGTAAATGTTTTAAGATCTAAACACAACTAATTTGTGTTAGGGTCCTAGAAAAGTTATAGTCTAGGTCAAAGCATCACTAATAACCTAATTCCCTATAACCATTGGCTCTGATACCAACTCTTCTGTCACACCCCGACCGCGTAAAACAACAAATCGCGGCGGAAACATCGGGGCGTGTCGCGACAGAATTAATTGTTTCAAATCCATGGCAAACAAAGTTGTATTTTATTTATCAACATAAGTGTTACATTGTTTCAAACAGAGATTTAAGAGTTTAGTACATAATTAAACATCGTCTAGCTTCATTTTTAAGTTTCTAAGGCACAGGTCCGCCCTAGTGTCATGATCGTCATCCTACGGAAAAGCACCTGAAAACACATGTGAAAGTAGGTACGTCAGCATAAAAATGCCTGTGAGATACATAGGTTTTGTGAAAATAGGATTCATGACTTAAGTTTAAGAAAATGTTTAGTCATGAACTTGTAATTTGATTTGTTTTGTAAATTGCTTGAAAAACAATAAGTCCAGATGATATGTATAGATAAGTGAATAATGTATGGTTAAATGAATAACCATGCAAAATGAGTTGTATAAAATAAACTGTATTGTAAACCAAAGTCTTGTAAAAACATGTCACTTGTGTAAAATGTATAAGTCCAAAATGAATGATTTAAATAACGCTATGATATGTAATATAATACAATCACTTATGTATAGGAAGTACCAGCGGCGTATCCACCATGATTGTATCATATTACTCACATCTCGTTACTTAAGTCACTTAAACCAACCAACAAAGTATAATGTCTATGTTTAAACCAATAGTCAATAGTCCTTGTATAAACCATGTCAAATGTTGATAGTCCAAAAGTAGTCAAGTAATGTGTAACAAATGTTATGTATGGTAAGTAAAATAAGACTACTTAAACCATAAGTAAAATGTACAAAACAAAGTATTTTGAATATATCAAAAAGTTATGTTTTGCAAAGTGATGCATGATACACTGATACAAACATTTATGTGGTAAGTTAACGCATACATTCAAGCCTTGAGACAGTCGGATAACCCTTTCAGTCAAGGTTATCAAAAGAATTGTATTCGGATTCAGTCATTCCTTACATCCAAACAAACCCGGGATGTCAGGAATGGGATTTGTCAAGTCCTATGGTACCACTACTTATTACCGAGCGGCGTAGCAAATGTTAATGAACGTAATAAAGACCCGTTTGTGCAAACCAAATGTCATAGTAGTTGTATACATGTCATATGAAAACAATGTACTAAGTATGCTAAGTTAACATACAAAGTAGAAAAGTCTTGTAAATCAATGTGCTAGCATGCTATCAGTCAACATACATAGCAGAAATGTAATGTAAAACAATGTACTAAGTATGCACACAATGGACATACATAGCATGAAATGTCATGAAATCATGTACTATAATGTACTAACAAACATAGCAGGTATATGATGTGAAAACAGGAAAGCATGAAAGTAACAAGTAGGCACATGTGTTCCACCCCAAAACGTTTGGAAAACAGTAAAAGAGGGGTCTATGTACTCACATAAACACCTTGAAAACATTTAAAAGAGGGGGTTCTATGTACTCACTTGAGATTGCTCAGTTGTATAAAGATAACCACCAAGCAATGCAAGAGATCTCGGAATCAAACGGCACCTAGTATAGGTAACTATGTTAATAAACCGGACCTAAATCGGAAGACTGGGTAGCATTAGGGTTTGTAAACCAAATGAGTGTAGGAACTCACGGGATATGGTTTAACAAAGCCTACATGCTAAATGAAACTTAACATATTTGTTTACGACCCATTACGACCCGTTTAGGTAGCTTATGCTACTTTAACGCATCGTGCGCGTGAAACGCGTTCGGACCGCCTAACTAGTCCTATGACAAGTATTATATGCCTAAACATGTTACATAATCAGTTAAGTGACAAAGGTTTAGGTTACATATGCTTAATTACCAATTATACATGAAAAGGGTATTCTGGTAATTTACCTAAGGCATATAAACTACCTATCATACAACTACTTAAACGTCGTGACCATAAGGTATAACCTCGGAAGGTTATTCCCTACACTATGGTCACCTAATGTGTTTGGTCGGATCCTAATGATCGACCAGACTGGGTCGGGTTCGAAGGTATAGGCGATTTATTAGATCGCCTACCCTACGACCCTAGACAATGTGGTAATCAGTGGGCATAGTCCCAAGGGACTATGACCAACGTGATTACACTCACGTTGCGAAGTTCAAACGAACTTCGCATTGACCATTACTGGTCAACGCTGAAAGTCAAACAAAGTTTGACTTTCTGACTCGAAAAGCAGTAAAATAAGGAAAAGAACGAAAGAATACTTACGAAGGGTCCCCGAATGCTAATCGTGATCACAATAACTCAGGTATGGAACAATGGTTCCAACTTAGAGTCAAATAGATCAGATTCTTGTAAGTAATGAGGTTGGATGGCATGGGTATTTATAGTATTCGGGTAACCGTTGAGATCGTTTCTTGGAAAAGGGGAAAAGATCTAGTCCGTACACTTGTCACAACCTTATGGTGGCTACATATGCTCCTTATCTTAGTGACTAAGCAATTGAGAACATGTGGTTGTGGTTAAATCTGCTGAAAACAGGCTGTTTAAACATTGCACCTGGTCTGGAGACCCCATACGCATCGTATGGTATATATACCATACGCATCGTATGGGTGAACTTTGGCAGAATTACAGTTTTGGTCCCTGAACTGTATTTAGGCCATTTTTGACACGTTTAAGGCCCGTTAACCCCATTTCAAAGCTCAAAAATGAAGTTAAAGTATAGGGAACTTAAAACATACTCAAAAATATGCCGGGTGATGGTTCGTTTGGTCGTACGAACGCGATGTTCGCTTAATTACGACGGAATGCGCACAAGCGCGAAAAACGATCCAAATGACGCGACGAATGGATTTTTCTTAAGGCGAACACTAAAACATAATATAGTCATGCTTACATAAATTTTTGGATGTCCGGATGTATTCAGAACGTAAGTTATGCGCGAAAATGCAAACTTGTGCACTTTTTGACACTTTTAGTCCCTGAATGACCCAAAAGTTTATTTTAGCACACCGAACCCCTCAAAGCCTATTTCTAAGCTATGTAAAGGATATTTGAGGTGTGTTTAACTTATGGTTATGTTCCGGAATGTTCGTTACAGTTCAAATTGGCATACTTTCGCAGTTTGTCAAGTTCAGTCCCTGTAAGCGAATTAACTTGTTTTTGCCATACCAAAGCCTTCAAAACTTATTTCTAAGTTATGTAAAGGTTATTTAAGGTATGTTGAGTATATGTTGATGTTCCGGAGTATTTCTCGCATTAAACTGAGTACGTTTACGCACTAGTTTGCGTATAACTCTCCAGAAAGCGATGTAGAGTTTGAAATTACATAAAAGTCAAAACATGAAAAATGTAAAACATAACAAAACAAACATTGTGATCAAATAACATTGTTTTATTGATAACGGAACTGTTCATAGTGATTACAAGCACAGTTGTTACATATATTTTCTATTTATTTTCGAAACAATGTACATATTTCAACTATGTTTGTAATGACAACATAAATCTCAAGAAGTTTATCTTTATCCTTGTTATTCATTTCCAATTACAAACTCCCATGTGATTACATTATGTGTGATTACAACTACATGCTGACTCTGAGGATTAACCATTGGGTGTCAGCCCAGTGGCCACCGCACCCCACTTAAACCGTGGGGACTCAGGTTCAACTCCGGTCGGCTGCATTTATATGCGCCTGATGTCCACTCGGCTGGGGGAATCACCGCCAGGCAGCGATGCGGTGAGCTAGCTTGTGGAGTTGTAATACTCCGGCGGATGGGAGGTCCGTGCAAATACCCCCCCCCCCTGCTGACTTTGAGGATTCTGTTCTTTAGGAACTAAATCTTGTAAATTAACATACCATGATTGCACTCTAGTGCATTATACGAACTTGGCAACACGATCGATACGAATACTATGAACAAATTAATACTATTTTGTGATCATGGCATTACATACATGATTTGTTTATTCAATATGTATAGTATGTGATTACAAATACAATTTGCTTCGTATGTTGACGTAACATACTTAGTACATTAATTTCAAATACATTTTGCTTGGTGTGTTAACTTAGCATACCTAGCGCATGATTTGAAAACATTTTCCCGATATGCTTACATTATGATGACAATGCATGATTAGTATATGTTGCATTCTACCTGTTTGGTTAGTATGAAACATATATAAACATTTGTACTAGAGTAAAATACCTACTACTAAATTTGTTGTATGCAAAACAAGTAGGTCTAGCATTGCTAGTATGAAACACGATTCAATTTGACAGATGTTATGTTGTGACGATGTTTATTTGATTTAGACGATAGTTCGACCTTATTAATTGTTTTTTTGTTTACCCTTGCTTAACAAGAGGAGCTATATGGACCATGCGACGAAACAAGTAATTATGGGTGCACACTTAATTATGAGATTCGCCTCATGAGAATCATAGTAAGCCTTGTTAAGTATGGTGGAATAAAATCTAGAGTGATTAAGGTAACATGAGGAGTATGATGCGATAAGAACACGATGGATACGCCGATGGTACTTCCTATATATACGTGTTCTTATTGTGTTATTCTTCAGAACGTTGCTGAGATCCTTGGTGATTTTATGTTATCTTAGACCATTATGTGATTATGTGCTTATTTGATATTTGTATGGTTATTTGCAATGGACGACGATGAGTACATTCATTAACTCAAATTGAGCCGACCGGGAGTATATTATGGTGTTAAAGATGACGATCTTGATGCCATAGGTATGTTGACCCGTCTCCTATGCATGAGAAGCTCATGGTACATGGGATGTACCTCGTGGGACGTTAAAAACCGTGTACGTGTAGGGATTGAATGTACACCCCTTTGTTTGCTAGGAATTACACTAAGAGCTTAGTATAACATAGTGCCATACTAAAACGATTTTTGAACATTGGTCGACTTTTTCTTTAAATTCACAAGTTTCAAAGGGTTGAATACCTTGAGATACTTTGAATATCCTAAATCACATTTTGAATCCCCAAAAATTTCCAACACCAAATGATGCTCCGCATCTTTGGGATCTAGCAATTTGCTTATACTTCAGTCGTTTCAATTACACTCTACGGTCTCCTTCAAATAAATTTCGGGACGAAATTTCCTAAAGTAGGGGAGACTGTGACACTTGTGCTCCGTAAACACTGTACGATGTAGAACAATATCTTTTATCAAAGAAACAATGTGTTTTTGGTCTCAATGTTTTCTTTTTATGTTTGACAATTTCACGTTTTGATTTTAAGTTCAATTTCAAGCTTTAAATCGCTTTCTAGAAAGTTATACGCAAACTGGTACGTAAACGTAATCAGTTTAACGTGACAAACACTCCGGAACAGTGACATAGGATTAACATACCTTAAATAACTTTTATATAACTTAGAAATAAGTTTTGAAGGCTTTGGTGTGTAAAAAACAAGTTTATTCGATCACAGGGACTATTCGCGTCAAACTGCGAAAGTCTACTGATTCGTATAGTAACGAACATTCTGTAACTTGATCATAAGCTAAACATACCCTAAATATCCTTTACATAGCTTAGAAATAGGCTTTGAGGGGTTTGGTGTGCGAAAAAAGTGCTTATTTGATCAATAGGGACTAAAAGCGTCAAAAAGTGCATAAGTTTGCATTTAAGCGCATATCTTACGTTCTGAACATATCCGGACATCCAAAAATTTTTGTAATCATTAAAATATTTTATTTTAGTGATTGGAATGCAAAAATACCGTTCGTCGTGTAATTTGGATCGTTTTTCGCGTCCGTTCGTGTTTCGTCGTAATTAACCGAATAACGTGACCGTACGACCAAACGAACCTACATCCGGGATATTTTCAAGCATGTTTCAAGTCCCCTATGCTTTAACATCCTTGTAGAGCCTTGAAAATGAGTTAACAGGGTTTAAACATGTAAAAAATGGCTTAAACATGCTGCAGGGACCATTCTTGCCAATTTTTGAAAGTTTCTGGCTCAGGCAGGTGCTAGCGTCGCGCCACAGCAGAGGGGGTACCCGTGGCGGCACACGGCAGCCTACTTTTGACAGAAAGTATATTTTCAGCAACCAGCTTGAACTTCAAGGTCTTTTATGCAATTTTTAATACTATGTACTTGTTTTAAGAGCTCCCATTGTATTAGAAACCATGTTCCACAAGTGTATGGCTTAGATTAAGCTTTGAATTGCTCAAAAACACTTGTAAAGATCTTGATGGATCATGACTTTCTATAAATACCCACCTTGTTCATCATTCATTCCTTACACATTGATTCAAAATCTGCTCTAAGTTGAAGTTAAGACTTCATACCTGAGTGTTTTGGATCAATTATTCCTAGCTTGGACCTTTTGTAAGCTTCTTTCATGCTTGTTTATGCTTTTCAAGCGTGAAAGTCAAACCGTGTTTGATTTTCGGCTATGACCATGAATTGGTCAACACAAAGTTCGTTCGAACTTTGCAGTGTGAGCGTAATCACGATGGTTATAGTCCCTTGTGACTATACCTACTGATTACCACGTCGATTAGTCGAAGTGACGAGTCAAAGTTTCGGTCAAAATACGTGTTTATGCGTATTTTGCGACGAAGCTATTTTCAGGTATCAAAACACTTTGTTTTGATATCAAACCTGTTTTCTAACTTAGTTAAACATGTTTTAACATGTTTAACTCGTCACCTTTAGTCTAATGCTTGTTTAGGGTCGTAAGTCAAGCGGTCTTGACAACCGCTTAGACTTTCGAACCCGACCTGTTTGGTCGATCTTTAGGATCCGACCAAGCATATTTTGTGACCATAGTTGTATAGGGAATAACCTTCTGAGGTTATACCTTATGGTCACTTAGTTTAATTAGTTATATGATAGGTAGTTTATATGCCTTAGGAAAATGACCAAAATGCCCTTTTCATGCATAATTTGAATTTAAGCATATGTAACTTAATTTTTGTCACTTAAACTGATTATGCAACATATTTAAACATGTTAGGGCATATAATACTTGTCATAGGACTAGTTAGGCGTCTCGAATGCGCATTCGTGCGAATGACGCGTTAAAGTAGCATAAGCTACCTTAATGGGTCGTAACGGGTCGTAAGCACTTAGGATAGGTTCCGATTTTGAATGTTGGCTTTGTTAAACCATATCATATGAGTTCCAATACTCATTTGCTTTATGAAACCTCATTCTACCCGATCTTCCGATTTAAGTGTCGATTTATTAACTAGCGATCCGATTACTAGGTACCACTTGATTTCCTTGGTTTTCCCAAGCATTGTTAGTTCATTAGATCAAGGATACTTGCAATTCAATGTGAGTACATAGTTCCCCTCTTTTACCGTTTTCAAATGTTTTCGGGTGATTTATATGTGTAACCGATTAGTTTTCCAAATGTATGGAAGTTAACAATTAAAAATAGGCTTTGAGGGGTTTGGTGTGCGAAAAAAGTGCTTATTTGATCAATAGGGACTAAAAACGTCAAAAAGTGCATAAGTTTGCATTTAAGCGCATATCTTACGTTCTGAACACATCTGGACATCCAAAAATTTTTGTAATCATTAAAATATTTTATTTTAGTGATTGGAATGCAAAAATACCATTCGTCGTGTAATTTGGATCGTTTTTCGCGTCCGTTCGTGTTTCGTCGTAATTAACCGAATAACGTGACCGTACGACCAAACGAACCGACATCCGAGATATTTTCAAGCATGTTTCAAGTCCCCTATGCTTTAACATCCTTGTACCTTGAAAATGAGTTAACAGGGTTTAAACATGTAAAAAATTGGTTAAACATGCTGCAGGGACCATTCTTGCCAATTTTTGAAAGTTTCTGGCTCAGGCAGGTGCTAGCGTCGCGCCACAGCAGAGGGGGTACCCGTGGCGGCACACGGCGGCCTACTTTTGACAGAAAGTATATTTTCAGCAACCAGCTTGAACTTCAAGGTCTTTTATGCAATTTTTAATACTATGTACTTGTTTTAAGAGCTCCCATTGTATTAGAAACCATGTTCCACAAGTGTATGGCTTAGATTAAGCTTTGAATTGCTCAAAAACACTTGTAAAGATCTTGATGGATCATGACTTTCTATAAATACCCACCTTGTTCATCATTCATTCCTTACACATTGATTCAAAATCTGCTCTAAGTTGATGTTAAGACTTCATACCTGAGTGTTTTGGATCAATTCTTCCTAGCTTGGACCTTTTGTAAGCTTCTTTCATGCTTGTTTATGCTTTTCAAGCGTGAAAGTCAAACAGTGTTTGATTTTCTGCTTTGACCATGAATTGGTCAACACAAAGTTCGTTCGAACTTTGTAGTGTGAGCGTAATCACGATGGTTATAGTCCCTTGTGACTATACCTACTGATTACCACGTCGATTAGTCGAAGTGACGAGTCAAAGTTTCGGTCAAAATACGTATTTATGCGTATTTTGGGGACGAAGCTATTTTCAGGTATCAAAACACTTTGTTTTGATATCAAACCTGTTTTCTAACTTAGTTAAACATGTTTTAACATGTTTAACTCGTCACCTTTAGTCTAATGCTTGTTTAGGGTCGTAAGTCAAGCGGTATTGACAACCGCTTAGACTTTCGAACCCGACCCGTTTGGTCGATCTTTAGGATCCGACCAAGCATATTTTGTGACCATAGTTGTATAGGGAATAACCTTCTGAGGTTATACCTTATGGTCACTTAGTTTAATTAGTTATATGATAGGTAGTTTATATGCCTTAGGAAAATGACCAAAATGCCCTTTTCATGCATAATTTGAATTTAAGCATATGTAACTTAATTTTTGTCACTTAAACTGATTATGCAACATATTTAAACATGTTAGGGCATATAATACTTGTCATAGGACTAGTTAGGCGTCTCGAATGCGCATTCGTGCGAATGACGCGTTAAAGTAGCATAAGCTACCTTAATGGGTCGTAACGGGTCGTAAGCACTTAGGATAGGTTCCGATTTTGAATGTAGACTTTGTTAAACCATATCATATGAGTTCCAATACTCATTTGCTTTACGAAAACCTCATTCTACCCGATCTTCCGATTTAGGTGTCGATTTATTAACTAGCGATCCGATTACTAGGTACCACTTGATTTCCTTGGTTTTCCCGAGCATTGTTAGTTCATTAGATCAAGGATACTTGCAATTCAATGTGAGTACATAGTTCCCCTCTTTTACCGTTTTCAAATGTTTTCGGGTGATTCATATGTGTAACCGATTAGTTTTCCAAATGTATGGCATATATGTGTTTACTAAGTGCTTTTATGTGTAATATTCCGATTATGCAAATACGATGTTTATTCAAATCCTTAAAAGATCTACCTTCCTTCATAGCTAGATTCTTATAGGATATTTGAAGTACAGTCTTAGATCTTCCTATCTTCATAGTGAGATTTTTAAGAACTACTTTACGACACGATGGTTATGGTTTATGTGTAGATTGTTGGTGATTTAGATAACGAAACTAGAGTATTACAATAAGCACATGGTGGATACGCCGCTGGTACTTCCTATATATAAGTGTGCTTATTGTATTACCCTTCGTGGCGTTATCCCGAATCACCATTAGGATTTAGAATGTTGTGATATAATGATTCAATGTGATCGAGACCGAATCCTTTTAGCATCAATTTATCTTTATTGATTTATACTTGTAGGATGTTTAAAGTGCTAATATTGGAGTCCTTGTTTGGATTCAATATGTACTTTAATGCGTGTTTGACTAGACGATGTGACAAGAACCGGATCCCTGTAATATTTATCTATCTTCATAGCTAAACATACATGGGATGTTTAAAGTGCTGATATTGGAGTTCTTATTTGGATTCATTGTGTACTTTAATGCGTGTTTACAAGTTATTGACAAGTTGACAATTATGTGTTTATGTGGTAGTTGTGATTTAGATAACGAAATGGGTTGTTGGTGCATATTTCGTACGTCTGCCACTGTGTGAATAGTTAGATAGAGCGTGTGTTGAATATTGTATAGAATAGAGAAAGTTGGACAGGTTTTTGTAAATGTCAAAGGTCAATCCGATCGGATGGACACATAGTGTGAGATGTCTATAAATAAGGCCATTGGGTTCCCATTTGGACAAGCTTTTGGTTCCCAGAGGGGACATGCTGTCCAACTGGTCTCGTGGTGCTGTAAATGTTGAATAATCAATAGAGACCAGATTGAAATTGACTAATCGGTGTCGTATTCTGTTTCTACTCCTTTCTTAGTCGTAATAAACGCACCGAACACGTCGTTTCGGGACCGAAGCTCCGTCAAACTCGCCGGATCCTCGAATCAACACGGGTGTAATAAAATAAGAACATGGTGGATACGCTGCTGGTACTTCCTATATATAAGTGTTCTTATTTTATTACTCTTGTAGCGTTATCCGAATCACTTTAGGATTTTGTGTACGATTGATTCAATGTTCGATTATCCAAATCCTTGTAGAATTTCCCATATCTTTATATGTTAGATTCTTAGAAGGATATCTAAAGTATTATTATGAATCATTGACTTGATTTATATAATACTCACACAAGTTTTGATTTATTTCAAAACAATTATTATTAATCCTTGATTGAATTTCTAATAACACATTAACGAGATTACGATGATTTAAACGAGATTACGATGTACAATTTCAAATGGCATAAAAATGACTTAGTAATTATTATATAGCCATATACAAAACTATTTGCCACGAGTTTTCACAATCAAGATTATGTATTACAATACTAAAATTTTGCCATTCTTTGGCTTCAAGATTTATTTTCAATTGACAGCTCTCGTAGTTGTCAAAGTATTGCAATATCAAATGTTCTGCCATTTATTTTGGCTAACAAAACCTATGTACTCGCCGGAATTTTTATGCTGACTATTTTTCACATATGTTTCAGGTTTTCAACTATTCAAGCATGCAACACATAGGACTGCATTTGGGCCTTAGACTTCTTAATCAAAAGACAATTACATGTATTCTTTGTTTGTAAAACGATGTTAATTGTGACACTTTTGCTCCGTAAACACACACGATGTAGGACACTATCTTTTATCAAAGAAACAATGTGTTTTGGTCTAAAAAATTTGTTTATTTTGGTTTTACAATTTCACGTTTTGATTCTAGTTCATTTTCAAGCTTTAAATAGCTTTCTGGAAAGTTATACGCGAACTGATGCGTAAACGTAATCAGTTTAATTTGGCAAACACTCTGGAATAGTGACATAGGCTTAACATAACTTAAATAACTTTTATATAACTTAGAAATAGGTTTTGAAAGCTTTGGTGTGTCAAAAACAAGTTTAATCACTCTCAGGGACTATTTGCGTCAAACTGCGAAAGTCTGCTGATTCACATAGTATTGAACATTCTGGAACTTGATCATAAGTTAAACATACCTTAAATATCCTTTACATAGCTTAGAAATAGGCTTTGAGGGGTTCGGTATGCTAAAATAAACTTTATTGATCAATAGGGACTAAAAGCGTCAAAAAGTGCATAAGTTTGCATTTTCGCGCATATCTTACGTTCTGAATATATCCAGACCTCCAAAAATTTATGTAATCATTAAAATATTTTATTTTAGTGATTTGCATGATAAAATTCCATTCGTCGCGTAATTTGGATCATTTTTGCGTCCGTTACGATTTCCGTCGTAATTAACCGAACAACACAACCGTACGACCAAACGAACCAACATCCGAGACGTTTTTGAGCATATTTTAAGTTCCCTATACTTTAACTTCATTTTAGATCTTTTAAATGGGGTTAACAGGGCTTAAACGTGTCAAAAATGCATCAAAAACCAAGTTTTGGGCTTGCAGGGACTAAAACTGACAATCTGCCAAAGATTTCTTGAATTTGGTCATTTCAGCTGAATTTGATGGTTTTGATCCCTTGTTTTGCACTCTATGGGTTGGTATTTGATGGTTTTACATGTCCCATTGTATTTCAATACCATGTGCCCACATGTAAGGTCAAGATCAAGGCACGTTTTGCGAGAAACGATCCTAGCGGTCTTGGAAATCCTATAAATACCCCACCCCATTTTCATTTCATTTCACTCATGATCTGATTTTATACTCTAAGTTGAAGCTCTATGCTTCATACCTGGGTATTAAAATCAAGATCTTCCTAGCTTGGACCTCTTGTAAGTTTCTTTCATGCTTGTTATCGTTTTTCAAGCATGAAAGTCAAACAGTGTTTGACTTTCTGCTTTGACCAGTCTTTGGTCAACATGAGGTTCATTTGAACTTCGCAACATGAGCATAATCACGATGGTTATAGTCCCTTGTGACTATACCTACTGATTACCACGTTGATTAGGTGTAGTGACGAGTCATAGTTTCGGTCAAAATACGCGTCTATGCGCATTTTGCAACCAAACTATTCTTGGGTATCAAAACCGTTTGTTTTGATATCAAACTTGTTTTCTAACTTCGTTAAACATGTTTTAACATGTTTAACTCGTCACTTTTAGGATAGTGCTTGTATAGGGTCGTAAGATAAGCGGTCTAAACAACCGCTTAGACTTTCGAACCCGACCCGTTTGGTTGATCGTTAGGATTCGACCAAACATGTATTGTGACCATAGTTGTATAGGGAATAACCTTCCGAGGTTATACCTTATGGTCACTTCCTTTAGTTAGTCGTATGATAGGTAGTTTATATGCCTTAGGAAAATGACCAAAATGCCCTTTTTGCACATAATTTCATTTTAAGCATATGTAACACATGTTTTGACATCAAAACAGATTATATAACATAATTAGATATGTTAAGGCATATAATACTTGTCATAGGACTAGTTAGGCGTCTCAAACGCGCTTTTGCGCGAACGACGCGTTAAAGTGGCATAAGCTACCTTAATGAGTCGTAATGGGTCGTAAGCACTTAGGATAGGTTCCGATTTAGAATGTAGGCTTTGTTAAACCATATCACATGAGTTCCAACACTCATTTGGTTTACAAGACCTCATTCTACCCGATCTTTCGATTTAGGTGTCGATTCCCTAACATAGTATTTGTTACCCTAGGAACCGCTTCAACACTTGAATTCTTGGTCTTTTGAGCTTTGTTATACCCTTTGAACCGGGACTATACGCAACCCCAGGCGAGAACATAGTTCCCCTCTTTTACCGTTTTCAAATGTTTTGGGGTGATTCATATGTGTAATCGATTTGTTTTCAAAATGTATGGCATATATGTGTTCACTAAGTGCTTTTATGTGTATTATTCTGATTATGCAAATGCAATGTTTTATCCTAAAGTGATCTACCTATCTTCATAGTTAGATTCATGTAGGATATTTGAAGTACAGTCTTAGATCTTCCTACCTTCATAGTAAGATTTTTAAGAAGTACTTTACAACTCGATGGTTGGTTTTTGTGTAGTTATTGGTGATTTAGATAACGAAACTAGATAATACAATAAGCACATGGTGGATACGCCGCTGGTACCTCCTATATATAAGTGTGCTTATTGTATTACCCTTCGTGGGGTTATCCTGAATCACCATTAGGATTTAGGATTGTTTTGATTCAATGTAACAGAAACCGAATCCTTATAGCATCTATCTATCTTCATGGATTGATTCTTGTAGGATGTTTAGAGTACTAATATTGGAGTCCTTGATTGGATTCATTGTGTGCTTTAATGCATATGTGAGTAGACAATGTAATAGAAACCGGATCCTTATAGCATCTATCTATCTTCATAGGTTGATTCTTGCAGGATGTTTAAAGTACTGATATTGGAGTCCTTGATTGGATTCATTATGTGCTTTAATGCGTGTTTACGAGTTGGTACAAGTTGACGATTTATGTGTTATGTGGTAGTTGTGATTTAGGTAACGAAACGGGTATAATAAAATAAGAACATGATGGATACGCCGCTGGTAGTTCCTATATATAAGTGTTCTTATTTTATTATTCTTGTAGCGTTTTCTGGATCACTTTAGGATTTTGTGTATGATTGTTTCAATGTTCAATTATCCAAATCTTTGTAGAATCTTCTATATTTCTATATGTTAGATTCTTAGAAAGACATCTGAAGTATTATCATGGCTCATTGATTTGATTCATTTAATACTTACAGAAGTTTTGATTTATTTCAAAACAGTTATTATTAATCCTCGATTGGATTTCTAATAACACATTAACAAGTTTTTACAATGATTTAAACAAGATTACAATGTAAGGCATAAAAATGACTTAGTAATAATCATATTGCCATATACAAACCTATTTTTCACGAGTTTTCATAATTAAGATTAAAATATTGCAATACCAAATGTTTTACCATTTAGATGGCTAATAAAACCTATGTATTCGCCGGCATTTTTATGCTGACTGTTTTCGCATATGTTTCAGGTTTTCGACTGTTTCAAGCATACAACTCACAGGACTGCATTCGGGCCTTAGACTTCTAAAACAAAAGAACAATTACATGTATTCTTTTTTTGTAAAACAATATTAATGATATTGAAACAATTTAGTACCAGTAGTTGTGAGCAATTTGTAACGTGACTCCCCGATATTTCCGCCGCGTGTTGTTATATTACGCGATTGGGGTGTTACAGATTGGTATCAGAGCACTGGTTATAGGGAATTAGGTTATTAGCATGCCTTAAACCTAGTCTATAACCTTCCTAGGACCCAAACGTGAGTAGACTTAGGAACTTTTTCCTAAATCCTCATCTTTATTCATGCCACAACTGCTCTATGTATTACGAATTATCTAACCTTAGATGATTTATCCTAAAACCCTTAGGTTTTATGCCTTAAGGTATTCCTCAAAATGTTTTTTCTCAAAACGTTTTCATTAAAATATTTTTCAAAATGTTTTTTCAAACGTTTTTGTCAAAATAATTCGCAAACATGTTTTATCTCAAACGATTTGTATCAAAAGATTTCTTAAATGTTTTCTTCAAACGTTTTTCATCGAAATCTTGGGTTTTAATAATGTGAACACATGCAATCTGGAAGGGTGGATGCCTGTACCCAGAGTTTTCTGTCTAAGGCTAGAGTGTTCGTACAAATCCGCATTATCGGACAAATCACTCTTACCTGGGAACTCTTAGGGTGAGTGTCCACTTATAGGCTAAAGCATGTCTTCGTGAAGCATTATAAAGACCTATCCATCTTGACCCTACCGAATGATTTCTAAACGACCTTTGTAACCCTACTCATTCATGTTACCCTCAGTAATGTGTTTGCTCTTCATGACAATCGAAGCATCCTTCCTTTCCCAATACTATTTCATCATATTATCTTCGGTGATATGTTTGATTCAATACAGTTGAAATGAATCTCATTTTATTTCACGACTCTATGAGATCCTATTTTATTTTCAAAATACTACCTTTGTCTTTTAAAAACATCTATGAGATCCTATTTTATTTTCAAAATACTACCTTTGTCTTTTAAAAACCTCAAACCAACGAAGAAATCACAACCCTTGTAACTCAGCAGATGGCTGCTGTGCTTCCGAACATAGTAACCCAGGTTCATCAGATATACAACAACAATAACAACAACAACGCCCAGTGTATTTTCAAGACCTTCAATTCAGCCAAACCGCTAAAATTTTATGGGTCTGAAGGAGCAACCGCACTCCTACAATGGTTTGAAAGTACAGAAAGCACATTCCGCCATGTTCAGTGTCCCAATGAGCGCAAGGTGGATTTCGCCTCGAGTGTGTTTCAAAGGAGAGCACTCACTTGGTGGAATGGTATTATGAGAGTCCGAGGTGCCGATGTAGCAATGGAAGTGACGTGGGAAGAATTTAAGGATCTTATGAAGAAAGAATTCTGCCCACGAAGCGAAATAAGGGCACTTGAAAATGAGTTCTATTATTTAAAACAGGATAGTGGGTAAAACCGTGCCTACATTGACCGATTTGAACAGTTAAGCCTACTTTGCCCCACTATGGTCACACCTTTGGATCGGGCCATTGAGAAATACATCGATGGTTTACCTGACCCTGTCCAAGATATTGTCACTGGAAGCCAACCTACAACACTTAGGGAGGCTAAGGAGTTAGCTGCTATCTTAACCGACTCCTAGGTTAGAAAAGGTAAACTGTTTCGAAAAGGAGACAAGAAACAAGACACTGAATCTGTTAACGAGAATTCCAAAAGATCAAAGACCGAATCTTCTAAAAGTTCTAGGAAGCGCAAGGCTTCAAAGAACTTTGCAATTCATGCACCTGTTCCACTAAACTCGGTACCCTTAAAAGGTTTTTACCGTGGAAAGCAACCTCGGTGCAATCATTGCAATTATCATCATGCATCAAATTTCCCTTGTCGCCAGTGTACAATTTGTGGTTTATTTGGATATCTAGCTGTGACTTGTCGTATCCAGAACCGAGCAGCCCCTACTCAGACTCGCCCAAGAGCATGTTTCAATTGTGGTGTCACACCCCGACCACGTAAAACAAGAAATCGGGGCGGAAACGTCGGGGAGTGTTGTAACAGAATTATCGTTTCATAACCATGGATACAAAAAGAGTTTCGTTTTATTGATAATATTAAACATTTACATTGTCTTAACACACAACAACCAAGTACATATCGTCTATCATTATTATTATGTTACTAAGGCCTCGTCCAGATCCTATGTGTCGCATGCATCCTAGAAATCAATCAAGCAACAACACCTGAAACATATGTAAAAACAAAGTCAGCAAAGAAATGCTGGCGAGTACATAGGTTTTATAAGAGTATCGGAATCATGGCTTCGTTTACATGTTGTAGTACTTTATTAGACTACAAGAGTCAAAATACAAATCTCGTTTTGAAAAGTGTATTGCAACATAGCTAACCAACTCTAATCAAGTTGGTTATAGTTCATAAAATCTCGTAGCCATGATTCTTAACCCAAAAACATTTGTTTTAGAAAACCAATTTGTAAAACATCTCGTAAAAACTCGTTAATAAAACTTGTATGGTTCATATCTTTTAGAAAACATCGTTGTGTGACATCGTTTCAAAATCGTTTACCCAAGTGAACTAAATAACGCCACGGTATGTAATATGTTGAAAACACTTATATATAAGAAGTACCAACGGCGTATCTACCATGCTTTCACCACATTACACTCGTCCCGTTATCTAAACACTTAACCAAAAACCAATCGTTTATCCAATTCGTTTAACTTGTTCAAATCGTTTCCAAATCATTTCCAAATCGTTAACTCGTTTAAATCATCCTCGTTTTAATTGTGAAAACTATTTATGGTCGTCTCGCTAATAACATTCAAACCTTCGTGACTCGATGTAACACCCGTTCTTATAAATTAGAGTTTAACGTATAATTTACGAAAAAACAATCATGTAATTAAGATTACATATACATCGAAAATACGGGCTCATTAAAAACTTTTACTATTTAAAAGTTTAGAACATAACGTAATTAAGTTTGTCCTTTAAAAGTAACAATGAAACATCATGTGGAAGCTTATTTCTTGATCATATTCGGTTCTTCATTGTGCTTGATCGTCCTCCGGTGCTAAAATTTTACCTGAAACTCAATAAACATGAGTTGGATTAGTCATACGTAACTTAGAACGTATTTAAACGGGTTCGCAATGCATCAACGGTTAAAATAAACGATTTTCACGAAACTGACACATGCTCGCGTAGCGCCACTGCCAGTCGCGCTACGCCACTGCCAAATTTCATCAGATTGTTGCAGCTGGTTGCTGCATATTCCCCGAATAACCCGATTTCACGGAAACGGCCATAACTTCTTCGTTATTGATTCGTTTTACCCGATTCTTTTTCCTACGCGTCTGTAATTTAATTCTCCATCATATGGAGTTAAAATCCAACATCCAACATAAATAAATTTTGAGACTTTCAAGCCTTCGACTCGTTACCTTATTATCAAATTTTACCCGTTTATGCATTTTATCAAACAAACATATTTGTTTGATTCCTACATCACCTACACTTCTTCAAATTGATATTAACTACCATTTTAGGTTCTAATCACAAGTTTATTTCACAATTTAAACCCGTTTTCGCTCGTATGCTTATTTTGACCCGTTAAGGGTATTTAAGCACTTTCGAGCCTAAAATAGCTTTCGATTGCTTCTAGCATTCCATTACCACATTTCTTATCCTATAATCTCCCACCACAACTGTATTTAAGGTAGATTTAATGTGGTGATCAATATAAACCAAGTTTTACCTCTCGAATCGTCATTTTGCGGCAAAAACTCAAATAGTGCTATACGGCTAATATAATGCCTCTTTCAGCTTCTATACTTATTCTAAGTATTTACCTTGTCATAAAACTCATTTCCAAACAACCTTTAAGGGTTGTTTGTCCCGTTTAGCCTACAAGGGCGTTTTGGTTGATTTTAGTCCTTTTATGACGAAGGACTCTCTCTCAAATTATTTGACCAAAATAGCACTTTTAACTACAACATAATTATGCGTACCTGGCCCGGATCAACAAGTAGACCCTATTTATACCTCGTTTTCATTATCACACCATCAACGGTGACGCAATTATCCGATTTGCTAATCGGTCCTGTTAACACAAGACTTGACAACCACATTAGTCGATATTATCAAATGGTGTTATCACCACCATTCGACCCGTTTGGACTATATGCCCAACATTATCTATTTAATCAAAAACATCGTTTTTGATCTCCAATTCATACATCCATCCCATCCCGGATTTTATTACCATACCCCTTTTTCTTTTACACTCTTTTCTTACAAATTTCAACCCATTTCGGCTTACGCCATGGGTATTCTTTTAACTTCGATTTACATTAGTCAACACTTGACCAATTTCCATTTTATCTTTTTTTATCATTATTAGATTACACTACAAGGTAATCTTAACGGGAATTCATAATTGCTTAAATCATTACATGATTTATTTACCGTTTTGCCCTTTTTGCTATAAACCAAGGTTTTTATCATCTCTATATGTTCCGACTCGTATCGATCGCGTCGGAAATTCATATTTTCTATATTATCGTTATCGCATTTATATCGTATAGAATAAACAAATATTCTACATAATTGTGTAAGTTTCACTTACCTTGCATCCCGAATACGCTTTTCCTTTATGCATGACTCGTTTGACCCGCTTCCATCCCAAGCTTCACCTAGCTTGTTAAGCGCCAACTATCATTCATCATTCACAAGGTTGTTAGATTAGTCATTCTAAATCATGACTTTCACACCTTATGAATCTTTGACTACTTTTCTTATTGAACTAAATCATAAATCATGAGTTTAATTCTTGTATCAAGACCCACTTCAAATCAAGTATGAACTCTTAACAATTCCCCATTTTGTTCAAGTAGTTCATTCATACAAGTTAGTATGGTGTTTATAAACACCAATACCACATCAATTTCATTAAATCATCCAAAAACCCATTTTTCAAGTCATGTATGATCAACACTCAAACTTGGAAATTGTTCAAGTATCTTGCATCAACTATCAACTATGATGATTTCTAGCATAAACATATCATCATCTTCACTACACAATCAAAACCCACTTAGCACATAAGAGGGTAATTATCAAATTCCTAGTTTTAGTACTAATTCTTCAAGTTTTTAACTAGGGTTTGTTTCTAAGCATGAATTTCATCCTAGTTTCACCCAAACATCAATCATTCAAGCTTGAATTTCGATTTTCACAAGTTCATCAAAAATCTCAACTTCATAAACATCAAAAATTCGACATACCTTACGATCCCCACGACTAGGTGATCGTTTCTATGTATTCATGCATCGATTTTGACCTTGAATCAGGCTTCAGTTTGATGATTTGTTGAGTTCTAGGGTTTGAGCTCTTGGGAGCACCCTCCTGGTCGATCTCCAGACACGCATACACACACACCTTAGGTGTGTGTTATGTTATTTTTTTTTTGTTTATAAAACCCTTTTTCAAGTTATCCAACTTCGGTCCCTCACGTTTTGGTTTGTTATTAAGTAGGCTACAACCCACTTATTTCTAGTAAAAGTCCCTCTTATTAACTAGGTTAATTATCCCTAGTTAACTTAATGGGTTCGGGAAGTCATAACCCGTTTTATTTTAAGTCCCGTTAACTCGGGCTTCTTATAACAATGTTTTCTCAAGCATTTATTAAATTTTATAACTAATATTAGGATTGTTTGTCTAAGTCCTAATATTCACCGGGTAAATTTTACCACTAACGCTATTTTACCCGTTCATTATTATTAACGTGGTTTAATTACCAAACCCGTTTTCGGGGTGTTACAAGTCTACCCCCCTTAAAGAGGTTTCGTCCTCGAAACCTTTTCTTACATAATTTATTGAGTTTAAACTCAATGTATTTGAGCCGAGAAATCTTTTAAACATTACTTATACTTTTTAACCAATCGTTAGTATTACCCGAAAAGTACGGTAACATCTTTTTGGTTACTAATTGTCTACATATCTCATACGACATAGTGTAACTTCGAAATAACGTAATCTCGTTATTTCCACTAGTTTAGTTAACTTAGCGATATCCATCGCTTTCATATTCTATCGAATTTCCTTATGGATCCGTTACTTTGACCCGTTTAAAGGTCTTTAGTGAAATCTTTCACCTTTAGCAACAATTTCTTTTGTTTTCAAATTCATTTATTCGGTTCAGTTATACCGAATCCACCGCTTACAAGCAACCAACTTACTTAAATGACCTTAACCGGTCTCACTAACTAGACTTATTAGTCCAGTTGCTTTTTACCGCTCGCTTGGTGATAATGTGATTCCACTTCACATTGCATTTCTTGACCGTGATCGTGTCACGTCATGTTTAATTTATATCAACCTTTAATTTTCGAAAATACCACTTTTTCGAATATATCGTCTTGCACCTATCGATGTTAAGACCCATACTCTTTGATATTTGTTATTTCCAAATTCGTCTTATGGTATTCATATTTGTTAAAACGTCGTTTCTTACTAAAACTGAATTTTAGTTTAACGTTTTTCCTTTTAACTATGTCAATTACTCATATTAAGGAAATTGACAACCCATAGTTTATTCTTTTCCGTTCTCATTTTACGCGGGGAATCATAACTAGTTCCCTTGCTTTACACTATTGACCCGTAGGTTCTTTCACTTAGCCTCATAGGCTATTTCTTTAAATTTTTCACCTTTTTAAGGTGAGACATTAACAACTCGTTTCCTTCTCTTTATGACCCGAGGGTCTTTTTGGTCCCGTAGACCTTAGCACTGTGTTTAATCCCGTAGGTTATGATGATCCCGTAGATCATCTTTTATTCTTGTCTATATTCAAATGTATATATACATATATAGCTTCAAGGCATCTCTTATTATGTTTGGAATCGTTTATTTTCGCTCTTGAACTTAAATTGACCTTGACCGTAGTCTAAGGCTTCATTTGTTTACTTCCGGACTAATCCTCCGACTTTATGACTTCTGATGTTATTTACGCGTCAGTTTGTTCTACGCTTACCATTTCCCGGTTCATACTTATACTTCTATACAACCCATTACCCGGGTTCTTTTATCTTAACGTTCTTAACGCCCATAACCCTTTACATAGGTTAGTTAACATCTCACACTTTTACTTATTCAGTCCGCGCCTACTTACATTAGCAAGCTTCATCATTTATTTAATTCGTTTGACTTGTTCGTGTGAAATTTCATCACTGGTGAACGTCAAATTTCAATCTTTGTTCGACCCGTTCGACTTTTAACTAGTCGAACGAATTTTTTTTTATCAAAATTTATGTTTGCGAAAATTCTTGTCATCATTTAGTCATGACTCATATTCCGAGTCTTTTGACTTTCTATTTCGCGTTCCTGTTTCTCAGTCTACGCATGCGTTTAAATCCTTACCCACCAACCGGGTGTTTTACCAAAGTCGTTATTATTGCAACCCTTACGGTATGCATTATGACTTCGTTTCGCTTTTATATTCCTACTTTGTTCTCAAATGTGGTGTTTTACAAAATCGGCCCGTTAAGAGTCATATTTGCATTCTCCGGGTTCGAGTGTAAGCACACCCCTCCCAATTGCATACCTTAATCCTTTTACATTAATCTTTGTCCCTTCACTCGGGCTCATCATCCTAATGTAATACGCTTCCGTCACCCGGCTGTGCGTTTACATTATTATCAAATATTTTGCTCATTTGATTCATTTGGGTACTTTTAAGTTAGTCCCATTCATCCCGCCCTTACTACATCGGATGTAAACATGTCCGCCATAAGAAGTTCATGGTATCATATGCCACTACTTACTTGGCCAGAGTAAGCGATTAACACATGACACACATGACCTTTTTATAGTTTTCACATCACGCCCTATGTAAGTAACGCCTCTATTTATTTCTTTTGGAAACAATATCCCGAATACATTTTCTATTCGGGTTTTTCCAAGTTTTTAATCTACATATGTAACTTTCAATTTCTACTTATTTGTTGCATATTACTATTTGTGCGATTATTTAAAATGTGCACCTGGTAATGTTTGCCCCGACGGGCGTTCCTTGCCATTAACCTTGTTTGCGGTCGTTACGCGATTTAGTCCTCGGTGAGCATGCTCCTATTGTCATACTTCGGACCGTTCCATCATCATATCCACAATTCGTTTGACTCTCGTCGTCTTCAAACGCGAGTGTCCTTCAATTAAAACATTCACAAAAGTTAGTAACATCAACTTTAATAATCGCCCGTATTATAATACAAGGCTTTTTCTACTATACGTGTCAACGCGCGTATTTTCGTAAACTATATCAATCATTTTAATTGGGGTAACGTGTATCACACGACAGCCCTATGTGTTGTTTACAACACTTTAGCATGCTAAACTATTAACATACATGTACTTACCGGATTTGCGATCAAGCCTCGAACCGAACACCAATCTATATTAAGAGCATAAGGTTTAAGTCCAAGCATAGTTTTCCCACCATACTTGAATCTCTTAAACCAAGGCTCTGATACCAACTTGTAACACCCGTTCTTATAAATCAGAGTTTAACGTATAATTTACGAAAAACAATCATGTAATTAAGATTACATATACATCGAAAATACGGGCTCATTAAAAACTTTTACAATTTAAAAGTTTAGAACATAATGTAATTAAGTTCGTCCTTTAAAAGTAACAACGAAACGTCGTGCGGAAGCTTATTTCTTGATCGCATTCGGTTCTTCATTGTGCTTGATCGTCCTCCGGTGCTAAAATTTTACCTGAAACTCAATAAACATGAGTTGGATTAGTCATACGTAACTTAGAACGTATTTAAACGGGTTCGCAATGCATCAACGGTTAAAATAAACGATTTTCACGAAACTGACACATGCTCGCGTAGCGCCACTGCCAGTCGCGCTACGCCACTGCCAAATTTCATCAGATTGTTGCAGCTGGTTGCTGCATATTCCCCGAATAACCCGATTTCACGGAAACGGCCATAACTTCTTCGTTATTGATCCGTTTTACCCGATTCTTTTTCCTACGCGTCCGTAATTTAATTCTCCATCATATGGAGTTAAAATCCAACATCCAACATAAATAAATTTTGAGACTTTCAAGCCTTCGACTCGTTACCTTATTATCAAATTTTACCCGTTTATGCATTTTATCAAACAAACATATTTGTTTGATTCCTACATCACCTACACTTCTTCAAATTGATATTAACTACCATTTTAGGTTCTAATCACAAGTTTATTTCACAATTTAAACCCGTTTTCGCTCGCATGCTTATTTTGACCCGTTAAGGGTATTTAAGCACTTTCGAGCCTAAAATAGCTTTCGATTGCTTCTAGCATTCCATTACCACATTTCTTATCCTATAATCTCCCACCACAACTGTATTTAAGGTAGATTTAATGTGGTGATCAATATAAACCAAGTTTTACCTCTCGAATCGTCATTTTGCGGCAAAAACTCAAATAGTGCTATACGGCTAATATAATGCCTCTTTCAGCTTCTATACTTATTCTAAGTATTTACCTTGTCATAAAACTCATTTCCAAACAACCTTTAAGGGTTGTTTGTCCCGTTTAGCCTACAAGGGCGTTTTGGTTGATTTTAGTCCTTTTATGACGAAGGACTCTCTCTCAAATTATTTGACCAAAATAGCACTTTTAACTACAACATAATTATGCGTACCTGGCCCGGATCAACAAGTAGACCCGATTTATACCTCGTTTTCATTATCACACCATCAACGGTGACGCAATTATCCGATTTGCTAATCGGTCCTGTTAACACAAGACTTGACAACCACATTAGTCAATATTATCAAATGGTGTTATCACCACCATTCGACCCGTTTGGACTATATGCCCAACATTATCTATTTAATCAAAAACATCGTTTTTGATCTCCAATTCATACATCCATCCCATCCCAGATTTTGACCTTGAATCAGGCTTCAGTTTGATGATTTGTTGAGTTCTAGGGTTTGAGCTCTTGGGAGCACCCTCCTGGTCGATCTCCAGACACGCACATACACACACCTTAGGTGTGTGTTATGTTATTTTTTTTTGTTTATAAAACCCTTTTTCAAGTTATCCAACTTCGGTCCCTCACGTTTTGGTTTGTTATTAAGTAGGCTACAACCCACTTATTTCTAGTAAAAGTCCCTCTTATTAACTAGGTTAATTATCCCTAGTTAACTTAATGGGTTCGGGAAGTCATAACCCGTTTTATTTTAAGTCCCGTTAACTCGGGCTTCTTATTACATTGTTTTCTCAAGCATTTATTAAATTTTATAACTAATATTAGGATTGTTTGTGTAAGTCCTAATATTCACCGGGTAAAATTTTTACCACTAACGCTATTTTACCCGTTCATTATTATTAACGTGGTTTAATTACCAAACCCGTTTTCGGGGTGTTACACTCGACTACCTCGTTTCTCGCTTATCGCATTAACAAACCTCCAAAGGGTAAGTTAACAATAACAGATTCAGTCGCTACCCACAACCCGCACACATAACCATGGGTGTAGTCGATAACGGGATTTGTCAGATCCTATGGTACCATAACCTAATACTGGTCGGTTCAGCCAAAATTAATGAATTTCATTCGTTATGTAACTACAACCAACAAGTTTGTTCACATTATTGAATTCATTATTAGTTTAGTATAAATTGTTTTAATCGTTTTTGAAATCATCGTTTAAACCTTGAAATCATTTTTGTACATATGAATCACCCCAAAACAATTGAAAACAGTAAAATAGGGGAACTATGTACTCACATCGAAGTGCAAAGTATCCTCAATCCAAAGAACTTCAACAAACTCAAGTAAACCAGAGAAATCAAGCAGCACCTAGTAATCGAATCACTAGTCAAACAATAGACGCCTAAATCGGAAGATCGGACAGAATGAGGTCTTGTAAACCAAATGAGTGTTGGAACTCATGTGATATGGTTTAACAAAGCCTACATTCTAAATCGGAACCTAACCTAAGTGCTTTCGACCCATTATGACCCATTAAGGTAGCTTATGCTACTTTAACGCGTAGTGCGCGCAAATGCGCGTTCGAGACGTCTAACTAGTCCTATGACAAGTATTATATGCCAAAACATGTTTAAATATGTTACATAATCAGTTACGTGACAAACGTTTAGGTTACATATGCTTAATTACAAATTACGCATGAAAAGGGCATTTTGGTAATTTACCTAAGGCATATAAACTACCTATCATACAACTACTTAAACTAGGTGACCATAAGGTATAACCTCGGAAGGTTATTCCCTATGCAACTATGGTCACTAAACATGTTTGGTTGGATCCTAATGATCGACCAAACGGGTCGTGTTCGAAAGTCTAAGCGGGTGTTTAGTCCGCTTGACTTACGACTCTACACAAGCACTAAACTAAAAAGTGACGAGCTAAACATGCTAAAACATGTTTAGTTAAGTTAGAAAACAGGGTTGGTATTAAAACAAACGGTTTTGATACCTATAAGTAGTTTGGTTACAAAATACGTGAGAAAACGCATTTTGGCCGAAACTACGACTCGTCACTAAGCCTAGATAACGTGGTAATCAGTAGGTATATTCACTAGGGACTATAACCATTGTGATTACGCTCACGTTATGAAGTTCAAACGAACTTCGCATTGGCCATAAACTGGTTAATGCAGAAAGTCAAACGCAGTTTGACTTTTATGATAAAAACAAATGAAAAGAACGAAGGAATACTTACAAAGGGTCCCCACAAGCTTTGATCTGATTTACCCTCAGGTATGAAGTGTAAACTCCAACTTAGAGGGCCAAAATTAGATCAATGTGGGTTTTGCAAGTGAATGGGGTAGGCTATTTATAGGAATTCTAGAACCGTTAGGATCGTTTATCGGGAAACGAGCTTCGATCTAGGCCATACATGTGTGCCCCATGTTTTCCAATACCATTAGAGCCCCTAGAATGAGCCCATGGCATTGCAAAAACCATTTGCAAGTGGAAAAATCAGGTGCAACAGCTGTTAACAGCTAGAAAAACAGTTTTGCTGATCTGGGTGTCTCAGGCGGCCCGCGTAACGCGGCCCGTGTGGGCTCACTTTCCAGAAATTGCAATTTGGTCCCTGCACTTGCGAATCTTGCAATTTGGCTCATTTTTGACACGTTTAAGCCCCGTTAACCTCATTTCAAGGCTCTAAAATGATGTTAAAGTATAGGGAACTCAAAACATGCTAAAAAATATCACGGATGTCGGCTCGTTTGGTCGTACGGTCGCGATATTCGCTTAATTACGACGGAAGTCGTAACGGACGCAAAAACGATCCAAATTACGCGACGAATGGATTTTTCTTATGCCAAACACTAAAATAAAATATTTTAATGCTTACATGTTAGTGCATTCATCTGTCGACTTCGTCTTATATCGAGTCTCGTTTGCGTTGCAGATCTGAACAAGTGTGATGTCATATTATACAATGATGACATCATCAAAGAGACATCATCAATGGCATCATCACAAGAAGACAAATCAGATTCTAGAGGTTTCGCTTGAAAATTAAGTTTTATATTGATGGGCTTCGCTTGAATAGCTTTTAGGGGTTTCGCTTGTGATGTCATAGGGTAGTTTCAAGCGAAACCATGTAGGCTATAAATAGGCATGAGAGCTATTCATTTGTAACAGTTTTAACAGATTTTTCAGAGTGATACCGAGGTGCTGCCGGTATTCCTTGTGATTGTAAACGTTGTTAATTCAATATACAAGAGGTTTAAAGTGTGAATCAAGCTGTTTTCACATTCGTTTCTTTGTTTCCGCCTCTGAAACGGATTTGAGCTCTTCCGAACGACTCATTCAGGTCGTGATTCGATCCTACAAGTGGTATCAGAGCTCAGGAGGAGGAGTTCTATACGATTCAGCTTGAAAATTTCTGTTTTTCTACACCTTCTTTCAAAATTTCAAGATTTCACGGTTAAAATCAGACAAATTTTTCTCATAATGTGTAAAAATGCTTTTTAACAAACCCTTGAGAATATCAGCTTAAAATTCGAAGTAAATCTAGTAAAAATGGACTGAAAACCACCTTTCGCTTGAACGAACAGTTGACATTTCGCTTGAAAAAGTGTATAGTTTGAAGCGAAACAAGGTCTTTCGCTTGAAAAGTTCAGGTTTCGCTTGAATTTGTGTGGATATTTCAAGCGAAGTAGGTTAGTCCGCTTGAAAGTACTTGAAAGTGCATCGTGTTGTGTGAATTGGTGTGTTTTTGTGTCAAATTCATGTGATATTATCATTTCGGGTCTTAAAAATTGAAGTTCTGGTTGCATCGGTTTGATCATAGTCATCAGTTTTCGCATGTGAAGTTCATCGACCCATGTGACTTCATACAATCGGCCCAATCAAGTGTTTAGAGTAATAAAGTTTTGTGTCAGAGTGCATGTGATCTTTGCCCAATGATATTAGTTTTGTCAGTTGCACATGTGATGTTTGTTGGCAAAAGTTACATTTCATTGATCTTATCAAGCATGTGAATCAACGGTCCAATTAAAATCAAGGCTTTGAAAGTTGATACTGAGCCCAATCAGAGTTTACATATACAACTGGCCCAAATCACATTATATTTGATCAAGTTCTATAGGCCCAATAGAAGTGAATTGTTTGTCTAAGTGTCCTCGGCCCAAGTTGCATCCTCGTTATCGGCCCTATTGTTATTGTTCGTAGTCAGCCCACGTTATTCATACACCTGTGCAAATCAGAAATTTGTTCATCGGCCCAAATCGACAAGTTAAAGTTCTTTGGCCTAAATCATTTTCAAGCTCAAGTGAACTTCATTGTTTACTATCCATTGGAAGCCCATATTTTGTGGCCCATTTGATCTAGTTCATTCATTCAGTTTACGAAATTCATTAAACGAGTCCACAAATCTTCGACACGAGTCCTAGATTGATTCAATCGTCACTCACATTCACATTTTCAATTCGTTTAAACTGATCGTTTGCTTGTTTTTTTTCATTCAGGTGTTTGCCAAAGTATATCAAATTTTCTGAAGACATGGAAGAGGAATTCTACAATGCGTTTGCCACGCCAGTCGCTCCCGTTACAGCTGCAGAGACTTTATACAGTGAAAATGAGACGGGAACTCATCAAAAGCCGCCAAAGCTCATGTATATTGAAGACTTCAAAGGTTGGCAGAATCGATTTGAAACATGGGTTCAGGCTTATAAATTCGATGCTTGGTGTGCATTGGAAAAAGAATATGAAAAACCAAGGAATGAGCGTGGAATTGAAAAAGCAATCGTTGACTATTCCGAGAGTGACAAATTGAAGTTTTCAAGTGAAAAGATGATGATAAATTTTCTTCAACAAGCAATTAAGGAAGATATATTTGTGTTGCTCCAACATAATAATACTGCCAGATCAATTTGGGAAGCATTGATTCAGAAATTCAGAGGAAGTGCAGACATGATCAAAAACAGAAAGGCTTTATTGAAGAAATCGTTTGATATATTCGTAGCTTTTGATCATGAAACAACAAAACAAACCATTGATAGATATTGTCATCTTGTCTTGGAGATGGGGAGATTGGAGATAAAGAAAGATGATGAGGAATGGGTGGATAAACTTGCTGATGCGTTACCACATCAAAAATGGGGTACTTATTTGATGATTATCAAACAAATGAGAAAATCCGAGAACATGAATCTGGCACAGTTCATTCAGAAAATAGAAGAGCATGAGTTGGATATACAGAAAACGGCTATCATGACAAATCCAAATGCCAAACAAGATGTCAGTCTGTACTACCATGGAAATAAGTTTGAGGCTACTCCTAGTTCAAGTCCAAAGATACAAACTGGTTTTAGTGCTGACAGTTCGTCTGGAACAAAGAGTAGTAATGTGACTCAAAGTGGTGGATATTCTTCATCATTCTCAAGTTTTGATCCAAACAGCACAACATCAAGTTCTCAACGACAAAACTCAACAAATCTTCAGTGCAATGTTACCTTAAACATTCAAAATGGTCAGAATCTATCTCCGAAAGTTGCCAAGCAACACATGGCATCACTGGTTGCTATGTTAGAATCTTACAAAAGTTTGATTGGTGGCAAGATTGGTAATCCGATGCTTACAAAAGAAGATTATTATCAAATAGATGCAGAGGAACTTGAACTGATGGATATTAAATGGTGCTTAGCGAGTGCTTGGAGAAGAGCTGAAAAGTTTCAAGAGATTACTGGTAGAGATGAATTTCGAGGAATGCCTACTTCTCAGTTGGGTTTTGATAAATCGAAAGTTACCTGTTTCCGTTGCAAAGGAAAAGGACACTTTAAAAGAGAGTGCAAAAACCAAGAAGCAACAGGGAATCAAGAAAAGAACAATTATTATCAAAAATCAATTTTTCATCAAATTACTCAACAAAAGGAACCACAAACTGCACATGCTCGACAAATTGTTGATGACAAACGGAAAATGATTGAAGATGCTAATAAGAAAGCTTATTTTGGTATCATTGATCAAGATGATGAATTTGTTGCTGAAGGATTTAACTGGGATAAATACATTCCATCCGATTTAGGCTTTGTTGCTAGAATTCTGGGTGATGATGAAGCTAATCAGAAAAGAATCCCGATATTTCCTGGATTTGGTGATGGTTTTGATACTGATGATGAAGAGGATTATATTAACAAAACTAGAAAAACCATTGATCCTGATAGTTTTAATTTGTTTTTTGCAGATAAGATGGAGATGCTTAACCAGAAAAAGATTGATAGATTAAAGAGAGAACTGGAAGCGTTGAGAAGAATAGTTGATGAAAAGTCAAAGATGAAAGCTGAAAATGGAAATGTTGAATCAGCAGATAAAGAAGTGACTAAAAATGAAATAGAAAAAATTGTTGAAGTCGAGAAACTTGTTGAAGTAGAAAAGACTATCGAAGTTGAAAAGATAGTTGAAAAATTAGTTGAAGTTGAAAAACCATGTTTGAAGTGTTCAAAATCTTGTAAAGCTTGTGAAGAAAAAGATATGAAGATTGCTGAGTTAGAGAAGATAAAAGAAGATTTACTGTCTAATGTGAAGTATGTAAAGGAGTCGTACGATGTACTGAACAGGACAGTTGATAGTTTGAAAAGAACGAATTCAGAAATTGAAAAAGCAAATGACAAAATGAGTGCAACTTTAATGACAATGCAGAGCGTCATCAATGAGTACATTGAAGATTGTGCTAAGCTGAAGAAGGAGTTGGAACTTGAGAAGATTGAAAGTGAAAGGATTAAATGATTACTGTTGAGTTATACTACTTGTGATTATTTGATTGATCGTGTTTATCCTATTGTTGCAGGTCTGGAAGCGTTCATGGATAAAAAGACTGAAGATACTAATACTGGTAAGAAACCAAGTGTCAAGTATAACAGATGTCCGCCTCCGATCCATGAAACTTATTCTCCCAGGAATCCTAACGAGGAGCGTCAAAAAAAGGCAGTCAACATCAAGTTAAAGTCTGAAATCATTGATGAATTACCAGACAATATTGATGTTACATTCACAGCGTCTGACACTGATCATGAGTCCGAGTTATTAAAGAAAGTGGTCGATCAGGTGTTAGATATGGATGAAGAGTCAAAACCGGAGTCTGAGTCTGATAGTCCGAGTTCGTCAGAAAAGAGTCCGAGTTCACCGGTTAACAGGGTTTACAATAGAGAATTACTGTTATCAAAATCTAATTTGAATGATGGATCAATCAAAGTGGCTTATACTTTGTATGATTCAGACAAATTATATTCTGATGAGGAATTTCCAATAAGAAGTGTAAAACCTGAAATGATCAAACAGGTTTTCAAATTAATAGAAATTAATATTTCTGAAATAAAAGATTTAAATCTTTCTGCAAAACCTAAAAAATACACTTCAAGAGTTCAACAAAGATTGAACAAGAAAAAGGGTTACGGTTCTGGTTATGGTTATGGTTTTCAAAAGAAATCAAACCATAATGGTAATCTCAAAAAGAAAGGTCTTGGTTTCAATTCTTCAGAAAATAATAAAAATCAGAAAACTTATAAACCAAAAACAAAATTTGTTTCAGGAGGAAGTTCAGAGGATGAACAGAAGAAACCGTTCTGGAAGCAGTCGAATCAAGAGTTTCTTGCTGAAGTAAAGAAGAATGTGAGAAAGTTTGCTTCAAGAGTTGACAGAAGAACCTGTTTCAAATGCCAAGAAGTTGGACATATAGCTTGGAATTGCCCCAAGACCAACTACCAAAAACAGGGAGTTTCTTCTAACTTTGTTTTGAGAAAGACTTGTGTTGATAAGAAAGAACAACCTGTGAAAAATGTTAAAAAGTTTGAAAATTCTACTTCTGAGGAAGGAGAAAGTTCAAAACGGTTTTACAAAAGAAAAGGTGATTTGAGTAAACAAATGTGGGTTGCTAAAACAGATATTTGTTCTGACAATGAATCTGATTCCATAAAATCAGAGGAGTCTTTGGTTGATAAAAAGGTTGTGAATTCCGTTCCAGAGGTGAACGATGAGGATTTTCCTCCATTGTTAAAGGAAAATTTGATGAAGAAAGTGGGAAAGGTAGAGATCTCAAATCAATTCTTCGCTGATAAGGGAGAATTTGATGTTGAAAAGACTTTCAATGGAAAAGTCAAACAAATTTTCGGGAAGATGGTTGATGGGAAGGTTAAAAATGCAAAAGATTTTTATAAATCAAAATGTTGGTGGGATAGATGTGTTTCAGAATCTCCCAAGGCTGATCAGGCTTGGGGGAAAGTTTTTCCAAACTAAAAATCCAGACTTGCCGGAGCTCCCAGGTTGGTAAGAGTGGAGCAGGAATCGGCATCTTTCTTAGCAAATGATCCTACAAGTGGTACAGTTGGTAAAGTACAGGTGATATCTTTAAATTGTTATATTTTGATTTACAAGTGATTATAGTTGGTGAGTGAACTTGTAAGTGGTTGAAAGAGTTTTTCTTTGACAAATGGTTAATCAAGGTCATTAAGTTGAACTTGATTGGACCATACTTACAAGTGGTATTTTAGAGAACAATGTGATGAACCCCTAACCTACAAATGGTTTGAAAATCAACAAAACTAATTTTCCGGAAAAACCATTTGATTAAAACAAACTTAAGTGTTTTGAAATCACAATGGGAAAATAGTTTGTTGTAAGGGGGAGTTCTGATTGTTTATGCCAAGTGGATGGCGATTTGAAGTGATTTGATATCAGTTGTCAACTTATTGTAAAGTTTATTTTCAAATTTCCTAAAACGTGTTTGCATTTTAGGGGGAGTAAAAATTTTTCAGAAAATCCAAAAGCATTAGAAAATTTGAAAAAGACAAAAACATGATAAAATGAAAATGAGTTTTGTGTCAAAAAAGAGGAAATGATAGTACATCAGTGGACTATCACAGCATGCTAAAGAATTGGAAAGTAAAATGTGATAAACGATCTCACTATGGATGTGTGAGTAGGTTTTTGCACATTTAGTAGATTGTGACGAGATATAAACCTAAATTCAAACTTGCTTAATTCGTGGGTAACATCTCTCGGATATATGGGTAACCCCCGAAATCTTGTTTGAAGGACCCCTCTTTCTGAGATACTAGGTCTTTATGCTTAGTGATATCTGGTGTATTATCCCGGGACTTCTGATAATGCGGAAGCAATGGCCTAGTCCCCGGAGAATACTTTACGCTTGCTTGAAATATAGCGCCGCCCTCAGCATAAATGATGAGACAATAAAATTGCTAATCAATGCTGTTGTAAAAAAGATCCTCTAAAGGGGACCTACCTAAAGTCGAGCCATCATCTCTCTGCTGAACGGAAGTTCTGACCTGAGCTCTCACGGCTTTGCAATTTAACCCCTTACAAAAATCATCTAGGTATACTCACCTGTAAGACTGAATATTGGGATCTGGATACAGGAGTATATTCTGAGGTGGGACACGCGAATGAGTTTAAGTGCTTAAGACATTAATCTCGGATCTCGAAACAGTTGAACTTTGTGTGAGAATTTAAGTGGATCAGTATACTGACAATCTAAGTGAATCGTTTAGAACTTAAAATGATTAAAGCTTAACGGTGTTGGTGATTTGTCTCAAAAACTGATATGATCTTCTTACGCAAACTCACAAAAATATTGTATGTAAATATTTCTTTACTGCATTTTATTTTTGTTATATAAAAAAATCCAAAAAGATTTTCGGTGTGTTTTAGCATAAATTTTGAAAAATTCAAAAAGATTTTATACAACTGGTGTTGCAAGGCTGATTTTCAAAATTCCGAGTACTGAACATGACGAACAGGTTTGGGAAAGCGTGTTTGAAGATGTGTGAAATGAAAATGATATATATTCAAGTGGTTCATCAGAAATTTACATGATAAATCTTTTTGTTCAGGGTTGTGTCTTTAAGTGATTAGCAAAGTTTCTAAATTTGTTATATCTTATCTTTTATGAAACTTATGTTTTGGGTAGAGAATATGCAGGAGAGTCAGGTTATGATACCTGAACCTGTGAAAGCCAGACTACGATCCCAGTACAAGTTGAGGGGGAGTCTATTAGAGAAAGAGAGTCTGAAGATGCAAGAGCTAGGAGCCAGAGATCCTGTAAGAGAATTGGAGATAGGATAGAGCCAGATAGAGATCCTGAAAGAAGCCCAAAGACTGATAAAGACTGAAGATTGAGAAGACTCGACACTTAAGACTCGTCAACATCTAAGGGGGAGTCTGTTAGTGCATTCATCTGTCGACTTCGTCTTATATCGAGTCTCGTTTGCGTTGCGGATCTGAACAATTATGATGTCATATTATACAATGATGACATCATCAAAGTGACATCATCAATGGCATCATCACAAGAATATAAATCAGATTCTAGAGGTTTCGCTTGAAAATTGAGTTTTATATTGATGGGTTTCGCTTGAATAGCTTTTAGGGGTTTCGCTTGTGATGTCATAGGGTAGTTTCAAGCGAAACCATGTAGGCTATAAACAGGCATGAGAGCTATTCATTTGTAACAGTTTTAACAGATTTTCAGAGTGATACCGAGGTGCTGCCGGTATTCCTTGTGATTGTAAACGTTGTTAATTCAATATACAAGAGGTTTAAAGTGTGAATCAAGCTGTTTTCACATTCGTTTCTTTGTTTCCGCCTCTGAAACGGATTTGAGCTCTTCCGAACGACTCATTCAGGTCACGATTCGATCCTACATTACATAAAATTTTGGATGTCCGGATGTATTCAGGACGAAAGATATGCGCCAAAATGCAAACTTGTGCACTTTTTGACGCTTTTAGTCCCTATTGATCAATAAAGTTTATTTTAGCATACCGAACCCCTCAAAGCCTATTTCTAAGATATGTAAAGGATATTTAGGGTATGTTTAACTTATGATCAAGTTTCGGAATGTTCGTTACTATTCAAATCGGTATAGTTTCGCAGTTTGACACAAATAGTCCCTGCGATCGAACAAACTTGATTTCAACACACCAAACCATCCAAAACTTATTTCTAAGTTGTGTGGAGGTTACTTAAGGTATGTTAAGCCTATTTCACTATTCCAGAGTGTTCGTTGCATTAAACTGGTTATATTTACGCATCAGTGCGCGTATAACCTTCCAGAAAGCGATTTAAAGCTTGAAATCGGAATCGAATCGAATTGAAAAATCCTTAAACATAAATACACACATAAAAACAACAAAATACAAATAATAACACCAAAGCACATTGTTTTATTAATAATCATCATTGTTTTACATTGTACATCGATTATAGAACACAGTTGTCACATATGGTGACTTAAATCATTTCAAGCGAAACTGCCCCAAGTTTGCCAATGCTAATGGACGAGTATTCAACATCAAAGAGGCTCAAGCTAATGATCAAGCGCTTATGATCATCTGAACCTCTATATTTTCTATTTATTTTCAAAGACAATGTACATATTTTAACTATGTTTGTAATGACAATATAAATTTCAAGAAGTTTATCTCTATCCTTGTTATTCATTTTCCAAATTTCAAACTCTAATGTGATTACACTATGTGTGATTTTAAATTACATGCAAATTTTGAGGATTCCGTTCTTTAGGAACTAAATCTTATAATTTAGTATAATATGATTTCCCTCTGGTGCATTCATACAAACTTGGTAACACGATCGATACAAGTTAATACTGTTTTATGATCATAACATTACATGCATGATTTGTTTATCTAATATGTATAGTACATGATTATAAATACAATTTGCTTTGTATGTTGATTTAACGTACTTAGTATAGCATATCTAGCACATGATTTGAAAACATTTTCTGGATATGCTTGCATTATGATGATAATGTATGATTAGTATATGTTGCATTTTACCTGTTGGGTTAATGTGAAATATATACATAAATATTCGTACTAGAATAGAATACCTACTACTAAATTTGTTATATGCAGAATAAGTAGTGCTATCATTACTAGTATGAAATACGATTCGATTTGATAGATGTTATGTTGTAACGATATTTATTTGATTTCGACGATAGTTCGACCTTATTATTTGTTTATCCTTGCTTAACAAGAGGAGCTATGTGGACCATGTGGCGAAATGAGTAATTATGGGTGCACACTTAATTATGAGTTTCGACGCATGAGAATCATAGTAAGCCTTGTTAAGTACGATGGCATAAGATCTAGAGTGATTAAGGTAACAGGAGGAGTATGATGCGACAAGAACACGGTGGATACGCTGATGGTACTTCCTATATATAAGTGTTCTTATTGTGTTATTCTTCAGAATGTTACTGAGATAACTTGGTGATTTTATGTTATCTTAGACCATTATATGATTATGTGTTTGTTTGTTATTTGAGTGGTTATTCCTGATGGACGACAGAAAGTACATTCATTAACTCAAATCCAGCCGACCGGGAGTATAATATGGTGTTAAAGGTGACAATCTTGATGCCATAGGTATGTTGACCCGTCTCCTATGCATGAGATGCTCATGGTGCATTGGATGTACCTCGTGGGACGTTAGAAACCATGTACATGAAGGGCTTGAATGTACACCCCTTTGTTTGCTAGGGATTACACTAGGAGCTTAGTGTAACATAGTGCCATACTTAAATGATTTTTGAACACTAGTCGACTTTCACAAGTTTCAAAGGGTTGAATACCTTAAGATACTTTGGATATCCCAAATCACATTTTGAATTCCCTAAAATTTCCAAATGATGCTCCGCATCTTTGGGACCTAGCAATCTGCTTATCCATCAGTTGTTTCAATTCCATTCTACGGTCTCATTCGAATAAATTTCGGGACGAAATTTCCTGAAGTAGGGGAGACTGTGACACTTGTGCTCCGTAAACACACACGATGTAGGACACTATCTTTTATCAAATAAATAATGCGTTTTGGTCTCAAAAATTTGTTTATTTTGGTTTTACAATTTCACGTTTTGATTCTAGTTCATTTTCAAGCTTTAAATCGCTTTCTAGAAAGTTATACGCGAACTGATGCGTAAACGTAATCAGTTTAAAGCGGCAAATACTCCGGAACAGTGACATAGGCTTAACATACCTTAAATAACTTTTATATAACTTAGAAATAGGTTTTGAAAGCTTTGGTCTGTCAAAAACAAGTTTAATCACTCTCAGGGACTATTTGCATCAAACCGCGAAAGTCTACTGATTCACATAGTATCGAACATTCCGGAACTTGATCATAAGTTAAACATACCTTAAATATCCTTTACATAGCTTAGAAATAGGCTTTGAGGGGTTCGGTATGCTAAAATAAACTTTATTGATCAATAGGGACTAAAAGCGTCAAAAAGTGCATAAGTTTGCATTTTCGCGCATATCTTACGTTCTGAATATATCCGGACCTTCAAAAATCTATGTAATCATTTTATTTTAGTGATTTGCATGATAAAATTCCATTCGTCGTGTAATATGGATCGTTTTTGCGTCCGTTACGATTTCTGTCTTAATTAACCGAACAACGCAACCGTACGACCAAAGGAACCGACATCTGAGACGTTTTTGAGCATATTTTTTGTTACCTATACTTTAACTTCATTTTAGAGCTTTGAAATGGGGTTAACGAGGCTTAAACGTGTCAAAAATGCATCAAAAACCAAGTTTTGGGCTTGCAGGGACTAAAACTGACAATCTGCCAAAGATTGCGTGAATTTGGTCATTTCAGCTGAATTTGATGGTTTTGATCCCTTGTTTTGCACTCTATGGGCTGGTATTTGATGGTTTTACATATCCCATTTGTGACAACTGTGTTCTGTAATCGATGTACGATGTAAAACAATGATGATTATTAATAAAACAAGGTACTTTGGTGTTATTATATGTGTTTTGATGTTTTACGTGTGCTATTATGTTTGGTGATTTTACAATTCGATTCGATTTCGATTTCAAGCTTTAAATCGCTTTCTGGAAGGTCATACGCGCACAGATGCGTAAATATAACCAGTTTAATGCAACAAACACTTCGGGATAGTGAAAGAGGCTTAACATACCTTAAATAACCTCCAAATAACTTAGAAATAAGTTTTGGATGGTTTGGTGTGTTGAAATCAAGTTTGTTCGATCGCAGGGACTAATTGTGTCAAACCGCGAAACTATACCGATTTACATAGTAACGAACATTCTGGAACTTGATCATAAGTTAAACATACCCTAAATAACCTTTACATAGCTTAGAAATAGGCTTTGAGGGGTTCGGTATGCTAAAACAAACTTTATTGATCAATAGGGACTAAAAGTGTCAAAAAGTGCACAAGTTTGCACTTTCGCGCATATCTTACGTTCTGAATACATCCGGACATCCAAAAATTTATGTAAGCATTAAAATATTATGCTTTAGTGTTTGGCTTGTCAAAAATCCACTCGTCGCACAATTTGGATCGTTCTTCGCGCTTATGCGCATTCCTTCGTAATTAAGCGAACAACGCGATCGTACGACCAAACGAACCAACATCCGGCGTATTTTTGAACATGTTTCATGTCCACAATGTTTAGGCATCATTTTAGGGCCTTAAAATTGGCTTGACAGGCCTTAGAAGTGTCTGAAACGAGCTTAAACACTAACAGGGACCAAAACTGTCAATATTGCAAAGTTGTTTCTGATCAGAAGGGCCAGGCGGCCCGCGTAAACCCTTGGTGTCTCCTTACGCGGCCTGTGTCAGCCTCCTAGATCAGTTTAATCCGTTTTAACAGCTGTTAACAGCTGTTATGCACTCCAAACCCAATTCCACATGTTGTTTCCTGATGCAAGGGGGCCATATTGAGGTACCATGCTGTTACAACAAGTGTAGGGATGAGATTAAATCACGGTTTTCAAGAAACGATCCTAACGGTGGTCCATTTCCTATAAATACCCACCTTAATTTCTATTCTTCCCCACAAAATCTGATCTAAAGTGCTCTAAGTTGAAGCCCTTGCTTCATACCTAAGCTATTTGGATTGAGATTAGCTTGCGGGGACCCTTTGTAAGTGTTACTTCGTTCTTTTATGCGTTTTTATCGCTTTTCGAGTCCAAAAGTCAAACTATGTTTGACTTTCTGCATTGACCAGTTTATGGTCAACGTGAAGTTCGGTTGAACTTCATAACGTGAGCGTAATCACGATGGTTATGGTCCCTAGTGGCTATACCTACTGATTACCACCTTATCTAGGCTCAGTGACGAGTCATAGTTTCGGCCAAAATACGCATTTACGCGTATTTTGTAACCAAACTACTCTAGGATATCAAAACCGTTTGTTTTGATGTCAAAAACTTGTTTCTAACTTAGGTAAGCATGTTTTAACATGCTTAGCTCGTCACTTTTTAGTTTAGTGCTTGTTTAGAGTCGTAAGTCAAAGTGGACTAAACACCCGCTTAGACTTTCGAACACGACCCGTTTGGTCGACCATTAGGATCCGACCAAACATGGTTAATGACCATAGTTGCATAGGGAATAACCTTCCGAGGTTATACCTTATGGTCACCTAGTTTAGGTAGTTGTATGATAAGTAGTTTATATGCCTTAGGTAAATTACCAAAATACCATTTTCATGTATAATTGGTAATTAGGCTTATGTAACCTAAACTTTTATCACATAACTGATTATACAACATGATTAAACATGTATTGGCATATAATACTTGTCATAGACTAGTTAGACGTTTCGAACGCGTTTCACGCGAACAACGCGTTAAAGTAGCATAAGCTACCTTAATGGGTCGCGATGGGTCGAGAGCACTTAGGTTAGGTTTCATTTGGGATGTAGGCTTTGTTAAACCATATCACATGAGTTCCAACACTCATATGGTTTACAAGACCTCATTCTGTCCGATCTTCCGATTTAGGCGTCTATTGTTTGACTAGTGATTCAATTACTAGGTGCTGCTTGATTTCTCTGATTTACTCGAGTTTGTTGAAGTACTATTGATTGAGAATACCTTGCACTACATGTGAGTACATAGTTCCCCTATTTTACTGTTTTCAATTGTTTTGGGGTGATTCATATGTACAAAATGTTTTCAAGGTTTAAACGATGATTTCAAAAACGAATAGAACGATTTATACTAAACTATTAACGATTTCGATAATTTGAACGGACTTGTTGGTTGTAGTTACATAACGAACGACATTCATTAGCATTGATCAAGCCGACCAGTATTAGGTTATGGTACCATAGGATATGACAAATCCCATTATTGCACTATACCCATGGTTATGTGTGGGTGTTGTAGGTAACGACTGAATCTGACGATTGTTAACTTACCCTTTGGATATTTGTTAATGCAAGAACGAGTTGAACGATGAACGAGTCACAAAGGTTTGAATGTTATTAACGAGACGACCATATATAAGTTTTCACAATTAAAACGAGGACGATTTATACGATCTAAACGAGTAAACGATTTGGGAACGATTTGGAAACGATGTTAAACGATCTGGGTAAAGGATTGGTTTTTGGCTAAACGGGACGGGTATAATGTGGTGAAAATATGGTAGATACGCCGTTGGTACTTCTTATATATAAGTGTTTTCAACATATTACATACAGTGGCGTTATTTAGTTCACTTGGGTAAACGATATTGAAACGATGTCACTCAACGATGTTTTCGAGATAATATACGAGTTTTATTAACAAGTTTATACGAGATGTTTTACAAGATGGTTTTCTAAAACAAAAGCTTTTGGGTTAAGAATCATGGCTACGAGGTTTTATAAATTATAACCCGCTTGATTTGAGTTGGTTAATTAAGTTGCAATGTTATACTCTTTTCAAAACAAGGTTTTCAAGGTATTGCAATATATGTAAACGAGCCATGATTCCGATACTCTTATAAAACCTATGTACTCGCCATCATTTCTTTGCTGACTATGTTTTTACATACGTTTCAGGTGTTGTTGCTTGATTGACGATCTAGGAAGCATGCGTCACATAGGATCTGGACGAGGCCTTAGTGACATAAAACAATGATAGTCGATATAAAACTTGTTTGTTATGTGTTAAAACAATGTTAATGTTTAATATTATCAATAAAACGAGACACTTTTTGTATCCATGGTTATGAAACGATAATTCTGTTACCACACTTCCCGACGTTTCCGCCACGCTTTGTTGTTTTACGTGGTCGGGGTGTGACAGAAGAGTTGGTATCAGAGCCAATGGTTATAGGGAATTAGGTTATTAGTAATGCTTTGACCTAGACTATAACTTTTAGGACCCCAACGCAAGTAAACTTTGCGTTTAGATTTTTAAAACAAAATCGTCACCTATCCTTAGGTGATAACCACAACGAGAACACAATTTTCGAACCCGCTTCGAAAACTAATCATCGGTTATAGGATGATTGATTACTAGGTTTTGAACCCTCTGTTGTAATGTTTTGAACCCTTTAAGTTTTCAAAATCTCGTCAAAGTTTGGGTCTAAATAATGTGAACACGTGCAAACTAGAAGAGTGAATGCCTGTACCCTGGGTTTTCTGTCTAAGGCTAGAGTGTTCGTACAAATCCACATAATCGGACCAGTCACTTTTACCTGGGAACTCTTGGGGTGAGTATTCACTTATAGGCGAGCATGTCTTCAGCGATACATTAGTTTGACCCATTAACCTTGATTAATCACTCCGTGTAGTTTGTTTGTTCGAAGTAACGAACAAATGATCGCCTTTCTGGTGTTTTGACGGTATTTTCAACACCTCTTTTGCTTTTCAACCTCACTCGTTTCCTCTGTTTTCTTCTTAGACAATGCCTCCTCGACGTGAAGCACAATCTTTTACTATTGAAGAAATCACAGCCCTGGTCTCTCAGCAAGCGGCTGCTGTGCTTCCCGGTGTTGTGACCCAAGTACACGAGATATACAACAACAATAATAACAACAACAATGCACCGTGTAATTTCAAGAATTTCAATTCTGCGAAGCCGCTTAAGTTTTCTGGGTCGTAAGGAGCAACTGCACTCCTGTAGTGGTTTGAGAGTATCGAGAGCACATTCAGACATGTGCAGTGTCCGAATGCGTGTAAGGTTGAATTTGCTTCAAGCGTGTTTGAGAAGCGAGCGCTTACCTGGTGGAATGGTATTATGCGTGACAGGGGTGCCGAAGTGGCGTTGGCACAAACATGGGAGGAGCTTTGGGCTCTCATGATGAAGGAGTTTTGTCCCCATCACAAAGTTCGGGTTTTGGAGTGAGAGTTTGACGATTTAAAGCAAGATGGGGCTGAACACCGTGCGTACACGAACCGCTTTGAGGAACTCAGTCTATTGTGTCCCACCATGGTTACCCCTCTGGAGAAAGCAATCGAGAGATATATCGATGGTCTACCTGATTCTATTCTGGAGATTGTGACCGGTGTTAATCCTACTACCCTTCGTCAAGCAATCGAGTTGTCTGCTACCCTGACTGAGACTCAAGTCAGGAAGGGTAAACTCACCCGCAAGGGTGATAAAAAGAAGGTGACTGATTCAGGGAAGGACAAGAAAAAGGGTAAGGGTAAGGGTAAGGAAGGCGAGACGTCGAAGAAATCGAGGAAGCGAAAGGGTGCCCAGAATTTTGCTGTTACAGCACAGACTGCTCAGAACCCGCAGAACCCACCGGCTCAGCCACCTGCAAAGAAAGCGTATGCTGGTACCGCACCTCATTGTGCACGTTGCAACGGTCATCACGTTGCACAACAAGCTTGCAGGCAATGTACGACGTGTGGTAAGCTAGGGCATTTGGCCAATATTTCTCGTTTGGGATAGAATCAGGTTGCTCAGGTTCCAGCTCCGAGCCAGGGGAATGCTGTGAGATTCCCACCGGGTTCATGTTTTAATTGTGGAGAGTATGGTCATTTCCGCAACAACTGTCCGAGACTGGTGAATGCAAACGCGAATGCTAACGCGAACCCGAATGCGAATGTCAACGTCAATGTGAATCCCCCTCTTGGGCGAGCATATAATTTGAATGCAAACGAAGCGAGGGCCGACAACGAAGTGGTTAACGGTACGTTTCTTGTTACCAATCGACCTGCGTCTATTCTTTTTGATTCTGGTGCCGATAGAAGTTTTGTTTCGTTATCTTTTGAGCCTTTGCTTGCGATACCTTGAACCAAACTGAGGAAACCCTTATCTGTCGAAGTTGCTACTGGTAAACCTCTTGTTCTCGATTCTATTATTCATAATTGTCAGTTGAACCTTGATAACCATCTTTTTCCTATTGACCTCACACCGATGCAACTTGGGAGTTTTGATATTGTCGTTGGAATGGATTGGCTAACCAAACACCATGCTGAGGTGATTTGTCTCGATAAGATTGTTCGTATTCCTTTGTCTTCCGGCGATGTTTTGGAAATTCGTGGAGAGAAGCCATCTGGTGGTTTGAAGCTTATGTCGTGTTTGGAAGCCCAAATGTATTTATGAAAAGGATATGTTGCCTTCCTGGCACATGTCACCGAGGAGAAAGGCAAGAACAAGAGTATTCAGGATATTTTGATTGTTCGGGATTATCCGGATGTGTTTCCTGATGAACTGCCTGGTTTGCCTCCAGTTCGTCAAGTCGAGTTTCATATTGACCTTGTACCCAATGCCAACCCGATTGTAAAAGCACCTTATCGTCTTGCACCATTGGAGATGCAAGAGTTATCGAAGCAGCTTCAAGAGTTATCTGATAAAGGATTCATCCGACCGAGCTTTTCACCTTTGGGAGCTCCTGTCCTCTTCGTGAAAAAGAAAGATGGATCTTTTCGAATGTGTATCGATTATCGTGAGCTTAATAAGCTCACCATCAAGAATCGATATCCCCTACCTCGAATTGATGATCTCTTCCACCAGCTGCAGGGTGCTTCATGCTTTTCCAAGATCGATCTGCATTCTGGGTATCATCAACTTTGTGTTCTCGAAGAAGATATTCCCAAAACTGCTTTCCGCACAAGATATGGGCATTACGAGTTCACTGTCATGCCTTTTGGTTTGACGAATGCTCCAGCTATCTTTATGGACTTAATGAATAGGGTCTGCAAACCTTATTTGGACAAGTTCATTATTGTGTTCATCGCCGATATTCTCATTTATTCAAAATCTCGAGCCGAGCACGAGCAACACCTTCGCTTAACATTGGAACTCCTGAAGAAGGAACAACTTTTTGCTAAATTCTCCAAGTGTGAATTCTAGCTTAAAGAAGTTCAATTCTTGGGTCATATAGTCAATGAGCAGGGTATTCATGTGGATCCATCCAAGATTGCTGCTATTAAGGACTGGAATACACCGACGACGCCTACATAGATTCGATCTTTTCTTGGTCTTGCTGGTTATTATCGTCGATTCATTTCGAATTTCTCGAAGATTGCGGTTCCACTCACTGCTTTGACTCAGAAGAATAAGCCTTTTGAGTGGGGTCCCAGGCAAGAAGAAGCGTTCCAAACGCTGAAGCAGAAGTTATGTAATGCTCCTGTTCTATCTCTGCCTGAGGGAAGCGATGATTTCGTTATCTATTGCGATGCATCCAACTTAGGCCTTGGTTGCGTCCTTATGCAACGAGGTAAAGTTATAGCATATGCATCTAGACAATTGAAAGTTCACGAGAAGAACTATATGACTCATGATCTTGAGTTAGGAGCTGTGGTTTTCGCGCTTAAAATCTGGAGACACTACCTCTATGGAACAAAGTGTGTGGTTTTCACAGACCACAAAAGTCTCCAGCATATTCTTAATCAGAAAGAGCTGAATATGAGGCAACGACGTTGGGTTGAACTCTTGAACGACTATGATTGCGAGATTCGCTACCATCCTGGTAAGGCGAATGTCGTAGCTGATGCGCTTAGTCGAAAAGAATGAGTCAAGCTTCATTCTGTTCGAACTCTATCTGATATTCAATCTCGTATCCTTCAAGCTCAACAATTTTGTGTTTCACAAAATTTAATGGGTATGGAATTACCACGTCAACTTGAGCTTAAGCTCGAAGCGAAAGACGATGGATTGCTCTATTTTATGGATCGATTGTGGATTCCAAAACAAGACGATCTTCGCACCTTGGTAATGGACGAATCTCATAAGTCTCGATATCCTATCCATCCTGGTGCTGATAAAATGTACAAGGATCTTCGTACTCGGTGCTGGTGGCCTGGTATGAAGAAAGATGTTGCCTTGTATGTATCGAAATGCCTAACTTGTCTCAAAGTCAAGGCCGAACATCAACGACCTTCTGGTTTACTTGTACAACCAGAGATACCGGTTTGGAAATGGGAGAACATTGCCATGGATCTCATTACTAAGTTACCGCGTACGTCTAACGGTCACGATGCTATTTGGGTTGTAGTTGATCGTTTGACAAAATCTGCTCACTTCTTACCAATCCGTGAGGATTTCTCTGCTGAGAAGCTTGCCAAGATCTATGTAGACGAGATTGTATCACGACATGGTGTTCCTTTAGATATCATTTCCGATCGTGATGCTCGATTTTCATCTCATTTTTGGAAGGCCATGCAATCCGCTTTGGGAACCCAACTGAATCTAAGCACTGCTTATCATCCCCAAACAGATGGCCAATATGAGAGAACGATTCAAACTTTGGAGGATATGCTTAGAGCATGCGTGATAGACTTTGGTGGTAATTGGGATTCTCATATGCCACTGATCGAGTTCTCTTACAACAATAGTCATCATGCTAGCATTAATATGGCGCCATTCGAAGCTCTCTACGGTCGAAAATGCCGTTCACCTGTTTGTTGGAACGAGACCGGTGAAGCTCAGCTTACTGGACCTGAGCTCGTTCTGGAAACAACAGACAAAATCAAGAAAATCCGCGATAATCTTGTGACAGCTCAAAACCGTCAAAAGAGATATGCGGATTTGGGACGCAAGCCCTTAGAATTTCAAGTCGGAGATCGTGTCCTACTCAAGGTTTCACCTTGGAAGGGAGTCGTGAGATTTGGAAAGAAAGGAAAACTTGCACCTCGATATGTGGGACCATTTAAGATTGTGGAAAGAATTGGAAAGGTTACCTATCGACTAGAGCTACCTCCAGAGCTTGGAAATATTCACCCGACTTTTAACGTGTCAAATCTGCGAAAATGTTTAGTTGACACTGATCTACACATTCCTCTCGACGAGATTCGAATCGATGAAACGATGCACTTTGTCGAGAAACCTGTGGAGATAGTGGAACGTACATACAAACAGTTGAAGAACAAACGGATTCATTTGGTTAAAGTTTGCTGGGAATCCAAACATGGCCCAGAGTTTACTTGGGAACGTGAGGACCAGATGAAGATGAAATATCCGCATTTGTTTTCACAAGCTTCCTCTAGTTAAAATTTCGGAACGAAATTTCCTGAAGTAGGGGAGACTGTGACAACTGTGTTCTGTAATCGATGTACGATGTAAAACAATGATGATTATTAATAAAACATGGTGCTTTGGTGTTATTATATGTGTTTTGATGTTTTATGTGTGCAATTATGTTTGGTGATTTTACAATTCGATTCGATTCCGATTTCAAGCTTTAAATCGCTTTCTGGAAGGTCATACGCGCACAGATGCGTAAATATAACCAGTTTAATGCAACAAACACTTCAGGATAGTGAAATAGGCTTAACATACCTTAAATAACCTCCACATAACTTAGAAATAAGTTTTGGATGGTTTGGTGTGTTGAAATCAAGTTTGTTCGATCGCAGGGACTAATTGTGTCAAACCGCGAAACTATACCGATTTACATAGTAACGAACATTCTGGAACTTGATCATAAGTTAAACATACCCTAAATAACCTTTACATAGCTTAGAAATAGGCTTTGAGGGGATCGGTATGCTAAAACAAACTTTATTGATCAATAGGGACTAAAAGCGTCAAAAAGTGCACAAGTTTGCACTTTCGCGCATATCTTACGTTCTGAATACATCCGGACATCCAAAAATTTATGTAAGCATTAAAATATTTGCTTTAGTGTTTGGCTTGTCAAAAATCCACTCGTCACGCAATTTGGATCGTTCTTCGCGCTTATGCGCATTCCTTCGTAATTAAGCAAACAACGCGATCGTACGACCAAACGAACCAACATCCGGCGTATTTTTGAACATTTTCATGTCCACAATGTTTAGGCATCATTTTAGGGCCTTAAAATTGGCTTGACAGGCCTTAGAAGTGTCTGAAATGAGCTTAAACACTAACAGGGACCAAAACTGTCAATATTGCAAAGTTGTTTCTGATCAGAAGGGCCAGGCGGCCCGCGTAAACCCTTGGTGTCTCCTTACGCGGCCTGTGTCAGCCTCCTAGATCAGTTTAATCAGTTTTAACAGCTGTTATGCACTCCAAACCCAATTCCACATGTTGTTTCCTGATGCAAGGGGGCCATATTGAGGTACCATGGTGTTACAACAAGTGTAGGGATGAGATTAAATCACGGTTTTCAAGAAACGATCCTAACGGTGGTCCATTTCCTATAAATACCCACCTTAATTTCTATTCTTCCTCACAAAATCTGATCTAAAGTGCTCTAAGTTGAAGCCCTTGCTTCATACCTGAGCTATTTGGAAACGAGATTAGCTTGCGGGGACCCTTTGTAAGTGTTCCTTCGTTCTTTTATGCATTTTTATCGCTTTTCAAGTCTGAAATTCAAACTATGTTTGACTTTCTGCATTGACCAGTTTATGGTCAACGCGAAGTTCGGTTGAACTTCAATACGTGAGCGTAATCACGATGGTTATGGTCCCTAGTGGCTATACCTACTGATTACCACGTTATCTAGGCTCAGTGACGAGTCGTAGTTTTGGCCAAAATACGCATTTACGCGTATTTTGTAACCAAACTACTCTAGGATATCAAAATCGTTTGTTTTGATGTCAAAAACTTGTTTTCTAACTTAGTTAAGCATGTTTTAACATGCTTAGCTCGTCACTTTTTAGTTTAGTGCTTGTGTAGAGTCGTAAGTCAAAGCGGACTAAACACCCGCTTAGACTTTCGAACACGACCCGTTTGGTCGATCACTAGGATCCGACCAAACATGGTTAGTGACCATAGTTGCATAGGGAATAACCTTCCGAGGTTATACCTTATGGTCACCTAGTTTAGGTAGTTGTATGATAAGTAGTTTATATGCCTTAGGTAAATTACCAAAATATCCTTTTCATGTATAATTGGTAATTAGGCTTATGTAACCTAAACTTTTATCACATAACTGATTATACAACATGATTAAACATGTATTGGCATATAATACTTGTCATAGGACTAGTTAGACGTTCCGAATGCGTTTCACACGAACAACGCGTTAAAGTAGCATAAGCTACCTTAATGGGTCGCGATGGGTCGAGAGCACTTAGGTTAGGTTTCATTTGGGATGTAGGCTTTGTTAAACCATATCACATGAGTTCCAACACTCATTTGGTTTACAAGACCTCATTCTGTCCGATCTTCCGATTTAGGCGTCTATTGTTTGACTAGTGATTCAATTACTAGGTGCTGCTTGATTTCTCTGATTTACTCGAGTTTGTTGAAGTACTATTGATTGAGGATACCTTGCACTACATGTGAGTACATAGTTCCCCTATTTTACTGTTTTCAATTGTTTTGGGGTGATTCATATGTACAAAATGTTTTCAAGGTTTAAACGATGATTTCAAAAACGAATAGAACGATTTATACTAAACTATTAACGATTTCGATAATGTGAACGAACTTGTTGGTTGTAGTTACATAACGAATGACATTCATTAGCATTGATCAAGCCGACCAGTATTAGGTTATGGTACCATAGGATATGACAAATCCCGTTATTGCACTATACCCATGGTTATGTGTGGGTGTTGTGGGTAACGACTGAATCTGATGTTTGTTAACTTACCCTTTGGAGGTTTGTTAATGCAAGAACGAGTTGAACGATGAACGAGTCACAAAGGTTTGAATGTTATTAACGAGACGACCATATATAAGTTTTCACAATTAAAACAAGGACGATTTATACGATCTAAATGAGTAAACGATTTGGGAACGATGTTAAACGATCTGGGTAAACGATTGGTTTTTGGCTAGTGTTTGGATAACGGGACGGGTGTAATGTGGTGAAAACATGGTAGATACGCCGTTGGTACTTCTTATATATAAGTGTTTTCAACATATTACATTCCGTGGCGTTATTTAGTTCACTTGGGTAAACGATATTGAAACGATGTCACTCAACGATGTTTTCGAGATAATATACGAGTTTTATTAACAAGTTTATACAAGATGTATTACAAGATCGTTTTCTAAAACAAAAGCTTTTGGGTTAAGAATCATGGCTACGAGGTTTTATAAATTATAACCCGCTTGATTTGAGTTGGTTAATTAAGTTGCAATGTTATACTCTTTTCAAAACAAGGTTTTCAAGGTATTGCAATATATGTAAACGAGCCATGATTCCGATACTCTTATAAAACCTATGTACTCGCCAGCATTTCTTTGCTGACTATGTTTTTACATATGTTTCAGGTGTTGTTGCTTGATTGACGATCTATGAAGCATGCGTCACATAGGATCTGGACAAGGCCTTAGTGACATAAAACAATGATAGTCGATATAAAACTTGTTTGTTATGTGTTAAAACAATGTTAATGTTTAATATTATCAATAAAACGAGACACTTTTTGTATCCATGGTTATGAAACGATAATTCTGTTACAACACCCCCCGACGTTTCCGCCACGCTTTGTTGTTTTACGTGGTCGGGGTGTGACACCATTGTATTTCAATACCATGTGCCCACGTTTTGATTAGGTGTAGTGACGAGTCATAGTTTCGGTCAAAATACGCGTCTATGCGTATTTTGCAACCAAACTATTCTTGGGTATCAAAACCGTTTGTTTTGATATCAAACTTGTTTTCTAAGTTCGTTAAACATGTTTTAACATGTTTAACTCGTCACTCTTAGGATAGTGCTTGTATAGGGTCGTAAGATAAGCGGTCTAAACAACCGCTTAGACTTTCGAACCTGACCCATTTGGTTGATCATTAGGATTCGACCAAACATGTATTGTGACCATAGTTATATAAGAAAAATCCTTCTGAGGTTTTACCTTATGGTCACTTCGTTTAGTTAGTCGTATGATAGGTAGTTTATATGCCTTAGGAAAATGACCAAAATGCCCTTTTTGCACATAATTTCATTTTAAGCATATGTAACACATGTTTTGACATCTAAACTGATTATATGACATAGTTAGATATGTTAAGGCATATAATACTTGTCATAGGACTAGTTAGGCATCTCGAACGCGCTTTTGCGCGAACGACGCGTTAAAGTGGCATCAGCTACCATAATGAGTCGTAATGGGTCATAAGCACTTAGGATAGGTTCCGATTTAGAATGTAGGCTTTGTTAAACCATATCACATGAGTTCCAACACTCATTTGGTTTACAACACCTCATTCTATCCGATCTTCCGATTTAGGTGTCGATTCCCTAACATAGTATCTGTTACCCTAGGAGCCGCTTCAACACTTGAACTCTTGGTCTTTTGAGCTTTGTTATACCCTTTGGACCGAGACTATACGCAACCCCATGCGAGTACATAGTTCCCCTCTTTTACCGTTTTCAAATGTTTTGGGGTGATTCATATGTGTAATTGATTTGTTTTCAAAATGTATGGCATATATGTGTTCACTAAGTGCTTTTATGTGTATTATTCCGATTATGCAAATGCAATGTTTTATCCTTAAGTGATCTACCTATCTTCATAGTTAGATTCATGTAGGATATTTGAAGTACAGTCTTAGATCTTCCTACCTTCATAGTAAGATTTTTAAGAAGTACTTTACAACTCGATGGTTGGTTTTTGTGTAGTTGTTAGTGATTTAGATAACGAAACTAGATAATACAATAAGCACATGGTGGATACGCCGCTGGTACTTTCTATATATAAGTGTGCTTATTGTATTACCCTTCGTGGCATTATCCCGAATCACCATTAGGATTTAGGATTGTTTTGATTCAATGTAACAGAAACCGAATCCTTATAGCATCTATCTATCTTCATGGATTGATTCTTGTAGGATGTTTAGAGTACTAATATTGGAGTCCTTGATTGGATTCATTGTGTGCTTTAATGCATATGTGAGTAGACAATGTAATAGAATCCGGATCCTTATAGCATCTATCTATCTTCATAGGTTGATTCTTGTAGGATGTTTAAAGTACTGATATTGGAGTCCTTGATTGGATTCATTATGTGTTTTAATGCGTGCTTACGAGTTGGTACAAGTTGACGATTTATGTGTTATGTGGTAGTTGTGATTTAGATAACGAAACGGGTACAATAAAATAAGAACATGGTGGATACGCCGCTGGTACTTCCTATATACAAGTGTTCTTATTTTATTATTCTTGTAGCGTTATCTGGATCACTTTAGGATTTTGTGTATGATTGTTTCAATTATCCAAATCTTTGTAGAATCTTCTATATTTCTATATGTTAGATTCTTAGAAAGATATCTGAAGTATTATCATGGCTCATTGATTTGATTCATTTAATACTTACAGAAGTTTTGATTTATTTCAAAACAGTTATTATTAATCCTCGATTGGATTTCTAATAACACATTAACAAGTTTTTACAATGATTTAAACAAGATTACAATGTAAGGCATAAAAATGACTTCGTAATAATCATATTGCCATATACAAACCTATTTTTCACGAGTTTTCACAATTAAGATTAAAATATTGCAATACCAAATGTTTTACCATTTACATGGCTAATAAAACCTATGTATTCGCCGACATTTTTATGCTGACTGTTTTTCGCATATGTTTCAGGTTTTCGACTGTTTCAAGCATACAACGCATTGGACTGCATTCGGGCCTTAGACTTCTAAAACAAAAGAACAATTACATGTATTCTTTGTTTGTAAAACAATGTTAATGATATTGAAACAATTTAGTACCAGTAGTTGTGAGCAATTTGTAACGTGACTCCCTGATATTTCCGCCGCGTGTTGTTATATTACACGATTGGGGTGTTACATTAATAATATTGAAACAATTTAGTACCAGTAGCTGTGAGCAATTTGTAACGTGACTCCCCGATATTTCCACCGCATGTTGTTGTATTACGCGATTGGGGTGTTACAGGATGAAAAGCGGTGCTAAGGTTGAGAAGAGTACCCATAGTGGATTGAAAGGTTTTCCAAATACGAGACGTAAAGCGACCATCGCGATCAGAAATGATGTCAATGGGAATACCATGATGATAAATGATTTCATCCATGTAGATACGAGCCAATTTCTTGACTTTGAAATCTTCATGAATGGGGAGGAAGTGAGCGGATTTGGTCAATCGATCAATGATTACCCAAATACTGTCATGACCAGAAGAAGTACGAGGATGTTTGGTGATAAAGTCCATTGCAATGCTCTCCCATTTCTTGACAGGAATTTCTAGTTGTTCGAGCAAGCCAGAGGGACGTTGATGTTCGGCTTTAACCTTAGAACAAGTGAGACATTTCACAACGAAAGTGGCGATATCTTTCTTCATTCCAGGCCACCAATAGGACGTACACATGTCGTGGTACATCTTATTAGCACCAGGATGAATAGAATACCTCGATTTGTGTGCTTCTTTCAATAGGAAATCTCGAAGGTTATCACGATTAGGAATCCAGATGCGATTGAGATAGTATAGAATACCATCGGATTTAGACACAAGACTTTCTTCAGCACCACATCGCATCTCGTTGAAGAGGTTATCCTCATTATCATATGCGTATTGAGCTTCACGAATGTTGTTTTGAAGATTGTTGACGAGTTAGAAACAACGAATACTCTTGACATGAGTTTTACGACTAAGCGCGTCGGTCACGACATTCGCCTTACCAGGGTGGTAGCGGATTTCGCAGTCGTAGTCGTTTAACAACTCTACCCATCGACGTTGACGCATGTTTAGTTCCTTTTGGTTAAAGATGTGCTGAAGGCTCTTATGGTCGGTGAAGACCACACACTTAGTACCATAAAGGTAGTGCCGCCATATCTTCAAGGCAAAAACGACTACACCAAGTTCAAGATCGTGCGTAGTGTAGTTCTTCTCATGTATTTTGAGCTGCCTCGATGCGTAAGCGATAACCTTGTCTCGTTGCATAAGTACGCAACCAAGACCTTGGTTTGAAGCATCGCAATACATGATGAAGTTGTCGTTACCATCGGGAAGTGTGAGAATAGGAGCGTAGCAAAGCATGTCCTTAAGTGTTTGGAAAGACTCCTCTTGTTCAGGACCCCAAACAAAAGGTTTATCTTTTTGAGTCAAGGAAGTAAGAGGAACGGCAATTTTCGAAAAGTTGGAAATGAAGCGACGATAGTAACCAGCTAGACCAAGAAACGAACGAATTTCAGACGGTGACTTAGGAGCAATCCAATTCTTCACAGCTTCGATTTTTGCAGGGTCAACCTGAATAGCACATTTGTTGACGGTGTGACAAAGGAATTGAACTTCTTGTAACCAAAATTCACACTTGGAGAATTTGGTGTAAAGACGTTCAGTGCATAGAAGTTGAAGGATAAGACGTAAGTGTCACTCGTGCTCTTCTTGAGTCTTGGAATAGTTAAGAATATCCTCGATGAAGACGATCACGAAACAGTCTAGATAAGCCTTGCACACATGGTTCATCAAGTCCATGAAAACCACAAGTGCGTTGGTCAAACCAAAGGGAATGACCATGAACTCATAGTGACCATAACGTGTACGAAAGGCGGTTTTGGGTACATCTTCTTCGAGGACTCGAAGTTGATGATAACCAGAACGAAGATCGATTTTTGAAAAGCAAGTTGCGCCTTGCAATTGATTGGAAAGATCATCAATACGAGGAAGAGGATAGAGGTTTTTGACTGTAAGCTTGTTGAGCTCACGATAGTCAATACACATTCTGAATGATCCATCCTTCTTCTTAACGAATAAAACAGGAGCGCCCCAAGGAGAAGTACTAGGGCGTATAAAGCCTTTATGAAAAAGCTCTTGAAGTTGGCTCGATAGCTCTTGCATTCCAAGGGTGCTAAGCAATAAGGATTAACGACAGGCACTAAATCAATATGAAATTCAACAGAACGAGCAGGAGGTGGACCAGGAAGATCATCAGGAAAAACATCAGGAAAATCTTGTATAACAGGAACGTCACTTATGCTTGGGCCTTCTTTTCCACAATGTGGGCGAGAAAGGCAAAAGTACCCTTGCGCAAGCACTTGTTCGCTTGAGTACACGAGATAAGCTTGAGACCTTGAGAAGGTTTCTCGCCATAGACCTGTAGAGAATCACCATTGGGAAGAGGAAGACAAATGAACTTGTCAGAACAAACAACTTCAACACGAACTCACCTAAGCCAGTCTATACCTACTATGACGTCAAAACTACCCATTTGCATGGGTATGAGGTCGATCGGGAACGTATGATCATTAAGAATCAAAAAACACTTAGAAAGAACAGATTCGACAGTGCTGGATTTACCATTTGCGACTTAGAAAACGAATGATCTAGGCAACTTAGAGCGTTTACACTTAAGCATAGGTTCGAATTCAACAGATACAAAACTTTTATCTGCGCCAGTATCCAAAAGACAAGAAGCATAGACACGGTTTACGAGAAACGTACCAGTAATAACATCATTGGGATTCTGTGCCTGAGCGGCAGTGAGGATGAATGTTCCTCCTCGAGCTTGCTGAGGCTGTTGCTGCTGCTGCTGTTGTTGTTGCAGTTGCGATGGTGGTTGGTTGCGCTGAGGGCAAACATTGGCGAGATGGTTAAGACTGCTACACTTAAAACATGCTTGCACAGGAGCGGCTTGGGGTTGAACCTGGTTAGAAGCAGGGTTGGAAACAACGACTTGGTCTTGGGTAGGCTTTGTTGGTGCATATTTGTGACAACAGCTTAGATTTGGTCTTTGGATATCTTGTAATTAGTAAAACGATAAACGGTTAGCGGGTTTAGATTTGTATTAGTTAAATTATAGATTTTGGGCTAAACAAAACCCACATTGGGTCAAGGGGGGACGAATTAGGCTTTGCCCATGTAGGAAACCCTAGTCTAAAGTTGCAACCTTGTGTTATATAAACAAGGCTTTGCATTAGGGTTTAGGTTAATCAGCCAAAACAGCTTTTGAGAGAGAATTCGTGAGGGACAAAGGTCTTGGACGAATTTTTTTGTATGTTTGGGATCTTGATAGATAATCAATAAAGATCGGTTTAATTGGAATTCTGTTTTCTACTCGTTTCTGTGATATTCTGGTCTAGAGGATTCCTCACTCTAGATTGGATTGACGATTCTGTGACGATCCGTACGAACCAGGGGACCTACAATTGGTATCAGAGCGTTAGGCTCTTGAAGAAGCTCGGTTCAGAATTGTGATCTGCAGAATTCGGGTGGAAGTGTTTAAAATTTTCAAAAATTTTAAACCTGAAAATTAGGGTTTTTGAAAATTTTGAATTTCTGATATAATTCTGCATTTTTGTTTGTGTTTAATCAGTCTGTGTGTTTGATTTTGCTGATTTGCAGGTTTTCGGGATTGTTCTGGTTGAATGGTTGAGGAATTTTGGCTAGAAAGACTTGAAGATTCGAAGACTGTTCTTCGTGTTCTTCATATTTTTGAAAATATTGTGCTGATTTGGTTGGTTAATCTTGTAGGATTCTGTTAGAAAGAGATCTATTAAAATTCTGAGAAGATTTGTTTCTGGAGGATTTGCTGATTTCGGATAAATACTCTGATAAGCCAGCGAAATTGTGACCTTGATAAATACACTGACCGGCGAAAATAAATCCAAAGGCGACTTTGGTAACCGTGTAATTGTCCTCCGCGACATTATTACGTTGATCGGCGAAGTTATTAGACGTTGTTTTAGCGAAATTATTGACCAGCGAATTTAACAACCAGAGGAATTAACCCGCGAATTTAATTACCAGAGGAATTAACCCACGAATTTAATAACCAGAGGAATTAACCAGCGAAATTAGTTGGAGGAATTAAAACTGGTGTAATTAAAAGGTGGAGTATTTATTTTGGTGGAGTAATTAGATACGTATAGAGTATTTAACGTTTTCGAAAATAGAAAGTGATACGTAGCTCATCTGACTAAACTGTTTGCACCGTTGGATTCGTTGGATTTTTATGACAAAAAAAAACTCTGGAAATTCCTGAATTTGGTTTTCGACATTAAATATCATTGGATTCGTCTGTTCGAGACGATTCTAATGGTATAATTTGGTAACCACTGTTTTCGGACACTTTTTGTATGGTTTTACCAGTCTGTTACGTTAAAATGTCGAACATGTCAAATTTGAACGAACCATCGAGGATAGAGCACGAGGTTGGCACAACCAACAAACCGCCTAAGATGATGAAGGTGGAGAATTATTTTACATGGAAGGACAGTTTTCAATCCTTCATTGAATATCAGGACACTCGCATGTGGATCTGTATTGTGGATGGGTACACAAACCCAACTCATGATTTTGAAGGCAGACAACATGTCACTGTTATGTGAACATGCAAGAGGCTGATAAGAAGATGTATGAGGCTGAAAAGAGAGCCTTAGCTGCTATTAAGATGTCCTTACCAGATGGCATTAAACATACCTTCAAGAAGTACACTACTTCTAAGGAAATGTGGGATGCACTAGAGAAAAGATATGAGGGAAATGCAGATGTTAAGAAGAACAAAGTTGATCTCCTGAAGAAGCAGTTTGCAGTATTCAAGTATATGAAAAATGAATCACTTGAGGATATCATCACTCGATACTACCATCTGATGTCAGAAATGGACAATTACGATATAGATAACTATTCTAACATAGAGAAAAATAACAAGCTGCTTGATGCTTTACCTGCTAAATGGGATATTTACACTCTCATGATCAAGGGAGAAGCAGATTATGAGACAAAGGAACTTGAAGAAGTGGTTGGGAAGCTGAGAGCATACGAGCTCAACATAAAGAAGAAGGAGACAAGATATGATCAGGTTCAAGATCCAGGGATTTACAATGGTCTTTCCTCTTCTTCATCTCACAATGCTTCTAGCGACTCTGCTACTGCATTTTTGTCATGTGAGAATGAGCAGGTTACTGTGAATGAAGATGGTGATGTGTGTTTTGTAGCTGCTTCAGGAGGATCTACAAGTGCTAAGAGAACTCCAGCTACAAATCAGAGCAGCAATACAAAGTCGATGCCTATGAGTGTGAAGGCTGCTGAAGAACATCTAGCATTGCTAGCCTCATCCATTGCATCTTATGAGAATTATATTCAGGGGAAGATATCTGATCCAACTACTTTTAATGAAGATTATGATCAGGTTGACCCTGATGACTTAGAAGAGATGGATTTACAGTGGCAAATGGCCATGATTTCCAGGAGAGTGAAGAGGTCTATGAATAGAACAGGAAGGAAGTTCATGGGAAAGACTGTTGGTTTTGACAAGACCAAGGTTCGGTGTTTCAACTGTCAAAGTTATGGACACTTTGCTATAGAATGTCAAAGACCAAAGACAGAGTCTTCGGGTCGAAGTTCAAATAACAGAAATGCATCAAACAACTTTGGCTCAAAAGCCTTGATCTCCACTGCACGAGAGGGGTCATATGATTAGAGTGTTCATCTAGAAGCTGATGAGAATGTCACTTAGGCATTCATGGCAGAGATTGTACGATGATGATGCTGAAGCTAAAGATGAGGATGCTGAAGCAACAGTGGATGGTAAAGTTGAGAAGGTGACTGAAGCTGAAGAGGTTATAATTGATCAGACTACTGAAGCTAAAGAAGAAAAGAAAAAGTTTGATGATGAACAGGATGCTAAAGAGAAGGATGCTGCATATCAAAAGAAGGTAGCCGATCTTGCGGCTCTTATGGCCAACTTAGACAAACAAGCTGGAGAGGTAAGTACTGAATCTGTTTGTTTAAGATGTCATGAATTAAGTACTAAATCTGTTTGTTTAAGATGTCATGAATTACAGGGTGAAGTTGACAGGTTGTCAAGAGAAAATGAAAGTCTGGTGAATGAGATGTTGAACATAAAAGAGTCAAACTTTTTTGTAAAAAGAAATGAGTCTATGTATGTAAAGAAAATTAAAGGATATGAAGCTGAAATTGAGGCTTTAACCTGCAAATTAAACGAAAAACTTCAAATCATAGACTTAGCTCAAGACACGTTGAATGAGAAAACAAAAGAAATTTCTGAAAAATGCAAAGAGTTGTCAGATGCACAACTAAAACTCGTTTGTTAGGCCTTTAGATCAGGATCTGTTCTTCTTGAACGTGGTCGTATCGATCTCGATTAATGTGCGGAATCCATTAAACGAGTCACAGAATCACAACAACGTATTCAATGATTCAATCTGTCTGATCTTCTATTAGAACAATGATGAAAATACAGAAGCACCGGTAGAGAATCAGACTTGACAGAGTCTCCTTACAAAAGTCAGCAAAAGGTTCTGAATGACATACCCAAGCTGGGTATTTATAGGCAAACTCAGGGAAGTGATAAGTGTTGTCCGATTGGGTGGTAGCCCGATCGGGTGGCACTCCGATCAGGTGGCTGTCCGATCGGGTGACATCTGTCATCCAATGAACTTCACTTTTACAACTATGCGCCATTCCCTGGTCTGTCTTTTACACACATACATACAAAATACATACAGAAGACATATACAATACAAAACAAGACTTTATGCTGACGGAAGCTACATACGCATGAACTAACAGACTCCCCCTCGGATGTAGCTGCAGTTCCTTCCAGCATAGTCTTTAATCTTTTCTCTTACGTCTTCTTTCCTTGGCTCTCTGTCTCCTCTGTTCGGCTTTTTCTTCTAACATTTTACGTCTCAGAAGCCTTCCTTCTTCAATCTACCATTTCCTGTACACTGGATCTCCATCACGCTTTCTGTCCCACTTGGGAATCTTGTTTTCTTCTTTTTCGATTGGCGTTGGATCCGTTGACGGTGGTCTCATTAGCTTAAACTTTCCTAGCTTTGCAGCTTTCTCAGCAATAGCTTTGAATCTTTGCTCGCGCTTGTACTTCTTTAAGAATTCATCAATCTCCAAGTCTCTCCACTTAGACTTCCAATACCTGCCGGAGTTGATGTCTTGAGCAAAACATACATCCACTATCTTTTGATATTGCATTGCTTGCTCTTTATCTCTTTTCTCGTACACTATCTTGTTGTAGAATAAGCAATCAATGTCTTTCTTCAAACAATTTACAAGCCACATAGGATCCAATATGCTGATCCTTCGTGATTTCCCAGTGGACTTGTCAAACAATGAGATTACTGCCTCAACCGTTGTTTCATTGTATAGCCAGCCTTCGAAGAATTCATGAAAATCTTGTTCCATCGCTTGAAGAGGCATGTTCTTTAAGCATCTTGGCGGCTTAACATCCAAAGTAACATCTTTCTCACCATTCTCCAAGAATGTAACAATCTATTTTGAGAATTGAGGCTTCCAGCCTGGATATCTTGCCTTTGATTGTTGCTTTACGTAATCCCACAGATGTTGGTCATGTTGCTTAACATCCAGACCATGATAGAATTGCTTGATATTCTTCACTTGAACCAATTCATCAACGTCCCACCACGGGAGGGTCTTTATGTCTGACAGAAATTCGAAATATTGCACCCCCTGCTCCCGTCGAATGGCGTACACCTGCAAATCTTCTAAATAACCCCATGAAAGTATATCTCCCCAAGAAATATCTTTATCATGCATGAAATACTGAAGTGGCCGAATAAACTTTCTTTCTTTAGGCATCACTTTGAACCATTTCTTCCTCTCTTCAGCAAGATTCTCTCTAGGTATGGTTCTTGGCACACCTTCAGTTGTAATTTTCTCCACAATCTTTCTTCTGATTTCATCTTCATTTTTATCTTTGAACATCTCAGCCAGTGAAGGAAACGTTTCATCAACACCAGAATAGTGAAAATCCGTTTCTTCATCAGATGAATCAGACGCATCTTTAACAATTACATCATTGTACTGATCAGCTTCCTGGGCGTATTTAAATTCATATTCTCTTTCTGGTGATGGAGGAATTTCATCTTCAATATCAAATTTAAACTTCCCATCATCCAATCCCAGTTCTTCTAACATCTCCGCCCTAGGCCTTGGTACCTCTAGCTCCCCCTCATAATGAGCATGTAAGTATATGACAGTTGACTGAGTGAGGAATACCTGGTCGACATGTTGTTTGCCAGATGTAGAAGACTCCTGCTAATGATCTTCCTCTTGTTCATTAATTTTGTCATTCATGAAATCTTCAATTCTTTGTTGAACATTTGGATTCACAATCAACAATCCAGATGAACCTTGATCATCGTCATTATCACCTTCTGGATAATTGTCTATTTCAAACAAATCATCATCTAATGTTGCTTCTTCCTCTACTACTTCTTCATCTTTCCACTTTAACAATAACACTTCTTTCGCCTTCTTTTTCTTTTGAATAACATGCACTCGGCGAACTATATCATCAAGATCGAAAGATATAGAGGACTCACCAACTAGTACGAATCCTTGTGTTTGAACATCTTCAACATCAACCATTTCAACATCTGCCTGACTAGAAGAACCTCCAGCTGCAGGTTGACTTGAAGATCCAAGAATTTCTTCTGTATCAACTACCAACCCTTTTCTTCTCTGAGTAGCTTCCTCAGACAACATTCTTTCTCTTTCAACTCTACGCTCTTCGGCTCTTTTGACTTCAATGTTGTTGAAAGCAGCATGAACATCAATGTTCAAATGACTTTCCTTAACAGTGTATAGCATGTTGAGTTGTTCATCTTTCATAACTTTGTCAGCCTTCATCGCTTCCATCTCCAACTTCATCGCTTTCATTTCATTTGACGAAGCTTCATTAATTTCACTTAACAGCTGATTTAAAGTTTGATTTACCTCATGCAGATTCTTCATTTTCTCACGCAGTTCAACATTTTCTGCTGAAAGAATTTCAAACAGTTGTGAATTGTCATGAACGCCATCTTTCAATTTCTTCAACTTCTTTGCTTGATTAATCATGACAGTCTTAATCTCTTCATTTGTTTTTTTTAGCTCCTCAACCTGTTTTTTTAATAAGACACGTTCAGCTTCTACTTTGGCTTTTTCTTTCTCAAGTTCACCAACTTTCTTCTCCAAAGCTTTGATAGTCGCACTATTAAACACATCAAAATCATCATCAAGAGCAAGATCATCTTTGTAAACTCTTGTAGCATGTGGAAGTTCTCCAAATAAATCAGGAAACTCTTTATTATTTGGTCTTGAAGATTCAGGAGCTTCAGGAATAGGCTGATCTTGTGGTGGTGGAGGTGTAGCTGCTCTAAACCCAGTGATTTCAACATAATCATCATTACCACCTTTCTTTTGAATCTCAACCTCAGGAACACTTTCTGTTTGAACCTCTGGAGCTTTTGGAGCTTCAACACTTTGTACTTTTCAGTTTCATGAACCTTTGAAGTTGTAACATGCTTTTCTTTCTTTCCACCTTGATCTTTAGGCACAGAAGCACCACCTTTTCTGGCACGTACATTTCTTGGAATCACTCCAGTTTGTGTTGCCTTACGCTTTGCTCTCAGCTTCTTTGTTTCTTCAGCTGATGGAGTGTAAGACTTATCTTCTTCATTTGAGCCTTTCTTTTTCTTTGTTGGTTTCTTTTTCAGCTGAGCTTTACCACGACCAAGTGTCGTCAGATCAAGCTCTATTTCTGTTTCTGTAGACTCACTATCAGCATCACTAGAATCATCACAAGCAATTCCTTCAGGCTCTGTTTCTTTGACACTTTCTGTTAGAGCACTTGAACTTTGATCTTTTGTAGCTGAAGCTTTAGAAAGTTCTATGAACTGTTCAAATGTTACTATCATCAAGTCAATTCCCTGTTGTGTTATATCATTTGGATCTGCCACTGGTTCATCAACCAATCTTTGTTGAGGCTCTTTTGAAGGTCCCTTAACAATGATATTCGGTGTAGGCTCCTTAGGAATAGGTACTACTGGGGACGTCTTCGGTGTTCTTTTTCTTTTTCCATCTCTCACAAACCACCAACGAGTTTTCTTTTCAATCATTTGATTTATCTTTTCATCTTCATTCTCAGAGTTACTATCATTTTGCCTCCAAGCATCATTCTCTGGAGCAACATAAGCTGGATTGTTAATCCCGCATATCATCCTTTTAACTCTAGGTTCTGCTCCTTTAGTCAATCTGCCAATGGTTTCAGATGTCATGTGCCTTAGACCTAGCACATCATTAGCATCCTTCTGAATGTCTTTAAATTGATCATCTATCATCATCATGATGAACCTTGGATACATGATGTACTTTGCATTTCCAGCTCTGATGTTTTCTACCAAATACTCAAATATCACATTTGAAACGTTGTATGGCCTATTCAGCACCAAACAGGTGATAATGTTCATGATGTAGTCAGATGTTTCGTCGTATGCTCCCTTCCTGTGTGATAAGGCATGTACTACACAGTGAATCATAAACTTGTAAGAATGACATAACATTGTTTTTCCCATTTTACCATTCAAATGCCCTGTGAATCCCATCCTGCACCATAGTCCTTTACATAACCATTCTGGAATAATGGTAGGATCACTGTCACTGTCTCCTAATTCCAACACACGTCTTAGATCACCAACATTAAACTTAAACTCTAAGTCTACATCTTTTCCATTCTCATCCTTTTTCCTCACTGCTGAGTATATCATCTTTTCCTTCTCTTCATATCTTGCTGAGTTCCAAAATCGTCTCACATGAGATTCATAAACGATGGTTTTATCAGTTAAAGCTTTTGCTATCTTGCTTTCCCTCAAAAACTTTGCAATATCTTCAACAATAGTTTTATCTGTAAACATTGCATCTAGTAGACAATATATGTTGTGAGACTTGTCCCAGTATGAACCTTTTCCTTGCAAAAGTATTCATTATTAATCATTTGCACAAAGTTCAAGACATAAAGATAAATGAAAATTTTGAAAAACCTCAAAATTTTTATAACTCTGGAACTCTCTCTATGTGCAGTACTGTGGATCGGATGGCTGTCCGATCGGGTTGCCGCCCGGTCGGATTGCCATCATATTCAATGAAAAGTCAACATAAGTCAACAGCATATGAATAGAATACCCACTTGATCGGATTGTCACCCGGTCGAGTTTCCACTCGATTCATTTGACAAGCATAAAGCACCTTTGACCAGTCAACACTCTGAGAAAGAATGTCATGAATGGATGACCGCCCGATCGGATTGCCATCCGATCGGGTTGCCAGTTGATTCTTGGCAATCATGAAACAGTTAACAAGTTTTGTCATTTAGTGAAGAGGATTGGATGGCTGTCCGATCGGAGTGCCGCCTGATCGAATTGGCACTCGATCAATGCCATTGAATGCACAGACTTCAAGACATAGTAATGTGGATAGGATGGCTGTCCAATCGGATTGTCGCCCGATCGGATTGCCACCCTATTCATGGCATGTGATGAACAATAAATATGTGCATTGGAATGAAGTGCCACCCGATCAGAGTGCTGCCCGATCGGGTTACCACCCTTTCCAAGTGTCACACCCCGACCGCGTTAAAACAACAAACCGCGGCGGAAACGTCGGGGAGTGATGCGACATAATTTTTGTTTCAACAACCATGGTAATTAAAGTTATGTATTATTGAGATTAAAGTTTTACATTGTCTTTGAGTTCAAACTAAAATAACATAATTAACAGTCTTTTAAGTAACTAAGGCCCGAGTCCGCCTAAGTGAAGCACAGACATCATCATGCATTAGCACCTGAAACACATGTAAAAATAGGTACGTCAGCATAAAAATGCCTGTGAGATACATAGGTTTTGTTTATGCAGGGTTCATGACTTGTAGTTTAAAAGAAGTGTTTAACAAAAATGTAGTCATGAACCATGTAAAATGTTTTCCTTTATAAATCATATGAAAATCGATATGAAAATAAAATGATAATAAAAGGTCAATGCATGGTTAAATGAGTAACCAAGTAAAAGTGAATTTTGTATAAAATGTGAAATTTGTAAAACGATGTCGTGTTCTTGTAAACATGTTTCATGTCCTTGTCCAAGTGGTTTAGATCACGCAACAATGTATAATACAATAAAAGCACTTATATATAGGAAGTACCATCGGCGTATCCACCATGCTTTTATAATATAACACATAGCCCCGTTACATAAGTCACTTATCAATAATCAACCAAAATGTCATGTTCAATGTCAAAATGTTTATGCATAAACCATGTTCAATGGCATGTGTAACATGTATCATGTATAACAAATGAAATGCATAGCAAGTAGGAAGACATCCATTCAAACTATGTGGTGATATCAATGTGATAACAAATGTCATGTATGGTGAATAACTAGAAGTTACTCAACCCCATAGGAAAAATGTACAAAACAAGGTTTTGGAATAAACCTAAGTTTAAATCAAACGTCATGTTTTGCAGAAAACAATGCTTTATGATTACTAACATTTATGTAGTAATGTTAATCGCATACATTCAAGCCTTGCGACTATGGCGACAAACCCTTAAACGAATTAAAGGTTTATCTAAATTATGTATATCGGATTCTGTCATTCCCAACTTCCAAACAAACCTAGGAAGTCAGAAACGGGATTTGTCAAGTCCTATGGTACCATTACATACTACCGAGCGGCGTAGCTAATTTTAATGAATGTATTATTGTCCCGATTAAACATACCAAATGTCATAACCAATGTAAGCATGCTATGAAAACCATGTACTAGGTATGCTAATTAAACATGCCTAGTAGAAATGTTCATGTAAAACAATGCGTACATATGCTAAGTAAACATATGCAACAAATGTGTAATAAATCAATGTGCTAGCATGCTTAACATACATAGCAAAACATAATTGAAAACATGTTCTAAATATGTACTAGGTGAAACTAGCATGTTTATGTCATAAAAGCATGAAATGCACGAAAGTAACATGTATGTACATGTGTATCACCCCCAAAATATTCGAAAACGGTAAAAGAGGGGAACTATGTACTCACTTGGGATTGCCTAATAGTCTTTAGAATAAGACCAAATAAGGCTTCAAGGATCACGAATCAACCGGCACCTAGTATAGGTAACTATGTTAATAATCGGATCCTAAATCGGGAGATAGGATAGAATGAGGTTCTATAAATCAAATGAGTATTCGAACTCATATGGTATGATTTAATAGACCTTACATTCTGGTTTGAAAGTCTACCTATGTGCTTTTGACCCGTTTCGACCCATTATGGTAGTATAAGCCACTATAATGCGTCGTTTGCGTAAAACTATGTTCGGATGGTTAACTATGTGCTATGTCAAGTCTTACATGCCCAATTATGCCTAAATATGTTACTAAATCAGATTATATGTCAAAAATATGTTCACATAGGAAAAATACAGATTTCTGTTTCAAAAGGGCGTTTTGGTAATTTCCTATGGGCATACAAGCTACTTAACAAATAACTAACCAATCCTATGTGATCATAAGGTATAACCTCAGAGGTTATTCCCAATGTAACTATGATCACTAAGCAAGCTTGGTCGGATCCTAATGATTCACCAAACGGGTCGGGTTCGAAAGTCTAAGCGGTTGTTTAGACCGCTTAACTTACGACCCTAAACAAGCACTAAACTAATAGTGACGAGTTAAACATGTGAAAACATGTTTAACCTACTTAGAAAACTGATTTGGTATCAAAACAAAGTGTTTTGATACCTAAAAGTAGTTTCGTGGCAAAATGCATGCTAAAACACATTTTGACCGAAACTTTGACTCGTCACTACGCCTAGTCAACGTAGAAATCAGTAGGTATAATCGCTAAGGATTATAACCATCGTGATTACAATCACGTTACAAAGTTCAAACGAACTTTGCATTGATCATTGATTGGTCAAACTGAAAGTCAAACACTGTTTGACTTTTTAAGCTAGAAAGCAATAAAAGAATGAAGGAATGCTTACAAAAGGTCCTTGCTTGAACTTGATCTTATAATTCTCAGGTATGAAGTTTTAAAACCCCAACTTAGAGAATTTAGATCAAGTGTGAGTTGCAACAAATGAAATGCTAGGCTATTTATACTTGTCATGAACTCACAAGATCAAAACAAGTGTTTGTGTGGCCATCAAGCATTAAATCCTAGCCATACAAGTGTTACAAGCTGATTAAAAGCCTTGGAGAGGTGTTAACTTGGTTAACACACAAAGATCTTTGCATAACAACCCCTAAAGTATCAAACAGTTGCTGAAAATCAAGTTTCTGGAACTAGGCGTTTTCACACGGCCCGCGTAAGAAACAGACAGGGCTTATGCGGCCCGTGTAAGCTCAGCAGATCAGCAATAGTTTTGATATTTACAAGTTCAGTCCCTGCAATGTAATTAAGCTCATTTCAGGCACTTTTGACCCCCGTTAAGCCATTTTCAATGCTCTAAAAGGTCAATAAAGTTTAGAGGACTCAAAATATGCTCGGAAAACTCTCGGATGTCGGCTCGTTTGGTCGTACGGTCGCGTTATTCGTTAAATTACGACGACACTCAAACGGACGCGAAAACGAACCAAATTAAGCGACGAATGGTATTTTTGCATGCCAATCACTAAAATAAAAATATTTTAGTGTGTACAAAAATTTTGGATGTCCAGATGTGGTCAGAACGTAAGATATCCGCGAAAATGCAAACTTACGCCGTTTTTGACACTTTTAGTCCCTGTAAGATCATATAGGCATGTTTTCGCACACCGAACCTATCAAAGCTTATATCTAAGCTATGTTTAGGTTATATATGGTATGTTTAACTTATGATCATGTTCTGGACTGTACGTTGCCTTACGAAACGGCAGACTTTTACAGTTTGACGCAAATAGTCCCTGTGAGCGAATAAACTTGTTTTTGCCATACCATAGCCTTCAAAAATTATTTCTAAGTCATGTAAATGTTATTTAAGGTATGTTAAGCTTATGTTACTATTCCGGAGTGTTTGTCGCGTTAAACTGATCGCGTTTCACACATCAATTTGCGTATAACTTTCCAGAAAGAGATATAGAATTTAAAATCAATCAAAAATCAAAACATGCATAATATCAAACATAAATAACAAACATTGGGATCAAAACACACTATTTTATTGATATTGAATCATTCAGAGTTTGTACAATGATTACACAAGCACAGATGTCATAGTCTCCCCTACTTTAGGAAATTTCGTCCCGAAATTTATTTAGAGGAAACTTGTGAGAATAGATGCGGATATTTTGCTTTCATCTGATCTTCACGTTCCCAAGTAAATTCTGGGCCACATTTAGATTCCCAGCGAACTTTGAGAATAGGAATGCGCTTGTGTTTGAGCTTTTTGACTTCACGGTCCATGATTTCCACTGGTTTCTCAACGAAGTGCATCGTGTTATCAACACGAATTTCATCAAGTGGTATGTGGAGGTTCTCATCAGCTAAACACTTTTTGAGATTGAACACGTGGAAAGTTGTATGAACATTTCCAAGTTCAGGAGGTAGCTATAGTCTGCAGGCTACTTTTTCGATTCTTTCAACGATCTTGAATGGTCCAACATAGTGTGGTGCAAGTTTTCCCTTCTTTCCAAATCTAATCACACCTTTCCAAGGGGATACCTTGAGTAGGACGTGATCACCGACTTGAAATTCTAAGGGCTTGCGTCGTCGATCTGCATAACTCTTCTGACGACTTCTAGCTGTTAGAAGGTTATCACGAATCTTCTTGACCTTATCTGTAGTCTCTAGAATGAGTTCAGGTCCAGTAAGCTGAGCTTCACCCATCTCATTCCAGCAGACCGGTGAATGACATTTTTGACCGTATAAAGCTTCGAAAGGAGCCATGTTGATGCTAGAGTGATAACTATTGTTGTAGGAGAATTCGATCAACGTTAGATGCGAATCCCAACTAGCACCAAAATCAATCACACAAGCTCTAAGCATATCCTCCAGTGTCTGGATTGTTCTCTCAGATTGACCATCCGTTTGAGGATGATATGCTGTGCTCAAATTAAGTTGGGTACCCATGGCAGATTACATGGTTCTCCAAAAGTGAGACGAGAATCGAGCATCTCTGTCAGATATAATGTTCAAAGGAACACTATGTTGAGGTACAATATCATCAACGTATAACTTGGCAAGCTTGTCAGCAGATAGATCCTCACGGATTGGCAAGAAATGTGCTGACTTTGTTAGACGATCAACGATAACCCAAATGGCATCATGACCTTTTTTAGTGCGCGGCAGCTAGGTAATGAGATCCATAGCAATGTTTTCCCATTTCCAAACCAGAATCTCTGGTTGCTCCAATAATCCAGAGGGAAGTTGATGTTCCGCCTTAACCTTAAGACAAGTAAGGCATTTGGAAACATATAAGGCAATGTCTTTCTTCATACCCGGCCACTAATACTGGGTTCGAAGATCCTTATACATTTTGTCTGCACCAGGATGAATAGAATAACGAGACTTATGAGCTTCATCCATAAGCAAGGTGCGAAGATTGTCTATACTTGGGACCCACAAACGGCCCATGAAATAGAAAATCCCAAAGTCCTTCAGTTCAAGTTCAGGCTTAATGTGACACGGTAACTCTTTACCCATCAAGCCTTATGTAACACAAGTATATTCAGCCTGAGAAATACGGGTTGGAATATCAGATCGAACCTAAACATAGTGAAGCTTGACGCGTTCCTTATGACTCAATGCGTCAGCCACGACATTCGCCTTACCAGGATGGTAGCGAATTTCGCAATCGTAATCATTTAGGAGTTCAACCCAACGTCGTTTCCTCATGTTTTGTTCTTTCTGATTAAAGATATGCTGGAGACTCTTGTGGTCAGTAAACACTACGCACTTTGTACCGTACAGGTAGTGTCTCCAGATTTTGAGAGCGAATACTACAACACCCAACTCAAGATCATGAGTGGTGTAGTTCTTCTCGTGTACCTTCAGCTGTCTTGATGCATAAGCTATGACTTTGTTTCTTTGCATAAGAACGCAGCCAAGGCCTAAATTAGACGCATCGCAGTATACGACAAAATCATCATTGCCCTCAGGTAAGGATAAAATAGGTGCATCGCAAAGTTTCTGTTTCAAGGTCTGAAAAGCTTCTTCCTGTTTGGATCCCCACTCAAAAGGTTTATTCTTCTGAGTTAAAGCAATGAGAGGAACCGTAATCTTGGAGAAATTTTCAATGAAACGACGGTAATAACCCGCTAAACCAAGAAATAAACGAACCTCGGTGGGAGTAGTAGGAGTATCCCAATCCTTAATCACACTGATTTTGGCGGGATCTACATGTATACCTTGTTCGTTGACGACGTGCCCCAAAAATTGAACTTCCTTAAGCCAGAATTCGCACTTGGAGAATTTGGCGAAAAGCTGCTCTTTCTTTAGGAGCTCCATTGTAAGACGAAGATGTTGCTCATGATCAACTCGAGTCTTAGAATAGATCAAAATGTCATCAATGAAAACGATGATGAACTTGTCCAAATAAGGCTTACAAACCTTATTCATCAAGTCCATGAAAACAACATGAGCATTTGTTAGACCAAACGACATAACAGTAAACTCATAATAACCATATCTGGTACGAAAAGTTGTCTTGGGAATATCTTCTTCAATCACTCGAAGTTGATGATACCCAGAACGTAGATCAATCTTTGAAAAGCAAGTAGCACCATGTAGCTGATCAAAGAGATCATCAATGCGAGGTAGGGGATATCGATTCTTGATGGTAAGCTTGTTAAGCTCACGATAATCGATACACATCCTAAAAGATCCATCTTTCTTTTTCACGAATAGGACAGGAGCGCCCCAAGGTGAAAAGCTCAGACGAATGAATCCTTTGTCAGAAAGCTCCTAAAGCTGCTTAGATAACTCTTGCATCTCAGACGGTGCAAGACGGTAAGGTGACTTAGCAATAGGATTTGCACCAGGTACGAGATCGATGCGAAACTCAACTTGGCGTACAGGAGGTAAACCAGGTAATTCTTCAGGAAATACCTCAGGATAATCCCAAACAATAGGGATATCTTGGATAGTCTTACCCTTGCCTTTATTCTCTACGACATGTGCCAAGAAAGCAACATATTTCTTTCGTAGGTATTTGTGGGCTTGGGTACAAGACATGAGCTTAAGACCACTAACGGGTTTCTCCCCACGAACTTCTAAGATCTCACCAGTCGATAGCGGTATACGGACCAATTTCTCAAAACATACCACCTCAGCATGGTACTTGGATAACCAATCCATTCCTACTATAACATCGAAGCTCCCGAGTTGCATCGGTGTGATGTCAATAGGGAAAAGATGATTGTTAAGGTTCAACTGGCAATTTCGAAGAATGGAGTCGAGTACAACAGGTTCACCATTAGTTACTTCTACTGTCAAGGGCTTTCCTAGTTTTGTTCTAGTCATCGAAAGCAAAGGCTCAAATGCTAAGGACACAAAACTCTTATCGGCACCCGAATCAAATAGAACAGAAGTAGGATGGTTGTTAACTAGGAACGTACCGTTCACCACTTCGTTATCTACGCGAGCCTCATTTGCATTCAGATTAAAAGCTCTACCACGAGCCTGTGCTTGATTCGCATTTGCCAACCTCGGGCAGTTGTTCCTGTAGTGGGTCAGATCCCCACAATTGTAACATGAACCAGGCGGAAAGTGAGGTCGTGCAGGATTCTGGGCAGGATTTTGTACGACTTGGTTTTGAGCTGCCTGATTTTGGTTAGGAGCAAAACGGCAGGTATTTGCAAGATGACCAGACTTGCCACAATTTGTGCAGATGCGGCATTGCAACTGTGGCTAGTGATGGCTGTTACGTCTGTTGCACAGAGGTGCATTCCCAGCATACTACCTCTTGGCAGCAGGTTGTGCAGGCAGATTAGGAGCAGCCTGGTTAGTTTGAGCAGTAATAGTGAAACTTTTGGAAGCCTTGCGCTTCTTTGATTTCTTAGAAGACTCAGCAGCCTTCTTGCCCTTTTTCTCCTGGGTGCTAACAGACTGATTCTGCTTTTTATCACCTTTTCTGTGGAGTTTACCCTTTTTGACCTGCGATTCAGTAAGGGTAGCAACTAGCTCAATGGCCTGTCGGATAGTAGTAGGGTTGCTGCCAGTGATAATATCCTGAACAAGATCTGGCAAACCGTCTATGTACTTCTCAACTGCCTTATCCAAAGGCGTGACCATTGTAGGACAGAGCAAGCTTAACTCCTCGTATCTGTCTGTGTAAGCCCGGTGTTCACCACTGTATTGTTTCAGGTCATGGAACTCATTTTCAAGCGCCCTCTGCTCGTGACGAGGACAAAATTCTCTCATCATGAGAGCTCTAAGTTCCTCCCATGTCTAACCCAAAGCAACATCAGCACCCCTATCTCTCTTTACCCTATTCCACCAGGTAAGAGCCCTCTTTTGAAATACACTCGAAGCAAACTCGACCTTACGATTGTTCGGACACTGAACATGGCGAAAAGTGCTCTCAAGACTCTCAAACCACTGTAGGAGCCCAGTTGCCCCTTCAGAACCACTAAACTTGAGCGGTTTAGCCGAGTTAAAACTTTTGAAATTGCACGGAGCAGGTGCATTATTGTTATTGTTGGCATGGTTTATTTGACTTATGAGATTCGGTAGCATAGCAGCCATGTGCTGTGCTATAATAGCTACCAGTTCGGCATCAGGTTATTGAACGTTACGTCGAGGAGGCATTCTAAAAGAGGAAACATGAGAGAAAACGAGTGAGACGATGTGATGAAAAATGAGATATCAATAAAATCAACAAAATGCAAGGATGGTGGTCATTTGTTTGTTACCACAAAGCAAATAAACAACACACAGTGACAAATCAAAGTAAATGAGTCATAATAATGTATCACCGAAGACATGCTCGCCTATAAGTGAACACTCACCCAAGAGTTCCCAGGTAAGAGTGACTGGTCCGATACTGCGGATTTGTACGAACACTCTAGCCTTAGACAGAAAACTCAGGGTACAGGCATTCACTCTTCCAGTTTGCACGTGTTCACATTATTTAGACCCAAACTCTGACGAGATTTTGAAAATTTGGAAGGCACACGTCCAAAAGAAATCATCTAAGGATAGATGATTGATTTCAAAATCATTTTGGAAATTTATGTTCATGTTTTGGTAATCACCTAATGATAGATGACGTGTATTGTTTTAAGATCTAAACACAAGTAAACTTGTGTTAGGGTCCTAGAAAGTTATAGTCCAGGTCAAAGCATTACTAATAACCTAATTCCCTATAACCATTGGCTCTGATACCAACTCTTCTGTCACACCCCGACCGCGTTAAAACAACAAACTGCGGCGGAAACGTCGGGGAGTGATGCGACATAATTTTTATTTCAACAACCATGGTAATTAAAGTTATGTATTATTGAGATTAAAGTTTTACATTGTCTTTGAGTTCAAACTAAAATACCATAATTAACAGTCTTTTAAGTCACTAAGGCCCGAGTCCGCCTAAGTGAAGCACATACATCATCATGCATTAGCACCTGAAACACAGGTAAAAATAGGTACGTCAGCATAAAAATGCCTGTGAGATACATAGGTTTTGTTTATGCAGGGTTCATGACTTGTAGTTTAAAAGAAGTGTTTAACAAAAATGTAGTCATGAACCATGTAAAATGTTTTCCTTTATAAATCATATGAAAATCGATATGAAAATCAAATGGTAATAAAAGGTCAATGGTTATATGATTAACTAAGTAAAAGTGAATTTTGTATAAAATGTGAAATTTGTAAAACGATGTCGTGTTCTTGTAAAAATGTTTCATGTCCAAGTGGTTTAGATCTAGCAACAATGTATAACACAATAAAAGCACTTATATATAGGAAGTACCATCGGCGTATCCACCATGCTTTTATAATATAACACATAGCCCCGTTACATAAGTCACTTATCAATAATCAACCAAAATGTCATGTTCAATGTCAAAATGTTTATGCATAAACCATGTTCAGTGTCATGTGTAACATGTATCATGTATAACAAATGAAATGCATAGCAAGTAGGAAGACATCCATTCAAACTATGTGGTGATATCAATGTGATAACAAATGTTATGTATGGTGAATAACTAGAAGTTACTCAACCCCATAGGAAAAATGTACAAAACAAGGTTTTTGAATAAACCTAAGTTTAAATCAAATGTCATGTTTTGCAGAAAACAATGCTTTATGATTACTAATATTTATGCAGTAATGTTAATCGCATACATTCAAGCCTTGCGACTGTGGTGACAAACCCTTAAACAAATTAAAGGTTTATCTAAATTATGTATATTGGATTATGTCATTCCCAACTTCCAAACAAACCTAGGAAGTCGGAAACGGGATTTGTCAAGTCCTATGGTACCATTACATACTACCGAGAGGCGTAGCTAATGTTAATGAATGTATTATTGTCCCGATTAAACATACCAAATGTCATAACTAATGTAAGCATGCTATGAAAACCATGTACTAGGTATGCTAATTTAACATGCCTAGTAGAAATGTTCATGTAAAACAATGCGTACATATGCTAAGTAAACATATGCAACAAATGTGTAATAAATCAATGTGCTAGCATGCTTAACATACATAGCAAAACATAATTGAAAACATGTACTAAATGTGTACTAGGTGAAACTAGCATGTTTATGTCATAAAAGCATGAAATGCACGAAAGTAACACGTATGTACATGTGTATCACCCCAAAATATTCGAAAACGGTAAAAGAGGGGAACTATGTACTCACTTGGGATTGCCTAATAGTCTTGAGAATAAGACCAAATAAGGCTTCAAGGATCACGAATCAACCGGCACCTAGTATAGGTAACTATGTTAATAATCGGATCCTAAATCGGGAGATAGGATAGAATGAGGTTCTATAAATCAAATGAGTATTCGAACTCATATGGTATGATTTAATAGACCTTACATTCTGATTTGAAAGTCTACCTATGTGCTTTTGACCCGTTTCGACCCATTATGGTAGTATAAGCCACTATAATGCGTCGTTTGCGTAAAACTATGTTCGGATGGTTAACTATGTGCTATGTCAAGTCTTGCATGCCCAATTATGCCTAAATATGTTACTAAATCAGACTATATGTCAAAAATATGTTCACATAAGAAAAATACAGATTTCTGTTTCAAAAGGGCGTTTTGGTCATTTCCTATGGGCATACAAGCTACTTAACAAATAACTAACCAATCCTATGTGATCATAAGGTATAACCTCAGAGGTTATTCCCTATGTAACTATGATCACTAAGCAAGCTTGGTCGGATCCTAATGATTGACCAAACGGGCCAGGTTCGAAAGTCTAAGCGGTTGTTTAGACCGCTTAACTTACGACCCTAAACAAGCACTAAACTAATAGTGACGAGTTAAACATGTCAAAACATGTTTAACCTACTTAGAAAACTGATTTGGTATCAAAACAAAGTGTTTTGATACCTAAAAGTAGTTTCGTGGCAAAATGCATGCTAAAACACATTTTGACCGAAACTTTGACTCGTCACTACGCCTAGTCAACGTAGAAATCAGTAGGTATAATCGCTAAGGATTATAACCATCGTGATTACAATCACGTTACAAAGTTCAAATGAACTTTGCGTTGATCATTGACTGGTCAAACTGAAAGTCAAACACTGTTTGACTTTTTAAGCTAGAAAGGAATAAAAGAATGAAGGAATGCTTACAGAAGGTCCTTGCTTGAACTTGATCTTATAATTCTCAGGTATGAAGTTATAAAACCCCAACTTAGAGAATTTAGATCAAGTGTGAGTTGCAACAAATGAAATGCTAGGCTATTTATACTTGTCATGAACTCAAAAGATCAAAACAAGTGTTTATGTGGTCATCAAGCATTAAATCCTAGCCATACAAGTGTTACAAGCTAATTAAAAGCCTTGGAGAGGTGTTAACTTGGTTAACACACAAAGATCTTTGCATAACAGCCCCTAAAGTATCAAACAGTTGCTGAAAATCAAGTTTCTGGAACTGGGCGTTTTCACGCGGCCCGCATAAGAAACAGACAGGGCTTACGCGGCCCGTGTAAGCTCAGCAGATCAACAATAGTTTTGATATTTACAAGTTCAGTCCCTACAATGTAATTAAGCTCATTTCAGGAACTTTTGACACCCGTTAAGCCATTTTCAACGCTCTACAAGGTTAATAAAGTTTAGAGGACTCAAAATATGCTTGGAAGACCCTCGGATGTCGGCTCGTTTGGTCGTACGGTCGCGTTATTCGTTAAATTACGACGAAACTCAAACGGACGCGAAAACGAACCAAATTAAGCGACGAATGGTATTTTTGCATGCCGATCACTAAAATAAAAATAGTTTAGTGTGTACAAAAATTTTGGATGTCCAGATGTGGTCAGAACGTAAGATATGCGCGAAAATGCAAACTTACGCCGTTTTTGACACTTTTAGTCCTTGTAAGATCATATAAGCATGTTTTCGCACACCGAACCTATCAAAGCTTATTTCTAAGCTATGTTTAGGTTATATATGGTATGTTTAACTTATGATCATGTTCTAGACTGTACGTTGCCTTACGAAACGGCAGACTTTTGCAGTTTGATGCAAATAGTCCCTGTGAGAGAATAAACTTGTTTTTGCCATACCAGAGCCTTCAAAACTTATTTCTAAGTCATGTAATGGATATTTAAGGTATTTTAAGCTTATGTTACTGTTCCAGAGTGTTTGTGGCGTTAAACTGATTGCGTTCACGCATCAGTTTGCGTATAATTTTCTAGAAAGCGGTATAGAATTTAAAATCAATCAAAAATCAAAACCTGCATAATAGCAAACATAAATAACAAACATTGGGATCAAAACACACTGTTTTATTGATATTGAATCATTCAGAGTCTGTACAATGATTACACAAGCACAGATGTCACACCAAGTCACTTTGTTAACAGTGATGGCACACAAAACGAGATAATGACTTAGAATACTTTTAAACATGAGGTGTCATGAATCGAAGTCCCACCCGATCGGAGTACCACCCGATCGGGTTACCATACTATCCAAAATACTTTGACAGTTTAAGGTACACATTTCAAGATTAACAGTGTAACAGTTTAAGCACAATTTTCAAGGCACAAATACTTAGAAAATTATCAACATTTATCAATCATTGGAACAGGTGGTCACGTCTCGCCCGAGCGAGTTGCCACTCTATTCATCTGACATGAAGAACAGTTGAACAACTATGAATACCAAAATTTTCTAAGTCTAAACAACAAATTGAACATAGATCCTTGTAGAGAATACAGAGGCGATCAAAATCCTATGTTCATTATGTTCTAACTCGGCCTAAACAGTGATTAATTTGACAAAAACCTAGCTGATAGCCGATACGTTCTAATCATCAGATCTATGGATTTTATCATGTTTTGGCACAAATTGAATCGGTAAACATGTAGATCTAACCCTTGTGAACAAAACCTAGTGCTTAGATTTCATCAAAACATCCTAAAAATGACTAGATCTAACATTAAAGCTCTGAACAGTTTACGTCATGAAGAACAGATAATAAAACATCAATTTTAACAGATTTGAACATGAAATCTTACCTTTTCCATTGAGAAGGTTGTGCAAACCAATAATCCAATGTCTTGTGCAAAGAGAAAGTGTGAAAATCAAATAAAAAATGAGAGTGTGTGAGAGAATAGGTTGGTCGGTCGAACGGGTGAAAAGTTTGACTGAACCATTGACCTCCTATTTATAGTGTTACCATGACTCGGAGTGCCGCCCGAGCCAAACACACACTTTGACTTTCAAACCTTTGACATTTTGACTTTTTGACATTTTAAACAGATTTTATCAGTTTTAAGCATCCACTTAAGTATCTAGGTCCAAGTTAATAACCCTAGGTACTTAATTTGCCTACCAAGTCCAACTTAATGACCTTGGTTGACCTGAAACACAGCAAACTGACATTTCGTTCAAATTTTCAAACACATTTTTCAGAAAATGTACAAGTTTCAACTTAATGAACTTGCATTGAATTTGAAATTTACCAACTTTGTCATAATTAGCTCCCAACCCGGTTGTCCCGCTAAGAAACTTCCAGCATCTGCTTCAAGACTGCGAATCTGAAGATTAGCATTCTACAATGGTTTGTCGATAAAACTAAAGCAGAACTACGAAAATCTTTTTGGATTTTAAGAAAGTTTAAGACTAGAAAAGCTATAAAATATTTTTGGGTTTAAAACCTAAACAGAACTGAAATGAAATGCAGTAAACGTAAACTATTTAAAAACATATTTTTGGTGAGCGTGTTAGGGGATCATATCAGCTACCGACCAGTTACAAGTACCGTTAAGCTTGATAACATACTAAGTATTAAACAATTCACAGTGGTTGTCGATATACTGATCCAATTTTAAATTTTCACACAAATTTCAATATGTTCAGGATACGATTTAGTGAATTAAAGCTTAACTTATAAGCGTGTCCCACCTCAGAATATACTCCAGTATCCAGACTTTCTATATTCAGTCTTACAGGTGAACGTACAATAATGATATCTGTAAACGGGTAATGCGAGACCATGAGAGCTCAGGTTAGAACTTCCGTTCAGATAGAGAGATGATGACTCGACTTTAGGTGTGTCCCGTTTGGGGATCTTTTCTTCAACAGCACATGATTAGCATTTTTCAATGTTTCATCATTTTTTATGCTGAGGGTTAGCTTTAAGAATTAAAGCAAGTGTAGAGTATTATACGAGGACTAGGCTATTGCTTCCACAAAATCAGAAGTCCTGGTATAATACCCCAGATATCATTATGCACATAGACCTAGTATGTCAGAAATAGAAAAATCTTTCAATCGAGATTTCAGGGGTTACCTATATATCCGAGAGATGTTCCCCACATAATAAGCAAGTAATGTTTTATGTTTATATCCAAAACAAACTTACTAAATGTATAAAAAACCTATCGACATATCAACAGCGAGACTGCTTAACACTTTAATCATTACAAATCTTTAGCATACTGTAACCGTCTAGCTGATGTACTATCATTTCCCCTTTTTACACAAACTCTTTTTGGGTTTTCTATTGTTTTTGGATTTTGAAATATTTGATGTTTTTGGCTTTTTGAAATTTTTATTGTTTTTTTATTTTATGAAAATATTATCTATCTCCCCCTAAATACCAAAACAGCTAAAAATTCGACAAACCAATGCAGTCTGCTTCTCAGCATCATCTGTAGTGGTACCTTCATCAACGCCAACTATCTGTTCTACAGCCGACAACAGCTTCATACCATTTAGTTTTAAAAGATATTGAAAATGTAATCTATCAAAAGCTTTGGTATGTAAGTCTTCTTTTTGTTCGTCGGTGTGGATTTTTTCAATTCGTATCAACTTCTTTTCGAAACATTCTCGAATGAAGTGATGACGAATTTCGATGTGTTTCGTTTTAGCGTGATGAACATGATTTTTAGTTATGTTTATAGCTGCCTCATTATCAACAAAAATGGGAGAAGTAAGAAATTGCAAACCGTAGTCGCGCATCTATTGCTGAATCCACAGGAACTGGGAGCAGCAACTGCTAGCAGAAACATACTCGGCTTCACATGTAGACAAATCAATAGAGGTCTGCTTCTTACATTTCCAGGTGACCAATCGTGGTCTGAAAAACTGGCATCCCGCTGTTGTTGACTTAGCGTTCACTTTGCAGCAGCCGAAATCAGAATCAGAGTACCCCTCAAGAGTAAAATCACCGTCTTTTGGATACCACAACCCCAAGCTTGGAGTTCCTTTCAGGTAGCGTAGAATCCGTTTGACGATTGTCATATTCGATGCTCTGGGACTTGACTGAAATCTGGTCGCGAGGCAGGTTGGATACATAATATCCGGTCTTGATACCGTCAAATACATCAGCGATCCGATCATGGAGCGGTACAAAGTTTCATCAACCTTCTCTTCGGTGAGGCCAGGATTGATCCCATGATTCGTAGCTAACATGGTGGACATTGGAGCAGTGCCGGACATTCCGAATTTCTCCAGGACATCATGCACGTACTTTGTTTGATGTATGAAGATTCCTTTGGGCAGTTGATCGACCTGGAGCCCTAAGAAAAATTTCATCTCACCCATCGAGGACATTTCAAACTTCTGCTTCATAACTCGTTCAAAATATTTGCATAGCTCTTCATTTGAAGACCCGAAAATGATGTCGTCAAAATAAATTTGCATGACCAGAAGATGACCATCGACTTCTTTTGTAAAGAGGGTTGCGTCCACTTTTCCACGGATGAAGCTGTTGGCCAGAAGATGTTGAGATAACGTCTCGTACCAGGCTCTGGGGCCTGGTGCAAACCATACAGCGCTTTGTCTAGCAAGTAGACCTTGTCTTTGTGGATTGGGTCGGTGAAGCCTGGTGGCTGTCTGACATACACCTCTTCCTTTACTTTTCCGTAGAGAAAAGCTGATTTGACATCCAACTGATACACTTTAAATCCTTTCCATGAAGCAAACGCTAGGAAGATTCTGATTGCTTCAAGTCGAGCAACAGGAGCATACACTTCGGTAAAATCTATCCCCTCCTGCTGACTAAATCCCTGGACTACGAGTCGAGCTTTGTTGCGCACAATAACTCCTTTGTCGTCCCTCTTACACTTATACACCCATTTTGTGTTTATCTTCCTATGACCGTCAGGGTGGTCTACCAACTTCCAAACACCCAGTTTCTCAAACTGACTCAGCTCCTCTTGCATAGCTATAACCCATGAATCCTCAGTTAGTGCTTCCTTATATGTTCTTGGCTCAATCTGCGAAATGAAACAACTGAGTGAAAATTCAGTTTGTAAAGGAGCAACTTTAGAATAAAAACAAGTAAGGCCATGGTCAATTTGACGTCTGGTGCGGACTCCCGACTGTAACTCTCCAATTATCAGCTCTTCTGGATGATACGAAAGAGTCCTCGGCATCACCTCGCCAGGAACATCCACATCGCCTTCCAAATTTGTGACATTCTGATCTGCAACTTGTTCAGAGACAAGAATAGTCTTCTCTAAAGATTGGACTTGCTCCCCCTCAGAATCTGATTCACCACGATCAAATGTTGGCCTTTCATCAGATTTTGATTCATCATTGACCACCGTCTGATTTTCAGGAGCAAGTTCACGTCCCGAAGATGTTGGAGTTTGCTGAACTTCATCATTCTCTCCAGCATTGCTTGGATCAGCCTCATCATCATTGGAAGTTTGACGTTTACGAATAGGGTTTCTGCTGGGAATCTCTCTTGACGTGCTTCATATTCTCTTAGTATATCCAACTCATCAAAGAACTCTGGTTCTTGCTCTATCTCGAATGAATCCCACATAGTATCATAATTGAAGCGCCATGAGTCGGCGGGTTTCTGAGGTGGCATTGTGTAACCCTGGCACTCAACATGTTGTGCTTCGATGATCCGCTTCATATGAGGAACAATGACTCTTATTAATGGACTTGCATAACCCACGAAGATTCCTTCAAAGATCTTTGGACCAAACTTGCCATCGGGATCTAGAACAGTGCAGGGAGACCCGAATGGTTACAAATACTCCAAATTAGGCTTTCGGTTATTAATTAGCTTGAAACATGTCTTGTTGAGCTTCTTCACCGTAAGAACCCTATTGAGCGTATAGCAAGCGGCTGACACTGCTTCTGCCCAGAAATTGACAGGTAACTTTGAATCAGCAAGCATCGTTCTGGCCATTTCGATCAGCGTCCTATTCTTTCTTTATGCTACTCCATTTTGTTGTGGAGTGTATGGCGCGCTGAATTCATGCAGTATACCTTTTTGATCACCATATTCTTCCATTTTGTTTTTCTTAAACTCTGTACCGTTGTCACTTCTCAATCTTCTAATTCGAGTTCGGTACAAGTTCTCAATCTTTCTAAAAAGCCTCAGCAAACTCTCGAATGTTTCATCTTTTGTCTTCAAGAACGACACCCATGAAAATCTCGAATAGTCGTCTGTGACTACTAAGCAGTAGAGATCGCCAGTTATGCTTTTGACATTCATCGGACCAAAGAGATCCATGTGAAGTCTCTCCAACGGCCTCGAGACTGAGTTCATCTTCTTCCCCGGGTGAGATTTCTTTCTTTGTTTACCTTTGACACAACTAATACACTCCCCTTCAAGATGGAAACTCTTTAAATGAACACCTTTGACCAAATCGTTATGAACTAGGTGATTCATTTTACGTAGGTGTATGTGGCCCATCTTTCGATGCCACAATTGCGACTCCTTCTCCATGGCTCTTGACATAAAGCAGTGAGTCTGACCCGTGGTAGTAGTGGCTACGCTCATGTCCAACACATACAGATCATTGAATCTCGGTGCTCTCATGATGACCACTCCTCGGGGACAACAAACCCCGGCTTCAGAATCAAACATTCCTTATCCGTGAAGTGTGTGGAATACATTCGATCACAAATTTGCGAAATGCTCAGAAGATTGTTTTCCAGCTCAGCGATGTAATTCACTCTTTCGAACGTAACTATGCAGTTTGACACCGTTCCCTCACCAACTATACGACCACCTTGATTGCTTGCGAATCCCACATATCCTCCATTAAATCCTCTAACATCATACAGTAGGATTTTCTTCCCTGTCATGTGCCGAGAAGCTCCACTATCCATTATCCAACGTGAGATGGATCTCGGAAGCTCCTGCACATGTACAAACACTTAGTTAGATTTTGATGCCACCCAAGCCTCTTTCGACTCAGGTAGCTTGACATTGAGGTGGGTTTTTGTGGTGTATAATGGTGGAAAATTCTCATCATTTATCTTAAGGCTTTCTTCAGACCCAATCTCAACCTTTTTGTATAAAAAAAATTCTTTTTCTTGAGGTTGACCAGATGATTGGTTCTTTTTCGGAACATACTTCTTCCCTGTTGAGGTAGAAGTCTGTTTTCCAAGTTTCTCGTAGAAATCCAAAGGTACATACATCTTCTTAGATGAAGATAATGATTTTGCAGACTAAGAAACCTTTGGTTTTGGAAAACTTGTTGCTTTAGCCTCAGATTTTGCTTTCCAAGCTTGTTGTGAAGATGCGACCCGTTTGTAAAATTTGTCAATTTTAGTTACCGACTCTTTTACGGGTTCATTTTTGACTTTGGTGTTTTCCTTTTGCAAAACTTTCTTCTCAACAAACATTGGTGCCTTGCCTTTTACATCGTCTTTCTTCTTTGGACTCTCAGCAATCACAGGCTTAGGCTTCAAGTTGGTGCACTTTCGTGCAATGTGTCCAACCTGGTTACATTTAAAGCACGTACGGGTATCAACTTCCCGACTTTTGCCTTCAGCCTGAGATTGTGAGGCCTTTTTCTCAAAAAATTCTTTGTTTGATTTTGAAAAAATTTCAGATTCTTGCTCAGAGTGTGAACTTGAGCTTTTGACAAACACTTTCTTTTCAACAAATTTCTTGTTTTGAAATTTCCTTTTCTGGTTGTTCTTACCACCCTGATATCTACCCGACCATCTGTTTTGATTGTTGTTATTAAATTGTGGTGAAACAACAGGTTTTCTGTAGTAAGATTTATCTTATTCAAAGTTCAATTGCCTTTTGGAACTTTTTAAACCCTCAATTTCAGAAACATCGATTTCGACCAATTTGAAAGCTTTTTCCAGTTTGTCAACATTCACATTCTTAAGTGGAAATTCAGAATCCGAATACAACTTATCTGAACCAGACATCTTGTACATGACAAGAGTAGGTCTGTCATTTAAGTTGTTTTTGGATTTTGATTTCGGAATGTATTTATCCAAAAAGCACTCTTCATCCTCAGTTGATTCACTATCAGATTTTAAAACGTTTTCAACCACATTTTTAACAACTTCGAATTGAACACTGTCTTCATCATATGAAGAAGTGAATGTGACATCAATTGTTTCTGGTAGCTTACTCTCATTTGTTTCATCATCGTTATCCAACCCAGACTTTTTCTTTGAAAAATTATTCAATACTGGCGATGGAACTTGATGATACCCTACCCCAGTTCCATCTGAATATACATCTTCACCAACTTTATTCTTCCCGATTGGTTTGGGAACTATATGTTGAAGAACAAAGCACGCGGAGTTGTAACTGTTTAGTTTCAGATTGATTCGTTCGTTCTCAATCTTAGCTTCCTGAAACTGAAGTTTGAGATTTGCAATCTCATCAAGCTGCTGGTTGTTATATTTTTCTTTTGTCTGAAGAACTCTAGACAAATGAAAATTTTCTTTAGAGGTTTTACCGTTTCTCTCATCAGAATCTTTAATTGTTCTTTTTAGCTTCTCATGATTTTCAGAAAGTTGTCGGTTTTCATGATTCAATTTTTCATTTTCTTTCCTAAATTTTTCTATATCACTTTTATCTTTTTCAATTTTGTCAGTTAAATCTTTAATTCTCTCATTCGAAGCTTTCAGAAGTTTATCACGACTTAAAATCTGATCTTCCACAGTTTTAACTTTAGCAGCCAGCTCTTCAGTCTTTTTGGCACTGAGATATGCATGTGTGCTACAAACCTTGCAATTTTTCATGCAATTTTTGCAATCACTTTCAATTTTAGCTTTATCAGTCTTACCTGATTCATCTGTTGAACCACTAGAACTGACCTTGCACTTTGACTCAGATGCGGACTTAGAATCTACCTCTAATTCCTTTGCTACGAGCACTTTATCTGCCATTTTCGTCAAATTCTCTGCAGTCATCTCTTTTGTCGTGTCGATTATCCCATCATCGACCTTTTTTTACTTTAACTTTTCTTCTTCCTCAGCTTGCCTTGCCCATTCTCTCTATCTCTCTTCATCCTGTTGTTTCAATTGTTCAATAAGTGTTTCAACTATCAGAGTTGAAGGCTCAGCAATGATATTTCCCTTCGGATCCAGATAACATTCTCGATCAGCATCCCATCTGTTTGCACTTTTTGCCTCTTTCCAGGCTCGATAATTTTTATCCTTCATGTTTTGTGCTAACATCTTTCTATAAGCGTATTTCTCCTCTTTAGTTCGCGTGTCTTTGAATGGTACGATTTTTGCCATGAAAGCGTAACCGACAGCATCCTCTTCCGGTAACAGCTCACTCCAGTCAAAGCCCTCATCATCATGGATTACCGCTAAGGCTCTAGATTTTTCCTTAGGATTTTCTTCAATCTGTTTCATTCTCGGCGGTTCTTCTTTGTTGCGATGAAAAATGGCCTTTTTATAATAGTCGTCATGGAATGGATTGGCCGTTTCATCAGAAGCTGCATTCCTGCATTCTCTTTTAAAATTCCCCTTCTGCTTGCATTTAAAACACGTTACTTTCGACTTATCGAAGCCTAATTTTGTAGAAGGTCCACCGATGGAGTGTCTTCCAGTTATCTCCATAAACCTCTGGGCTCTTCGAACAACACTGGCCATACCCCATCTTATGTCGATCAACTCCATTTCCTCCGGGTCGATTTGATCATAGTCTTCTTTGGTCAGATTCGTGTTCCCGATTATCCCGGCTACCAAACTCTCGTAGGATTCCAGGATTGACGCAAGAAATACCATATGTTGTTTTGCAGTTTCTTCATTGAAATTCTGAGCATTGTTCAAATTTACTACAATGTTGCACTGAAACATGTTTTTAGGAACAGATTGTTGTTGCTGACTTGGAGCGGAGGAAGAAGTACCCCCATGATAACCACTATTGGGTGCTGAACTGCTGTTTTGTCTTTCTTCAGTAACTGTGTTCGAGCTCTCTGCTGAAAAAGCAGTCTTTGGTGAGACAGTCTTAGGGATCATGCTTCCCCGATGATACAGCTTGGTATTTTGTTGGTACGGGGTGTTGTTGACCTTATTCATCTTTCTGATCTTCAGTTCATCGTTCTCAAATCTTTCGATCAGCCAATCGACAGTCATATCAGACAGTTCCATGGTGTTTCTCAACACAAGTGAATAATACTGCCAATCTTTTTCGTCAGGCAATGATTCCAACAACTTTTCTACCAATTCTTCTTCGGTGAAATTAATCCCGTATCTCACAAGCTCTATCTTTAAGTGACAAAACCGCTCTATCATCTTCCATACTGACTCATTCTTCATACATACATCCAAACAAATCAAACTCTTTCTTTAATAGACGTTTCCTATTCTTTACTATTTCTGCTCCTCCTACACACTTTTTCTCTAATTTGCCCCATGAATCTCTTGCATCTTTGTAATCAATCAAAGATATGATATCATCCCTCGCTGACTGATGCAATAATGCTATACATTTCTGTTCAGCACTGAATGTTTCTAGTTCAGTTTCTATTAGATTTTCGTAATCATTCCTTCTAATATTGAAACCGCTTTTCAAACACTTCCAGCTCGGATACGCGAATGCCTTCAACCAGTCTTCGAATCTGTTTGCCCATCTGTTATAATCTTCAATGGCCATTAGCTTAGGTGGCTTGTTGTAAGTGCTATAAGCATTATCCACGCTAAGTGAGTCAGCAATCGCCTTCTTAGGGTTCGGATTCGGAGCTGTGTTGGTAGTGTTACTTGTCGTGGCATCATCTCCCGTGTTATATGCAAGCTCGTTGCTGAATGGGTTCAGGAAATCGTCTCCCATTTTTGAGTACCTGAAACAGTTTCAAACACTTAGAAAAATTTTTGGAATTTTCAAAAGTTTCACACTTATGCTCTTGAATCGGATGATGATCCGATCGAGTAGCATAGTCTAGTAATCAAGGAATGAACACGAATCGGATTGCAACTCGATCGGGTGGTAATCCGATCGATTGGTTGTCCGAACGAGTGACACCAAACCTTTTTGAACACTTTTTAAATCTCAACCCTTCACCGATCGGGTTGCAGGATGACGTCAGCAAATGAGAACAATAACTATCAATGCCAATCCGATCGGAGTGCTGTCCGATTGAGCAGGATGATGACGTAAGCAAGTGAAACTTGAACAATCAAAGTTACACCAATCGGGTGGTAGCCCGATCGAGTGAAAATGGAGACGTCAACAAGTAGATATGAAGAACAGTCTAAGCTAACCCGTACGGACAGCTATCCGAACGAGTGAATGACGTCAGCATGCACAAAACTGTCAACATAGTTTTTGATGGATTTGATCTAGTTTTAGGTTGAATTTTTCTGTAAAATTTTGTAGGAATGATCTCTGAATGATTGCGAGTCGATTGATATCAATTTCGTCAAATTTTAACCGTAAAATCCCGTTCAATTTTAGATTTTTCTCATTTTTAAGGTGACAAATTGTAAAACACAACAAGAACTGAGTAGAAATAAAGAAATTCGTCAAATGTCTGGCGAAATTTTACTGTAATCGTCAACAAAAAGCTGAAATTCTGGTGAATAGCTGTTGTAGATCTCCGATGCAACCTCCTATGGCTCTGATACCACTTGTTAGGCCTTTGGATCAGGATCTGTTCTTCTTGAACGTGGTCGTATCGATCTCGATTAATGTGCGGAATCCATTAAACGATTCACAGAATCACAACAACGTATTCAACGATTCAATTTGTTTGATCTTCTATTAGAACAATGATGAAAATACAGAAGCACCGGTAGAGAATCAGACTTGACAGAGTCTCCTTACAAAAGTCAGCAAAAGGTTCTGAATGACGTACCTAAGCTGGGTATTTATAGGCAAACTCAGGGAAGTGATAAGTTGTCACACCCCGACCACGTATAACATACAAAACGTGGCGGAAAACATCGGGGAGTGTTGTAACAGAATTAATTGTTTCATAACCATGGCATACAAAGTTGTATTTTACTTATCAACATAAGAGTTACATTGTTTTAAACAGGAACAAAGAGTTCATAACATAATTAAACTAGTCTATCTTCATTTTTAGTCTCTAAGGCACAGGTCCGCCCTAGTGTCACGATCATCATCCTACGCAATAGCTCCTGAAAACACATGTGAAAATAGGTACGTCAGCATAAAAATGCCTGTGAGATACATAGGTTTGTGAAAATAAGGTTCATGACTTATGTTTAAGAAAATGTTTAGTCATGAACCTTGTAGTTTGCTTTGTCTTGTAAATCATTTGAAAAACGATAAGATCAGATGATATGTATAAGTAAATGTAAGGTTAAATGAATAACCATGAAAAATGAGTTTGTATAAGATAAGTTGTTTTGTAAATTAATGTCTTGTGAAAATAAGTTGTTTATGTAAAACGTAATATGTCAAATATTGAAATGATTTAAGTAACGCTACGACATGTAATGTAATACAAACACTTATATATAGGAAGTACCAGCGGCGTATCCACCATGCTTGTATCATATTACACACGCCTCGTTACTCAAATCACTTACTCAAACCAACCACCATTGTAAATTGTTTATGTATAAATGAATTGTCATGTGTTAATGTGCAAACCATATCGAAATGTTTATGTTCAATGTAAACCACTAAATGTGTATATCAATGTTAAAATGTTTATGTTTAATGTAGATCATGTAATTTGTACCCAAGAATATCATGTATGGTAAGTGAAATATATCAACCAAACCATATGTAAAATGCACAAAAACAAGGTATTGAAGTAAAACATGGTTTAAATCAAAGTTATGTTTTGTGGAACAAATGCATGCTATACTGATACAAACATTTATGCGGTATTGTGAAAATGCATACATCCAAGCCTTGAGACTGTGGCGATAAACCCTTAAACAAATTAAAGGTTTATCTAAGTTATGTATATCGAATTCGGTCATTCCTTCCAATCCAAACAAACCTAGGATTTCAGGAACGGGAGTTGTCAATTCCTATGGTACCACTACCTACTAACGAACGGCGTGATCAATGTTAATGAATGTATTGTTCCATGTTAAACAAACCAAATGTCATACCAAAATGTAAGCATGTGATGAAAACAACTGTACTAAGTATGCACACAATGGGCATACATAGCATGAGATGTAATGTGAAACCATGTACTAATATGCACACAATGGGCATATATAGCATAAAATGCAATGTGAAACAATGTACTAAGTATACATGTCACACCCCGACCACGTAGAACATACAAAACGTGGCGGAAACGTCGGGGAGTGTTGTAACAGAATTAATTGTTTCAAATCCATGGCAATTGAAGTTTCGTTTTATTGATTAAAAGTGTTACAATGTCTTAACAAACAAAGAAATACAACATAATTAACTAGTCTTGCATCTTTTATTGTCACTAGGCCTAAGTCTGCCTATGTGTATCTTGATAATCTTATGCAACATCTCCTGAAAAACACATGTGAAAATAGGTACGTCAGCATAAAAATGCCGGTGAGATACATAGGTTTTGTGAAAATAGGTCTCATGACTTATGTTTGAGAAAATGTTTAGTCATGAACCTTGTTATTTGCTTTGTTTTGTAAATCATTTGAAAATCGATAAGATCAGATGATATGTATAAATAATGTACGGTTAAATGAATAACCATGTAGAATGAGTTTGTATTAGATAAATTGTTTGTAAATCAATGTCTTGTGAAAAATATGTTATTTGTATAAAATGTTCTATGTATCAAACTGAAATGATTCAAATAACGCTATGATATGTAATACCATACAAACACTTATATATAGGAAGTACCAGCGGCGTATCCACCATGCTTGTATCATATTACATACGCATCGTTACTTAATCACTTAATCAAACCAAACCAAACAATGTAAGATGTCTATGTTTAAACCAATTGCCAAATGTATTGAATAATATGTCAAAATGTTTATGTTAAGATGTAAATCATGTAATGTGTAACCAAATTGATATGTATGGCTAGTGAAATGCATCAACTAAACCATATGCACAAGAACATAGTATTGAAGTAAAACTTGGTTTAAATCAAAGTTATGTTTTGTGTAGTAAATGCATGATCAATGTAAATCATGTAATATGCGTCCAAAATGTAAGTATGTGATGAATAACAAATGTACTAAGTATGAAGAACAGACATACGTAGCATGCGACCTGTACTAAGTATGCAACAATAGACATACGTAGCATGTGATGTAATGTAAAACAATGTACTAAGTAATGCACACAATGGCACACCTAGTATGAAATGTAATGAAATCATGTACTATAATGTACTAATGAACATAACAAGTATATGATGTGAAAACAGGAAAGCATGAAAGTAACAAGTAGGCACATGTGTTTCACCCCAAAACAGTTTGGAAAACAGTAAAAGAGGGGTCTATGTACTCACTTGAGATTGCTCAGTAGTCCTTGTGTAACAACCAAACAATGCTAGAGATCACGGAAATCAAACGGAACCTAATATAGGTAACTATGTTAATAAACCGGACCTAAATCGGAAGATTGGGTAGCATGAGGGTTTGTAAACCAAATGAGTGTAGAAACTCATGTGATATGGTTTAACAAAGCCTACATACTAAATGAAACTTAACCTAAGTGTCTACGACCCATCGCAACCCATTAAGGTAGCTTATGCTACTTTAACGCATCGTGCGCGTGAAACGCGTTCGGAACGTCTAACTAGTCCTATGACAAGTGTTATATGCCTAAATATGTTACATAATCAGTTATGTGGCAAAAGTTTAGGTTACATATGCTAAATTACCAATTATGTATGAAAAGGGTATTCTGGTAATTTACCTAAGGCATATAAACTACCTATCATACAACTACTTAAACGATGTGACCATAGGGTATAACCTCGGAAGGTTATTCCCTACCTACTATGGTCACCTAATGTATTTGGTCGGATCCTAATGATCGACCAAATGGGTCGAGTTCGAAGGTATAGGCGATTTATTAGATCGCCTTCCCTACGACTCTAGACAACGTGGTAATCAGTGGGCATAGTCCCAAGGGACTATGACCAACGTGATTACACTCACGTTGCGAAGTTCAAACGAACTTCGCATTGACCATTACTGGTCAACGCTGAAAGTCAAACAAAGTTTGACTTTCTGACTCGAAAAGCAATAAAATAAGGAAAAGAACGAAAGAATACTTACGAAGGGTCCCCGAATGCTAATCTCGATCCAAGAACTCAGGTATGAAACAATGGTTTCAACTTAGAGCTCTCAAATCAAGATTCTAGTGAGAAATGCAATGGGGGTGGATGGGTATATATAGTTTTCGGGTAACCGTTGAGATCGTTTCATGGAAAAGAGGGCACGATCAAGGCCGTACATGTGTTGGAATGTTGTGGTGTGTCAAATGGCCACTCACCATAGGGAATTGACATGTGGAAGAGGGATTAGGAGTGCTAAACAGCTGCAACCAGCTGTTAAAACAATGAATCTAGTCTGCAGAGGCTGAGGCGGGCCGCCTAAGATTTAAGCTTGGCTCACGCGGGCCGCCTAGCTCTTCAGATCAGAAAACAAGTTTCAAAAGTTGCAGTTTCAGTCCCTGTTATGTGTTTAAGCCATTTTCGACACTTCTAAGGCCCGTAAAGCCAACTTTAAGGCCCTAAAATGATGCCTAAACATTGTGGACATGAAACATGCTCAAAAATATGCCGGACATTGGTTCGTTTGGCCGTACGAACGCGATGTTCGCTTAATTACGACGGAATGCGCATAAGCGCGAAAAACGATCCAAATGACGCGACGAATGGATTTTTGGCAAGCCAAACACTAAAGCATAATATAGTCATGCTTACATAAATTTTTGGATGTCCGGATGTATTCCGAACGTAAGTTATGCGTAAAAATGCAAACTTGTGCACTTTTTGACACTTTTAGTCCCTGAATGACCCAAAAGTTTATTTTAGCATACCGAACACCTCAAAGCCTATTTCTAAGCTATGTAAAGGATATTTATGGTATGTTTAACTTATGGTCATGTTCCGGAAAGTCTGTTACAGTCCAAATTGGCATACTTTCGCAGTTTGTCAACTTTAGTCCCTGTAAGCGAATATACTTTGATTTCACCACACCAAACCTTCCAAAACTTATATATAAGTTATGTAAAGGTTATTTAAGGTATGTTAAGCCTATTTCACTATTCCGGAGTGTTCGTTGGATTAAACTGGTTATATCTACACCTTAGAGCGCGTATAACCCTCCAGAAAGCGATTTAAAGCTTGAAATCGAACAAGAGTCGATATGTGCAAACGATACACATATTTTTACAAATCCCTAGTATGAAATACAATATTTCATTGGTTTGGCATTTGATTGATGGTTGGAGTGACACAGGTGTCACAGTCTCCCCTACTTTAGGAAATTTCGTCCCGAAATTAATTCGTAGGAGTCTATCTGTGGCTTTGTGTCAAATAACCACCAGAGATATGTAAGGCATAATCCTGTAATTTCTCTTTAACGGACATTTTTCAGAAAGGAAAAATGAACGGAGTTATTTTCAACAAGCATTCTTTAGAAAATGGAACATGAAGGAATAAACAAGGATATTCATTTCCCTCGATGGATATTCTTCAGCAACGAAAATGAACGGAAACGAAAATGAACAGAATGTGTCATTTTCCACAACATCTTCAGAAACAAAAATGAACAGAAAAGTCATTTTTCACAACATCTTCAGAAACAAAAATGAACGGAAAAGTCATTTTTCACAACATCTTCAGAAACAAAAATGAACGGAAAAGTCATTTTTCACAATATCTTCAGAAACAAAAATGAACGGAAAAGTCATTTTTCACAACATCTTCAGAAACAAAAATGAACAGAATAGTCATTTTCCATCTTCAGAAACAAAAATGAACAGAATAGTCATTTTCCATCTTCAGAAACAAAAATGAACAGAATAGTCATTTTCCATCTTCAGAGACAAAAATGAACAGAATAGTCATTTTCCATCTTCAGAAACAAAAATGAACAGAATAGTCATTTTCCATCTTCAGAGACAAAAATGAACGGAAAAGTCATTTTCCATCTTCAGAAACAAAAATGAACAGAATAGTCATTTTCCATCTTCAGAGACAAAAATGAACGGAAAAGTCATTTTCCATCTTCAGAAACAAAAATGAACAGAATAGTCATTTTCCATCTTCAGAGACAAAAATGAACGGAAGAGTCATTTTCCATCTTCAGAAACAAAAATGAACAGAACTAACTCTAGATACATGACAAAACTCGCTGTGGTTTCCGTGCACTGAATTTTATAATTATGTATGCATCCATAATTACGCAATTCCTTGCATAGTCCGCACAATTTGTTTGTAATGTGAAGGGGAGGAAAAATCAAACCTGTGATGAGTGTGACTAAACTACCACAGGGTCCTTTTAATTAGATCGACAAAGGATCCTTTTAAATTAGGCCACCAAGGAGTCCTTTCAGCTATATCATCACATGATATTCCTAACCAGATTTTTGGATCAATCTGTTTACCTAGACCACTCAGGGGTCTAATTATGGAATAGTACTATATAATCCAAGGGTCTTTACTACAACGTAGAAGCCCATTGAGGATTTAATATAGTACCTTTGGATATCCTACTATGAATCCCTTATACGAAGATATGGAAGATTCTACGAGGATTTGGATAACAAAAACTTGGATTACACAAAAACATAAAAGGAAACACATAAGCACATAATCACATAGTTGTTTAATTTGTTATTAATTTGTTATCTTTGGACGCGGATACTTAAAGCACACCAGGAATCCAATTCATGGATTTCATTTGGAACTTTAATCATTTCAAGAATCTATCTGTGAAGATAGGATAATCTTAAAAGGAATTCGGCTTTGTCCTTATTGAATTGTGATGTACGTATTGAATCATACAAAGAATTCAATTAAGGGCTCCGATGAATGATACCCATCCACAAGGATCTAATTATGAGGATAGAAAGATCCTACATGGATTTTTTTTGGAGTTTGTGTAACGAGAGTGTTCCGACACCTTGCACTAGGCGTGCTTAAGTCGATACACAAGGTAGAAAGTTCATGAGGTTGAGGCGCCAGATATGTCAAGCGACATATGAAGCAGAGTTTGAAGGTTGAGCAGCAGCAGGATTTGTAACAACTTTGCTTTGGATTGCAAAGCGGCACATGTTAACCAAATGTCTCCATCGTCCACCGTGGGTACATTTGTAACAGGGTATTTGATTTGGATGATGACGGTTGCATTGATTGCACCAAGGAGAAGTTCCCTTATACAACTTCATCCCTGAGACGAGTCACGGTGATAGCTAAATCAACGGCCTTCTGGTAGTACGACGCCTAATCGATGGACAATTGCAGCACCTAGTTCGGACATTCGAGTCTTGTTGCGATGAAGAGGCATCTTGAAGATAACGAAAGGCATAGGAGGAAACAAGCGAAAGATAGTCAAAAGAGAATAACAACACATGAAGATTGTGACCATTTGTTTGTTACCAAAGGCAAACAAATGAGACATTGACTAATCAAAGTAAGCGGGTCAATATAATGTATCGCGAAGACATGCTCGCCTATAAGTGAACACTCATCCCAAGAATTCCCAGGTAAGCACAACTGGTCTCGCGTCTGATGAGATGTATACGAAGTGCTTGCCTAGACAGAAAACCCAGAATACAGGCATTCTCCCTTCCAGTTTGCACGTGTTCACATTATTTAAAACCCAAAACCTTGACGAGATTTTGAAAACTCAAAGGGGTTCAAAACCTTACAATAGAGGGTTCAAAACCTAGAAATCAATCATCCTAGAACAGATGATTAGTTTTCAAAGCGGTTTTGAAATTTATGTTCTTGTTGTGGTCGTCGCCTAAGGATAGGTGGCGGTATTGTTTTATGACTAAACGCAAGTAAACTCGCGTTAGGGTCCTAAGAAGGTTATAGACTAGGTCAAAGCATTACTAATAACCTAATTCCCTATAACCATTGGCTCTGATACCATCTTTTCTGTCACACCCCGACCACGTAGAACATACAAAACGTGGCGGAAACGTCGGGGAGTGTTGTAACAGAATTAATTGTTTCAAATCCATGGCAATTGAAGTTTCGTTTTATTGATTAAAAGTGTTACAATGTCTTAACAAACAAAGAAATACAACATAATTAACTAGTCTTGCATCTTTTATTGTCACTAGGCCCAAGTCTGCCTATGTGTATCTTGATCATCTTATGCAACATCTCCTGAAAAACACATGTGAAAATAGGTACGTCAGCATAAAAATGCCGGTGAGATACATAGGTTTTGTGAAAATAGGTCTCATGACTTATGTTTGAGAAAATGTTTAGTCATGAACCTTGTTATTTGCTTTGTTTTGTAAATCATTTGAAAATCGATAAGATCAGATGATATGTATAAATAATGTACGGTTAAATGAATAACCATGTAAAATGAGTTTGTATTAGATAAATTGTTTGTAAATCAATGTCTTGTGAAAAATATGTTATTTGTATAAAATGTTCTATGTATCAAACTGAAATGATTCAAATAACGCTACGATATGTAATACCATACAAACACTTATATATAGGAAGTACCAGCGGCGTATCCACCATGCTTGTATCATATTACATACGCATCGTTACTTAATCACTTAATCAAACCAAACCAAACAATGTAAGATGTCTATGTTTAAACCAATTGCCAAATGTATTGAATAATATGTCAAAATGTTTATGTTAAGATGTAAATCATGTAATGTGTAACCAAATTGATATGTATGGCTAGTGAAATGCATCAACTAAACCATATGCACAAGAATATAGTATTGAAGTAAAACTTGGTTTAAATCAAAGTTATGTTTTGTGTAGTAAATGCATGATCAATGTAAATCATGTAATATGCGTCCAAAATGTAAGTATGTGATGAATAACAAATGTACTAAGTATGAAGAACAGACATACGTAGCATGCGACCTGTACTAAGTATGCAACAATAGACATACGTAGCATGTGATGTAATGTAAAACAATGTACTAAGTAATGCACACAATGGCACACCTAGTATGAAATGTAATGAAATCATGTACTATAATGTACTAATGAACATAACAAGTATATGATGTGAAAACAGGAAAGCATGAAAGTAACAAGTAGGCACATGTGTTTCACCCCAAAACAGTTTGGAAAACAGTAAAAGAGGGGTCTATGTACTCACTTGAGATTGCTCAGTAGTCCTTGTGTAACAACCAAACAATGCTAGAGATCACGGAAATCAAACGGCACCTAATATAGGTAACTATGTTAATAAACCGGACCTAAATCGGAAGATTGGGTAGCATGAGGGTTTGTAAACCAAATGAGTGTAGAAACTCATGTGATATGGTTTAACAAAGCCTACATACTAAATGAAACTTAACCTAAGTGTCTACGACCCATCGCGACCCATTAAGGTAGCTTATGCTACTTTAACGCATCGTGCGCGTGAAACGCGTTCGGAACGTCTAACTAGTCCCATGACAAGTGTTATATGCCTAAATACGTTACATAATCAGTTATGTGGCAAACGTTTAGGTTACATATGCTAAATTACCAATTATGTATGAAAAGGGTATTCTGGTAATTTACCTAAGGCATATAAACTACCTATCATACAACTACTTAAACGATGTGACCATAGGGTATAACCTCGGAAGGTTATTCCCTACCTACTATGGTCACCTAATGTATTTGGTCGGATCCTAATGATCGACCAAATGGGTCGAGTTCGAAGGTATAGGCGATTTATTAGATCGCCTTCCCTACGACTCTAGACAACGTGGTAATCAGTGGGCATAGTCCCAAGGGACTATGACCAACGTGATTACACTCACGTTGCGAAGTTCAAACGAACTTCGCATTGACCATTACTGGTCAACGCTGAAAGTCAAACAAAGTTTGACTTTCTGACTCGAAAAGCAATAAAATAAGGAAAAGAACGAAAGAATACTTACGAAGGGTCCCCGAATGCTAATCTCGATCCAAGAACTCAGGTATGAAACAATGGTTTCAACTTAGAGCTCTCAAATCAAGATTCTAGTGAGAAATGCAATGGGGGTGGATGGGTATATATAGTTTTCGGGTAACCGTTGAGATCGTTTCATGGAAAAGAGGGCACGATCAAGGCCGTACATGTGTTGGAATGTTGTGGTGTGTCAAATGGCCACTCACCATAGGGAATTGACATGTGGAAGAGGGATTAGGAGTGCTAAACAGCTGCAACCAGCTGTTAAAACAATGAATCTAGTCTGCAGAGGCTGAGGCGGGCCGCCTAAGATTTAAGCTTGGCTCACGCGGGCCGCCTAGCTCTTCAGATCAGAAAACAAGTTTCAAAAGTTGCAGTTTCAGTCCCTGTTATGTGTTTAAGCCATTTTCGACACTTCTAAGGCCCGTAAAGCCAACTTTAAGGCCCTAAAATGATGCCTAAACATTGTGGACATGAAACATGCTCAAAAATATGCCGGACATTGGTTCGTTTGGCCGTACGAACGCGATGTTCGCTTAATTACGACGGAATGCGCATAAGCGCGAAAAACGATCCAAATGACGCGACGAATGGATTTTTGGCAAGCCAAACACTAAAGCATAATATAGTCATGCTTACATAAATTTTTGGATGTCCGGATGTATTCAGAACGTAAGTTATGCGTAAAAATGCAAACTTGTGCACTTTTTGACACTTTTAGTCCCTGAATGACCCAAAAGTTTATTTTAGCATACCGAACACCTCAAAGCCTATTTCTAAGCTATGTAAAGGATATTTATGGTATGTTTAACTTATGGTCATGTTCCGGAAAGTCTGTTACAGTCCAAATTGGCATACTTTCGCAGTTTGTCAACTTTAGTCCCTGTAAGCGAATATACTTTGATTTCACCACACCAAACCTTCCAAAACTTATATCTAAGTTATGTAAAGGTTATTTAAGGTATGTTAAGCCTATTTCACTATTCCGAAGTGTTCGTTGGATTAAACTGGTTATATCTACACATTAGAGCGCGTATAACCCTCCAGAAAGCGAATTAAAGCTTGAAATCGAACAAGAGTCGATATGTGCAAACGATACACATATTTTTACAAATCCCTAGTATGAAATACAATATTTCATTGGTTTGGCATTTGATTGATGGTTGGAGTGACACAGGTGTCACAATGCACACAATGGGCATATATAGCATGAAATGTAATGTAAAACAATGTACTAAGTATGCACACAATGGGCATATATAGCATGAAATGTAATGTAAAACAATGTACTAAGTATGCACACAATGGGCATACATAGCATGAAAGGTAATGCAAAACAATGTACTAAGTACGCACACAATGGGCATACATAGCATGAAATGTAATGTAAAACATGTACTATAATGTACTAACGAACATAGCAGGTATATGATGTGAAAACATGGAAAACACGAAAGTAACAAGTAGGCACATGTGTTTCACCCCAAAACAGTTTGGAAAACAGTAAAAGAGGGGGTTCTATGTACTCACTTGAGATTGCTCAGAAGTCCTAAGATAACCACCAAGCAATGCTAGAGATCACAGAATAAAACGACACCTAATATAGGTAACTATGTTAATATACCGGACCTAAATCGGAAGATCGGATAGAATGCGGGTTCGTAAACCAAACGAGTATGGAGACTCGTGTAATATGGTTTAACAAAGCCTACATACTAAATGAAACCTAACATAAGTGCTTACGACCCATTACGACCCGTTTAGGTAACGCGTCGCTCGCGTGAAACGCGTTCGAACCGCCTAACTAGTCCTATGACAAGTAAAATATGCCTTAACATATCTAATATTGTTAACAAAACAGTTTAGATACCAAAATTTATGTTACATATGCTTAAAATGAATTTTGGCGTCAAAAGGGCATTTTGGTAATTTACCTAAGGCATATAAACTACCTATCATACAACTACCTAAACGAAGCGACCATAAGGTATAACCTCGGAAGGTTATTCCCTATATACTATGGTCACCTAATGTGTTTGGTCGGATCCTAATGATCGACCAAATGGGTCGGGTTCGAAGGTATAAGCGATTTATCAGATCGCTTACCCTTACGACCCTAGACAACGTGGTAATCAGTAGGCATAGTCACAAGGGACTATAACCATCGTGATTACAATCATGTTGCGAAGTTCAAACGAACTTTGCATTGACCATAAACTGGTCAATGCAGAAAGTCAAACAAAGTTTGACTTTCGGACTCGAAAAGAAATAAAAGAATGAAGGAACACTTACGAAGGGTCCCCAAATGCTAATCTAGATCAAAATAGCTCAGGTATGAAACAAAGGTTTCAAATTAGAGCACATTAGATCAGATTCTTGTGAGGAAAAGTGAAGGGTGGAGGTGGGTATTTATAGTTTTCGGTTCACCGTTAGGATCATTTCTTGGAAAAGGGGGCACGATCTAAGCCGTACACTTGTTGGAAAGTTGTGGTAACTCATTTGCCATCCACCATAAGAGTTTGACACTTGGAACTTGGCCTTTGGAGTGTGTTAAGGGCTGTTAACAGCTGAAAAAAAAAAACGTTTTGCTGCATCTGGCCCCTACTTACGGACCTAGTTTGGCAGATTTATAGTTTCAGTCCCTGCAACCTCAAAACTTGGTTTCCGATGCGTTTTTTTGACACGTTTAAGCCCCGTTAACCCCATTTCAAAGCTCTAAAATGAAGTTAAAGTATAGGGAACTTAAAATGTGTTCAAAAATATATCGGGTGTCGGTTCGTTTAGCCGTACGGTTACGTTGTTCGGTTAATTACGACGGAATGCACATAAGCGCGAAAAATGATCCAAATGGCGTGACGAATGGATTTTTCTTATGCCAAACACTAAAATAAAATATTTTAGTGCTTACATAAAGTTTTGGATGTCCGGATGTATTCAGAACTTAAGTTATGCGCGAAAATGCAAACTTGTGCACGTTTTGACGCTTTTAGTCCCTGAATGACCCCAAAAGTTTATTTTAGCATAACGAACCCCTCAAAGCCTATTTCTAAGCTATGTAAAGGATATTTATGGTATGTTTAACTTATGGTCATGTTCCGGAATGTTCGTTACAGTTCAAATTGGCATACTTTCGCAGTTTGTCAAGTTTAGTCCCTTTAAGCGAATTAACTTGTTTTTGCCATACCAAAGCCTTAAAAACTTATTTCTAAGTTATGTAAGGGTTATTTAAGGTATGTTAAGTATATGTTGATGTTCCGGAGTATTTTTCGCATTAAACTGAGTACGTTTACGCACCAGTTTGCGTATAACCCTCCAGAAAGTGATATAGAGTTTGAAATTGGATAAAAGTCAAAACATGAAAAATGTAAAACACAACGAAACAAACATTGGGATCAAATAACATTTTTTATTGATAATTTTACTGTTCACAATGATTACAAGCACAGATGTTACAGTCTCCCCTACTTGTGGAAATTTCGTCCCGAAATGTATTTAGAGGAAACTCGTGGGAAAAGATGCGGATATTTCGCCTTCATTTGATCTTCGCGTTTCCAAGTAAACTCGGGTCCACGTTTAGCTTCCCAACGAACTTTGACCAAAGGAATGCGCTTGTGTTTAAGCCATTTGACTTCACGTTCCATGATTTCCACTGGCTTCTCAACAAATTTCAGTGTTTTACCAACACGAATTTCGTCAAGTGGTATGTGGAGGTTCTCATCAGCTAAACACCTCTTGAGATTGGACACGTGAAAGGTTGGATGAACATTTCCAAGTTCAGGAGGTAACTCAAGTCTGTAGGCTACCTTACCGATTCTTTCGACGATCTTGAATGGTCCATCATATCTAGGTGCAAGTTTTCCTTTCTTTCCAAATCTGATCACACCTTTCCAAGGTGAGACCTTAAGTAATACTCGATCACCGACTTGAAATTCTAAGGGCTTGCGTTTGACGGCTTCTAGCTGTCTGAAGGTGTCACACCCCGACCACGTAGAACATACAAAACGTGGCGGAAATGTCGAGGAGTGTTGTAACAGAATTAATTGTTTCAAATCCATGGCAATTGAAGTTTCGTTTTATTGATTAAAAGTGTTGCAATGTCTTAACAAACAAGGAAATACATCATAATTAACTAGTCTTGCATCTTTTATTGTCACTAAAGCCCAAGTCTGCCTATGTGTATCTTGATCATCTTATGCAACAGTTCCTGAAAAACACATGTGAAAATAGGTACGTCAGCATAAAAATGCCTGTGAGATACATAGGTTTTGTGAAAATAGAATTCATGACTTATGTTTGAGAAAATGTTTAGTCATGAACCTTGTAATTTGCTTTGTCTTGTAAATCATTTGAAAAACAATAAGTTCAGATGATATGTATAAATAAGTGAAATAATGTATGGTTAAATGAATAACCATTTAAGATGAGTTTGTATAAGATAAGTTGTTTGTAAAACAATGTCTTGTGAAAAGTATGTTATTTGTATAAAATGTTCTATGTATCAAACTGAAATGATTCAAATAACGCTACGACATGTAATGCCATACAAACACTTATATATAGGAAGTACCAGCGGCGTATCCACCATGTTTGTATCATATTACACACGCATCGTTACTTAATCACTTAATCAAACCAAACCACCAATATAGAATGTCTATGTTTAACAATTGTAGAAATGTTTATGTATGGTAAGTAATGTAAAGTTAAACGAATAACCTTATAGTAGCATATCAAAAGTATACTTTGGATTTGTAAGTAACATATTAAACTATGTTTTGGTTTCATAAGTAACATATCAAAATATGCTTTGGATGTGATAAATAACATATTAAACTATGTTTTTGGTTTCATAAGTAACATATCAAAATATGCTTTGGATGTGATAAATAACATATTAAACTATGTTTTTGGTTTCATAAGTAACATATCAAAATATGCTTTGGATGTGATAAATAACATATTAAACTATGTTTTAGTTTAGTAAATAACATATCAAAATATGCTTTGGATGATTAATAAAATAAATATGTTGGTTTTGTACAATACCACACATGAGAGTATATCAAACTATACTTTAATAGTGTGATTTAAGAATTCATTCAGACCTGGTGCATCAAAATACACCTTTGAGACTATAAGGATACCACAAAGGCAATCCCTATTTGGATGGAGCAACAAATTGGTTTCAGACATTCCATGCCAACAGGAATGGGGTGTCAAATCCTATAGCGCTATATCATACTAACAATCGGTCTGGTGAACATAAAATAAGTACAATTCAACCATTTATTTTATGTTTTTAGAGAAATCAGTGTTTAAAACCATAGATAGTCATTTAGTTTGTCAAAAGATAAGTAATAACATGTATGATCAAATGTCAAAATGTAAGTATGTGATGAAATCAGTTGTACTAAGTAATGCACACAATGGGCACACGTAGCATGAAATGTAATGTAAAATGATGTACCAAGTATGCTAAGTTAACATACGAAGCAGAAAAGTCATGTAAATCAATGTACTAATAGTGTACTAATGAACATAACCAGTATATGATGTGAAAACAGGAAAGCATGACAGTAACAAGTAGGCACATGTGTTCCACCCCAAAACAGTTTGGAAAACAGTAAAAGAGGGGTCTATGTACTCACCTGAGATTGCTCAGTAGTTCTGGAGTAACAACTAAACAATGCTAGAGATCGCGGATATCAAACGGCACCTAGTATAGGTAGCTACATTAATAAACCGGACCTAAATCGGAAGATCGGGTAGCATTAGGGTTTGTAAACCAAACGAGTGTAGAGACTCGTGTCATTTGGTTTAACAAAGCCTACATACTAAATGAAACTTAACCTAAGTGTCTACGACCCATTACGACCCGTTTAGGTAGCTTATGCTACTTTAACGCGTCGTTCGCGTGAAACGCGTTCGGACCGCCTAACTAGCCCTATGACAAGTGTTATATGCCTAAACATATTACATAATCTGTTATGTGACAAAGGTTTAGGTTACATATGCTTAATTACCAATTATACATGAAAAGGGTATTCTGGTAATTTACCTAAGGCATATAAACTACCTATCATACAACTACTTAAACGATGTGACCATAGGGTATAACCTCGGAAGGTTATTCCCTACCTACTATGGTCACCTAAATGTGTTTGGTCGGATCCTAATGATCGACCAAACTGGGTCGGGTTCGAGGTATAAGCGATTCATTAGATCGCTTACCCTACGACCCTAGACAACGTGGTAATCAGTGGGCATAGTCCCAATGGACTATGACCAACGTGATTACACTCACGTTGCGAAGTTCAAAAGAACTTCGCATTGACCATTACTGGTCAACGCTGAAAGTCAAACAAAGTTTGACTTTCGGACTCGAAAAGCAATAAAATAAGGAAAAGAACGAAAGAATACTTACGAAGGGTCCCCGAATGCTAATCCCGATCCAAGAACTCAGGTATGAAACAATGGTTTCAACTTAGAGCTCTCAAAATCAGAATTCTAGTGGGTTTTGATGTTGTGTGGGTTGGGTATTTATAGGAATACCCGAACCGTTAGGATCGTTTGACGAAAATCGTGCCTTAATCATGTCCGTACAAGTGTCGGAATGTTATGGTGCCTAAATTGCCACTAACCATAGGGAATCAACACTTGGCAAGGGATTTGGGAGTGGATAACAACTGTAAACAGCTGTCGATACATCGAATCCGGTCCCGAAAATGCGAAAAATGAGTTTTCTGCATGTTTCTGCCCCAGACTAGGCACTCGCGTAGCGCGACGGTGAGGGCCTAGGCAGTCGCGCTACGCCACTGACCCCCCAGTTTCAGAAAAGTTTCAAAAGTGGCAGGAATGGTCCCTGCACGTGTTTAAGGCCTTTTTCGATGCGTTTGAACCCCGTTAACCTCATTTCAAGGCTCTAAAATGAAGTTAAAGTATAGGGAACTCAAAACATACTCAAAAATATGCCGGATGATGGTTCGTTTGGTCGTACGAACGCGATGTTCGCTTAATTACGACGGAATGCGCATAAGCGCGAAAAACGAACCAAATGACGCGACGAATGGATTTTTCTTATGGCGAACACTAAAATATAATGTAGTCATGCTCACATAAATTTTTGGATGTCCAGATGTATTCAGAACGTAAGTTATGCGCGAAAATGCAAACTTGTGCACTTTTTGACACTTTTAGTCCCTGAATGACCCAAAAGTTTATTTTAGCATACCGAACACCTCAAAGCCTATTTCTAAGCTATGTGAAGGGTATTTATGGTATGTTTAACTTATGGTCATGCTCCGGAATGTCTGTTACAGTTCAAATTGGCATACTTTCGCAGTTTGTCAACTTTAGTCCCTGTAAGCGATTTAACTAGATTTTGCCATACCAAAGCCTTCAAAACTTATATCTAAGTTATGTAAAGGTTATTTAAGGTATGTTAAACCTATTTCACTATTCCGGAGTGTTTGTTGCATTAAACTGGTTATATTTACGCATTAGTGCGCGTATAACCTTCCAGAAAGCGATTTAGTGTTTGAAATCGAACAAGAGTTGATATGTGCACAAGATACACATATTTATACAAATCCAAAGTATGAAATACAATATTTCATTGGTTTGGCATTTGTTTGATGGTTGAAATGACACAGGTGTTACAGTCTCCCCTACTTTAGGAAATTTCGTCCCGAAATTTAGTTTTAGAGGAAACTTGTGGAGACAGCTGTGCCGGTTTTGCCTTCAGACAAATCCATTGAGCCCTTAAGTAAAACTCTGGGCCATGTTAGGATTCTTAGCAAAGATGTCAACCCTCAAATTGAAGTCATTGTAGTAACAAAACATGGAGTTTTGAACTATAGACAGGAGAACAGTTCCCGTGAAGAATTATCATAGGAAACTTGTGTGTGCTTGAAATCAGAATTGGGTAGTGTGAGAATAAATGACATTGGTCAAAGTCCAAGACTTCTCCCGTATCATTACTCTTGCCACTGTTGGTCTTAACACATGACAAAACTTCCTGTGGTTCCTATGCACTGAACTCCATAATTATGTAGGCCTCCATAATTACGTAGTTCCTTGCACAGTCCGCACAGTTTATTTCATAATGCGTATGGGGAAAAATCAATTGAATAAACATAAAGCGACCTGACTAGACCACAAAAGGGTCCTTTTAATTTGATCTACGAACGATCTTTTTAACTAGATCAACATATGATCTTCTTAACTAAACCGTCGTATGATCTCCTTAAATAGACCACTTAAGGGATCTTTGTATTTATATCATCACATGATATTTTTGATCAGATTTTCAAAATCAGTCTGTTTAACCAGACCATTCAAGAGGTCCAGTTTTAGAATAGTACTTTAAAACCCAAGGGACTTAACTACAACGTAGAAGTCCATTAAGGATTTAAGATAGTACCTTTTTGGAATATCCTACTACGAATCCTTCATATGAGATATGGAAGATTCTACGAGGATTTGGATGGATCACATAAAACACAAAACACATAAGAAAACACATAAGCACAAAAATTAGTTAACTTGATTCTTTAATTTGTTGTCTTTGAGCATTGATAATTAAAGCACACCAGGAATCCAATCCGTGGATTTCATTTGGTACTTTAATCATTTTCAAGAATCTATCTATGAAGATAGAAAGATCTTAATAAGAATTCGGCTTTGTCCTTATTGAATCGTAATGTACGTATTGAATCATACAAAGAATTCAATTAAGGGCTCCGATTTGAGTGATATTCATCCACAAGGATCTGATTATAAGGATAGAAAGATCCTTCATGGATTTTGGAATTTGTGTAACGAGAGGTGATTCGACACCTTGCACTAGGCGTGTTTAAGTCGATACACAAGGTAGAAAATTCATGAGGTTGAGACGCTAGATATGCCAAGGCGACATATGAAGCAGAACTTGAAGGTTAAGCAGCAACAGGGTTTTCAACTGCTTTGCTTTGAACAGCAAAGCGACACATGTTAACCAAATGTCTCCATCGTCCACCGTGGGTACATTTGTAACAGGGTATTTGATTTGGATGATGACGGTTACATTGATTTCTCCAAGGAGTGGTTCCCTTGCACGGCTTCATTCCTGAGCTGACTCATGGTGATAGCTAAATCAACGGTCTTCTGGAGTACTACGCCTATTTGTTGGGCAGTTGTAGCACCTGGTCCGGATACTCGAGTCTTGTTGCGATGAAGAGACACCATGAAGAAAATAGGAGATATGGGAGGGAACAAGGGAAATGAAAACAAAATAACAATGCATAAAATTGCGATCATTTGTTTGTTACTTAAGGCAAACAAATGAGACGGTGACTAATCAAAGTAAATAGGTCAAAAATAATGTATCGCGAAGACATGCTCGCCTATAAGTGAACTCTCATCCCAAGAATTCCCAGGTAAGCACAACCGGTCTCGCGTCTGATGAGATGTATACGAAGTGCTTGCCTAGACAGAAAACCCAGAATACAGGCATTCACCCTTCCAGTTTGCACGTGTTCACATTATTTAAAACCCAAAACCTTGACGAGATTTTAAAAACTTAAAGGGGTTCAAAACCTTATAACTGAGGGTTCAAAACCTAGTAAGTAATCATCCTAGAACAGATGATTAGTTTTCAAAGTGGTTTTGAAATTTATGTTCTTGTTGTGGTCGTCGCCTAAGGATAGGTGACGGTATTGTTTTATGACTAAACGCAAGTAAACTCGCGTTAGGGTCCTAAGAAGGTTATAGACTAGGTCAAAGCATTACTAATAACCTAATTCCCTATAACCATTGGCTCTGATACCATCTTTTCTGTCACACCCCGACCACGTAGAACATACAAAACGTGGCGGAAATGTCGAGGAGTGTTGTAACAGAATTAATTGTTTCAAATCCATGGCAATTGAAGTTTCGTTTTATTGATTAAAAGTGTTGCAATGTCTTAACAAACAAGGAAATACATCATAATTAACTAGTCTTGCATCTTTTATTGTCACTAAAGCCCAAGTCTGCCTATGTGTATCTTGATCATCTTATGCAACAGTTCCTGAAAAACACATGTGAAAATAGGTACGTCAGCATAAAAATGCCTGTGAGATACATAGGTTTTGTGAAAATAGAATTCATGACTTATGTTTGAGAAAATGTTTAGTCATGAACCTTGTAATTTGCTTTGTCTTGTAAATCATTTGAAAAACAATAAGTTCAGATGATATGTATAAATAAGTGAAATAATGTATGGTTAAATGAATAACCATTTAAGATGAGTTTGTATAAGATAAGTTGTTTGTAAAACAATGTCTTGTGAAAAGTATGTTATTTGTATAAAATGTTCTATGTATCAAACTGAAATGATTCAAATAACGCTACGACATGTAATGCCATACAAACACTTATATATAGGAAGTACCAGCGGCGTATCCACCATGTTTGTATCATATTACACACGCATCGTTACTTAATCACTTAATCAAACCAAACCACCAATATAGAATGTCTATGTTTAACAATTGTAGAAATGTTTATGTATGGTAAGTAATGTAAAGTTAAACGAATAACCTTATAGTAGCATATCAAAAGTATACTTTGGATTTGTAAGTAACATATTAAACTATGTTTTGGTTTCATAAGTAACATATCAAAATATGCTTTGGATGTGATAAATAACATATTAAACTATGTTTTTGGTTTCATAAGTAACATATCAAAATATGCTTTGGATGTGATAAATAACATATTAAACTATGTTTTTGGTTTCATAAGTAACATATCAAAATATGCTTTGGATGTGATAAATAACATATTAAACTATGTTTTAGTTTAGTAAATAACATATCAAAATATGCTTTGGATGATTAATAAAATAAATATGTTGGTTTTGTACAATACCACACATGAGAGTATATCAAACTATACTTTAATAGTGTGATTTAAGAATTCATTCAGACCTGGTGCATCAAAATACACCTTTGAGACTATAAGGATACCACAAAGGCAATCCCTATTTGGATGGAGCAACAAATTGGTTTCAGACATTCCATGCCAACAGGAATGGGGTGTCAAATCCTATAGCGCTATATCATACTAACAATCGGTCTGGTGAACATAAAATAAGTACAATTCAACCATTTATTTTATGTTTTTAGAGAAATCAGTGTTTAAAACCATAGATAGTCATTTAGTTTGTCAAAAGATAAGTAATAACATGTATGATCAAATGTCAAAATGTAAGTATGTGATGAAATCAGTTGTACTAAGTAATGCACACAATGGGCACACGTAGCATGAAATGTAATGTAAAATGATGTACCAAGTATGCTAAGTTAACATACGAAGCAGAAAAGTCATGTAAATCAATGTACTAATAGTGTACTAATGAACATAACCAGTATATGATGTGAAAACAGGAAAGCATGACAGTAACAAGTAGGCACATGTGTTCCACCCCAAAACAGTTTGGAAAACAGTAAAAGAGGGGTCTATGTACTCACCTGAGATTGCTCAGTAGTTCTGGAGTAACAACTAAACAATGCTAGAGATCGCGGATATCAAACGGCACCTAGTATAGGTAGCTACATTAATAAACCGGACCTAAATCGGAAGATCGGGTAGCATTAGGGTTTGTAAACCAAACGAGTGTAGAGACTCGTGTCATTTGGTTTAACAAAGCCTACATACTAAATGAAACTTAACCTAAGTGTCTACGACCCATTACGACCCGTTTAGGTAGCTTATGCTACTTTAACGCGTCGTTCGCGTGAAACGCGTTCGGACCGCCTAACTAGCCCTATGACAAGTGTTATATGCCTAAACATATTACATAATCTGTTATGTGACAAAGGTTTAGGTTACATATGCTTAATTACCAATTATACATGAAAAGGGTATTCTGGTAATTTACCTAAGGCATATAAACTACCTATCATACAACTACTTAAACGATGTGACCATAGGGTATAACCTCGGAAGGTTATTCCCTACCTACTATGGTCACCTAAATGTGTTTGGTCGGATCCTAATGATCGACCAAACTGGGTCGGGTTCGAGGTATAAGCGATTCATTAGATCGCTTACCCTACGACCCTAGACAACGTGGTAATCAGTGGGCATAGTCCCAATGGACTATGACCAACGTGATTACACTCACGTTGCGAAGTTCAAAAGAACTTCGCATTGACCATTACTGGTCAACGCTGAAAGTCAAACAAAGTTTGACTTTCGGACTCGAAAAGCAATAAAATAAGGAAAAGAACGAAAGAATACTTACGAAGGGTCCCCGAATGCTAATCCCGATCCAAGAACTCAGGTATGAAACAATGGTTTCAACTTAGAGCTCTCAAAATCAGAATTCTAGTGGGTTTTGATGTTGTGTGGGTTGGGTATTTATAGGAATACCCGAACCGTTAGGATCGTTTGACGAAAATCATGCCTTAATCATGTCCGTACAAGTGTCGGAATGTTATGGTGCCTAAATTGCCACTAACCATAGGGAATCAACACTTGGCAAGGGATTTGGGAGTGGATAACAACTGTAAACAGCTGTCGATACATCGAATCCGGTCCCGAAAATGCGAAAAATGAGTTTTCTGCATGTTTCTGCCCCAGACTAGGCAGTCGCGTAGCGCGACGGTGAGGGCCTAGGCAGTCGCGCTACGCCACTGACCTCCCAGTTTCAGAAAAGTTTCAAAAGTGGCAGGAATGGTCCCTGCACGTGTTTAAGGCCTTTTTCGATGCGTTTGAACCCCGTTAACCTCATTTCAAGGCTCTAAAATGAAGTTAAAGTATAGGGAACTCAAAACATACTCAAAAATATGCCGGATGATGGTTCGTTTGGTCGTACGAACGCGATGTTCGCTTAATTACGACGGAATGCGCATAAGCGCGAAAAACGAACCAAATGACGCGACGAATGGATTTTTCTTATGGCGAACACTAAAATATAATGTAGTCATGCTCACATAAATTTTTGGATGTCCAGATGTATTCAGAACGTAAGTTATGCGTGAAAATGCAAACTTGTGCACTTTTTGACACTTTTAGTCCCTGAATGACCCAAAAGTTTATTTTAGCATACCGAACACCTCAAAGCCTATTTCTAAGCTATGTGAAGGGTATTTATGGTATGTTTAACTTATGGTCATGCTCCGGAATGTCTGTTACAGTTCAAATTGGCATACTTTCGCAGTTTGTCAACTTTAGTCCCTGTAAGCGATTTAACTAGATTTTGCCATACCAAAGCCTTCAAAACTTATATCTAAGTTATGTAAAGGTTATTTAAGGTATGTTAAACCTATTTCACTATTCCAGAGTGTTTGTTGCATTAAACTGGTTATATTTACGCATTAGTGCGCGTATAACCTTCCAGAAAGCGATTTAGTGTTTGAAATCGAACAAGAGTTGATATGTGCACAAGATACACATATTTATACAAATCCAAAGTATGAAATACAATATTTCATTGGTTTGGCATTTGTTTGATGGTCGAAATGACACAGGTGTTACAGAAGGTTATCATGAACTTTCTTAATCTTGTCACTTGTCTCTAAAATGAGGGCAGGTCCAGTAAGCTAAGCCTCGCCGATCTCATTCCAGTAGACTGGTGAACGACATTTTCGACCATAGAGAGCCTCGAAAGGAGCCATTTTGATGCTGGTGTGATAACTGTTGTTGTAGGAGAATTCAATCAACTGAAGATGTGAATCCCAACTACCACCAAAATCGATCACACAAGCTCTAAGCATATCCTCCAGAGTCTGGATTGTTCTCTCAGATTGACCATCCGTTTGCGGATGATAAGCCGTGCTCAGATTAAGTTGGGTCCCCATAGCAGATTGCATGGTTCTCCAAAAATGAGAAGTGAAGCGAGCATCTCTGTCAGAAATAATGTTCAAAGGAACACCATGTCGAGCTACTATTTCATCCACATAGATTTTAGCAAGTTTGTCAGCAGAAAAATCCTCACGGATTGGCAAGAAATGCGTTGACTTAGTAAGACGATCAACAACTACCCAGATGGCATCATGACCTTTCTTTGTGCGTGGAAGTTTGGTAACAAGATCCATAGTAATGTTTTCCCATTTCCAAACTGGGATCTCTGGTTGCACCAATAAACCCGAAGGACGTTGATGTTCAGCCTTAACTTTGAGACAAGTAAGGCATTTTGATACATATAAGGCAATGTCTTTCTTCATACCAGGCCACCAATAGTAAATACGAAGATCCTTATACATCTTATCTGAGCCAGGATGAACAGAATAACGCGATTTATGGGCTTCATCCATAAGCAAGGTGCGAAGGTTATCTTGGCTTGGGACCCACAAACGGTCCATGAAGTAATATGATCCATTGTCCTTCAGTTCCAGAGCAGGTGTTATGTGATAGGGAAATTCCTTATCCATTAAACCTTGTGAAACACAAGATTGTTGAGCCTGAGAAATGCGGGCTTGGATATCGGATCGAGCTTGTATAACAGATTGAACACATACACAATGAAGTTTAGTATGTTCCTTACGACTCAATGCATCGGCTACGACATTCGCCTTACCAGGATGGTAGCGAATTTCGCAGTCATAGTCGTTTAGAAGCTCGACCCAACGTCGTTGCCTCATGTTGAGTTCTTTCTGATTGAAGATATCTTGAAGACATTTGTGGTCCGTGAAAACCACACATTTTGTACCGTACAAATAGTGTCTCCAGATCTTTAGAGCGAAAACAACTACACCCAACTCAAGATCATGAGTGGTGTAGTTCTTCTCATGTATCTTCAACTGCCTCGATGCGTATGCTATGACTTTGTTCCTTTGCATCAGGACACAGCCAAGACCCAATTTAGATGCATCACAATAAACGACGAAATCATCATTGCCCTCAGGCAAAGTTAGAACAGGCGCGTCACAAAGTTTCTGCTTCAAGTGTTGAAAAGCTTCCTCTTGCTTGAATCCCCAATCAAAGGGTTTGTTCTTCTGAGTTAGAGCAGTTAGAGGAACTGCAATCTTTGAGAAGTTTTCAATGAAGCGGCGGTAATAACCCGCCAGACCCAGAAAAGAACGAACTTCAGTAGGAGTAGTAGGCGTATCCCAATCCTTAATCACACTGATCTTGGAGGGATCTACATGAATACCTCGTTCGTTGACAATATGTCCTAAGAATTGAACTTCTTTAAGCCAGAATTCACACTTGGAGAATTTGGCGAAAAGTTGCTCTTTCTTTAGGAGTTCCAGAGTAAGACGAAGATGATGCTCGTGATCAGCTCGCATCTTAGAGTAAATCAAGATGTCGTCAATAAAAACAATGACGAACTGATCCAAATAAGGCTTGCAGACCCTATTCTTTAAGTCCATGAAAACAGCAGGAGCATTAGTCAAACCAAATGGCATGACTGTGAACTCATAATGCCCATAACGAGTGCGGAAAGCTGTCTTGGGAATATCTTCTTCATGCACACGAAGTTGATGATACCCGGAACGCAGATCAATCTTCGAAAAATAAGAAGCGCCCTGTAACTGATCAAAGAGATCGTCTATGCGCGGTAGAGGATATCGATTCTTGATGGTAAGCTTGTTAAGCTCACGATAATCGATACACATCCTAAAGGATCCATCCTTCTTCTTGACAAAAAGAACGGGAGCACCCCAAGGTGAAAAGCTAGGACGTATAAAACCTTTGTCAGAGAGTTCCTGAAGCTGCTTAGACAACTCTTGCATCTCAGACGGTGCAAGACGGTATGGAGCTCTGGCAATGGGATTTGCACCAGGTACGAGATCAATACGGAACTCGACTTGGCGTGCTGGAGGTAGACCAGGTAAGTCTTCAGGGAATACTTCGGAATAATCCCGAACGACAGGAAAATCTGAAATAGACTTACCCTTGCCCTTATCTGCTGTAACATGTGCTAAGAAGACCACATAGTTCTTCCACAGATATTTCTGAGCTTTAAAACAAGACATGAGTTTGAGACCACCGGCAGGCTTCTCACTACGAACCTGTAGGATCTCGCCTGTCGAAAGCGGCACATGAACAATCTTCTCAGAACAAACTATCTATGCGTGATGCTTGGCTAACCAATCCATACCCACAATAACGTCGAAACTTCCAAGTTGCATAGGCGTGAGGTCAATAGGAAAAAGATGGTCGTTAAGGTTCAACTGGCAGTTGCGTAGAACAGAATCAAGAACAATGGGTTCACCACTAGCAACTTCTACTGTCAAAGGTTTTCCTAGTTTTGTTCTAGACACGCGAAGCATTGGCTCAAAAGACAATGACACAAAACTCTTATCGGCACCCGTATAAAAAAGAACAGATGCAGGCTGATTATTAATAAAGAACGTACCGTTCACCACATTATCATCCGCCTGCGCCTCTTGGGCATTCAAGTTAAAAGCTCGCCCTTGAGCCTGAGCCTGATTCTGGTTTGCATTCACCAATCTTGGGCACTGGTTACGGTAGTGGGTCAGATCCCCACAGTTATAACAAGCACCCGGTGGGTAGTGTGGTCGTGCAGCTTGACCCTGTTGTTGAGCAGGAGGCTGAGCAACTTGTTGATCCGGGTTCTGAACTGCCCGATTCTAAGCAAATCGACAAACATTGGCAAGATGTCCCGACTTCCCACAGTTATTACAGAAACGGCACTGATGTTGCGGCTGATGGTGACTGTTGCATCTATTGCACAAAGGTGCATTCCCTGAATAGGGTTTCTTCGCTGGAGGCTGTGCGGGTTGGTTGGGAGCTGCCTGGTTAGCTTGGGCAGTGACAACAAAATTTTGGGAAGCCTTGCGCTTCCTTGACCCTCTCGAAGAACCAGAATTCTTTCCATTCTTGTTTTGACCTTTCTTGCTATCTTCCTTGTCAGACGACTGTTTCTTGCCCTTGTCACCCTTCCTGTGTAATTTATTCTTCCGAATCTGCGACTCAGTCAATGTCGCTGATAACTCGATCGCCTGACGGAGTGTGGCTGGGTTACTACCAGTAATGATGTCTTGCACTGAGTCAGGTAGGCCGTCGATGTACCTTTCGATAGCCTTGTCGAGTGGGGTAACCATAGTCGGGCAAAGCAGATTCAACTCTTCAAACCTATCAGTATATGCCCTGTGCTCGCCACTATCTTGTTTCAAGTCATCAAACTCCTTCTTCAACGCTCGTTGTTCATGACGAGGACAAAACTCCCTCATCATAAGAGCTCTAAGTTCAGCCCATGTCTGTGCTAGAGCAACTTCTGCACCTCGGTCTCTTATAACCCCATTCCACCATGTGAGAGCCCTCTTCTGAAACACACTCGAAGAAAACTCGACCTTGCGATTGTCAGGACACTGCACGTGGCGAAAAGTATTCTCAATGCTCTCGAACCATTGAAGAAGCCCAGTCGCTCCTTCAGAACCACTAAACTTGAGTGGTTTAGCCGAGTTAAAATCCTTGTATTTGCATGGAGCATTGTTGTTGTTGTTGGCTTGGTGCCATTGAGCAAAGAGATTTGGGAATTGAGCAGCCATCTGCTGCGCAATGATTTCTGCCAGTTCGGCAGTCGCTATCTGGTTTTCGCGTCGAGGAGGCATTCTAAAAGAGGAAAACATGAAAGGGAACGAGTGAGATGATTGGATGAAGAGAATGAGATGAAACAAAATTAACAAAAGAAAAGATGGTGGTCATTTGTCCACATTACCAAGCAAACAAACGACACACAGTGACTAATCAAAGTAAATGGATCAAAAATAATGTATCGCGAAGACATGCTCGCCTATAAGTGAACACTCATCCCAAGAATTCCCAAGTAAGCACAACTGGTCTCGCGTCTGATGAGATATATACAAAGTGCTTGCCTAGACAGAAAACCCAGAATACAGGCATTCACTCTTCTAGTTTGCACGTGTTCACACTATTTAGAACCCAAAACTTTGACGAGATTTTGAAAATTTGAATGCACAAGGCCAAAACCAAACTGGAAGGGTTCAAAACCTTACAAAAGAGGGTTCAAAACCTTGTAATAAATCATTCAAAATAGATGATTGTTTTTCAAAAATCATTTCGGAAAAATTTGGTTTTTTTTTTATAATCGCCTAAGGATAGGCGATGTGCATGTTTTAAGATCTAAACACAAGATAACTTGTGTTGGGGTCCTAGAAAGGTTATAGTCTAGGTCAAAGAATTACTAATAACCTAATTCCCTATAACCATTGGCTCTGATACCAACTCTTCTGTCACACCCCGACCACGTATAACATACAAAACGTGGCGGAAAACGTCGGGGAGTGTAGTAACAGAATTAATTGTTTCATAACCATGGCATACAAAGTTGTATTTTATTTATCAACATAAGAGTTACATTGTTTTAAACAGGAACAAAGAGTTCATAACATAATTAAACTAGTCTATCTTCATTTTTAGTCTCTAAAGCACAGGTCCGCCCTAGTGTCATGATCATCATCCTACGCAATAGCTCCTGAAAACACATGTGAAAATAGGTACGTCAGCATAAAAATGCCTGTGAGATACATAGGTTTGTGAAAATAAGGTTCATGACTTATGTTTAAGAAAATTTTTAGTCATGAACCTTGTAGTTTGCTTTGTCTTGTAAATCATTTGAAAAACGATAAGATCAGATGATATGTATAAGTAAATGTAAGGTTAAATGAATAACCATGAAAAATGAGTTTGTATAAGATAAGTTGTTTTGTAAATTAATGTCTTGTGAAAATAAGTTGTTTATGTAAAACGTAATATGTCAAATCTTGAAATGATTTAAGTAACGCTACGACATGTAATGTAATACAAACACTTATATATAGGAAGTACCAGCGGCGTATCCACCATGCTTGTATCATATTACACACGCCTCGTTACTCAAATCACTTACTCAAACCAACCACCATTGTAAATTGTTTATGTATAAATGAATTGTCATGTGTTAATGTGCAAACCATATCGAAATGTTTATGTTCAATGTAAACCACTAAATGTGTATATCAATGTCAAAATGTTTATGTTTAATGTAGATCATGTAATTTGTACCCAAGAATATCATGTATGGTAAGTGAAATATATCAACCAAACCATATGTAAAATGCACAAAAACAAGGTATTGAAGTAAAACATGGTTTAAATCAAAGTTATGTTTTGTGGAACAAATGCATGCTATACTGATACAAACATTTATGCGGTATTGTGAAAATGCATACATCCAAGCCTTGAGACTGTGGCGATAAACCCTTAAACAAATTAAAGGTTTATCTAAGTTATGTATATCGAATTCGGTCATTCCTTCCAATCCAAACAAACCTAGGATTTCAGGAACGGGAGTTGTCAATTCCGATGGTACCACTACCTACTAACGAACGGCGTGATCAATGTTAATGAATGTATTGTTCCATGTTAAACAAACCAAATGTCATACCAAAATGTAAGCATGTGATGAAAACAACTGTACTAAGTATGCACACAATGGGCATACATAGCATGAGATGTAATGTGAAACCATGTACTAATATGCACACAATGGGCATATATAGTATGAAATGCAATGTGAAACAATGTACTAAGTATGCACACAATGGGCATATATAGCATGAAATGTAATGTAAAACAATGTACTAAGTATGCACACAATGGGCATATATAGCATGAAATGTAATGTAAAACAATGTACTAAGTATGCACACAATGGGCATACATAGCATGAAAGGTAATGTAAAACAATGTACTAAGTACGCACACAATGGGCATACATAGCATGAAATGTAATGTAAAACATGTACTATAATGTACTAACGAACATAGCAAGTATATGACGTGAAAACATGGAAAGCATGAAAGTAACAAGTAGGCACATGTGTTTCACCCCAAAACAGTTTGGAAAACAGTAAAAGAGGGGTCTATGTACTCACATAAACACCTTGAAAACATTTAAAAGAGGGGGTTCTATGTACTCACTTGAGATTGCTCAGAAGTCCTAAGATAACCACCAAGCAATGCTAGAGATCACGGAATCAAACGGCACCTAATATAGGTAACTATGTTAATATACCGGACCTAAATCGGAAGATCAGATAGAATACGGGTTCGTAAACCAAACGAGTATGGAGACTCGTGTAATATGGTTTAACAAAGCCTACATACTAAATGAAACCTAACATAAGTGCTTACGACCCATTACGACCCGTTTAGGTAGCTTATGCTACTTTAACGCGTCGCTCGCGTGAAACGCGTTCGGACCGCCTAACTAGTCCTATGACAAGTAAAATATGCCTTAACATATCTAATATTGTTACCAAAACAGTTTAGATACCAAAATTTATGTTACATATGCTTAAAATGAATTTTGGCGTCAAAAGGGCATTTTGGTAATTTACCTAAGGCATATAAACTACCTATCATACAACTACCTAAACGAAGCGACCATAGGTATAACCTCGGAAGGTTATTCCCTATATACTATGGTCACCTAATGTGTTTGGTCGGATCCTAATGATCGACCAAATGGGTCGGGTTCGAAGGTATAAGCGATTTATCAGATCGCTTACCCTTACGACCCTAGACAACGTGGTAATCAGTAGGCATAGTCACAAGGGACTATAACCATCGTGATTACAATCACGTTGCGAAGTTCAAACGAACTTCGCATTGACCATAAACTGGTCAATGCAGAAAGTCAAACAAAGTTTGACTTTCGGACTCGAAAAGAAATAAAAGAACGAAGGAACACTTACGAAGGGTCCCCGAATGCTAATCTAGATCAAAATAGCTCAGGTATGAAACAAAGGTTTCAAATTAGAGCACATTAGATCAGATTCTTGTGATGAAAAGTGAAGGGTGGAGGTGGGTATTTATAGTTTTCGGTTCACCGTTAGGATCATTTCTTGGAAAAGGGGGCACGATCTAAGTCGTACACTTGTTGGAAAGTTGTGGTAACTCATTTGCCATCCACCATAAGAGTTTGACACTTGGCCTTTGGAGAGTGTTAAGGGCTGTTAACAGCTGAAAAAAAACGTTTTGCTGCATCTGGCCCCTACTTACGGACCTAGTTTGGCAGATTTACAGTTTCAGTCCCTGCAACCTCAAAACTTGGTTTTCGATGCGTTTTTTGACACGTTTAAGCCCCGTTAACCCCATTTCAAAGCTCTAAAATGAAGTTAAAGTATAGGGAACTTAAAATGTGTTAAAAAATATCTCGGTTGTCGGTTCGTTTAGCCGTACGGTTACGTTGTTCGGTTAATTACGACGGAATGCACATAAGCGCGAAAAATGATCCAAATGGCGTGACGAATGGATTTTTCTTATGCCAAACACTAAAATAAAATATTTTAGTGCTTACATAAATTTTTGGATGTCCGGATGTATTCAGAACGTAAGTTATGCGCGAAAATACAAACTTGTGCACTTTTTGACGCTTTTAGTCCCTGAATGACCCCAAAAGTTTATTTTAGCATACCGAACCCCTCAAAGCCTATTTCTAAGCTATGTAAAGGATATTTATGGTATGTTTAACTTATGGTCATGTTTCGGAATGTTCGTTACAGTTCAAATTGGCATACTTTCGCAGTTTGTCAAGTTTAGTCCCTGTAAGCGAATTAACTTGTTTTTGCCATACCAAAGCCTTCAAAACTTATTTCTAAGTTATGTAAGGGTTATTTAAGGTATGTTAAGTATATGTTGATGTTCCGGAGTATTTGTCTCATTAAACTGAGTACGTTTACGCACCAGTTTGCGTATAACCCTCTAGAAAGTGATATAGAGTTTGAAATTGGATAAAAGTCAAAACATGAAAAATGTAAAACACAACCAAACAAAAATTGGGATCAAATAACATTTTTATTGATAATTGTACTGTTCACAATGATTACAAGCACAGATGTTACATAAGTGTTGTCCGATCAGGTGGCTGTCCGATCGGGTGACATCTGTCATCCGATGAACTTCACTTTTACAATTATGCGCCATTCCCTGGTCTGTCGTTTACACACATACATACAGAAGACATATACAATACAATACAATACAAAACATGACTATATGCTGACGGAAGCTACAGACGCATGAACTAACATCGTTGAACTTGAAAAGAAATTAAATGAATTTAGAGATTCTTCTTTTGTAATGAAACACATGATGGGTGGGTTAAAGAAGAGTAATGACAAGACCAGTGTGGGCTTCAAGGGCTTTAATGAAGTCCCACCTCCTCTTAGTCATGACTATTCATTCCTGCCTGATGAAGATGAGTTAACATACTTTATGTCAACTGCACCAAGTAGTTTCACTTCAAATCAAAATGATTTGTCTGAAAGTGATGATGCTAAGAAGGGAAATAACAGGGAACCTTTGAAAAAGAAAAATTCAACTTCTAAGAATAAAAATCAAACTTTTGTTAAAAAGGTTAATTTTGTTCAGGGAAGTGACATGAAAAACGAAACCACTGTTATTGAAAAAGAATCAAATGTAGAGTTTCCAAAAAATAAAAACATAGAAAAATCTGTTCCTAAGCAAACTGAACAAGATCCTTCCAAGGCATCATCATCTGATGAGGGATCTAGCTCAAAGACTTCAGCTAAGAAGTCTTTGAAAAAGAGATCGTGCTTCAAGGGTCATACAAAGGGACATGTACTGCTGTCATAACAAAAAGACTGAAACACAAGTTAGTGAGAGAAAGAGAGAGAAATCACCAGAGAAGAATGGTGAAAATGTGGAGAAAATGTCGAACTCTCCAAAGAAATCTGCTCCTAAGCAACATGAGGGTGTTGCTATTGGTGTAGATAAGGCTGAAAAAGGAACTCCACAAGTTCCTCGTTATCAAAGAAATCAACCAAGATTTCAGCCTGAATCTACATCACGCAGATATGAAAGACCTAGAAGCAGTTCACCTAGAATGAACAATTTTAATGGCAATTCAAGTAATTTTAGAAGTCAAGGTCAATATCAAAATCGATACCAAAATAATGGTGGTCGAACTTTTTATAATAATGGCTTTAGAAATTATAGCAATCAAGCTTCTTGGAATCAAAACTCAAGGTATCAAAACCAAAATTTTCAAAGGTCAAATAGTCTAAACACATATAGGAACCCTCAGGACCATAGACCTAGTGGAAATCAAAGTCAAATTCCATCAACAGGTCTAAGATCCAAGACTCCTGTTAGGAGTAATGGATATTGGATGGATGTTCCAGTAGTTGGTGAATTTGGACGACCCAAGACTATTAAGGCTTGGGTACCCCAATCTAACTAATTTCTTGGTTGGTGTGTGCAGGAGCTGCTAAGGAGGATTATCAACTTATGGTATGTTGATAGTGGCTGCTCTAGGCACATGACGGGGGATGCGAGACTGTTGACAGAGTTTGAAAATTATGATGGTGGACATGTGAACTTTGCTGGTGCTAAAGGCGGTAGGATTACAGGTAGAGGAAAAGTGACCAATGGGAAGATCACACTGGACAAAGTGAACTATGTTGAGCAGCTTAAGCACAATCTGATGAGCGTGTCACAAGTCTGCAACAAGGGTCACTCGGTCCATTTTACCAAGACTGAAGCATTAGTGTTGAAACCAGGTTTGGTGATTCTGGATGATTGGATAGTGATGAGAGTGCCAAGGAGAAATGACACTTTTGTCATGGACATGAGTGCTAAGGATCCGACTGCTGTGGTGGCATGTTTACTATCAAAAGCATCTAAAGCTGAATCAATGTTGCGGCACAGACGCATGGCCCATATTCACTATAGCAAAATGAACTATATTATTAAAAATGAATTAGTGAAAGGGGTTCCAAAGCAGAGGTTTCACATGGAAGATAAATGTCTTCCATGTCAAAAGGGAAAACAACATTAGAAACCTCACAAATCAAAAACAGTAAATTCCATATATGCCCCTTATGCATTACTTCACATGATTTATTCGGTCCAGCGAACATGAGGAGCATAGGTGGAAAGTACTTTTTTCTTGTTGTCACAAATGATTACTCACGTTATTCATGGGTTTTCTTTTTAGGTACAAAAGATGAGACAGCGGAGATGCTGATAGATCTTTTTACAAAATTAGAAAACGTGCATGAAGCAAGGATCAAGAGGATAAGGAGTGATAATGGCACGGAGTTCAAGAATCAGATTCTGGATCTCTACTGTCTTTGCAAGGGAATAGAACATCAATATTATGCTCCTTATACACCTCAACAGAATGGAGTAGCTGAGAGGAAAAACAGGATGTTGATTGAAGCCGCTAGGACTATGCTTTAAGATTCAAAGCTCCCAGTTTTTTTCTGGGGAGAAGCTGTGAATACAACTTGCTACGTCCTAAACAAAGTTTTGACCGTTAAACGTTTTAACAATACTTGTCATGAATTAATGTTTAACGAGAAACCGAACTTAAAAGGCTTTGAACCATTTGGATTACCCTGCACAATTGTGCGAAACAAAGATAAACAAAAATTTGGTGAGGTGGCTGATGAAGGCTACTTTCTAGGTTACGTGCCTCGCACCCCGAATAAAATCTTTTTTAATCTAAAAACTGGTAAAATTGAGGTTGTTTTAATGTTGAAATTACTACATACATGTCACACCCCAACCGATGGCGGAAACATCAGGGTTCGAGCACTAAGCGTTTAGATTGCTTATGAGATTCCATAACACTAAATATTTCGATATAGATTAATCAAATTTCATGTATAAAGTGTCTAAAATAAACATCACCAAAGCAAGTATCAATTACATCCAAAATTCAATGTTTGAAAACTCTAGATTAGACTAGATGGGTTTCTAATCATCAGCCCTAGCTTGATTCCAAGATTCCAGCATCCTATCAGCCTGCAAGATGTATTAAAATATCAATACAAAAGTATTGGCGAGTATACAAGTTTGATAATAGAATAATAGACTAAAGCAACTCATATCCATAGTGTAAGCAATAAAATAGTTTCAGCCGTGCTAGTGTCGCAGTCCACGCAGTGATAGCCCAAGTATCTCGATGCTTTAGTGGTTTACCAAAGAATCAATGAGGTAAACTCGAAACCTCCTAACAATACCCCTCGAGAATAATGGGAGAGGTGCATCTCCTATAGCGCTACTATTGTTAAGGCGGAACTACACACTCTGGATTAAACGTCACATAGCACAAAGAATCAAGAATCAAGAATCACAAGTTTCACGAACACATAGGATAGAGTTTAAGTTTCCAAAGAATCAAGTTTAAGTTTCATAGAATACATGTTACACCCCAAAAGTTTAAAGAAAAAGGGGATCGAGTATACTCACAGTGATTGCTTAACAGTCGCAACTGTTATTGGATCAAAGGGAGCTCTTTTTAGAATTAGACTGATTAGATTACAATAGGGTAAGAGTCGGGCAGAATAACGAGATTGCTCAAAGTGTCAAATCAGTCACTGGATCGGATGGCTGTCCAATCGGTTGGCTATCCGATCAGATTGCCAGTCGGTCGGGTGACACAGGTGTGTGAGAGAACAGATGGCTGCCCGATCGGATGGCCATCCGATCGGGTTGCCACTTCCTTTAAGATTCAAGTGAGGGGATAGAGTGGCTGCCCGATCGGGCGGCTGTCCGATCGGGTTGCCACTCGTTCCGGGTGTTAAGTGTTCAGGTCATCTCAATCGGGTGGCACCTCGACCGGGCGGCTGTCCGATCGGGTTGCCACTTGATCAATGTTTCCAATGTTTCCAAGTTTCTGAAAAAGTTTCTAAGGGTTGGAAAGTTCCAAGGCCAAAGGGCAAGTGTCACCTGATAGGGTGGCTGTCCGATCGGACGACTGTCCGATCGGGTTGCCGGTCGATCGGGCGACCCTTGTTCTTGTTTATCATTTTTGTAAAATTCTCAAGTTTCTAGTTTAACGGTGATGGTACGACAAGTATTGAGACAACGGTGAACCTATCAGCACACAGCCGTTCTGACCGGTGGGAACCACCCCTGCCCGATCAGTCGTATGCCACTGACGGGTTTATGTCGGAACTTGTGCTTTGCTCGTCTTTTCCAGTAAGAACTCAGATCAACACAAACTCTAGACTATTTATCAGATCTACAATTACCGAATAAAGTAAAAGTTTGAAGAAAAGATGAAGATACTCAAGTTTTATAGGAAAAAGTCTAGATTTAGCTTAGATTTAGCGTGAAAACACCTAAAATACCTTAGATCTGAGCTAGATCTTGCTCAGAATGACATCACATGGCAGTTTGTACAAATCCCCATGATGACATCACCCTCAAGAACTCAGATTCGAGAGATTTCACGGTGAAAAGTGTGATTTCAAGTGAGAATTATGTAGGGGATGATGTGTAGAGCGAGAAAGTACAAAGATCTAGTGCAAAACGTACCGAAATCAGCAAGAAAATGGAGAAAAGAGAAGGTAGCGTGTATGGTTGAGCAGAGCTGTCACATTACTAAAAATGGTGATGTGACAAGTCTATTTATAGTGTGGAGTGAAGTGGAGGCGGTACAAGGTGGATAGGGTGGTGGCCTGATCGGGTGGCAGTCCGATCGGATTGCCACTCTGGCCAATCCAATCTTTCCGCATTTCCGTCTTTGATTCGTTTAGCGAGTTAGAATAAGCGTTGCGTATAGTTTGGGTAAAAGTATCTAGATTATATTACAAACACAAAAGTTTCAAGGTTCATAGATTCCGCCAGTGGTAAGGCACACCCCCAAAATCCACACGCGGAGTATCACCGCTTGGAGGCGTGACTGACCAGGATCAAACCACTAATCATATTGAACAAGTGAGTAATTAACTGTAAAAGTCTAACCAACACGATTAGTGTCCAAAACAAACATAGTTTAGGTTATGAGCGGAAGCATAATGTTTAAAACCAACACTTAAGTTTAAATATTCAAAGGTCTCACATGGCACACAGATGTCCATGTCCCACAACGACTCTTCCTTGTGCAAGCTCCAGCTAAGTACCTATAGACCTGCAAAGCATGTAGTAACGGGTCAACAACAAGTTGAGTGAGTTCACGTTTGGTTGTCCAGTTTATAGTTATTCCGAAAACACAGTTTGCTCTTTACCAGCTATCCAGCCGTGGGGGTTACCCCATAGTTCGAAAAACGTTTATTAGTTACCCGTTCTTACGTTGGCTATTCCAGCCCGGCTCTATGGCCGTGGGGGCTACCCCATGTTTAGTTCACCAGACTCGTTACCATATCGACTACTAACGTTCGTCATGTTTAAGTGCCCTAACGTCTGTGTCTATCATCACTGACGTGCCATAGTCCATTAGTCCACGCCCGTCCTCTACGGCACGGTGTGAGGTTTGTTAAACCTAATAGCGCTATTTAACTAATGACCCGTTCGCCATTGGCCTCGGCGATTAAGTCGATATAAAAGGAGGGACTTCGTTGATAGAGTTCTAGTCTGGTATAGTTAAATACGTCTCAACAGGACGAGGAATCTATGTTCCTGATTACGTCTCAACAGGACGAGGAATCTATGTTCCTGATTACGTCTCAACAGGACGAGGAATCCCTATTCCTTAACCCATTCCCAACCCCTGGGAATCCCATGCTTTGTAACGGAGTGTGAACTCACCTTGGTTTGCTCGGCAGATACACAGAAAGGTCAGGTCTAGCAGCTAGGGGTCAACCACGTCCTAACATGGTTACCAATACAAGTCAGGTTTTGGTTTCAAGTAATGCACAAAAGTTTCACGCAAGTTAACATGTTACGAGCACGTATTGATCATGGCAACACTTTAGCAGTTAAGTACATAACATAATCACACTTGTACGATTTAAGAGATTGGGCTCGCACAAGTTCACTAGCCCCTTAGTCTTGTGCGGTTCACTAAATGAAGCCCAAACATACTCGGCCCAACATGTTGTGCGGTCAGCACAACCTTGTGCGACCCACAGCATGTTGTGCGATCCAACATAAGTCCGGCCCAAATAACATATAAACAGATCCAACACGCATACGGCCCAAATAATTAAACATAACATCTTGTGCGGTTCATTAATCTTGTGCGACTGAACTTCTATTGTGCGTCGAAGATTGGGCTTTGAGGCCCAACAGCCTAAGTATTAACGTGTGTGGCCCAAGGCCTTGTGCAACAGATGACATCTTGTGCGAATGGTCCTCTTGTGCGACCAAGAGGTCTTGTGCGATTAGTTTAAATGTCCGGATTTCATGAAAATCAGTTACATAACATCTATCTTGAAATAAATTACAAAGTTTCCTTTTATTTGATCAATCAACAATCTAACAGTTTCTATCCTAGCTAATATTCGATCAAACCAAATAATCATCATCACTAATAGTTATGAGTTTCCCCAAAACCCTATATTAATTCTAACAGTTACATCGATTACATCATATAATCATTCAATCGTAAATCAGTTATCAGCAATCGTTATAAAAATCATGATTATAATTCGAATATCATTAAACCCCATTAATGTTTGTTATAATCATCATGTTCATCATGCAAACCAAGTCATCATTCTATCCACAACATCACATGATACTGACACCCACATGCAACCTAGTAGCCGATCATGATTTCTATTTGTTTGGCTGCACATGTATAACACCAATATAGTCAAAAAGGGTTCATACAAAGTGGCCGACAATCCAAGAGGTGAATCCTAATCCAATTGACTAACTATCCAATATCTCACATGCAAACATAAAATATTCATTCAAGCTAACACCAATCAGTTTCAACAATAAAAATCGGTCTCATCATGTAATTTCACACTATTTGATCATATAGATTAAGCATCTTGTTCATAACCTCCAACTACGTTTTAAGTAACATACATACACAATATTCAATGATTAATTCACGCATAGCAATATCAATTAATTGAAAATTAATATAAACATGAAATTACTAACCAAAAGCCAATCAACTGGGACGATGTCTCAAAAGGGGGTTTCCACTGCCGTCATGCGTCTAGGGGAAGTCTAGGGTTGGGGTATATTTGTGTTATCATGATACGTGACATATGTGTGAATATATATGCTAACCTAGTAGCCGGCCCAATATAAAGACCCACTTGGGTTCCACCAGGCCCCAAAACATAATTACGGAGCATACATGTGTTCAGGTTGGGCTTCGTGTGTGTGTATATTTGACAAAAGTTCCATCTTTTTTTATTAAGTGTACTAACATTATAATCATACAAAACACATATCAGTTAACACACTTACAATACACACCAAATCTAACATATCAATCCAAATACGATTTAACATATTACGAACATATATAGTTGTGAAACAAACAAGTCGTGTAAACAAACAACTAACGTGCAATTAATGCGAAGGTGGAATCTTGGAAACTCGAGTTGTCACATTATCCCCAAGTTGAAAGAAATTTCGTCCCGAAATTTAGCACGTACTCACTGAGGAAGCTAGTTAAGTTGCGTGGTTTTCCTGGGGTGTCACATCCTCCCCCCGTTAATCTGGAATTTCGTCCCGAAATTCCGTAGCTTCAGCCTCAGTAGTGGTTTCGTTGTTCTTGAACAATTGGGGATACTTGTGTTTCATCTGATCTTCGCGTTCCCAGGTGAACTCTGGGCCGCGACGTGAGTTCCAACGAACTCGAACGAGAGGTATTCTAGTACGCTTGAGGACCTTAACATCCCGGTCCGTGATTTCCACAGGTTCCTCGACGAATCGTAACTGCTCGTCGATCGTGAGCTCCTTCAAAGGAACTACGTGGGTCTCATCTGACAGACACTTCTTCAGATTTGACACATGGAAAACGTCGTGAACTGCACTGAGTTCTGCTGGTAAGTTCAGTCTGTAGGCCACCTTGCCTATTTTCTCAATGACTTCGAAAGGTCCAACGTATCGTGGGTTAAGTTTGCCCCGTTTGCCAAAACGAACCACACCCTTCCAGGGTGAAACTTTGAGTAGTACCCGCTCCCCAACCTGGAGCTCTAATGGTTTTCTGCCCTTATCGGCGTAGACTTTCTGACGGTCACGAGCTGCCGCCATTCGTTGTCGTATCTGAGCAATTTTCTCTGTTGTGTCCACCACATGTTCTGGACCAGTAATCTGACTATCCCCCACCTCTGCCCAACAAAGAGGTGACCGGCATTTACGTCCGTACAATGCCTCAAACGGAGCAGCTTTAATGCTGGTGTGGTAGCTATTGTTGTACGAAAACTCCACAAGTGGCAGATGCTTTTCCCAGCCGTTGTCAAAGTCAATCATACATGCCCTAAGCATGTCTTCGAGGGTCTGGATGGTACGTTCCGAATGCCCATCCGTTTGCGGGTGATAAGCTGTGCTCATATCTAGCCTTGAGCCAAAGGACTTGTGCATTGCTTGCCAGAGTTCTGATGTAAAACGCGCATCTCGATCCGAGATGATAGAGGTGGGCACCCCGTGCCTAGAGACAACTTCCCTAAGATATACTTCTGCTAGAGTGGAGAACTTATCCGTTTTTTGATAGCCAAGAAGTGAGCAGACTTTGTGAGTCGATCCACGATCACCCAAATAGTATCGTTACCACGTTGTGATCTAGGCAGGCCAGTAACAAAATCCATGGAAATCTGTTCCCATTTCCATTGCGGTATCTCTGGTTGTTGAAGTAGGCCTGAGGGTTTTTGATATTCCGTCTTGACTCTCGCACAAGTCAAGCACTTGCTAACGTACGTTGCTATGTGGGCCTTCATGCTAGGCCACCAATATGTGGTTTTGATGTCGTGGTACATTTTGTCCGAACCAGGGTGCACTGAGTAGCGAGACTTGTGTGCCTCATCCATCACAAGCTCTCGTAGGTTGCCATAAAGTGGGACCCAAATGCGTCCCGTGACGTAGTAAGCGCCGTCTTCCTTCTGTTCTAAGCGTTGTCTTGAGCCGCGTAGGGCTTCAGCCCTGACGTTCTCTGGTTTCAATGCTTCTACCTGAGCATTTCGTATTTGAGAAGGAAGACTAGACTGTATAGTAAGTTGTAAAGCTCGTACGCGCTTAGGCGCAGTGTCCTTTCAACTGAGGGCGTCAGCCACAACATTGGCTTTGTCTGGGTGATACCTGATCGAACATTCTTAGTCATTCAGTAGTTCGACCCATCGTCGTTGTCGCATATTCAGTTCCTTCTGTTTGAAGATATGTTCGAGGCTTCTGTGATCAGTGTAAATAGCGCATTTGGTACCATACAGGTAGTGTCTCCATATCTTAAGCGCAAAAATAACAGCTCCCAGCTCTAAGTCGTGCATAGTGTAGTTCCTTTCATGAACCTTGAGTTGGCGCGAGGCGTAGGCTATAACTTTATCCCGCTGCATCAATACGCAACCAAGACCCTGAATGGATGCGTCACAGTAAACCACGAAGTCGTCTGTGCCCTCTGGCAATGAAAGGATAGGTGTACTGCAAAGTCTATCCTTTAAGTGCTGAAACGCTAACTCCTGTGCGTTTCCCCAACGATAAACAATGCCCTTCTGCGATAGTGAAGTAAGAGGCTGAGCAATCTTAGAAAAATCCTTAATAAACCTTCTGTAGTAACCTGCCAATCCCAAGAATTGGCGAATTTCCGTAGGTGTACGAGGTGCAGGCCAGCTCTTGATCGAATCTACCTTGGATGGATCAACGTGAATCCCATCCTTGTTCACTACATGGCCTAAGAAATGGACTTCACGAAGCTAGAAGTCATATTTCGAAAACTTGGCGTACAGCTGTTCTGCTCGAAGGAGTTCCAAAATGAGTCGTAAATGTTGCTCGTGCTCCTCCTGACTCTTCGAATAGATCAGGATGTCATCGATGAATACAATAACGAACTTGTCTAGGTACGGCTTGCACACTCGGTTCATCAAGTCCATGAAGACCGCTGGTGCGTTTGTCAGCCCAAAAGGCATTACCAAAAACTCATAGTGGCCATATCGAGTTCTGAAGGCTGTTTTGGAGACGTCCTCCTCTCGGACTCTCAGCTGATGATATCCTGATCTCAAAACAATCTTTGAATAGTAGCTCAACCCTTGCAGCTGGTCGAATAGGTCGCCGATGCGTGGAAGAGGATAGCAATTCTTCACAGTCACCTTGTTGAGTTCACGGTAGTCGATACACATCCTGAAGGTAGCGTCTTTCTTCTTTACAAATAGCACTGGAGCTCCCCAGGGCGAAGAGCTAGGACGAGTAAAACCCTTATCCAAGAGTTCTTGTAGTTGCGTAGAGAGTTCTTCCAACTCTGATGGGGTAAACGATAAGATGCTCGAACTATGGGTGCTGCTCCAGGAGCTTGTCACCATGAATTACCAAAGGTTCTTAACCAGCACGAGGAATGCGGACGATCTTTTCTTTGCAAAGGATCTCTGCTCGATGTTGAGGTAGCCAATCCATACCAATAACGATGTCGAAATCATCACCACGTTAGGGTCATACTTAGCATCACCCTGACCAATCTCGAACCCTCGACCCCTGGCACCATTGCCGTCGTTATTACCCCCGTTGTTGCCTCCATTGTCGTTCCCGTTTCCTTGGTTGTGGTTCTGATTCTGGTTCTGGTTCAACTGTGGGCAGTGTCTCATGAAGTGACCTTCAGCACCACACTGATAACATCCCTTGTTACCCTGCTGTTGCTGCTGATTCTGTGGAGCTTGTGGCTGCTGTTGTCGGTTTTGGTTTGCAGGACGTGAGCTTCTACAATCCTTGGCTCCATGACCAAGCTTGTTGCATCTCTGACAACGATCTTTGTTGCACGGCCCGTTGTGGTGTAAATTACATCAATAGCACTTAGGGTGGTTTCCCCTGTATTCACCCTGGCTTCAATTACCAAAAGACTGCTGACTGGGGCCCCTGTACTCATCCGTTTTTCGCTGCTGCGACTTAGAGTGAATCGAAGTGGAACCCTTGCTCGAATTCTATCCCACTTGCGTTTGTTGTCACTGGGAGCATCCGAAGTAGTTGTAGCAGCATCAATACGTTTCAGCCGTTTGTTCTGTTCCACTGCCTGGTCTGTGAGACGATGTGCAAGACGAGTAACATCCTGGATGGTAGCAAGGTTGGTCGAAGTTACATGACATGGTATCTCTGGTATTAAGCCTTTTAGGTACAGCTCAATGTGCTTGATGGGAGGATCCACCATAGTTAGACATAACACTGCCAGTTCGTTGGATCGTTTCGTGTACGCTTCTATCTCTGACCCCGTCATCTTCAGGTTAAAGAACTTCCTCTTCCAGCTTGTGGATGTCATCACAACTACAGTATTCACGTTTGGATCAGTTCCTTAAGAATCATTCCATGGGGTGGCATTAGCAGCCGCCAGCCCCAGCATCTGAACGTGCGCGTTCCACCAAGTTAGCGTAGTGCCTTCGAGAGTACCAGTGGCAAATTTCACCCCACGAGCCTCAGGGCATTCACATATCTCTAGGACAGACTCGAGCTTTTCAACCAATGGAGGAGTCCAACAGCTCCTTTAGTGCCACTGAAAGTACTAGGACGACAGTCCATGAACGTCTTGAATGTGCATACAGGCGGCTGAGCGTGTTGACTTGTCGTGTGCGCAAGAAGAGATATAGTTTAACACAAAGGTTGGTTCACGAGAGTAGGATCTAAAGATCCTAGAGTGAGTTTAGACTGCAGGGTATACCTCCTGCGTGTGCGGCTGCAAGTGCCGTAGCAACTTGTTCGTTGATATGAGCCGTCAACTGGGCTTGAGTTAGGTTCACACGTACACTCATGATCTTCACATCGAAGGAAACACAAATAGGAAAGGTGTCGCGAATGTGTGTAAGTGTGGAGTGACAGTAGGGAGCAAGCACAAATGTGTTTTCAAACTACAGTTGCTACGTTTATCTAAGCATACCATGAGCAAAGTTCTATGCAATCTAGCAAGTAGGCAATGTAAGCATAAATTATATCACCTAGAATGTCGAGCCTTGCACGTGGAGTGAAGCGTCGTTGTGGATCGTAGAGCACTGTACAGGTTATAGTCTGGTTTTAACAAAAACGTTTTCCCTTATTAAAACCAAGTTCTCTATAACCAATGGCTCTGATACCAATCTGTCACACCCCCAAAATCCACACGCGGAGTATCACCGCTTGGAGGCGTGACTGACCAGGATCAAACCACTAATCATATTGAACAAGTGAGTAATTAACTGTAAAAGTCTAACCAACACGATTAGTGTCCAAAACAAACATAGTTTAGGTTATGAGCGGAAGCATAATGTTTAAAACCAACACTTAAGTTTAAATATTCAAAGGTCTCACATGGCACACAGATGTCCATGTCCCACAACGACTCTTCCTTGTGCAAGCTCCAGCTAAGTACCTATAGACCTGCAAAGCATGTAGTAACGGGTCAACAACAAGTTGAGTGAGTTCACGTTTGGTTGTCCAGTTTATAGTTATTCCGAAAACACAGTTTGCTCTTTACCAGCTATCCAGCCGTGGGGGTTACCCCATAGTTCGAAAAACGTTTATTAGTTACCCGTTCTTACGTTGGCTATTCCAGCCCGGCTCTATGGCCGTGGGGGCTACCCCATGTTTAGTTCACCAGACTCGTTACCATATCGACTACTAACGTTCGTCATGTTTAAGTGCCCTAACGTCTGTGTCTATCATCACTGACGTGCCATAGTCCATTAGTCCACGCCCGTCCTCTACGGCACGGTGTGAGGTTTGTTAAACCTAATAGCGCTATTTAACTAATGACCCGTTCGCCATTGGCCTCGGCGATTAAGTCGATATAAAAGGAGGGACTTCGTTGATAGAGTTCTAGTCTGGTATAGTTAAATACGTCTCAACAGGACGAGGAATCTATGTTCCTGATTACGTCTCAACAGGACGAGGAATCTATGTTCCTGATTACGTCTCAACAGGACGAGGAATCCCTATTCCTTAACCCATTCCCAACCCCTGGGAATCCCATGCTTTGTAACGGAGTGTGAACTCACCTTGGTTTGCTCGGCAGATACACAGAAAGGTCAGGTCTAGCAGCTAGGGGTCAACCACGTCCTAACATGGTTACCAATACAAGTCAGGTTTTGGTTTCAAGTAATGCACAAAAGTTTCACGCAAGTTAACATGTTACGAGCACGTATTGATCATGGCAACACTTTAGCAGTTAAGTACATAACATAATCACACTTGTACGATTTAAGAGATTGGGCTCGCACAAGTTCACTAGCCCCTTAGTCTTGTGCGGTTCACTAAATGAAGCCCAAACATACTCGGCCCAACATGTTGTGCGGTCAGCACAACCTTGTGCGACCCACAGCATGTTGTGCGATCCAACATAAGTCCGGCCCAAATAACATATAAACAGATCCAACACGCATACGGCCCAAATAATTAAACATAACATCTTGTGCGGTTCATTAATCTTGTGCGACTGAACTTCTATTGTGCGTCGAAGATTGGGCTTTGAGGCCCAACAGCCTAAGTATTAACGTGTGTGGCCCAAGGCCTTGTGCAACAGATGACATCTTGTGCGAATGGTCCTCTTGTGCGACCAAGAGGTCTTGTGCGATTAGTTTAAATGTCCGGATTTCATGAAAATCAGTTACATAACATCTATCTTGAAATAAATTACAAAGTTTCCTTTTATTTGATCAATCAACAATCTAACAGTTTCTATCCTAGCTAATATTCGATCAAACCAAATAATCATCATCACTAATAGTTATGAGTTTCCCCAAAACCCTATATTAATTCTAACAGTTACATCGATTACATCATATAATCATTCAATCGTAAATCAGTTATCAGCAATCGTTATAAAAATCATGATTATAATTCGAATATCATTAAACCCCATTAATGTTTGTTATAATCATCATGTTCATCATGCAAACCAAGTCATCATTCTATCCACAACATCACATGATACTGACACCCACATGCAACCTAGTAGCCGATCATGATTTCTATTTGTTTGGCTGCACATGTATAACACCAATATAGTCAAAAAGGGTTCATACAAAGTGGCCGACAATCCAAGAGGTGAATCCTAATCCAATTGACTAACTATCCAATATCTCACATGCAAACATAAAATATTCATTCAAGCTAACACCAATCAGTTTCAACAATAAAAATCGGTCTCATCATGTAATTTCACACTATTTGATCATATAGATTAAGCATCTTGTTCATAACCTCCAACTACGTTTTAAGTAACATACATACACAATATTCAATGATTAATTCACGCATAGCAATATCAATTAATTGAAAATTAATATAAACATGAAATTACTAACCAAAAGCCAATCAACTGGGACGATGTCTCAAAAGGGGGTTTCCACTGCCGTCATGCGTCTAGGGGAAGTCTAGGGTTGGGGTATATTTGTGTTATCATGATACGTGACATATGTGTGAATATATATGCTAACCTAGTAGCCGGCCCAATATAAAGACCCACTTGGGTTCCACCAGGCCCCAAAACATAATTACGGAGCATACATGTGTTCAGGTTGGGCTTCGTGTGTGTGTATATTTGACAAAAGTTCCATCTTTTTTTATTAAGTGTACTAACATTATAATCATACAAAACACATATCAGTTAACACACTTACAATACACACCAAATCTAACATATCAATCCAAATACGATTTAACATATTACGAACATATATAGTTGTGAAACAAACAAGTCGTGTAAACAAACAACTAACGTGCAATTAATGCGAAGGTGGAATCTTGGAAACTCGAGTTGTCACATTATCCCCAAGTTGAAAGAAATTTCGTCCCGAAATTTAGCACGTACTCACTGAGGAAGCTAGTTAAGTTGCGTGGTTTTCCTGGGGTGTCACACTCCAGTCTCTCGTTCAACCAAGAATCAAGTTTCACGAGTCTAAGGAGTCAAGCACCCAAATAAGTTTCAAGAGTCAAGAATCATAGTTTCTCAAGTATCAAGTATCAAGAGTCCAAGTATCAAGTATCAAGAATCAACAATAAGCATCTAGTTTTAATCATAAGAATCAAGTATCTAGGTTAAGCACCAATAATCAAGCATCAAGAGTCTAGCCTCATAGTTTAAGTTTCATAGTTTAAGTATCAAGAATCAAGCATCTAGAATAAAGGATCAAGTATCATAGTGTTAAGCATCAAGTATCAATCCAAAAGTATCAAAGTATCACATTACAAAACACAGGGACCAAAAATTGACAATCAAAAGGAGTTCAGGGACTGATCTTCCCAAGTGTCTAAAGTTTAGGGATGCTGGGCATTACAGTCTCCCCTCCTTTAGGAGATTTCATCCCCGAAATCTTAGAAGAAGACTGCTCGAAGAGATGCGGGTACTTGGCCTTCATATCACTTTTCAACTCCCAAGTGAATTCGGCACCACGCTTTCCTTCCCATCGAACCTTAACAATGGGAATTTTGCTGCGTCTCAGACGCTTGATAGCTTGATCCATGATCTCAACCTGTTTCTCCACAAATTGAACAACTTCGTTTATTTGTATGTCTTCCAGGGGAACTCGCAGTTCCTCGTCGGCTAGACATTTTCGTAGATTAGATACGTGGAACACTGGATGCACATTGTTCAGTTCCTGAGGTAAATCAAGTTTGTACACCACCTTGCCAATCCTCTCGAGTATCACGAAAGGAACCACATAGCGAGGAGTGAGCTTTCCCTTTTTACCAAAGCGAACTACTCCCTTCCAGGGAGACACCTTGAGGAGAACTCGGTCACCAACAACAAATTCCAGAGGCTTGCGCCTTTTATCAGCATAGCTCTTTTGTCTGCTCCTAGCCTTGATCAAGTTATCACGGATCTGAAGGATCTTATCCGTTGTTTCTTGAATAATCTCAGGGCCAGTGAACTGCTTTTCCCCAACTTCATGCCAGCTGAGAGGAGATCGGCATTTCCGTCTATACAAAGCTTCGAAAGGAGCCATCTGAATACTGGAATGATAGCTATTGTTGTACGAGAATTCTATCAATGGTAAATGTACATCCCAGTTACCACCAAAGTCGATGACACAAGAACGGAGCATGTCCTCTAGGGTTTAAATAGTACGCTCGGTATGTCCATCCGTCTGAGGATGAAAAGCCGTGCTAAAATTCAAGTGCGAACCCATAGCGGACTGAAATGTTTGCCAAAGACGTGAAGTAAAGCGACCATCACGGTCAGAGATTATGTCTAATGGTACGCCATGACAGCTTATAATCTCATCAGTATAGATTCTAGCAAGTTTCTCCACTTTATAATCTTCACGAATAGGAAGAAAGTGGGCTGATTTAGTCAAACGGTTAATGATCACCCAAATACTGTCATGACCGGCGGGTGTACGGGGTAATTTGGTAATAAAGTCCATAGCAAGACGATCCCACTTCCAAATGGGGATTTTAGGTTGCTCTAAGAGTCCAGAAGGACGCTGATGTTCAGCCTTCACCTTCAAACAGGTAAGGCATTTAGAAACATACACAACAATGTCCCTTTTCATGCCAGGCCACCAATAAGTCATACGCAGATCCTGGTACATCTTATCGATGCCTGGATGGATAGAGTAACGAGATTTATGAGCCTCATTCATAATGAGCTCACGAAGGTTATCGCGATCTGGCACCCAGATGCAATTTAGATAGTACTGAAGACCATCATATTTAGTTTCGAGTTGATTAATGTTAGCACCAAGAACTTCCACAGATAGACTTCCTTCATTAGCAGACAAATACTGAGCTTCACAAATACAAGCATGCAAATCACTAGATATACAAATAGCCTTGACATGAGTCTTACCACTAAGAGCATCGGCCACTACGTTCGCCTTACAAGGATGGTAGTGAATTTCGCAGTCGTAGGCGTTAAGAAATTCCACCCAACGCCTCTGTCGCATGTTCAGTTCCTTTTGGTCAAAGATAGGCTGAAGGCTCCTATGGTCGGTGAAAACCACACACTTAGTACCCTAAAGGTAGTGTCGCCAGATCTTTAACGCAAAAACAACTGCACCAAGCTCCAGATCGTGGGTAGTATAGTTTTTCTCATGCACTTTGAGTTGACGAGAGGCATAAGCAATAACCTTGTCTCGCTGCATGAGCACACAACCCAATCCGCGGTTCAAGGCATCACAATATACCACAAAATCGTCATTACCATCAGGAAGAGTCAAAACAGAAGCATTACACAGAAGATTCTTAAGAGCCAAAAAGGATTTCTCTTGCTCAGGACCCCAAACAAAAGGCTTCTCCTTTTGGGTTAGAGTAGTAACAGGAACAACGATTTTAGAGAAATCCGCGATGAATCAGCGGTAATAACCCGTCAATCCTAGGAAAGAACGAACCTCAAACACGGATTTAGGCGTACACCAATTCTTCACTGCCTCGATTTTCGAAGGATCAACATGAATAACCTGACTACTAACAATATGACCAAGAAACTGCACTTCATCAATCCAGAACTCACACTTAGAAAATTTAGCATACAGACGTTCACCACGTAAAAGTTCAAGCATAAGACGTAGATGGCGAGCATGATCAGCTTTAGACTTAGAATAAATAAGAATATCATCAATAACAAAACGATCCAAGTAAGGTTTACAAACATGGTTCATAAGGTCCATGAACACTGCAGGTGCGTTGGTCAAGCCAAAAGGCATGACTACGAACTCGTAGTGCCCATATCGAGTACGAAACGTCGTTTTAGGAATATCATCTTCGAGGAACGTAGTTGAGGATATCCAGAACATAGGTCAATCTTCGAGAAACACGACGCACCTTGTAGTTGGTCAAACAAATCATCTATGCGAGGTAGAGGGTAACGATTCTTCACAGTAAGCTTATTAAGCTCACGGTAGTCGATACACATGTGAAATGAACCATCCTTCTTCTTGATGAATAATACGGGAGCACCCTACGGTGAGGTACTTGGACGAATAAAACCCTTATCGAGTAATTCTTGTAACTGGCTGGATAATTCTTGCATCTCGGAAGGTGCAAGACGGTAAGGAGCCCTGGCGACAGGAGTCGTACCAGGTATGAGGTCAATACGAAAATCGACAGATCTGGGAGGAGGAAGACCAGGTAAATTCTCAGGGAAGACATCAGGAAAATCACACACAACCGGAACATTGTTTATTGTAACACCTCGCAAAATCATGTCCAATATAGTATCGACACGTGTCATGAACTTTAAACGTGTAACGGATTGATTACGAGGGACTAAAGTTGCCTAACAAAGAAAGTATATGTATATAAGGATGCAAAGTGTCAACATTCGATAATTATGCCTTTCAACAACCCTACATGATGTTTATACCCTAAAACGAATGTATCGTGAAGCGTGTGAAACCGTTTGTGGAAGAAAGTGAAAGTTTACAAGACGCGAGGGTTAAATGTGTCAACATGTTTAAGTTATACCTCTGAGTGACCTTTTAGCGAACCTGGAGCCTTGTAACAATAAATTATACTCCCAAGAATAAGTGGTAAAAATTTCACAAGGTTTTGATATCGTATTAGAAAGATATGCTAACTTTCGTAATTAAGGGGTTAAAAACGTCAACGAGGCAAAACTTGTGTTTTCGGTTATCGTTTAATGAAACCGGACCTAATGATGTTTGGTTATATCTCATGGATCATAGAAATATAAATTTCATGGGTTAAAAGTGCCTAAAATGGAAGGAATTGCGCATTAGAAAGTCCAGGGGGGTGAAAGTGTCACTTTTAAAAACTTGTTGCTGGTCCCCCTACCTGTTAGCGTCGTGCCACCAGCTGAGCCCTTCCCCGTGGCGCGGCGTGACAGACTACCAGATCAGCAAACTCTTTTTTAACATGGCAGCTTGCATGTTTGCCGAATTCCGCGAGTTTGCCACCCTCTAGCTCCTTGAAACACGTCCCTAAGCACTTATCTTCATCCCTGGAGTTGCCATAACACTTGTATCCATCTCCTTGATCCTCCATGGCTATATATAGAGCCCTTTGTTGCCACTTATGAACACACATTGAGCACTTCACTTGGAAAGCTTCCAAACTCTTGTTCTGAAGATTTCTGGAGCTCAAGACCACTTCCCAAGGATCCCTAGTCATGCATAGGACTTCAGTAAGTGTCCTTAACCTTTCATAATTCAGTTTTACTTAGTTAATTAGCCTAAAGTCAAACCGTCGTAATTAAGGTTTGACTTCGTGATTAATTAAAATTTGTCCAGTCAAATCTCGAATTGAAAGTAGCTTTGAGTTGGTAATTATGTGGGTAATAAACCCTTAAAAGGGCACCCTCTGATTCCCACTCTAACTAGGTCAATTGTCGGGTCAAAGTTAATTCTAAAAAGTCAACAGAAAGCTAATTTTCGCATAAACACATAATTAACAATGTAGAAGCTTTGAAACCTGTTTTATCACTTGTATAACTTGGTAATCAATGTAAGAACATGTCTAAACATGTTCAACCCGACAATTTTCAGTATAAGCTCGGTTCGGAACCGAAAGTCGCATAAGTGGACTTTGGCTTTGACTTTCAGTTCTGACCCAATGTATCATGATTTAGAAATGCCTTAAAGCTTTATTAGGACCAGGTTACATGTTAGTATAACCCTCTGTGATTATACAACTTGGTTCATTAGTTATCCGATTCATATGCATGTTTCCGTTATATGCCTAAATGTTGACTATTATGCCCTTTTGACCTTAAAACAAGAATTTTGAAAATGTGAGAAGACAATAATCTTTATTACTGATATATAAACATGTCCCTAAATTTTCACATCAGTTGGAGGTCTAGATTAAGAGTTATGCTCAATTGAGTAATTAGAAAGCTTTTTATTAATTAAACGGCGTAATTAGCATATAGCCTATCTAAACCCAATTTTTGATACCAAAATTTTTACCTACTGATGTAAGATAATATTTTGAGATTTTTGAAGATTTTTATTTATTTTTAAGCTGAGCATAACATAGGGTTCTAGCCTTAATTCGGTAATTGTCAGTTTTGCCCTTTTGGCCTATAAAATGAGTTTTACATAATATTTTGATACCAAACCTTTTGCTACTGATTTTATATAATAAATAAAATATTTTGAGTCTTCTGGAATGATAAAAATATCAGCTTTTCTTTAAAAACCCGGAAATCGCTTAAAACCGTCTTTTTACGCGTTTAAAACGCATAGTATGTATTAAAACCATTTTTCTCATATAAGACTTAATACCTACTGATGTTTTAAGTAAATTTATATATTTTAAGAGTAAAGAAAAGTTTTTAAACTCATATTTCCAGTTTTGACCTTTTAAGCTTATGTGAAATTACCAAAATGCCCCTACGGTGCATAGTTTAGTTATAAAAGGTAAATTTCAACTATATACCATACCCTAGTGTTATGACTTATAAAAATAAGTATTTTTACTGATTATACCAGACCTGAAACTCAGATTAGTATTTAAACTCTTTTATAACCTTTAAAATGACCAAAATGCCCCTACGGGGCATAGTTTGAGTTTAAATTCATTTTGGGCATAATGGAAGGTATCCTACTGATATCACAACATATTTAAGGCATATTAACTCAGGAAACCTATTCATAAATCATTTGGTTACCCGTTACGCATTATTCGCGTTCGGTGCCGTTTATGTAACTAGTTTGCATAAATTAGTCGAAACGGTCAAACCTTATCATTTTTATCTCAAAATCCAGAATGTGTTTAGTTTACCCATATTATACAAGTATACAAACTTTTCGGGTCTAAACCACACTCTAATCCGGTCATCACTTAATCGTGCGTTTTGAACCGTGTATCTTCCTTTAAAACTAACCAGTCTAAGTTTAGGCTTAATTAAGACTAATTTAGGAAATCTAATAGGTTATTAAAACCTTCGTTCCAGATTAGGAGCCCAGTAAAAGCTACCGGTACTTGCTGTTTGTGAATTATACTTGCTCAGGTAAATACTTTTAACTTATTTTCCCTATACGGGCTTGGGATACGGTATTATAATAATACCGCTTGGTCTGGTGTGTAGTCATTTAAATCGGATTGTGATTAATGTATTTACATAACTCGTTTTAATCTGTATTATTTGGTGTATGGCCTTTGGGGGGTTAATGACCATGTCCCAGATATCCTTGGCATCATTCAAAGAAATGGCCACGACCTAAGCACGGGGTGTAGGCATACACCTGACAGTTGCATATGTAAAAACTGGTAATCCACTTAAAGGAATCAACCTTGTGGGCATTATACCTGTGGCGTGTCAATTAATCTTGACCGGTTTTTCTAATCGGCACTGACTGACGACAAATAAGTAAAACTGTATACAAGATTATTTTTAAATAATTGTCCCAAGTTATAAAAGATATTTTGTACCTTGTGCATTCAAACTAATTTTCTTAAACTCTTTTCAAAATGAGTCAGTTAATTGTATTTACCAGTGTAAACTGACGTATTTTCCAAAAAGGCTAAGTGCAGGTACTAGACGAAATAGGCTAGCTACTCCTGGCATCATTAATCAAGTCTTGCAAGCTCTAGATGTTAAAGTCTGTTGAACAATGATCTTTTTATCTTTTGATCCGCCTGTGGATCCATTACAGTCTGTTTGTGATACTTTGATATTATTATTTATTCGGTTTGTAATGTGATTCATCTTTTTCTTCCGCTGTGCATTTTAAATTGTGTTGTTTGACTATGATGATATCAACTACGTCACGATACTCCCCACCGGGCCCACCAGTAATACGTGGAAATATCGGGGTGTGACAGGTTGGTATCAGAGCCAACGTTGAGTGAATTAAACACTAGCCTTTTGTGTTTAATCTCAATGACACAGTTTGCACATTTCTCGACTTCCGAGTCTAGACAAAGAACTTAGGACTAATCCAAATTGTTTTTATTTCTAACTTTGTCCTTTATATTTCTTTGTTGTCCTTTTGTTTGTTTTGACAGGATCTACTACAATGCTGCCAAGATTCCGTGGTAGGGGAAGAGGCAAGGGACCATTCGTCGCCCCTAATGATCATGAGGCCGGGCCTTCACATCGGCGAACACCATCCGACACCCAAAGCAGAAGTCCTCAAGAAAACTGAAGGACCTATATAGAACCCGCAAGGCGCTCAGTCTCACTGAGCTCCTCACCATCTTACCAAAACTCTTACGGGCCCCAGTCGGAGAACGAGCCCCAAAACTCCCATAACTCCTTTATACCTCTCCAAGGCCATAACTCACCTTTCGATGACCCGACACCTATTTTCCAAAGCCGGTTCAACCCGGCAAACTACATTGAAAAACCAGTGGGTTTTAACCCATTGAGACCTGAAGACCACTTCTCGGGCGACCATGCGATGGACATGGACGAAGACACGGATCCCTCCGAGCCTCCAACCGGGACCCCTAACCACCCCATCGAGATTTCGGATGGGTCACCTTTTCTCGGATCACCTTATAGCGGTCTCGACAGCCATGAGGCGAGGTTTAACCAGATCGAATGGGTGTTTACTCCCAGTTACCACAACTCACAGCAGCAGCAGCAGCTGGATCCCTCCGAGGATTCCCGTTTTGTAGCGGTCATTCCGCCACCACCACCAGTGCAGCAACAGCCTCCGGAGCAACCGAGGCGCAGGAGAACAACCGTACGGATGTCCGTGCAAGGGGGAGTTCGCATCAGCACTCCTCAACATTCTAGTGGCAGTCATTACCCGCCACTATATGAAGACCCACAAATGGGTGGGCCTTCGAACCCTGTTTCTGAGGTGCAGTCTGCGCCGGTCGCACCGCCACCAGTGGGTTTTGCTAACCCAATCCCTGCATATACCAGTGTAGCGGCATTCAACCCAATACCTACCTACACCGGTGTAGCGGCGTATAACCCTTTCGAGCAGCCGGCCCATACCAACTACAACTATGCTGAGGCTGACCCATACCTGGTAGTGGCAAACTACAATGCTCTTCATCCCGAGGGGCCCTTTGGAGTCCCATATCAAGCTGAATATCCACACTATGGGTACCCACCTTATGGGTATCAACAACCGCCACCTCCTCAACCTCCGCTGTATCAGCAGCCCCCGCAGCCGCCAGTGGTATCGCCACCGCAGCATCAGGAGATTCTTCAAAGGTTGACTCAGATGGAGCAGGAGGTTCGGGAAGATCGTAGGCAAAACCGAGGAATTTTCAAGGGTCTGGCAAACTTAATCAAAGGGAAGACCAAAAAGGATCATTAAATCCTTTATTTGATTATTTGTATTTCTTTAATGTTTAATCAAGTCCCTGCGTGGACATCTGTTTCTGTAATTAGTCCCTACGAGGACTTGTATTTCCTGTTAGCCCCTGCGTGGGCATGTCTTTTCTGTTTAGCCCCTGCGTGGGCAAGTTATTTCTTTTAAAGTCCCGTTTAGGGCAAACATGTACTCTTTAAATTTTGTAGTGGAATGGTTTAGTTTAAAATTTCATTTTTGTTAATTATATGCATAAACATAAATTATGAAATAAATAAAAATTATCATTCCTTTTATAAGATCTGTCATTATAATAAAATCTAAAAAGGACAAAACCTAGCCCATGTGTCATTTTAAGACAGGGCCATGATGGTAGTTCCTCAATTAGATTCAGATCCTGATTAACAATCTCAATTTATGATTTACTCCGCTTTAAATATTAATAAGAATCTTAAAGGGTATAACCTAGCCTGCATGTCATTATAAGACCTAGCCATGATGGTAAAACCTGTCTAAAAAGAGATTCAAATCCTTGTTAACATCTGAAAACATGTTAACATTCCTGGCTGATGTGATTCGTAAAATCACACGTGTCATTCTTATATTGGATTATTCAAAATCCTTCTTTATTATATAAATATCCATTTGTGATGTAATGCCTACGGGCCATAATTATTGTCATATAAGACAAAAGACAGTCGTAGACTACAACTCCCTGTCAAGAAAGGTAATGAACTATGATTCAAACCTTAGCACCTCGATCATATAAGATCTTGACTTATAATTTAAAAGTGTCCATGTGACTTGGCCTTTTTGCCATTATTATATTATAACAAAGGATTATTAATGAAAAATCCTGAATGAAATACTTAATAAATTAGCTAATATGGTTCTTTAATACCATGGTTAATAAGTTAATAAGATGGCAAATCTATTATAAACTTCTAAGAAGCCATTGTCATCATTTTATGTAGCAATCAAGCTACATGGCTGAGTCTGAAGAAACCAACAGTCACCCAAAGGAAAATCAAGATGCCACCAGAATCAACATAACTGGTGCAGAACTTCAAGCATTGGTTGATAATGCTGTTACCATGGCCTTGGATAGGCAATTTAATGAATCTAGTGGTACTCGAAGCAAGACCTTATCAGTACCCCATTCTAAACCTAAGACTCACTCTGAGGCTCATAGTAAGCCACCTTCTAAACCTAAGGGGTCAAAGAAAGATGATGACGATCATCACTCCTCAAATTAGCATAGTGTTCCGTCGAAGAAGATTGAGCTCAAACGAGAACCATGTGGTAAATCCTGTACCTACAAATATTTCGTCTCCTGCAAGCCCAGGGATTTCACTGGGAGAAAGGGGCTGTGGATTGCATGACATGGTTGGATGAAATGGATACTGTAGTTGATATCAGTGGTTGCGCTGATAGGGATGTTGTGAAGTATGTAGCTCGGTCGTTTAAAGGAGAAGCACTAGCCTGGTGGAGGTCACTGATCCAGGCTACTGGGAAGATCCCATTGTACAATCTGTCATGGGATCAGTTTGTTGCTCTCATCAAGGAGAATTACTGCCCTCAACATGAGGTTGAAAAGATTGAGTCTGACTTCTTATCGTTGGTGATGAAAAATCTAGATTGTCAAGCTTACCTCACCAGTTTCAATACCCTGTCTCGACTGGTTCCGTATCTGGTAACATCGGAACCCAAGCGAATAGCTCGATTCATTGGGGGTTTAGCCCCAGAGATCAAGGCCAGTGTCAAGGCATCACGACCTGCTACTTTTAGGTCAGCAGCTGACCTATCCTTATCCCTTACCTTGGATGCGGTCAGGCAAAGATCGCATAAGTACTCGGAGGAAGGTAAGAGAAAACGTGAGGACGATAACTCACGACGGTCTGAGAAGAAGTTTAAGGGAACCACAGACCACAAGAAGAAGTTTGGGTCTGGCAAGGGAAGTCAGCAAGCAGATGAAAAGCCAAAATGTAAAACCTGCCAGAAGCGTCACTTTGGAAAATGCAGGTTCGAATCCAAGTCCCAGTCAAAACCATTTGCATGTGGGTTATGCAAATCCAAAGAGCACAAGACGATAGAGTGCAAGAAGATAAAGGATGCAACGTGCTATAACTGTAACGAGAAGGGGCACATCAAGTCCAACTGCCCTAAGTATGCCAAAAAGCCTGAAGAAGTCAAGAAGACCAATGCAAGGGTCTTTCGAATGGATGCACGAGAAGCCATTTAGGATTATAATGTGATCACAGGTACGTTTCTCATCAATGATGTTTATGCAAGGGTATTATTTGATTCGGGTGCAGATAAGTCATTTGTAGAGGATAAGTTTTGTAAGTTGTTGAATTTACCTGTTAAAACCCTAAGCATGAAATATGAAGTAGAGTTGGCCGATGGTACCATAGAAACTGCCTCAACCATATTAGATGGATGCTTTATATCCATTAGGAACCACTCCTTTCTGCTATCCTTGCTTCCTTTGAAGTTAGCTGGTTTCGATATAGTTATAGGCATGGACTGGTTATCTCATAACCAAGCCCAGATCGTTTGCAACAAGAAACAAGTGGTGATCAAGACTCCGTATGGTGAGCCACTTACCATACAAGGAGATACCCAGTATGGGTTGCCTAAGCAAGTGTCTGTGCTTAAGGCATCAAGGTGTATGAAGAAGGGTTGTGTTATTTATATGGCACAAGTGACTATTGATGAATCAAAACCCAAGATTGAAGACATCCCTGTCATTTCTGAATATCCAGAAGTATTCCCTGAAGAACTACCTGGTTTGCCGCCAGATAGGCAAGTGGAGTTCAGAATCGACATTATACCTGGAGCAGCACCTGTTGCAAGGGCACCTTACCGGTTAGCCCACACTGAGATGAAAGAGTTGAGAACTCAGTTGGATGATTTGTTGGCAAAAGGATTTATTAGACCTAGGTCATCCCCCTGGGGAGCACCTATTCTGTTTGTTAAGAAGAAAGATGGATCAATGCGGTTGTGTATTGATTATCGTGAGCTAAACAAGGTTACAATCAAGAACAGATATCCATTGCCCAGGATCGACGATCTGTTCGATCAACTGAAAGGGGCAAGTTACTTCTCCAAGACTTATTTAAGGTCTGGTTACCATCAGTTGAAGGTTAGAGATGAAGATGTACACAAGATTGCATTTAGAACTCGTTATGGTCACTACGAGTTCTTGGTGATGCCTTTTGGGCTCACTAATGCACCAGCAGCGTTCATGGATCTCATGAATCGCGTTTGCAAACCCTACTTGGACAAGTTTGTCATTGTCTTCATTGATGACATTCTTATTTATTCAAAGAATCAGGCTGGCCATGAGAAGCTATGACAACTCGAGCTTCCAAGATTTCCATCTTCGCATTAATGGCGCGTTAATTGTTTAAGTTGTTTATTACACGACTTGTTTGTTTCATAACTGGACACGTTTGAAATATATTAAATCGTATTGTGGTTGGTATGTTATACATGATGGGTGTTAAGTGTTATATATATATATATATATATACTTGATGTGATTATTTGTGTATAGTTAAAATATGGTGGTGCTAAGTTATGCTTTATAAACAAAACAATAGATGGATGCCTAGCCGAAAACCCCCAACCAAAAACACCCAATGTCCGAAAACACTTTAGTGTTTTCGTCCATTGCTTACTGCCGAAAACCGAATGGGCTTTAGGCCCAATAGTGGACCCGTTAAATATTATTCCAAACCTTTATGCGAGAACCTTTATTCGACAAAACCCTAATCACATCTCCCACTCTCTCTCGTTTTCCTTTGAACTCGACGGCTGCCCTTCTCCCATTCGAAGTTTGAATCTCGGATTTGATCCTTCTTGATTCGGTTAGTGTTTTCCACATTTAAGATAACTTCAGTCCAGTTAGATGTTCATGATGTTCTGAGTTTGAATATACATGGTTGGATTAGTTATATATTTGTATGCGAAACATGAGATGATTGAATAATGTATGTTTCAGTCCGTTACATAACTATATGCGAAACATGATGTTGATCTAGGATTTTAGGGTTGCTTATGGTTGAATGATTAATTTTGAATGTTATGAATGTGATCAGGATCTGAAAACATATTAATTCACTAATATTGTTCGATTGTGAGATGTGTTAATCGACTGGTTGAATGATTAAACTAGGTTTCATGACAAATGTAAAGTGTTGTGATGCTACTGTTATGTTGATTGGCGATATCAATGAGTGCATGAATTGTTATGTTCGATCTGGTTAAATGATTTTATAATGATTGCTGATGATTGCTTGATGATTGAATAACTGTTAGTGATCATTAGGATCCTGGATTACGTAACTGTTGTTGTTGATGGATGGACCCAACAAAAACCCCCACCCAACGAAATCCCCATCTCAACGAAAACACCTTGGGGATTTCGGCCCAAGGTGATTTCGACCCAAAGAGATTTCGGCCCAAGGGACTTCGGTCCAAAGGTGATTTCGTCCGAAAAGGGGATTTCGCCATTTATGTGATTTCGGTGTATGTGATTTCATCATGTGTTCTCTGTTACGTTATTAACCATGTTAGGTCTGTAACTCTATTAATTATTAACTCAGTTAAACCCATTAACTCTATTAAACTATGTATGCAACCTTGTTAGAATGTAACTTTGTTAAGTAAGTAGCTCTATTAGTTTACTAACTTGGTTAGTTAATCAACATTGTTAGTTATTATTTCTGTTAAGCATGTTAATCCTGTTAAGTTGGTATGTTAACTTTGTTAATCCTGTTAACTCTGTCAAGTGTGTTATTGGATAAATATATTAGAATAAACTGTGAAAGAAACTGATGTGAAGCATGAATGGCATGAAATTGATTAACTGCTTATACGACATGAGATTAACTGCCAAGCACTTTGTGACATAGATTGTATGTGAGACTTGACCAACATGAACTGACTATGTGTAAATGCATTACCTTAGGCCTTGATTGATTGATTGATTGTTTGCGAGCACATAGTTTAGCATACCGAGCAAACCACGGTGAGTTCACACTTTCTCCAAAGCATGGGATTCCCAGGGGTTGGGAATGGGTTTAAGGAACATGGATTCCTCGTCCTTTCTTGGGTAGGACAGTACTGGTTCAGGAATATAATTCCTCGTACTCATGGACAGTTAACTTTTACTAGACCAAAACTCTATCACGAAGTCCCTCCTTTTTATATCGACTTAATCGCCGGGCCAATGGCGAGCGGGTCATTAGTTAGATAGCGCTATTTAGGTTTGACAAGCCTCACACCGTGCCGTAGAGGACGGGCGTGAACTAATGGATCTGGGCACGTCAATGATGATAGACATTGACAGTTCAGGGCACATAAACATGACTACAGTCAGCAGTCAATATGGTAACGAGTCTAGTAGTACATACATCGGGTAGCCCCCACGGCCGAAAAGCCAGATAACTAAACATGGGGTAGCCCCCACGGCTGGATTGCCAGAGTAAACGGGAATAATCAAAACAAGTTTTCAACTATGGGGTAACCCCCACGGCAGGATGCCAGTTAAAGGAAACTGTTTTCAAAACAACTTAAAACAAACACCCAACTGTGAACTCGCTCAACATTATTGTTGACTCGTTACTACATGCTTTGCCAGTCAATAGGTACTTAGCTGGAGCTTGCATGGGGAAGAGTCGTTGTGGGACATGGATAATTGTGTGCCATGTTAAACATTGAAACATTTGAACTTATATTTGGTTTTGGATTTTAATCGTTATGCTTCCGCTTGCAACTTAAACTATATTTTTTTTGGACACCAATTGTATTGGTTGGATTTTTGTACTTACTTACATGCTTGTTCAATATGATTGGTGGTTGGATCCTGGTCAGTCACGCCTCCAAGCGGTGATATTCCGCAGGTGGATTTTGGGGGTGTGACAAATTGGTATCAGAGCCATTGGTTGTAGTGAACTTGATTTTAATAAGGGAAAAAGTTTTTGTTAAAACCAGAATATAACCTGAACAGTGCTCAACGATCCACAACGACGCTTCGCTCCACGTGCAAGACTCGACATTCTAGGTGATATGAATTATGTTTACATTGCCTACTTGCTAGATTACATAGAACTTTGCTCATGGTATGCTTAGATGAATGTAACAACTATTGATTGAAAACACATGTGTGCTTATTCTCTTCTGTCATCGCACTTTCGCGAACCTCTCTCACTCATGTTTTCCTTTGATATGAAGATCATGAGTGGACGCGTTAACCTAACTCAAGCCCAGTTGGCGGCTTTGATCACTGAACAAGTTACTGCAGCACTCGCAGCTGCCTAGGCAGGAGGTATAACCTGCCATCACAACTTACTCTAGGATCTTTAGATCCTACTCTTGTAAACCAACACTTGTGCTAAATTTTGTTTACTCTTGCGCACACGACAGGTCAACACGCTCAGCCTCCTGTGTGTACTTTCAAGACCTTTATGGACTGTCGTCCCAGTACTTTCAGTGGCACTGAAGGGGCCGTTGGACTCCTCCACTGGTTTGAAAAGCTCGAATCTGTTTTCGAGATGTGTGAATGCCCTGAGGCACACAGGGTGAAGTATGCTACCGGTACTCTCGAGGGTTTAGCGCTCACGTGGTGGAACGCTCAGGTTCAAATGCTGGGGTTGGTTGCTGCTAACGCCACCCCATGGAACAACTTTAAGGAAATGATCAAAGAGGAGTATTGCAATCGTGATGAAATTCACAAACTGGATGTCGAGTTCTTCAACCTCAAGATGACGGGGTTGGAAATTGAAGCATATACGAAAAGATCGAATGAGCTTGCTATTCTGTGTCCTACAATGGTGGATCCTCCCATCAAATGCATTGAACTATACCTTAAGGGCTTAGTGCCAGAGATCCAAAGTCATGTGACTTCGGCTAACCTCGCCACCATTCAGCAAGTTGTTCAATTGGCTCATCGTCTCACTAATCAGGCGGTGGAACAGAACAGGTTACCAAAGCGCATAAGTGCTACAGCTACATCGGATGCTCCTACTGACAACAAACGGAAATGGGATGGAGCTTCAAGCAAGGGTTCGACTTCTGTTCAATCTCAGTCTCAGCAGAGAAGGACTGACGACTACAAGAGCCCTAGTCACCAATCATCTGGTAGTCAAAGTCATGGTGGGTACAAGGGAAATCACTCCAAATGCAATCGCTGTAACCTACACCACAGCGGGCCATGCACCAGGAGTAACTGTCATCAGTGCAACAAGCCAGGTCACGCCGCAAAGGATTGTAGAAGTTTATACCCCGCAAACCAGAATCATCAGCGACAACAAGCCTCACAGAATCAGCGCCAGCAGCAGCAGCAAGTTAACAACAAAGGGTGCTTTCAGTGTGGAGCTGAAGGCCATTTCAAGAGAGATTGTCCCCAACTGAACCGGAACCAGAACAACAACAACAATAACAACAACCAAGGGAATGGAAACAACGGGGGTAACAACGACAATGGTGCAAGGGGTCGTGTGTTTGTTATTGGCCAGGGTGAAGCGAGGAATGATCCCAATGTTGTGACGGGTAAGTTCCTTCTCAACGACTTTTACGTTACTGTCTTATTTGATTTGGGTGCCGATACTAGCTACGTGTCTTTAAAAGTTAGCCAAATGCTTAAGCGTACCCCAACTCTTTTGAACACCAGACACACTGTAGAGCTAGCTAATGGTAAAAGTTTAGAGGTCACGCATATAGTCAAGGGTTGTAATCTTGTTCTTGTTGGTCACACTTTCTCTATCAACCTCCTTCCTATCGTTTTGGGTAGTTTCGACGTTGTCATTGGGATGGACTGGTTATCTCAATACCAAGCAGAGATTCTTTGCAACGAAAAGATTGTCCGTATTCCTCGTTCAGATGATGAACCTCTTATGATTCGTGGCGACAAGAGTGGTGCTGTTGTGAGCATCATCTCCTTCCTTAAGGCCCAGAAGTGTTTACGAAAGGGCCACACTGCTATTTTATGCTCTCGTTACGGACACCTCGAAGAAAGAGAAGAAGATAGAAGATTTTCCGATCGTACGTGACTATCCCGAGGTATTCCCTGAGGAATTACCTGGCCTTCCGCCTCATAGACAAGTCGAGTTTCAAATCGAGCTAGCTCCTGGAGCAGCACCTATAGCTCGTGCACCTTATCTCCTAGCTCCATCAGAATTGGAAGAACTGTCCACGCAACTACAAGAAATTTTGAATAAGGGTTTTATTCGTCCTAGCTCTTCACCATTGGGAGCTCCAGTGCTATTCGTGAAGAAGAAAGACGGTACCTTCAGGATGTGTATCGACTATCGGGAACTCAACATGGTGACTGTGAAGAATCGCTATCCTCTTCCACGTATTGATGACCTATTCGACCAGCTGCAAGGGTCGAGCTTCTATTCAAAGATTGACTTGAGATTGGGATATCATCAACTGAGAGTCCGGGACGAGGACGTCTCGAAAACAGCATTCAGAACACGCTATGGCCATTACGAGTTTCTGGTCATGCCATTCGGATTAACAAATGCACCGGCAGTCTTCATGGACCTTATGAACAGAGTGTGAAAACCTTATCTTGACAAGTTCGTTATTGTTTTCATCGACGACATCCTGATCTATTCTAAGAGTCAGGAGGAACACGAGCAGCATCTACAACTTATTTTGGAACTCCTTCGAACAGAACAGCTTTACGCAAAGTTCTCGAAATGCGACTTCTGGCTTCGTGAAGTCCATTTCCTAGGCCATGTGGTAAACAAGGATGGGATTCACGTTGATCCATCCAAGGTAGATTCGATTAAGAACTGGCCTGCACCTCGTACACCAACGGAAATTCGTCAATTCTTGGGTTTGGCAGGTTACTACAGGAGGTTCATTAAGGATTTTTCCAAGATTGCACAGCCTCTCACCTCACTAACGCAGAAAGGCGTTGTTTATCGATGGGGAAATGCACAGGAACTAGCATTTCAGCACTTAAAGGATAGACTTTGCAGTGCACCTATCCTTTCATTTCCAGAGGGCATAGACGACTTTGTGGTTTACTGCGACGCATCAATTCAGGGTCTTGGTTGTGTATTGATGCAACGGGATAAAGTTATAGCCTACGCCTCACGCCAACTTAAAGTTCATGCAAGGAACTACACTACACACGATTTAGAGCTGGGAGCTGTTGTTTTTGCACTTAAGATATGGAGACACTACCTGTACGGTACCAAGTGCGCTATCTACACAGATCACAGGAGTCTCAAGCATATCTTCAAATAGAAGGGACTGAATATGCGACAACGAAGATGGGTCGAGCTACTGAATGACTACGAATGCCCGATCAGGTACCACCCAGGCAAAGCCAATGTTGTGGCTGACGCCCTCAGTCGAAAGGACACTACGCCTAAGCGCATACGAGCTTTACAACTCACTATTCAATCTAGTCTTCCTGCACAGATACGAGACGCTCAGGTAGAAGCATTAAAACCAAAAAACATCAGGGCCGAAGCCTTACGCGGCTCAAGGCAACGATTAGAACAAAAGGAAGACGGTGCTTACTATGTAACATGACGCATTTGGGTCCCACACTATGGCAACCTACGAGAGCTTGTGATGGATGAGGCACACAAGTCTCGCTACTCAGTACATCCTGGTTCGGATAAGATGTACCACGACCTCAGAACTACATACTGGTGGCCTAGCATGAAGGCCCACATAGCAACTTACGTCAGCAAGTGTTTGACTTGTGCGAGAGTCAAAGTCGAATACCAGAAACCTTCAGGCCTACTCCAACAACCTGAGATACCACAATGGAAATGGGAACAAATTTCCATGGATTTTGTTACTGGCCTGCCTAGATCTCAGCGTGGTAACGATACTATTTGGGTGATCGTGGATCGACTCACAAAGTCTGCACACTTCTTGGCTATCAAGGAAACGGATAAGTTCTCCACTCTAGCAGACGTATACCTTAAGGAAGTTGTCTCGAGGCACGGGGTGCCCACCTCTATTATCTCGGATCGTGATGCACGTTTTACTTCAGAACTGTGGCAAGCAATGCACAAGTCCTTTGGCTCACGTTTAGATATGAGCACATCTTATCACCCGCAAACGGATGGGCAGTCTGAACGCACCATCCAGACCCTTGAAGACATGCTTAGAGCATGTGTAATTGACTTTGGCAACGGTTGGGAAAAGCATCTGCCACTTGTGGAATTTTCGTACAATAACAGCTACCACACCAGCATTAAAGCTGCTCCGTTTGAGGCATTGTACGGGCGTAAATGCCGATCACCTCTTTGTTGGGCAGAGGTGGGGGATAGTCAGATAACTGGCCCAGAACTTGTGGTAGACACAACAGAAAGAATTGCTCAAATACGACAACGAATGGCGGCAGCTCGTGACCGTCAGAAAAGCTACGCTGATAAGGGCAGGAAACCACTCGAGCTCCAGGTTGGGGAGCGAGTGCTACTCAAAGTTTCACCCTGGAAGGGTGTGGTTCGTTTTGGTAAACGAGGCAAGCTTAACCCACGATACGTCGGACCTTTTGAAATCATCGAGAAAATAGGCAAGGTGGCCTACAAACTGAACCTACCAACAGAACTCAGTGCAGTTAACAACGTTTTCCACGTGTCGAATCTGAAGAAGTGTTTGTCAGATGAGACCCTCATAGTTCCTTTGAAGGAGCTCACTATCGACGAGCAGTTACGATTCGTCGAGGAACCAGTTGAAATCACGGACCGGGATGTTAAGGTCCTCAAGCGTACTAGAATTCCTCTCGTTCGAGTTTGTTGGAACTCACGTCGTGGCCCAGAGTTCACCTGGGAACGCGAAGATCAGATGAAACAAAAGTATCCCCAACTATTCGCAAACAGTACAACCACTACTGAGGCTGAAGCTTCGGAATTTCGGGACGAAATTCCAGATCAACGAGGGAAGGATGTGACACCCCAGGAAAACCAGGAAAACCATGCAACTTAACTAGCTTCCTCAGTGAGTACGTACCAAATTTCGGGACGAAATTTCTTTCAACTTGGGGATAATGTGACAACTCGAGCTTCCAAGATTTCCATCTTCGCATTAATGGCGCGTTAATTGTTTAATTTGTTTGTTACACGACCTGTTTGTTTCACAACTGGACACGTTTGAAATATATTAAATCGTATTGTGGTTGGTATGTTATACATGATGGGTGTTAAGTGTTATATATATATATATATATACTTATGTGATTATTTGTGTATGGTTAAAATATGGTGGTGCTAAGTTATGCTTTATAAACAAAACAATAGATGGATGCCTAGCCGAAAACCCCCAACCAAAAACACCCAATGTCCGAAAACACTTTAGTGTTTTTGTCCATTGCTTACTGCCGAAAACCGAATGGGCTTTAGGCCCAGTAGTGGACCAGTTAAATATTATTCCAATCCTTTATGCGAGAACCTTTATTCGTTAAAACCCTAATCACATCTCCCACTCTCTCTCGTTTTCCTTTGAACCCGATGGCTGCCCTTCTCCCATTCGAAGTTTGAATCTCGGATTTGATCCTTCTTGATTCGGTTAGTGTTTTCCACATTTAAGATAACTTCAGTCCAGTTAGATGTTCATGATGTTCTGAGTTTGAATATACATGGTTGGATCAGTTATATATTTGTATGCGAAACATGAGATGATTGAATAATGTATGTTTCAGTCCGTTACATAACTATATGCGAAACATGATGTTGATCTAGGACTTTAGGGTTGCTTGTGGTTGAATGATTAATTTTGAATGTTATGAATGTGATCAGGATCTGAAAACATATTAATTCGCTAATATTGTTCGATTGTGAGATGTGTTAATCGACTGGTTGAATGATTAAACTAGGTTTCATGACAAATGTAAAGTGTTGTGATGCTACTGTTATGTTGATTGGTGATATCAATGAGTGCATGAATTGTTATGTTCGATCTGGTTAAATGATTTTATAATGATTGCTGATGATTGCTTGATGATTGAATAACTGTTAGTGATCATTAGGATCCTGGATTACGTAACTGTTGTTGTTGATGGATGGACCCGACGAAAACCTGTAGGATCGAATTGCGACCTGAATGAGTCGTTCGGAAGAGCTCAAATCCGTTTCAGAGGCGGAAACAAAGAAACGGATGTGAAAACAGCTTGATTTACACTTTAAACCTCTTGTATATTGATTTAACAACTATTACATTCAAGAGAAATACCGGCAGCACTTCGGTATCAAATCTGAAAAACTTTACAAATGAATAGACAACACACCTATATATAGTGCTACCTGTTTCGCTTGAAACCTGACAACATTAATTCAAGCGAAACCTACTTAATCTATTCAAGCGAAACTTCCTGAATTGACTAGTTTCAAGCAAAAGCTTCAATTTCTGTTTTGTCTACTTGTGTGATGATGCAATTGATGATATCATATTGTGATGTCATCATTCAATATGATGATATCACTCTAGTTAAGATCTGCAACGAACCCGAGACTCGATATAAGACGAAGACGACAGATGTATGCACCAACAGACTCCCCCTCAGATGTTGACGAGTCTTAAGTGTCGAGTCTTCACAATCTTCAGTCTTTATCAGTCTGAACATTCTCTGAAATATTTCACAGTGTAAGCATCCTCAAACTTTATCTCCTTCTCCTCTTCAGCATCAACAAACTCTCCACGAACAATCTCTACTCGGATATCTTCAGACTCCCCCTTTCGATATGCTGGGATCGCAGTCTGGCATGTTGAAATCACAAAGTCCTCAGGTATCGGAACCTGGCTCTCTTTCAACTATCCAAGATCAACTAGCTTTTATCCTCCACATTCTCGACCCAAAAATAAATTTTCTGATGAAAACTTGTAAAACAATCTCACCATCTAATGAATCACTTGCAGGAGTTATACAATTAAAGAATGATTTTTCAATGTAAATCTTTTGATGAACCACTTGAAGATATATAATTTTTATTTTCAAAACAACACACTCTCCCAAACCATCTGTTCATCATGTCTAGCACTCGGAATTTTGAAAATTAGCCCTCCAACACCAGTTGTCGAAAATCTTTTTGAAATTTACAAAATTTATGCTAAAACACACTGAAAATCTTTTTGGATTTTTTCAAAGTAATGAAATGCAGAGAAGAAATATTTACAAACACTATTTTTGTGAGTTTGCGTAAGAGGATCATATCAGTTTCTGAGACAAATCACCAACACCATTAAGCTTTAAACATTTTAAGTTCTAAATGATTCACTTAGATTGTTAGTATACTGATCCACTTAAATTTTCACACAAAGTTCAACTATTTCGAGATATGGATTAATGTCTTAAGCACTTAAACTCAATCGTGTGTCCCACCTCAGAATATACTCCCGTATCTAGATCCCAATATTCAGTCTTACATGTGAGTATACCACAGATGATATCTGTAAAGGGGTTAAATTGCGAGGGCCGTGAGAGCTCAGGTCGATACTTCCGTATACGCAGAGAGATGACGACTTCGACTTTTGGTGTGTCCCATTTAGAGGATCTTTTGTTACAACAGCAATGACTATCAATTTTATTGTTTCATCAATTTGCTGAGGGCGGCGCTATTTTTCAAGCAAGCGGAAAGTATTCTCCGGGGACTAGGCCATTGCTTCCGCAAAATCAGAAGTCCCGGGATAATACCCCAGATATCACTGAGTATAAAGACCTAGTATCTCAAAAAGAGGGACCTTTCAAACAAGATTTCGGGGGTTACCCATATATCCGAGAGATGTTTCCCCACGATATAAGCAAGTTTGAAATTTAGGTTTATATCTCGTTACAATCTACTAAATGTGTAAAAACCTACTGACACATCATCAGTGAGACCATTTATCACATTTTAAACTTTCCATTTCTTTAGCATGTTGTGATAGTCCACTGATGTACTATCATTTCCTCTTTTTGACAACAAAACTCATTTTTGATTTTATCATGTTTTTGTCTTTTTCAAAATTTTCAAATGTTTTTGGATTTTCAGAAATTTCTTACTCCCCCTAAAATGCAAACACATTTTAGGAAATTTGAAAATAAACTGTACAATAAAGTGACAACTGATATCAAATCACTTCAAATAGGCATCCACTTGGCATAAACAATCAGAACTCCCCCTCACAACAAACTATTTTCCCATTGATTTCAAAACACTTAAGTTTGTTTTAATCAAATGGTTTTTCCAGAAAATAAGTTTGATTTTACCACTTGTAAAGTTGGGGTTTGGTTCATCACACTGTCCTTCAAATACCACAAGAATGTATAGGCTAATCAAGTTCAAACTAATGACCTTGATTAACCACTTGTAGGAAAATGCAAGTACAACTTAATGTCCTTGATTTTACCACTTGAAAGTGTAAATCTTCTTCAACCACTTGTAGATTTTCCTACCAATCATGCCATATGTAGAAAACTAACAATTTAAATGATATCACCTGTACTTTACCATTTGTACCACTTGTAAAATTACCAACCAAGAAAGATAGATGCCGATTCCTGCTCCACTCTTACCAACCTGGGAGCTCCGGCAAGTCCAGAGACTTACTGTTCATAATATGTACCATCCCAGTCACAAACCAGGGATGGTTCAACTTTATCTTTCTGCATCTTTTTCTCATAAAACTCCTTAACTCCTTTGACTTTCCTGTCAATCATTTTTCCAAAAATATGATGAACTTTGGAATTAAAAACTTTTTCAACATCGAAAACCTTTTTGTCGTCATAAAATTGGTTTGAAATCTCAACTTTACCAATTTTCTTTTTATAATTTTCAGTCCGAAGTGATGGAAAATTTTCATCATCCACAGTCAGAACTGATTTTTCTCCTTTTACCTCAACCTGTGGCTCTTCTGACTTTGTGGAATCAGATTCATCGCCAGAAGATAGCTCCTCTGATTTTGATGAATCAGAATCATTGCTAGAACTATCAACTGATTTCTTAACAACCCATTTCTGAGTGTCAAGATTTGCTTTCTTCTTGTAAAATCTGTTTGAACTTTCACCAATCTCAAAAATTGAGTTTTTGAAAAGTTTGGTTCTGTCAATTGGTGGTTCAAACTCAATTTCTTTATCTTTCAGTTTACGAGAAACTCCCTGTTTTGATTGTATTGCCTTGAAACAATTCTTGGCAATATGTCCAACAGTGTTGCATTGGAAACAGGTTCTCGTATCTTTCTTCTTCTCAGCCATCTTCTTCATGTCATCTTGCTTCTTTGCAAGGAACTCACTGTTTGACTGCCTCCAGAATTCTTTCTTTTCTTCCTCTTCTGAGCTAGTTCCTGAAACAAATGTCATTTTTGCTTTAAAATCACGAACATATTTTTCCTTTTTCTGTTTGAGTAAAACCAAGACCTTTCTTTTTGAAATTACGGTTAGGGTTTGGTTTCTTGTGAAAACTAGAATCAGAACTGTAACCTTTTTTCTTGTTTAATCTTTGTTGTACTCTTGAGGTGTATTTTTTAGGTTTATCATTAAGATTTAAATCTTTTATTTCAGAAATGTTAATTTCTGTAAGTTTGAAAACCTTTTTTTATCATCTTAGTTTTAACACCTCTTATTGGAAATTCCTCATCAGAATATAATTTGTCAGAATCATTCAAAGTATATGCAACTTTAAACGTTCCATAATCCAAATTAGATTTTGATAACAGGAATTCTTTGTTGTAAACCCTTTTAACTGAAGATTTTGAACTGTTGATTGTCGAACTTGAACTTTCAGAACCAGACTTTGACTCTGACTCTGACTTTGACTCTGAGTTTGAATCCAACTTTGACTCCTCTATATCATCTTTATCCAACACCTGATCGACAACTTTCTTTATTAACTCGGACTCATGATCAGTGTCAGACGATGTAAAAGTCACATCAATATTTTCTGGCAAATTGACTGACGACTCCGACTCCCATTGTAAGTTTGTAGCCTTTTGGACTCTTTCAGAATTTGGATTTCTAGGCAAATATCCATTTTCCAGTGGGGGTGGACACTTGTTGAAACTGACACCTTGTTTCTTACCAGAATTTTTCTTGTCAGTCTTTTTCTTTGTGTTACTTTTCTTTTCAGTCTTCTCTTCTGGAGTCCTTTGTTCATAAATTTTTTCAGCATTCTTTTCTTCAGTTACTTCATCTTCTTCAAATGCCTTCATGCCTTCAACAGTTGGATAAATCCTGTCAATGACATAAGAAGTACATGAGTAACTTTTCAACAAACGATTTACTCTCTCGGTCTCAATTCTTTGCAACTCCAGCTTCTGTTCAAGAACAGCACACTTCTCAATGTAGTTGTTAACAACTTTTTGCTTCGTCATAAAAGCACCCTGAAGTGTCTTCATTGCTGTAGCTTGTTCTTCACTTGTTTGATTATACTGGTTCATAGCTTTGTTCAACACATCATAAGATTCCTTCAAACTGTTCAAGTTGTAAATCAATGTGTTGTTCTGCTTCTTTATAGCTTCACAGTTTTCACACTTAACCGGAATCTTTTTAGCATCAACTTCTTCATCAACTTTGAACTTTGGAACTTCAACCTTTACTTTCCTTTTTATCACTGGAACTTCCTCGTCATCACTGCTCACTGGTGTCTTTACCTTTTTCTTCTTCTTTTGAACCTTTTCATCTTCACTATCACTTTCTGCAATCAGTTTCATATCAGCATCGATTTTTCTCGCCCAATACTCACGATCATCATCTGTGACACCTGGGTCACTGCGACCATCAAAAAAATACCAAACCAATGAAATATTGTATTTCATACTTCGGATTTGTACAAATATGTGTATCATTTGCACATATCAATTTTCGTTCGATTCCGGGCTCTAAATCGCTTTTTGGAAGATTATACGCGCACTGATGCGTAAATATAACCAGTTTAATGCAACGAACACTCCGGAATAGTGAAATAGGCTTAACATACCTTAAATAACCTTTACATAACTTAGAAATAAGTTTTGAAGGCTTTGGTATGTCAAAAACAAGTTAATTCACTTACAGGGACTAAACTTGACAAACTGCGAAAGTATGCCAATTTGAACTATAACGAACATTCTGGAACATGACCATAAGTTAAACACACCTTAAATATCCTTTATATAGCTGAGAAATAGGCTTTGAGGGGTTCGGTGTGCTAAAATAAACTTTTGGGTCATTTAGGGACTAAAAGCGTCAAAAAGTGCACAAGTTTGCACTTTCGCGCATAACTTACGTTCTGAATACATCCGGACATCCAAAAATTTATGTAAGCACTAAAATATTTTGTTTTAGTGTTTTGCATAAGAAAAATCCATTCGTCACGCAATTTAGATCGTTCTTCGCGCTTATGCGCATTCCGGTCGTAATTAAGCGAACATCGCGATCGTACGACCAAACGAACTGACATCCGGCATATTTTTGAGCATGTTTCATGCCCACAATGTTTAGGAATCCTTGTGGAGCCTTGAAAATGATTTAACGAGCCTTAAACATGTCGGAAATGGCCTTAATACGCAACGGGGACTGAAAGGTGAACATTAGAAAGTGTTTGCTGATCAGGGGGACCCTAGCGTGACACCTAGCCCCCTTGGCGTCACACTAGGCCTCTTCTGATCAGCAAAAGCCATTTTAAACACATATTAACAACCCTTGACCCCTCCAAAGGCCAAGTTCCACATGTTAATCTCTTATGGTGGCCAAAATCAGTTACCACAACATTCCAACAAGTGTAGGGATGTGATCATTCCCTCTTCTCCGAGAAACGATCCTAACGGTGAACCGAAAACTATAAATACCCCCCTCCACCCTTCACTTTTCCTCACAAGAATCTGATCTAATGTGCTCTAAGTTGAAACCTTTGTTTCATACCTGAGCTATTTTGATCTAGATTAGCATTCGGGGACCCTTTGTAAGTGTTCCTTCGTTCTTTTATTGCTTTTCGAGTCCGAAAGTCAAACTTTGTTTGACTTTCTGCATTGACCAGTTTATGGTCAATGCGAAGTTCGTTTGAACTTCGCAACATGAGCGTAATCACGATGGTTATAGTCCCTTGTGACTATGCCTACTGATTACCACGTTGTCTAGGGTCGTAAGGGTAAGCGATCTGATAAATCTCTTATAACTTCGAACCCGACCCATTTGGTCGATCATTAGGATCCGACCAAACACATTAGGTGACCATTGCATATAGGGAATAACCTTCCGAGGTTATACCTTATGGTCACGGCGTTTAGTTAGTTGTATGATAGGTAGTTTATATGCCTTAGGTAAATTACCAAAATGCCCTTTTTACGCCAAAATTCATTTTAAGCATATGTAACATAACTTTTGATATCTAAACTGATTTGGTAACAATATTAGACATGTTAAGGCATATTTTACTTGTCATAGGACTAGTTAGGCGTTCTGAACGCGTTTTACGCACGACGCGTTAAAGTAGCATAAGCTACCTAAACGGGCCGTAATGGGTCGTAAGCACTTAGGTTAGGTTTCATTGTAGTATGTAGGCCTTGTTAAACCATATTACATGAGTTCCCCTACTCATTTGGTTTACGAGCCTCATTCTATCTGATCTTCCGATTATAGGTCCGGTTTATTAATGTAGTTACCTATATTAGGTACCGTTTGATATCCGTGGTCTCTAGCATTGTTTGGTTGTTACTCAAGGACTACTAAGCAATCTCAAGTGAGTACATAGACCCCTCTTTTACTGTTTTCCAAACATTTTGGGGTGAAACACATGTGCCTACTTGTTACTTTCATGCTTTCCTGTTTTCACATCATATACTTGCTATGTTCCTTAGTACATTTATAGTACATGATTTCATTGTGTTTTATACTATGTATGCCCATTGTGTGCGTACTTAGTACATTATTTTACATTACATTCTACGCTATGTATGCCCATTGTGTGCGTACTTAGTACATTATTTTACATTACATTCTATGTTATGTATACCCATTGTGTGCGTACTTAGTACATTATTTTACATTACATTCTATGCTATGTATGCCCATTGTGTGCGTACTTAGTACATTATTTTACATTACATTCTATGCTATGTATGCCCATTGTGTGCGTACTTAGTACATTATTTTATTCATCACATGCTTACATTTTGGTATGACATTTGGTTTGTTTAAATGAGACAATGTACATTCATTAACACCGATCATGCCGCTCGGTAGTAGGTAGTGGTACCATAGGACTTGACAAATCCCATTCCTGTAATCTCGGGTTTGTTTGGATGGAAGGAATGACCGAATCCGAATACATTTTTTTTGATAACCTTTACTAAAAGGGTTATCCGACTGTCGCAAGGCTTGGATGTATGAATTTTCACAATACCGCATAGATGTTTATATCAGTATAGCATGCATTTATTACACAAAACATAACTTTGATTTAAACCATGTTTTACTTCAATACCTTGTTTTTGTGCATCTTACATATGGTTTAGTTGATATATTTCACTACCATACATAATTTATGTTTTTGTGCATCATACATATGGTTTAGTTTACATTTTGACATATACATACACAATTTATGATTTACATTAAACATAGACATTAGACATGGTTTTCACATAAACATCTTGACATTTGATTATACATAAACATTTTACTTTGGTGGTTTGGTTTGAGTAAGTGATTTAAGTAACGAGGCGTGTGTAATATGATACAAGCATGGTGGATACGCCACTGGTACTTCCTATATATAAGTGTTTGTATGGTATTACATATCGTAGCGTTATTTGAATCATTTCAATATGAGACATATAACATTTTATACAAATAACATACTTTTCACAAGACATTGTTTCCCAAACAACTTATCTTATACAAACTCATTTTACTTGGTTATTCATTTAACCATACATTATTCTCTTATTTATACATATCATCTGAACTTATTGTTTTTCAAACGATTTACAAAACAAATCAATTTACAAGGTTCATGACTGACTTTTGCTAAACAACTATTTTCTAAACTTACAAGTCATGAATCCTATTTTCACAAAACCTATGTATCTCACAGGCATTTTTATGCTGACGTACCTATTTTCACATGTGTTTCAGGATATGAAGCATAGGATTTATCAAGATACACTTAGGCGGACTTGGGCCTTAGTGACAATAAAAGATGCAAGACTAGTTATTTATGTTACGTTTCTTTGATTTGTCAAGACATTGTAACTCTTTTATTTAATAAAACAATATTTCGATTTCCATGTCACACTAGGAATCCATCTCGTGGATTTCATTTGGAACAGAAAAGTTGGTATCAGAGCTCATGGTTATAGGGAATTAGGTTATTAGTAATACTTTGACCTAGTCTATAACCTTCCTAGGACCCTAACGCGAGTTTAGTTGCGTTTAGTCTTAAAACAATACCGTCACCTATCCTTAGGCGACGACCACAACAAGAACACAAATTTCAAAACCGCTTTGAAAACTAATCATTTGTTCTAGGATGATTAATTACTAGGTTTTGAACCCTCAGTTACATGGTTTTGAACCCTCAGTTACAAGGTTTTGAACCCTCGGTTATAAGGTTTTGAACCCTCAGTTATAAGGTTTTGAACCCTCAGTTATAAGGTTTTGAACCCCTTTGAATTTTCAAAATCTCGTCAAAGTTTGGGTCTTATAATGTGAACACGTGCAAACTGGAAGAGTAAATGACTGTACCCTGAGTTTTCTGTCGAAGGCTAGAGTGTTCGTACAAATCCGCAGTATCGGACCAGTCACTCTTACCTGGGAACTCTTGGGGTGAGTGTTCACTTATAGGCGAGCATGTCTTCAGTGATACATTAATATGACCCGTTTACTTTGATTTGTCACCGTCTCATTTGTTTGCCTTAGGTAACAAACAAATGATCGCAATTTTTATGCATTGCCATCATGTTTTGATTATCTGATAACCTTTCACTTGTTTCTTCCTATATCTTTCATTTTCTTTTAGAATGTCTCTTCCTCTCAGCAACGGTCAAATGTCCGAGCGAACAGCCAAATTTGCCCAGCAAATAGGCGAAGTGATTCTGAATACTGTGGATTTAGGCATTGCCATGTATCGTCTCCAGAATGAAGCCACTCAAGAGTCACCAAAGGAGGCAGAGGCCAAGCCTTCACCTAAACCAAAGAAACGTAAAGCTCCAAAGAATCCCGCAGCGGTTGCACCAAAACAGGCAAGACCTAGCCAAATGACAGCACCACCAGCCAAGAAACCAATCAAGGAATCAAAGACCATGGATGAACAGACTGGGTCCCCTAAGAAGTCAAAGAAGCGAAAGGCTTCTCAGAACTTCGCCGTGGTCACTCACAATGGTCAAGTCATCCCTAATCAATCAGCTCAACCCCCTGCTAGGAAGCCATACAATGGAACTGCACCCTTGTGCAAACAATGTAGCCTTCATCAGCAGGCTAGTGTGAAGTGCCGCAAATGCCAAATTTGTGGACTTATAGGTCATATGGCAAGGGTTTGCCCAACTACAGCAGTACCAAATCAAACAGGACCCATCCGGGTGGCAACACCACCTGCTAAGAAGCAATACAAGAGAACGGCACCAATATGCGACAAATGTAATGGGCATCACCAAGCTCACTTACCGTGTCGTCTGTGTGCATCATGTGTGCGAGTTGGTCACCTGGCAAGTGCTTGTCGATGTAACCCGAACCAAGGTGGTCCAAATCAACCACCAGCCGACTCTACTCAAGCTCGTTTCTCACAAGGGTCTTGCTATAATTGTGGCGAGATGGGCCATTTCCTAAGGGATTGCCCAAAGTTTGCTAATGCAAATCCAACCCACGGATGAGCAGTTGGCTGACTAGAAGGTGTTGCTGTCTTATGCTTTTGTTCTTCTATTTTCTTGTAATGTGAAACAGTCTGTTTTGTTTATAAATAAATTATTGTTCACAATTCAGATATACGAATGTAGTTACATGTGTGTATGACTTTTCCTATGATACCTACATCAAGGAACTATATTCCTTGCAAACTACTCTTGCGAATTTTCCCATTCTTGCGTTTGCTCATGATTCCCTTGGAAAAATTCTAAGTACTCGTTTCACTCTAAGAAACAAAGTACAGAAGATAAAGTGACATTATGAGTAATCGTGCTTTTGCACATCTGTACCTTTGAATCCTTGGTTAGATAACCAAGGATATTTTCAAATCTCATACCCATTACGTTTTGATTTTTCAACATACACAGTACAAGTACTTCAAAAACAATCTTCATGATCTCAAAACATTTCATATAGTTTGAAAACAATTTTTTTTAAATGCATTGTCTATGTTATTTCAAAAACATTGGCTATGTTTTCAAAAACAACCTTCATAATTTCAAAATGTTTCATATAGTCTGAAGACAATATTAACACAGTACATTTTCTTATCAAGTGCACGATTTCAAAAGCATCATTCATGTTTTCAAAAACCTTATACATAATTTCAAAATTCATCTCGCATGATTTTTTTAAAAACATTTTTATAAATATACCTACCTAATACACCTACTTTATGATTTCAAAGGTATTATATATAAGGTTTCAAAAACATTGAACACATTTTTTTAAGAACCCCATGCATAGTTTTCAAAAATATTTTCTTCATACATTGACTTAACTTTCAGATTCTGCTTCATATGTCGCCTTAACATATCTAGCATCTCAACTTCATAAGCATTTTTACTTCATGTTTTGACTTAAGCACATCCAGTGCAAGGTTTCAAAACATCTTCAACTTCTAAAATCCATATGGGATCTTTTTATCTTCACATTTAGACCCTTGTGGATGATTATCATTCAAATCAGAGTCCTTGATTGGATTCCTTATGTACCTAAATTCGAACATTTCGGTTCTTTATAATCGAAATCGAATTTTTCTTTTAAAAAAAATCTTTCTATCTTTATAGTTAGATTCTTGATAATGTTTAAAGTACCAAATGAAATCCACGAGATGGATTCCTAGTGTGCTTTAAATACTTATACTCCGTTAGCAAAACAAATTAACAAATTAAAGATCTAGATAAACAATCTTTGTGGTTATATGACTATGTGCTTATGCATCTTGTGTTTTCTTTTATGCATTTTGTGTTTTTTTATACTCTGGGTATTCGTTATCCAAATCCTCGTAGAATCTTTCATATCTTCATATGAGGGATTCGTAGTAGGATATTCAAAAAGGTACTACCTTAAATCCTTAGTGGGCTTCTATGTAATAGTTAAGACCCTTGGATTATATAGTACTACTCCATGATTCTTAAGAGACCCTTTTAGGGGTCTAGTAAAAAAGATTGACTTAGAAATCTGGTTAAGAATGACATGTGATGATATAAGCTGAAAAGACTCCTTGGTTGTCTATTAAAATCATTTATTGATTTAATAAAAGGGACCCTTTGGTGGTCTAGTCACACTCATCACAGGTTTGTTCATTTGGTTTCTCCTACACATTATAAAATAGACTGTGTGAACTATGCAAGGAATTATCTAATTATGGACGCGTACATAATTATGAAATTCAGTGCACGGAGACCACAATAAGATTTATTATATGTAAGAACCGATAGTGGCAACAATAACGAAATGTGAACAATGTACAGGAGGTATGGTGGACGCACCAATGACGCTTAATATACTTGTATATAAGTATCCCTCTTACATTGCAAGCATGATGTTATTAAAGATACTAGAAGTTCAGAACCCTAACCAATGTTGTTCTATCTTTTCAACTTCATGTTTTAAACTCTCACAAGTTTCCTCTGAATAAATTTCGGGACGAAATTTCCTAAAGTAGGGGAGACTGTGACACCTGGGTCACTGCGACCATCAAACAAATACCAAACCAATGAAATATTGTATTTCATACTTGGGATTTGTACAAATATGTGTATCATTTGCACATATCAATTCTCGTTCGATTCCGGGCTCTAAATCGCTTTCTAGAAGGTTATACGCGCACTGATGCGTAAATATAACCAGTTTAATGAAACGAACACTCCGGAATAGTGAAATAGGCTTAACATACCTTAAATAACCTTTACATAACTTAGAAATAAGTTTTGAAGGCTTTGGTATGTCAAAAACAAGTTAATTCGCTTACAGGGACTAAACTTGACAAACTGCGAAAGTATGCCAATTTGAACTATAACGAACATTCCGGAACATGACCATAAGTTAAACACACCTTAAATATCCTTTATATAGCTTAGATATAGGCTTTGAGGGGTTCAGTGTGCTAAAATAAACTTTTGTGTCATTCAGGGACTAAAAGCGTCAAAAAGTGCACAAGTTTGCACTTTCGCGCATAACTTACGTTCTGAATACATCCGGACATCCAAAAATTTATGTAAGAACTAAAATATTTTGTTTTAGTGTTTGGCATAATAAAAATCCATTCGTCACGCAATTTAGATCGTTCTTCGCGCTTATGCGCATTCCGGTCATAATTAAGCGAACATCGCGATCGTACGACCAAACGAACTGACATCCGGCATATTTTTTAGCATGTTTCATGCCCACAATGTTTAGGCATCCTTTTGGAGCCTTGAAAATGATTTAACGAGCCTTAAACATGTCGGAAATGGCCTTAATACGCAACGGGGACTGAAAGGTGAACATTAGAAAGTGTTTGCTGATCAGGGGGACCCTAGCGTGACACCTAGCCCCCTTGGCGTCACGCTAGGCCTCTTCTGATCAGAAAAAGCCATTTTAAACACATATTAACAACCCTTGACCCCTCCAAAGGCCAAGTGCCACATGTTAATCTCTTATGGTGGCAAAAATCAGTTACCACAACATTCCAACAAGTGTAGGGATGTGATCATTCCCTCTTCTCCAAGAAACGATCCTAACGGTGAACCGAAAACTATAAATACCCACCTCCACCCTTCACTTTTCCTCACAAGAATCTGATCTAATGTGCTCTAATTTGAAACCTTTGTTTCATACCTGAGCTATTTTGATCTAGATTAGCATTCGGGGACCCTTTTTAAGTGTTCCTTCGTTCTTTTATTGTTTTTCGAGTCCTAAAGTCAAACTTTGTTTGACTTTCTGCATTGACCAGTTTATGGTCAATGCGAAGTTCGTTTGAACTTCGCAACGTGAGCATAATCACGATGGTTATAGTCCCTTGTGACTATGCCTACTGATTACCACGTTGTCTAGGGTCGTAAGGGTAAGCGATCTGATAAATCGCTTATACCTTCGAACCCGACCCATTTGGTCGATCATTAGGATCCTTCCAAACACATTAGGTGACCATAGCATATAGGGAATAACCTTCCGAGGTTATACCTTATGGTCACGGCGTTTAGTTAGTTGTATGATAGGTAGTTTATATGCCTTAGGTAAATTACCAAAATGCCCTTTTTACGCCAAAATTCATTTTAAGCATATGTAACATAACTTTTGATATCTAAACTGATTTGGTAACAATATTAGACATGTTAAGGAATATTTTACTTGTCATAGGACTAGTTAGGCGTTCCGAACGCGTTTTACGCGAACAACGCGTTAAAGTAGCATAAGCTACCTAAACGGGTCGTAATGGGTCGTAAGCACTTAGGTTAGGTTTCATTGTAGTATGTAGGCCTTGTTAAACCATATTACATGAGTTCCCCTACTCGTTTGGTTTACGAGCCTCATTCTATCCGATCTTCCGATTATAGGTCCGGTTTATTAATGTAGTTACCTATATTAGGTACCGTTTGATATCCGTGGTCTCTAGCATTGTTTGGTTGTTACTCAAGGACTACTAAGCAATCTCAAGTGAGTACATAGACCCCTCTTTTACTGTTTTCCAAACATTTTGGGGTGAAACACATGTGCCTACTTGTTACTTTCATGCTTTCCTGTTTTCACATCATATACTTGCTATGTTCATTAGTACATTTATAGTACATGATTTCATTGTGTTTTATGCTATGTATGCCCATTGTGTGCGTACTTAGTACATTATTTTACATTACATTACATTCTATGCTATGTATGCCCATTGTGTGCGTACTTAGTACATTATTTTACATTACATTCTATATTATGTATACCCATTGTGTGCGTACTTAGTACATTATTTTACATTACATTCTATGCTATGTATGCCCATTGTGTGCGTACTTAGTACATTATTTTACATTACATTCTATGCTATGTATGCCCATTGTGTGCATACTTAGTACATTATTTTATTCATCACATGCTTACATTTAGTACTTAGAGAATGTACATTCATTAACACCGATCATGCCGCTCGGTAGTAGGTAGTGGTACCATAGGACTTGACAAATCCCATTCCTGTAATCTCGGGTTTGTTTGGATGGAAGGAATGACCGAATCCGAATACTTTTTGTTTTATAACCTTTACTAAAAGGGTTATCCGACTGTCGCAAGGCTTGGATGTATGAATTTTCACAATACCGCATAGATGTTTATATCAGTATAGCATGCATTTATTACACAAAACATAACTTTGATTTAAACCATGTTTTACTTCAATACCTTGTTTTTGTGCATCTTACATATTGTTTAGTTGATATATTTCACTACCATACATAATTTATGTTTTTGTGCATCTTACATATGGTTTAGTTTACATTTTGACATATACATACACAATTTATGATTTACATTAAACATAGACATTAGACATGGTTTTCACATAAACATCTTGACATTTGATCATACATAAACATTTTACTTTGGTGGTCTGGTTTGAGTAAGTGATTTAAGTAACGAGGCGTGTGTAATATGATACAAGCATGGTGGATACGCCGCTGGTACTTCCTATATATAAGTGTTTGTATGGTATTACATATCGTAGCATTATTTGAATCATTTCAATATGAGACATATAACATTTTATACAAATAACATACTTTTCACAAGACATTGTTTCACAAACAACTTATCTTATACAAACTCATTTTACTTGGTTATTCATTTAACCATACATTATTCTCTTATTTATACATATCATCTGAACTTATTGTTTTTCAAACGATTTACAAAACAAATCAATTTACAAGGTTCATGACTGACTTTTGCTAAACAACTCTTTTCTAAACTTACAAGTCATGAATCCTATTTTCACAAAACCTATGTATCTCACAGGCATTTTTATGCTGACGTACCTATTTTCACATGTGTTTCAGGATATGAAGCATAGGATTTATCAAGATACACTTAGGCGGACTTGGGCCTTAGTGACAATAAAAGATGCAAGACTAGTTATTTATGTTACGTTTCTTTGATTTGTCAAGACATTGTAACTCTTTTATTTAATAAAACAATATTTCGATTTCCATGTGTTATGAAACAATGATTTTGTTACTACACTCCCCGACGTTTTCCGCCACGTTTTGTTGTTTTACGTGGTCGGGGTGTGACATCATCACTATCACTTTCAACCATTTTTTTTAAAAAAAACTGGTCTCAAATGAGCTGTATCACCTTGTAAAATAATACCTGAAACAAACAAAACAAACAATCAGTTTAAACAGACTGAGACCGTAAAAGTGTGTTGATGAACTCAATCGAAGACTCGTGTCGAAGATTTGTGGACTTGTTTCAATGTTGATGAAGTGAGATTGCTGAATGAATAGGCTTGATCAATAGGATATGGATTCAAATCAGCCGATGAATGGGTCGAGAATATGACTTGGGCCGAGAACTTGTTCAACACATGTATTGATAATTGTCAAATGAATTGATACTTTCTAGATAATGGTCAACAATCAATATCACTCTTGGGCCGAGAATATATCACATGGGCTGAGGACTTTCAATTTCTGATTGGGCCTCACAGTACTTGAACTTAATGAACACATGCAAACTGAAATGATACTGCTCACCTTGTTCAAACTGACACAAAACACACAACCAAATGAATTCACGTGATGATGTTTGACCACCAAACCAATATCACATGCAATTGCAAAAATCAATCCCACTTCGCTGACACCCTTTAATATTTTTCACATGCAAACCGACAATATCAATTATCAATTCAATATGATTGGGCCGCAACTTTTCAGTCTTTATCCAAAGCATGGGCCGACAATATAAATCTTGGGTCAATAACTAACAAATGTATTCTGCCAACTTTTAACACATATAACATCACATGGGCCGAACACTTTCATATATCAACTAATATTATCACATGCATACACAATTCGAAAATTTCTGACAACTATCAAAAGTTCACATGCAAACATTTGAATGAGCTGACACATTTAATACTTCAACATCATGTAATTGGACCGCAAATATGAGTGTGGCAGACAACTTAATCTCAATTGATTTAATCGATGATAATGGTTAACAATCACATGCAAATCTGTTCAATACACGAGCCGCATAATGTTTTAGTTGATTTTAATTGGACCTCAAACCTTTAGCACATAGAACGATCAATTGTGATTATTTTTCAAAAAAAAAAAAACAATGTATCCGACACAATGCAGATCACATGCAAACTGACACACAACACATGATTTCATTTCCCAACAGACAACCTTGTTTAATGTTTCACACAACTCGATGTATACACTCAAGTGAACTGGTGATTCAAGCGGTCATTTCAAGCGAGACTCACACTATAAACTCAAGCGAAACAGGTCAATTTCAAGCGAAAGCCGTGTAAATTCAAGCGAAAGGTCGATGACATCAGCATATACGAACAAATTTCAAGCGAAAGTACCAAAATGAATCAATTTTAAGCCGATTCTAGTTCTGAAACTTTCCAGGATTTGTTAAAACTTGATTACGCACATTATGTGAGAATTTGAGCCGTTTTTAACCGTGAAAAATTTTCAATTTTGTGAAAGAACGTGTAGAATGTCACACCTTGGCTTTTGCGGAAGCGTGGGTTTAATTGGTGTGACTTCATAATACCATAGCAACAATCACAACAATGCTATATGATAAAATACGGAATGTTCATCCATTAAAATAGTTTAGAAAATGCGGAACATATTGTTTCAAAATAACAATCCCAAAACATATTACAAAACATGACTTGTTTAAAATGAGTTCATAAGACTCAACGAAGAACTACCAACAAAACGAGGATTTAAGACATGCAACCCGTCCAAGAATGAGTCGCACTTCCAAAACCCTATGACCCTGGATGACATCCTTATCTAGTACGCAGCTAACATGCACCACTTGCCAGATCCTATTCATTACCTGAAATACATGTAATTTGAAAAAGTCAACAAAAAGTTGAGCGAGTTCATGTGTACGTGAGTATATAAAAGCCTTTAAAATGTCTGTATAAGTAAAAGTCCTTGGTATGCAGCAATTAAGGAAAAACCTGATCACCATTGGGTTGCAAAACCAATAGTATGTGTGAAATGATGCAGGAAGACTCAAACCTAGCAAATTTGTCTCCGGTATGAAGACATAGTCACCACTATGGGCCGCCCCGGCCTCATGGGTGTGGGCTCGCTACACCCAAATAGATCTATCACTCATGTCCCGTGGTCCTACAATGAGGATTAATAGCCTTAAGTGTTGTACCCACCACTCACATGATCGCGTAGTAAAAACCCTCCTTAAGCTAACCATACCATGTATTAAATGTCTGTAAATGTCTGTAACATGTATTTCACCCCCGATATGTAAAACTGAAAATAGTTAAGAGAAAAGGGGGGACATGAACTCACAGTAGTGCGTCTTGTACCGAATCTCAAACTCTGTCTGCTACACGACAACCTACACGTACTAATGTCTATTAGACGAACGGGCCGTGCCTTGGCTTTGAGTTTAATGTTTAGAGTTGTGTTACTTATACTGATTCGCGTGATAAATATTTGTTCGTTCAATGTTCTAGTAAATTCTAGTCTTAGAAGGCAAATATTTACTAAGTGTTATAATTTTCGGAAAATTTCGCCAGAGCTTCCTCTGTAAATAGAGGTGTCCATGCTTAAGAGCATATCATTTTCTTTTACAAATATCTCATAGAGTGTTCCCACATAACCAACTCGACAATCATACATGCAATGCCCTATTTACGTCTTTTCAGCTTTATTAACTAATACTAGTATTTTTTCGAGCATTTAAATAAAATAGTTACCCTTTTCCAAAAATTCTCAAATTTTTACAGAATGTCATATATAATCCATAATTTATTGTGTAAAATTTTCGGGGACCAGTTCATTACCAATTTTATATAAAAATTCTTTTACCCGACCGCAATCAGATTTGTTACTTCTGATTGCAGTTTTACGGAAAAATTCACTAAAAATCAATCGTAAGTCCGATCGACGAAATTCCAGTTGGAGGGTCACGGAAACAACAGTGACCATCTACAGTAAAAATCCCATTAGTTGATTCTGCTCAGGTTTCGGGTTTTGACTCTGAATACAACACACTTTTTCAGCAGAAATATTTCAGCTTGAGCTGCTGTCTAAAAATAATCCTTTAAAAATAGTAAACGATCTCGAAAAATTACAATTCCAGTGCCATTTTGTTTGGTTGTTCAAAATTACACAATTTAGACTCCAGAAATTCAGTTTTTCGATTTAAAATGACCCTGTTACAGCCTGTTGAAGTTGGCTGGAAATTTCAATCAGCATGTTTATTTCAGGTTTAGTGTTTCTAAAAGCATATTTGCAAGGGCCCTAACCATGATTTATCAACAACTTAATGATCCAACACCATGCATGCATTCACCAAACTCAAACCAAGCCGATAACATCATCATGCAAACCTTTTTATGTATGATTTTATGTACGGTTTCAAGTTCATATTTTTAGTGTTTTAGCTTCTTGTGATTTATCATCATCATCCTACTATGAACCAAAACAAATAACAAGATGAAACAAGGGCGTGAAGGGACTTACTACTAGCACAAGGCTAGGATAGAAATCTTAGTGCAAGGATGATGAAGAAATGATGGTGATAAAGACTTGAACAAGGCCTTCTTGAGAGCTCTTCAATCTTGCAACTTCAATGGATGATCTTCAAGCTTGGAAAGGGAACTTGTAGTGAAGGAGATGGAGGTAATGGAAGGTGATGGTGGTGGTTTCGGTTATGAAAAACCGAAATGGGGGAGAGAGAGAGAGAGGTGGAGTGTGAATCTTGATAAAATGATGGGTATTTCTTGGAACTCATGAGCCCCCTATACCCTAATGTCATGATTAGAAATCTTTTGGCCAACCACATTTTAGGAGGATAATCACAAAATCAAAACAAAATATAATGAAATGATGAGGGCTGAAATTCGGTTAGGGGGGGGGGGGGGTATTATGTAAAATTTTGGTAATTAGTAGGTAAGTAAATAAGAGGTTAAGGGTATTTTCTAGAATAGTGGGTGTGTGACATGTTTCTATAGTGTGTGGGGATTTATTGTGACCATGATTATTTAAGAATAATAAAATAATGTTTCTGACAAAATTTTGGTGTCCCGGGTAATGTCCGGTTGTTCGGTTACGTATCGTTCCGTTAAAGTGTTAAATTGTACCGTATAGCGTCTTTTATGCATCTTTGTGTAACGAAATCATTCCTGGCACTTAGGAAAGTATACAGGACCACTCTGCTATATTTGTGTATTCTACTGGTGTAATAAAATGCTGAATTTAATAAAAGAAAGCAGAATTCTGTATTTAAAGTGTGTTTTAGGCACTTCCCGGCATTATATCTATCTCCTAATGACGCAGTCTTATGGTCCTCACTTCCCTACGCTACAAACCAGTGTAGTACTCTATCCCTGGCTCATACTGGCCATAATAATATTGTCTGTCTAAGTGCTGGCATTGTCAGCATTATTTCTGAATCAACCGTTCAGTTTGTCAACTGTGCTGAGTGCATCGAGTATGTCACTAATGTAGGTGTGTAATGAATGGAGTGACTGTATAAAATATGATGCATGTATATATGATATAGAATCATAGAGCAGTTTAAATTATCAGTTGTAATCAAGCACAGTCATTAAGCACGTAATTAAGATTAATTAATTTGTACAGTACCTGAAATTTTGAGGGTTGTCACATTCTCCCCCCGTTACAAAAATTTCGTCCCGAAATTTTAGGTCCTACGCCTAGTTGGAGGGGTCTTAGGAAATAAATGTGGGTACTTGGCCTTCATACGATCCTCACGTTCCCACGTGAATTCTGGCCCATGTCTAGCGTTCCATCGGACCTTGACGAGCTTGACACTGCTCCTGCGTGTCTTTTTAATCTTCCAATCAGTGACCTCAACAGGTTCTTCAACAAAGTGGAGTGTGTCGTCGATGTGAACTTCGTCCGCAGGAACACCATTGAGTTCAGCAGGCAGGTCCAACTTGTATGCTACAAGCCCAATCCTTTGTAGGATTTTGAAAGGGCCAATGTAACGCGGATTCAATTTCCCACGCTTCCCAAAGCGTGTCACACCCTTCCAGGGTGAAACCTTTAACAAAACCATATCCCCAACTTGATACTCAACGGACTTCCTGTTTGGATTTGCATAGGCTTTTTGTCTGTCGCGAGCCGCCTCGATGCGTTTTCGGATTTGCGCAATCTTGTCTGTCATCTCTTGGACGATTTCGGGACCAGCGAGCTGCCTATTACCAACATCAGCCCAGCATAGTGGTGATCGACACTTGCGTCCGTAAAGAGCTTCAAAGGGTGCGGCTCCAATACTCGTGTGGTAGTTGTTGTTGTTGTACGAAAATTAGACCAATGGTAAATGATTATCCCAGCTACCACCTAGATCCATTACACATGCTCTCAGCATGTCCTCCAATGTCTGAATAGTTCTTTCACTTTGGCCATCAGTTTGCGGATGAAATGCAGTGCTCAGATTCAACTGCGATCCAAAAGCTTCTTGGAAGGATTGCCAAACCCTTGATACAAATCTCCCATCTCTATCTGAGATAATTGAGAGAGGCACTCCATGACGTGCCACGATCTCTCGCATGTATATCTCCGCAAGTTTACTCGTGTTGTCTTTCTCTTTGATCGGCAAGAAGTGTGCAGACTTTGTTAAGCGGTCTACTATCATCCAGATCGTGTCATGGCCCTTGGGTGTCTTCGGCAGTTTCGTTATGAAGTCCATTGAAATTTGTTCCCATTTCCATTTGGGTATTTCAGGTTGCTGCAGGAGACCTGAAGGTTTTTGGTATTCGGCCTTTACCTTGGCGTACGTTAAGCACTTGCTAACATATACTGCAACGTCGCCTTTCATCCTTGGCCACCAATAGAAATCCTTAAGATCTTGGTACATTTTATCCGCTCCTGGATGGATTGAGTACCGTGACTTGTGAGCTTCATCAAAAATGACCTTTCTCAATCTACCCAATAGGGGAACCCAAATTCGTTTCATGAAGCACAAGGTTCCTTCCTCGTTTGGTACCAACTACTTCTCCATCCCACAGAGGTATTCATCCGCGATATTCCTTTCTTTGAAAGCTTCCCTCTGCGCGGCACGAATGTGCAAGGAGAGGTCCGTCTGGATGATCATTTCTAAAGCCCTAACCCTTATGGGCTTGATCCTTTCCTTTCGACTTAGGGCATCGGCGACCACATTCGCCTTCCCTGGATGATACTTGATTTCACAATCGTAGTCGTTCAACAGTTCAACCCATCGTCTTTGTCTCATGTTAAGCTCCTTCTGATTGAATATGTGCTGCAGGCTCTTATGATCAGTGAAGATCGTACATCGTGTGCCGTATAAATAATGTCGCCAGATATTTAATGCAAACACCACCGCGCCCAATTCCAAATCATGGGTGGTGTAATTTTTCTCGTGTATCTTCAGTTGGCGTGAGGCATAGGCTATAACTTTCTGGCGTTGCATCAACACGCAACCCAAACCTTGACGCGAGGCGTCACAATATACCACAAAGTCTTCCGTGCCTTCGGGTAGAGATAGAATCGGTGCTTCACAAAGCTTGTTCTTCAACAACTGAAACGCTTCTTCTTGCTTGTCACCCTAATCAAACTTCTTGTCTTTCTGTGTGAGTGCAGTCAGGGGTTGAGCTATCTTTGAGAAATCCTCAATAAACCTACGATAATAGCCAGCCAAACCTAAGAACTGTCGAATCTCAGTTGGCGTCTTTGGAGTCTCCCAATCCTTGATTGCCTCAATCTTTGTGGGATCAACATGAATTCCATTTCCGTTTACCACGTGACCAAGAAACTGGACTTCGCGTAGCCAAAACTCACACTTTGAGAACTTAGCGTATAACTTCTCCTTCTTAAGTAGCTCTAGAATAGCTCTTAAGTGCTGTTCGTGCTCGTCCTTTGTCTTCGAGTAGATTAGAATGTCATCAATAAACACGATCACAAACTTATAAAGGTACGGCTTGCAGACTCGGTTCATCAGGTCCATGAAAACTGCCTGTGCATTTGTCAATCCAAATGGCATAACCAAGAACTCGTAATGTCCATAACGAGTCCTAAAGGCCGTCTTCGGGATACTTTCCTCTTGTATCCTTAGTTGGTGGTATCCTGAGCGAAGATCGATCTTTGAATAGAAGCTTGAACCTTGTAGCTGATCAAATAAGTCATCAATCCTCGGCAAAGGATAACGGTTCTTGATAGTCAACTTGTTAAGCTCGCGGTAGTATATACACATACGAAAGCTACCATCCTTCTTCTTAACGAACAGAACCGGAGCTCCCCAAGGTGAGAAGCTTGGTTTGATGAATCCTTTATCCAATAGCTCCTGGAGTTGTGTTGACAACTCCTGCATCTCCGACGGTGCAAGTCTATAGGGTGCCTTGGCTACAGGCGCGGCGCCTGGAACCAAGTCAATGTGGAATTCGACTTGTCGCTCTGGCGGCAATCCTGGCAAGTCTTCTGGAAAGACTTCAGGATATTCTCTTACGATCGGAATGTCTTCAATCCTGGGCTCAGCAGCTTCTTTATCCACGATGTGTGCCACAAAGGCAACACACCCCTTCCGTAAACACTTTCTAGCTTTCAGACAACTAATAATCCTTAGTGGCGTATCATGCTTTTCTCCGTGCACTACGATCGTTTCTTCATCCGTCGTTGGGATGCGGATGGTCTTCTCGTGACAAACGATCTCGGCCTTGTTGCTCGATAGCCAATCCATTCCCACTACCACGTCGAAGCTTCCCAACTCGACTGGTAGTAGATCTAGCGTAAATTTGTGTCCTCCCAGTTCTATCATACATCCTCTGATGACTTCTCCCGTTTCAATTAGTTTCCCATTCGCTAATTCGATCGAGTATGGAACGTCTAATTTACTAGTGGCCAACCCAAGTATATTTTTAAACTCTAACGATATGAAACTATAATCGGCACCAGTATCAAAAAGAACAGATGCAAAGCGTTGGTTTATAGGGAACGTACCGGTGACGACGTTTGGATCCTGGCGCGCTTCCCTTGCGCCAATGTTAAAGATTCGGCCTTACGCCTGATTTAGCTTTGGGCATTCTCTTTTGAAGTGCCCAGCGTCACCACAGTTGAAGCATCCTGGCCCTCGGCCATTTCCATTTCCTCCTCGATTTCCGTTGGTTCCTCGATTTCCAGCTTGATTTGCGACTTTCCCACGGTTACCACTTCCCCCAATATTCCCTTGTGGCCGGTTTCCATTACCACGGTTGTTGTTATTGAAGCCCCTTTGGACGCCCTAGCCTGATCCAACCCAACATGTTTCCTTTGAATGGCCCGTCTTCCTGCAAGATTCACATTTTCTAAGTCGGCATGGACCGAGGTGATGGAACTGGCAAATACCACACTTGGGCAGAGTGCCCATGTAACCCTTTCCTCTGTTTTCATCACCGGTTCTGGCTCTGGCCGGTGTGCTCGACTCACTCCTTTTGCTCACATTGCTTGTACTCTGCTTGAAGTTGGAAAACTTTCGTTTGTTATCACCAGCTGACTCCGCATGAGTCTCCTTCTTCTTTGTTTCGGAAATTGAGAACTTACCCAACCTTACGGCCTCATCCGTAAGTGCCACACTAACGTCGATCGCTTCCGTAATTGTTGTCGGCTTGGATGTGGTAACCATACTCAGGATTTGGCGTGCCAATCCCCAGATAAAGCGCTCGATTCGTTTGAATTCCGGTGTAACCATATAAGGTACCACATGTGACAAGTCGTGGAATCTCTGGACATATTCCGCAATCTTGGGACCATCCATCTTCAAATGCCAAAACTCAGTCTCTAACTTCTGTATCTCAGCCCGAGAACAATACTTCTTTCGCATCAACTCTTTTAACTCAGCCCATGTCAACGCGTAAGCAGCGGCTTCGTCAAGGGTTTGCACTTGTAAGTTCCACCAGGACAGGGCTCCGTCCAAAAATAGCCCAGAAATGTAGGTCACTTGCTGGTCTGGAGCGCACTTGCTCATTCGGAGTACAGACTCCGTCTTCTCGGCCCATCTTACAAAAGCAACAGCACCTCCGGTGCCGTCAAAGCTCACAGGCTTGCAGTCTAGGAACTGCTTGTAAGTGCACCCTGCACATACGTTAGAATATACAACTGGTATTAGCGGACGTGCTATAAATATCCAATGTATTGTAATATGTCTCAAATGGCTTAATATTACCATGTGGTGGGTTGTTGCCCTGGTTGTTGTTGATACTTCCGCTCGATCCTGGTTGGGATGCTGCATATTGCGCAATGGCGGCAGCGATGATCGCTTGGAGCTCTGCCTCGTTGGTAGGCATGTTCGTATGACGTCTTGGAGGCATCCTCTAAAAGATGGTTCACGCTGGTCAGGTCATAATAGGTAAAAATACGTATGTACTCAACAATATCCACACATAACATCTCATGTTATAAATAAATCAACTACATAACATCTCATGTTATAGAACATAAACAAACAACTTTAACAAAGCATGTAATGAGAATACTGCAATTTGGGCTTTTATAAAATCAAGACCACCATACATTGTTTACAAGTTTTCCAAATGTACATACATCCAAAAAGACTAAGGGTCAAAATGCCCTTATCTGAACTATTTAGACAAATACAACAAAAAAAAAATCACATAACCAAAGTCATCCTGTCAAAATGTGGTCTTCAAAATAACGCATAGTCTGGCCCAATTGATGTCTTCTCTTCAAAAGTACTCACTACCGGCAAAAGACTAAGGGTAGCTAAACTGATGGCGGTGGAGGAGGTGGAGGAAAATGAGAGAAGAGTAAACGGCGCATATGCAGCCAATCCTCCTCCATAGCGCGGTGTGCTCTCTACAGCTCTAGCACGCGCTGGATCAGCGCCTCCTGCTGCATCATAAATGAAACAAAAACATCCTCGGTAGAAGGCCCGACATGATAGGGGTGATAGGGATCTGTGGGTGGCATAATAGGTGGTGTGGTCCAGAGAAAAGGCTCACCAGATGGAGCAAAAGATGGCATGGCAACTGGTGCGACAGTGGATGCAACAGAAGAAAACTGGGGTAAGACTGGAACAAATGTCGGTACATGTCCAACGGGATGTGCTGAAGAACCCTCCCCCGGACGTGAGGGCGGAACAAATTGTAGGAATGAAACAGGAGGGCCTGTGTGATGAGCGTCTGTGGTGTGAGGGGGAAAAAGTGGGGTACTAGATGTATGTGGGTGGGTAGACGGGATGTCGAGTGGTGTAGTAACAGGTGAGGTAGGGGGAGTAACTGGGACCACATACGGAGGGTAGTCATCCTCCTCGATCGACCCATTCAGGGTGTCAGCGTATCTCGGGTCGATATGGGTAGCAAACGGTGCCAGGTCATAAAAAATGGGGTCAGGTATGGGTGCCACGTCTGGGATCTCAGCAGCTGGTGGTGCAATGACAGGTGCATCAGTGACAGGTGGTGCAACGACTGGTGCATCCTCAGGAATGGGGTCAAGAGCGAGAACGGGCTCGGGAATGACGGGAGCAGGCTGACGATCAACAGGCATAGCAGGATCCTGATCATCCGGGAGAACAGGAGCCTCAGCAGGCTGCTCCTCGAGATCCAACTCATCCTCCATATCCGTCTCCTCATCATAGTTAATACGAGGGAAGTTACCGAATCCCAAGGGTGGGTAAGAGGAAGCTACTGACTCAACGGAATCTGAGGCTGACGAATCGGAATGAACCTCCATGTCAGGAAGCTCAACCATGGGCACAACGGGGTCAACAACTGGGATATCACCATGCGGAGCATCGTCCTCCATCGGGGTCCCACCATCCTGGTCTCCCTCCGGGGGACCCCCGATGAATAGATCGATGTCACCATCGGGCAACGGGTCGAGAGGCTGTTCCTCAAAGGGAACTGCAGCAAATGGGAGAGGAGCAGGGATCGGAACAAGGGGTAGATCCTCTCCTGGCGGGCCATCAGCTAAGGGCATGTCATCTCCGAAGTCTGGTAGGGCGAAAGGCTAAAAATCGTCTTCATCGGTGCTCGTGTAGTCTGAAGTGTAAAATCCCGAGTCTGTGGCCATCTCGTCATCGGAGGTAAAGGCCATCGGGTCGCTCGTGTTGGATACTCCACTGCCAGAAGATGCCATGGTGTCTGTAACACATCCACAACATATGCACATAAATCAGGTAAGCATGTAAGCAAATAACAATGTAATCATGTATGTATCCTAGTCTTCCCAGGCTATCCCTCCCCAATTCTAAAACTGAACTCCCTAGTCTCTCAGACTACCCTGGTCTCTAAGACCAACCTCCCAGTATCTAAGACTAATTCCTTCCCAATCTCTAAGATTGAACTCCCTCAGTCTCTAAGACCGAAATATAATTTTTGAAAAGTGTATTTGTGCCTTTTTGTTTGTAAAGATGTTTGTGCCCTGGATCTGGACGTTTAGTGCATGCAATGTAAAAGGTTTGAAAACATTTTCGTGAGAGCCCTAGTGATCATAGTCTAGACTCGAGAATGAATCCTAGTTTGCTATGATCGAGGCTCTGATACCAAGCTGTCACACCCTGGCTTTTGCGGAAGCGTGGGTTTAATTGGTGTGACTTCTTAATACCATAGCAACAATCACAACAATGCTATATGATAAAATACGGAATGTTCATCCATTAAAATAGTTTAGAAAATGCGGAACATATTGTTTCAAAATAACAATCCCAAAACATATTACAAAACACGACTTGTTTAAAATGAGTTCATAAGACTCAACGAAGAACTACCAACAAAACGAGGATTTAAGACATACAACCCGTCCAGGAATGAGTCGCACTTCCAAAACCCTATGACCCTGGATGACATCCTTATCTAGTACGCAGCTAACATGCACCACTTGCCAGATCCTATTCATTCCCTGAAATACATGTAATTTGAGAAAGTCAACAAAAAGTTGAGCGAGTTCATGTGTAAGTGAGTATATAAAAGCCTTTAAAATGTCTGTATAAGTAAAAGTCCCTGGTATCCAGCAATTAAGGAAAAACCTGATCACCATTGGGTTGCAAAACCAATAGTATGTGTGAAATGATGCAGGAAGACTCAAACCTAGCAAATTTGTCTCCGGTATGAAGACATAGTCACCACTATGGGCCGCCCCGGCCTTATGGGTGTGGGCTCGCTACACCCAAATAGATCTATCACTCATGTCCCGTGGTCCTACAATGAGGATTAATAGCCTTAAGTGTTGTACCCACCACTCACATGATCGCGTAGTAAAAACCCTCCTTAAGCTAACCATACCATGTATTAAATGTCTGTAAATGTCTGTAACACGTATTTCACCCTCGATATGTAAAACTGAAAATAGTTAAGAGAAAAGGGGGGACATGAACTCACAGTAGTGCGTCTTGTACCGAATCTCAAACCCTGTCTGCTACACGACAACCTACACGTACTAATGTCTATTAGATGAACGGGCCGTGCCTTGGCTTAGAGTTTAATGTTTAGAGTTGTGTTACTTATACTGATTCGCGTGATAAATATTTGTTCGTTCAATGTTCTAGTAAATTCTAGTCTTAGAAGGCAAATATTTACTAAGTGTTATAATTTTCGGAAAATTTCGCCATAGCTTCCTCTGTAAATAGAGGTGTCCATGCTTAAGAGAATATCATTTTCTTTTACAAATATCTCATAGAGTGTTCCCACATAACCAACCCGACAATCATACATGCAATGCCCTATTTACGTCTTTTCAGCTTTATTAACTAATACTAGTCTGTTTTCGAGCATTTAAATAAAACAGTTAACCTTTTCCAAAAATTCTCAAATTTTTATAGAATCTCATAAATAATCCAGAATTTATTGTGTAAAATTTTCGGGGACCAGTTCATTACCAGTTTTATATAAAAATTCTTTTACCCGACTGCAATCAGATTTGTTACTTCTGATTGCATTTTTACGGGAAAATTAACTAAAAATCAATCGTAAGTCCGATCGACGAAATTCCAGTTGGAGGGTCACGGAAACAACAGTGACCATCTACAGTAAAAATTCCATGAGCTGATTTTGCTCAGGTTTCGGGTTTTGACTCTGAATACAACACACTTTTTCAGCAGAAATATTTCAGCTTGAGCTGCTGTCTAAAAATAATTCTTTAAAAATAGTAAACGATCTCGAAATATTACGATTCCAGTGCTATTTGTTCGGTTGTTCAAAATTACACAATTTAGACTCCAGAAATTCAGTTTTTCGATTTAAAATGACCCTGTTACAGCCTGTTGAAGTTGGCTGGAAATTTCAATCAGCATGTTTATTTCAGGTTTAGTGTTTCTAAAAGCATATTTGCAAGGGCCCTAACCATGATTTATCAACAACTTAATGATCCAACACCATGCATGCATTCACCAAACTCAAACCAACCTGATAACATCATCATGCAAACCTTTTTATGTATGATTTTATGTATGGTTTCAAGTTCATATTTTTAGTGTTTTAGCTTCTTGTGATTTATCATCATCATCCTACTATGAACCAAAACAAATAACAAGATGAAACAAGGGAGTGAAGGGACATACTACTAGCACAAGGCTAGGATAGAAATCTTAGTGCAAGGATGATGAAGAAATGATGGTGATAAAGACTTGAACAAGGCCTTCTTGAGAGCTCTTCAATCTTGCAACTTCTATGGATGATCTTCAAGCTTGGAAAGGGAACTTGTAGTGAAGGAGATGGAGGTAATGGAAGGTGATGGTGGTGGTTTCGGTTATGAAGAATCGAAATGGGGGAGAGAGAGAGAGGTGGAGTGTGAATTTTGATAAAATGATGGGTATTTCTTGGAACTCATGAGCCCCCTATACCCTAATGTCATGATTAGAAATCTTTTGGCCAACCACAATTTAGGAGGATAATCACAAAATCAAAACAAAATATAATGAAATGATGAGGGCTGAAATTCGGTTAGGGGGGGGGGGGTATTATGTAAAATTTTGGTAATTAGTAGGTAAGTAAATAAGAGGTTAAGGGTATTTTCTAGAATAGTGGGTGTGTGACATGTTTCTATAGTGTGTGGGGATTTATTGTGACCATGATTATTTAAGAATAATAAAATAATGTTTCTGACAAAATTTTGGTGTCCCGGGTAATGTCCGGTTGTTCGGTTACGTATCGTTCCGTTAAAGTGTTAAATTGTACCGTATAGCGTCTTTTATGCATCTTTGTGTAATGAAATCATTCCTGGCACTTAGGAAAGTATACAGGACCACTCTGCTATATTTGTGTATTCTACTGGTGTAATAAAATGCTGAATTTAATAAAAGAAAGCAGAATTCTGTATTTAAAGTGTGTTTTAGGCACTTCCCGGCATTATATCTATCTCCTAATGACGCAGTCTTATGGTCCTCACTTCCCTACGCTACAAACCAGTGTAGTACTCTATCCCTGGCTCATACTGGCCATAATAATATTGTCTGTCTAAGTGCTGGCATTGTCAGCATTATTTCTGAATCAACCATTCAGTGTGTCAACTGTGCTGAGTGCATCGAGTATGTCACTAATGTAGGTGTGTAATGAATGGAGTGACTGTATAAAATATGATGCATGTATATATGATATAGAATCATAGAGCAGTTTAAATTATCAGTTGTAATCAAGCACAGTCATTAAGCACGTAATTAAGATTAATTAATTTGTACAGTACCTGAAATTTTGAGGGTTGTCACATTCTCCTCCCGTTACGAAAATTTCGTCCCGAAATTTTAGGTCCTACGCCTAGTTGCAGGGGTCTTAGGAAATAAATGTGGGTACTTGGCCTTCATACGATCCTCACGTTCCCACGTGAATTCTAGCCCATGTCTAGCGTTCCATCGGACCTTGACGAGCTTGACACTGCTCCTGCGCGTCTTGTTAATCTTCCAATCAGTGACCTCGACAGGTTCTTCAACAAAGTGGAGTGTGTCGTTGATGTGAACTTCGTCCACAGGAATGACAATGGTGTGTTGAGTTGGACTCTTTTTCAGGTTCGATACATGGAATGTATCATGAACACCATTGAGTTCAGCAGGCAGGTCCAACCTGTATGCTACAAGCCCAATCCTTTGTAGGATTTTGAAAGGGCCAATGTAACGCGGATTCAATTTCCCACGCTTCCCAAAGCGTGTCACACCCTTCCAGGGTGAAACCTTTAACAAAACCATATCCCCAACTTGATACTCCACGGACTTCCTGTTTGGATTTGCATAGGCTTTTTGTCTGTCGCGAGCCGCCTCGATGTGTTTTCGAATTTGCGCAATCTTGTATGTCGTCTCTTGGACGATTTCGGGACCAGCGAGCTGCCTATCACCTGCATCAGCCCAGCATAGTGGTGATCGACACTTGCGTCCGTAAAGAGCTTCAAAGGGCGCGGCTCCAATACTCGTGTGGTAGCTGTTGTTGTACGAAAATTAGACCAATGGTAAATGATTATCCCAGCTACCACCTAGATCCATTACACATGCTCTCAGCATGTCCTCCAATGTCTGAATAGTTCTTTCACTTTGGCCATCAGTTTGCGGATGAAATGCAGTGCTCAGATTCAACTGCGATCCAAAAGCTTCTTGGAAGGATTGCCAAACCCTTGATACAAATCTCCCATCTCTATCTGAGATAATTGAGAGAGGCACTCCATGACGTGCCACGATCTCTCGTATGTATATCTCCGCAAGTTTACTCGTGTTGTCTTTCTCTTTGATCGGCAAGAAGTGTGCAGACTTTGTTAGGCGGTCTACTATCACCCAGATCGTGTCATGGCCCTTGGGTGTCTTCGGCAGTTTCGTTATGAAGTCCATAGAAATTTGTTCCCATTTCCATTTGGGTATTTCAGGTTGCTGCAGGAGACCTGAAGGTTTTTGGTATTCGGCCTTTACCTTGACGCACATTAAGCACTTGCTAACATATACTGCAACGTCGCCTTTCATCCTTAGCCACCAATAGAAATCCTTAAGATCTTGGTACATTTTATCCGCTCCTGGATGGATTGAGTACCGTGACTTGTGAGCTTCATCAAAAATGACCTTTCTCAATCCACCCAACAGGGGAACCCAAATTCGTTTCATGAAGCACAAGTTTCCTTCCTCGTTTGGTACCAACTGCTTCTCCATCCCACGGAGGTATTCATCCGCGATATTCCTTTCTTTGAGAGCTTCCCTCTGCGCGGCATGAATGCGCAAGGAGAGGTTCGTCTGGATGATCATTTCCATAGCCCTAACCCTTATGGGCTTGATCCTTTCCTTTCGACTTAGGGCATCGGCGACCACATTCGCCTTCCCTGGATGATACTTGATTTCACAATCGTAGTCGTTCAACAGTTCAACCCAGCGTCTTTGTCTCATGTTAAGCTCCTTCTGATTGAATATGTGCTGCAGGCTCTTATGATCAGTGAAGATCGTACATCGTGTGCCGTATAAATAATGTCACACCCCGACCACGTGGAACATACAAAACGTGGCGGAAACATCGGGGCGTGTTGCAACAGAATTAATGTTTCACAACCATGGAAATTAAAGTTTCGTTTTATTGATTAAAAGTGTTACAATGTCTATAATTAACTAGTCTTGCATCTTTTATTGTCACTAAAGCCCAAGTCTGCCTATGTGTATCTTGATCAACTTATGCAACAGCTCCTGAAAAACACATGTGAAAATATGGTACGTCAGCATAAAAATGCCGGTGAGATACATAAGTTTTGTGAAAATAGGTGTCATGACTTATGTTTGAGAAAATGTTTAGTCATGAACCTTGTTATTTGCTTTGTTTTGTAAATCATTTGAAAAACAATGAGTTCAGATGATAGGTATAAATAAGTGAATAATGTATAGTTAAATGAATAACCAAGTTAAATGAGTTTGTAAAAGATAAGTTGTTTTGTAAAACAATGTCTTGTGATAAGTATGTTATTTGTATAAAATGTTATATGTATCAAACTGAAATGATTCAAATAACGCTACAATATGTAATACCATACAAACACTTATATATAGGAAGTACCAGCGGCGTATCCACCATGCTTGTATCATATTACACACGCATCGTTACTTAATCACATAATCAAACCAAACCATCAAGATGTAAAATGTTCATGTCTAATGTAAATCATGTAATGTAAAACCAATGTCAAATGTTGATAGTCCAAAAGTAGTCAAGTAATGTATAACCAAAATGATATGTATGGTAAGTAAAATTAAGACTACTTAAACCATAAGTAAAATGTACAAAACAAAGTATTGAAGTAAAACTTGGTTTAAATCAAAGTTATGTTTTGTAAGATATATGCATGCTATACTGAATATGAACATTTATGCGGTATTGTGAAAATTCATACATCCAAGCCTTGAGACAGACGGATAACTATGTAAAAGTGAGTTATCAAGAGAATATGTATTCGGATTCGGTCATTCCTTACGTCCAAACAAACCCGAGATTTCAGGAATGGGATTTGTCAAGTCCTATGGTACCACTACCTACTACCGAGCGGCGTGATCGGTGTTAATGAATGTACATTGTCTCATTTAAACAAACCAAATGTCATACCAAAATGTAAGCATGTGATGAAGATAATGTACCTAGTATGCTAGAGTAAACATACAAGGTAGAGCTGTAAAACAATGTGTCCATATGTTACTGGAACATATGCAACAGAGATGCAATGTAAAATGATGTACTAAGTATGCTAAGTTAACATACAAAGTAGAAAAGTCATGTAAATCAATGCGCTAGCATGCTATCAGTCAACATACCTAGCAGAAATGTAATGTAAATCATGTACTAATAGTGTACTAATGAACATAACAAGTATATGATGTGAAAACAGGAAAGCACGAAAGTAACAAGTAGGCACATGTGTTTCACCCCAAAACAGTTTGGAAAACAGTAAAAGAGGGGTCTATGTACTCACTTGAGATTGCTTAGTAGTCCTTGAGTAACAACCAAACAAAGCTAGAGATCACGGAAATCAAACGGCACCTAATATAGGTAACTATGTTAATTAACCGGACCTAAATCGGAAGATTGGGTAGCATTAGGGTTTGTAAACCAAATGAGTGTAGGAACTCATATGATATGGTTTAACAAAGCCTACATACTAAATGAAACTTAACCTAAGTGTCTACGACCCATTACGACCCGTTTAGGAAGCTTATGCTACTTTAACGCGTCGTTCGCGTGTAACGCGTTCGGACCGCCTAACTAGTCCTATGACAAGTGTTATATGCCTAAACATGTTACATAATCAGTTATGTGGCAAAAGTTTAGGTTACATATGCTTAATTACCAATTATACATGAAAAGGGTATTCTGGTAATTTACCTAAGGCATATAAACTACCTATCATACAACTACTTAAACGATGTGACCATAGGGTATAACCTCGGAAGGTTATTCCCTACCTACTATGGTCACCTAATGTATTTGGTCGGATCCTAATGATCGACCAAATGGGTCGAGTTCGAAGGTATAGGCGATTTATCAGATCGCCTACCCTACGACTCTAGACAACGTGGTAATCAGTGGGCATAGTCCCAAAGGACTATGACCAACGTGATTACACTCACGTTGCGAAGTTCAAACGAACTTCGCATTGACCATTACTGGTCAACGCTGAAAGTCAAACAAAGTTTGACTTTCTGACTCGAAAAGCAGTAAAAATAAGGAAAAGAACGAAAGAATACTAACCCAGGGTCCCCGAATGCTAATCCCGACTCAAGAACTCAGGTATGAAACAATGGTTTCAACTTAGAGCTCTCAAAATCAGAATTCTAGTGAGAAATGCAATGGGGGTGGATGGGTATATATAGTTTTCGGGTAACCGTTAGGATCGTTTCTTGGAAAAGGGGAAACGATCAAGGCCGTACACTTGTCCAAATGTTATGGTGGCTAAATCTTGATCTTATCTTGCTGATTAGGCAAGTTTAAAACATGTGGATGGGGTTTAATCAGCTGCAAGTTGCAAAAACAAACATTGAATCTGGTCTGAAGGTGCCATGCGGCCCGCTTTAGATTCATGCAAACACAATGCGGGCCGCTTGGGCCCTCTGATCTGCACATATGTTTCAAAAATGACAGTTTAGGTCCCTGCACGTGTTTAAGGCCATTTCCGACACTTCTAAGGCCCGTAAAGCCAACTTTAAGGCCCTAAAATGATGCCTAAACATTGTGGACTTGAAACATGTTCAAAAATATGTCGGATGATGGTTCGTTTGGTCGTACGAACGCGATGTTCGCTTAATTACGACGGAATGCGCATAAGCGCGAAAAACGATCCAAATGACGTGACGAATGGATTTTTCTTATGGCGAACACAAAAATATAATGTAGTCATGCTTACATAAATTTTTGGGTGTCCGGATGTATTCAGAACGTAAGTTATGCGCGAAAATGCAAACTTGTGCACTTTTTGACACTTTTAGTCCCTGAATGACCCAAAAGTTTATTTTAGCACACCGAACCCCTCAAATCCTATTTCTAAGCTATATAAAGGATATTTAAGGTGTGTTTAACTTATGGTCATGTTCCGGAATGTCTGTTACAGTTCAAATTGGCATACTTTCGCAGTTTGTCAACTTTAGTCCCTGTAAGCGATTTAACTTGATTTTGCCATACCAAAGCCTTCAAAACTTATTTCTAAGTTATGTAAAGGTTATTTAAGGTATGTTAAGCCAATGTCACTATTCCGGAGTGTTTGTTGCATTAAACTGGTTATATTTACGCATCGGTGCGCGTATAACCTTCCAGAAAGTGATTTAGAGTTTGAAATTGAACAAGAATTGATATGTGCAAATGATACACATATTTTTACAAATACCAAGTATGAAATACAATATTTCATTGCTTTGGTATTTTTTTGATGGCCGTGAAGGCACAGGTGTTACAGTCTCCCCTACTTTAGGAAATTTCGTCCCGAAATTTATTTAGAGGAAACTTGTGAGAGCTTGAAAGCATGAAGTTGAAAAGATCGAACAACATTGGTTAGGGTTCTGAACTTCTAGTAACTTTAATAACCTTATGCTTGCAATGTAAGAGGGATACTTATATACAAGTATACGAAGCGTCATTGGTGCGTCCACCGTACCTCCATTACATCGTTCTCATTTTGTTATTGTTGTCACTATCGGTTCTTACACATAATAAACCTTACTGGGTTTCTATGTACTAAATTTCATAATTATGTAGGCCTCCATAATTAGACAATTCCTTGCACAGTTCACACAGTCTATTTTATAATGCGTAGGGTAAAACCAAATGAACAATCCTGTGATGAGTGTGACTAGACCGCCATAGAGTCCCGTAGACTAGATCAATAAATGATCTAAATAGACTATCAAGGAGTCTGTCCAGCTACATCACTAGATGTCATTCTTTAACCAAATTGTGAATCAATCCTTTAGACTAGACCACTAAAAAGGGTCTGGAGTGGTACTATATAAATCCAAGGGTCTTAACTATTACATAGAAGCCCATTAAGGATTTAAGGTAGTACCTTTGAATATCCTGCTACGAATCTCTCATATGAAGATATGAAAGATCCTGCGAGGATTTGGATAACGAATATCCAGAGTATTAAAAACACAAAAATGCATGAAAGAAAACATAAGATGAATAAACACATAGTCACATAACCACAAAATTGCTAACTAGAAGTTTGTTCTGCTAACAGAGTACATGTATTTAAAGCACACTAGGAATCCATCTTGTGGATTTCATTTGGTACTTTAAACATTTTCGAGAATCCAACTATAAAGATAGACAGATTCAAAAAGAAAATTCGATTTCGATTACTAGAACTCGAAATGTTCGAATTAAGGTACATAAAGAATCCAATTAAGGACTCTGATTTGAATCATGATCATCCACAAGGGTCTAATTATGGAGATAAAAAGATCCCATATGGATTGTTGAAGTTGAAGATGCTTTGAATTCTTGCACGGGATGTGCTTAAGTCCAAACATGAAGTAAAATGCTTATGAGGTTGAGATGCTAGATATGTCAAGGCGACATATGAAGCAGAATTTGAAGGTTAAGTAAGTGTGTGAGGAAAATATATTTGGAAGACTATGCATGGGGAAAAAAAATGTTTTTGAAACCTTATATATAATACTTTTTGGAAATCATAAGGTAGGTGTATTATATAGGTATATTTATAAAAATGTTTTAAAATCATGTGAGATGAATTTTGAAATTATGTATAAGGTTTTTGAAAGACATGAATGATGCTTTTCGAAATCATGCACTTGATCAGAAAATGTATTGTGTTAATATTGTCTTCAGACTATATGAAATATTTTGAAATTAGCAAGGTTGGTTTTGATAACATGGCCAATGTTTTTGAAATAACATAGACAGTGCATCTAGAAAAATTGTTTTCAAACTATACGAAATGTTTTGAGATCATGAAGATTGTTTTGAAATACCGGTACTGTGTATGTTGAAAAATCAAAACGTAATGGGTATGAGATTTGAAAATACCCTTAGTTATCTAACCAAGGATTTAAAGGTACTGATGTGAAAAAAAACACGATTACTCATAATTTCACTTTATTTCCTGTACTTCGTTTCTTAGAATGAAACGAGTACTTAGATCTTTCGAGGAAATTATGAGCGATCACTTGAAAGTGAGAATCACAAGAGTAGTTTGTAAGGAACATAGTTCCTTGATGTAGGTATCATAGGAAAATCATACACATATGTAACTATACTTGTATATCAGAATTTGTGAACAACGATTTATTTATAAACAAAACAGATTGTTTCACATTACACGAAAACAAAAGAAACAAAGGCATAAGACAGCAACATCCTTTGTTTAGCCAAATGCTCATCCGAGGGTTGGATTTGCACTGACTATCTTCGGGCAGTTGTTCCTGAAATGGCTCGTATCGCCACAGTTGTAGCAAGTACCACGCGGGAAACGAGCTTGAGTAGGGTTGACTTGGGGTTGGGTAGCAGCAAGATTTGCAACAGCTTTGTTCTGGATAGCAAAGCGGCATGTGTTGACCAAATGTCCCCGCCGTCCACAGTAGGTACATTTCCAGCAGGGTAGGAGGTTTGAATGATGACCGTTGCATCGCTTGCACCTAGGAGCAGTTCCTAAGTACTGCTTCCTAGCTGGTGGCCTTGCCACTTGGCTAGGTCCAGCTTGATTAGGTGTAACCGCTGCGGGTTTCCTTGAAGCCTTACGCTTCCTTGATGTTGTTGCAAGACTGGCTACTGCTTCCTTTGGTGTCTCTTGAGTGGCTTCATTGTCGAGACGAGAGGCTTCATTGTTAAGACGAGAGGCTTCATTGTTAAGACGAGAGGCTTCATTGTTAAGACGAGAGGCTTCATTGTTAAGACGAGAGGCTTCATTGTTAAGACGAGCCATGGCAATACCTAAATCCACAGTCCTCTGAATCACTTCGCCAATTTGCTGGACAAATTTGGTTGTTCGCTCAGGCATTTGACCAGTTCCAAGAGGAATAGACATTCTAGAAGAAAATGAAAGACAGAGGAAGAAACGAGTGAAAGGTTATTGGATAATCAATACAAAATGGTAACGAATGAAAATTGTGATCATTTGTTTGTTACCTAAGGCAAACAAATGAGATGACGACAAATCAAAGTAAATGGGTACATTGAGATGATGACAAATCAAAGTAAATGGGTCAAAAATAATGTATCGCGAAGACATGCTCGCCTATAAGTGAACACTCATCCCAAGAATTCCCAGGTAAGCACAACTGGTCTCGCGTCTGATGAGATGTATACGAAGTGCTTGCCTAGACAGAAAACCCAGAATACAGGCATTCACCCTTCCAGTTTGCACGTGTTCACATTATTTAAAACCCAAAACCTTGACGATGTTTTTGAAAACCCCAAAAGGGTTCAAAACCATATAACAGAGAGTTCAAAACCTTATAACTGAGGGTTCAAAACCTAGTAATCAATCATCCTAGAACAGATGATTAGTTTTCAAAGCGGTTTTGAATTTTATGTTCTTGTTGTGGTCGTCGCCTAAGGATAGGTGACGGTATTGTTTTATGACTAAACGCAAGTAAACTCGCGTTAGGGTCCTAAGAAGGTTATAGACTAGGTCAAAGCATTACTAATTACTAATAACCTAATTCCCTATAACCATTGGCTCTGATACCATCTTTTCTGTCACACCCCGACCACGTGGAACATACAAAACGTGGCGGAAACATCGGGGCGTGTTGCAACAGAATTAATGTTTCACAACCATGGAAATTAAAGTTTCGTTTTATTGATTAAAAGTGTTACAATGTCTATAATTAACTAGTCTTGCATCTTTTATTGTCACTAAAGCCCAAGTCTGCCTATGTGTATCTTGATCAACTTATGCAACAGCTCCTGAAAAACACATGTGAAAATATGGTACGTTAGCATAAAAATGCCGGTGAGATACATAAGTTTTGTGAAAATAGGTGTCATGACTTATGTTTGAGAAAATGTTTAGTCATGAACCTTGTTATTTGCTTTGTTTTGTAAATCATTTGAAAAACAATGAGTTCAGATGATAGGTATAAATAAGTGAATAATGTATAGTTAAATGAATAACCAAGTTAAATGAGTTTGTAAAAGATAAGTTGTTTTGTAAAACAATGTCTTGTGATAAGTATGTTATTTGTATAAAATGTTATATGTATCAAACTGAAATGATTCAAATAACGCTACAATATGTAATACCATACAAACACTTATATATAGGAAGTACCAGCGGCGTATCCACCATGCTTGTATCATATTACACACGCATCGTTACTTAATCACATAATCAAACCAAACCATCAAGATGTAAAATGTTCATGTCTAATGTAAATCATGTAATGTAAAACCAATGTCAAATGTTGATAGTCCAAAAGTAGCCAAGTAATGTATAACCAAAATGATATGTATGGTAAGTAAAATTAAGACTACTTAAACCATAAGTAAAATGTACAAAACAAAGTATTGAAGTAAAACTTGGTTTAAATCAAAGTTATGTTTTGTAAGATATATGCATGCTATACTGAATATGAACATTTATGCGGTATTGTGAAAATTCATACATCCAAGCCTTGAGACAGACGGATAACTATGTAAAAGTGAGTTATCAAGAGAATATGTATTCGGATTCGGTCATTCCTTACGTCCAAACAAACCCGAGATTTCAGGAATGAGATTTGTCAAGTCCTATGGTACCACTACCTACTACCGAGCGGCGTGATCGGTGTTAATGAATGTACATTGTCTCATTTAAACAAACCAAATGTCATACCAAAATGTAAGCATGTGATGAAGATAATGTACCTAGTATGCTAGAGTAAACATACAAGGTAGAGCTGTAAAACAATGTGTCCATATGTTACTGGAACATATGCAACAGAGATGCAATGTAAAATGATGTACTAAGTATGCTAAGTTAACATACAAAGTAGAAAAGTCATGTAAATCAATGCGCTAGCATGCTATCAGTCAACATACCTAGCAGAAATGTAATGTAAATCATGTACTAATAGTGTACTAATGAACATAACAAGTATATGATGTGAAAACAGGAAAGCACGAAAGTAACAAGTAGGCACATGTGTTTCACCCCAAAACAGTTTGGAAAACAGTAAAAGAGGGGTCTATGTACTCACTTGAGATTGCTTAGTAGTCCTTGAGTAACAACCAAACAAAGCTAGAGATCACGGAAATCAAACGGCACCTAATATAGGTAACTATGTTAATTAACCGGACCTAAATCGGAAGATTGGGTAGCATTAGGGTTTGTAAACCAAATGAGTGTAGGAACTCATATGATATGGTTTAACAAAGCCTACATACTAAATGAAACTTAACCTAAGTGTCTACGACCCATTACGACCCGTTTAGGAAGCTTATGCTACTTTAACGCGTCGTTCGCGTGTAACGCGTTCGGACCGCCTAACTAGTCCTATGACAAGTGTTATATGCCTAAACATGTTACATAATCAGTTATGTGGCAAAAGTTTAGGTTACATATGCTTAATTACCAATTATACATGAAAAGGGTATTCTGGTAATTTACCTAAGGCATATAAACTACCTATCATACAACTACTTAAACGATGTGACCATAGGGTATAACCTCGGAAGGTTATTCCCTACCTACTATGGTCACCTAATGTATTTGGTCGGATCCTAATGATCGACCAAATGGGTCGAGTTCGAAGGTATAGGCGATTTATCAGATCGCCTACCCTACGACTCTAGACAACGTGGTAATCAGTGGGCATAGTCCCAAAGGACTATGACCAACGTGATTACACTCACGTTGCGAAGTTCAAACGAACTTCGCATTGACCATTACTGGTCAACGCTGAAAGTCAAACAAAGTTTGACTTTCTGACTCGAAAAGCAGTAAAAATAAGGAAAAGAACGAAAGAATACTAACCCAGGGTCCCCGAATGCTAATCCCGACTCAAGAACTCAGGTATGAAACAATGGTTTCAACTTAGAGCTCTCAAAATCAGAATTCTAGTGAGAAATGCAATGGGGGTGGATGGGTATATATAGTTTTCGGGTAACCGTTAGGATCGTTTCTTGGAAAAGGGGAAACGATCAAGGCCGTACACTTGTCCAAATGTTATGGTGGCTAAATCTTGATCTTATCTTGCTGATTAGGCAAGTTTAAAACATGTGGATGGGGTTTAATCAGCTGCAAGTTGCAAAAACAAACATTGAATCTGGTCTGAAGGTGCCATGCGGCCCGCTTTAGATTCATGCAAACACAATGCGGGCCGCTTGGGCCCTCTGATCTGCACATATGTTTCAAAAATGACAGTTTAGGTCCCTGCACGTGTTTAAGGCCATTTCCGACACTTCTAAGGCCCGTAAAGCCAACTTTAAGGCCCTAAAATGATGCCTAAACATTGTGGACTTGAAACATGTTCAAAAATATGTCGGATGATGGTTCGTTTGGTCGTACGAACGCGATGTTCGCTTAATTACGACGGAATGCGCATAAGCGCGAAAAACGATCCAAATGACGTGACGAATGGATTTTTCTTATGGCGAACACAAAAATATAATGTAGTCATGCTTACATAAATTTTTGGGTGTCCGGATGTATTCAGAACGTAAGTTATGCGCGAAAATGCAAACTTGTGCACTTTTTGACACTTTTAGTCCCTGAATGACCCAAAAGTTTATTTTAGCACACCGAACCCCTCAAAGCCTATTTCTAAGCTATATAAAGGATATTTAAGGTGTGTTTAACTTATGGTCAAGTTCCGGAATGTCTGTTACAGTTCAAATTGGCATACTTTCGCAGTTTGTCAACTTTAGTCCCTGTAAGCGATTTAACTTGATTTTGCCATACCAAAGCCTTCAAAACTTATTTCTAAGTTATGTAAAGGTTATTTAAGGTATGTTAAGCCAATGTCACTATTCCGGAGTGTTTGTTGCATTAAACTGGTTATATTTACGCATCGGTGCGCGTATAACCTTCCAGAAAGTGATTTAGAGTTTGAAATTGAACAAGAATTGATATGTGCAAATGATACACATATTTTTACAAATACCAAGTATGAAATACAATATTTCATTGCTTTGGTATTTGTTTGATGGCCGTGAAGGCACAGGTGTTACAAATAATGTCGCCAGATCTTTAATGCAAACACCACCGCGCCCAATTCCAAATCATGGGTGGTGTAATTTTTCTCGTGTATCTTCAGTTGGCGTGAGGCATAGGCTATAACTTTCTGGCGTTGCATCAACACGCAACCCAAACCTTGACGCGAGGCGTCACAATATACCACGAAGTCTTCCGTTCCTTCGGGTAGAGATAGAATCGGTGCGTCACAAAGCTTGTTCTTCAACAACTGAAACGCTTCTTCTTGCTTGTCACCCTAATCAAACTTCTTGTCTTTCTGTGTGAGTGCGGTCAGGGGTTGAGCTATCTTTGAGAAATCCTCAATAAACCTACGATAATAGCCAGCCAAACCTAAGAACTGTCGAATCTCAGTTGGCATCTTTGGAGTCTCCCAATCCTTGATTGCCTCGATCTTTGTGGGATCAACATGAATTCCATTTCCATTTACCACGTGACTAAGAAACTGGACTTCGCGTAGCGAAAACTCACACTTTGAGAACTTAGCGTATAACTTCTCCTTCTTAAGTAGCTCTAGAATAGCTCTTAAGTGCTGTTCGTGCTCGTCCTTTGTCTTCGAGTAGATTAGAATGTCATCAATAAACACGATCACAAACTTATCCAGGTACGGCTTGCAGACTCGGTTCATCAGGTCCATGAAACTGCCGGTGCGTTTATCAATCCAAATGGCATAACCAAGAACTCGTAATGTCCATAACGAGTCCTAAAGGCCGTCTTCGGGATACTTTCGTCTTGTATCCTTAGTTGGTGGTATCCTGAGCAAAGATCGATCTTTGAATAGAAGCTTGAACCTTGTAGCTGATCAAATAAGTCATCAATCCTCGGCAAAGGATAACGGTTCTTGATAGTCAACTTGTTAAGCTCGCGGTAGTCTATACACATACGAAAGCTACCATCCTTCTTCTTAACGAACAGAACCATAGCTCCCCAAGGTGAGAAGCTTGGTCTGATGAATCCTTTATCCAATAGCTCCTGGAGTTGTGTTGACAACTCCTGCATCTCTGACGGTGCAAGTCTATAGGGTGCCTTGGCTACAGGTGCGGCGCCTGGAACCAAGTCAATGTGGAATTCGACTTGTCGCTCTGGCGGCAATCCTGGCAAGTCTTCTGGAAAGACTTCAGGATATTCTCTTACGATCGGAATGTCTTCAATCCTGGGCTCAGCAGCTTCTTTATCCACGATGTGTGCCAAAAAGGCAACACACCCCTTCCGTAAACACTTTCTAGCTTTCAGACAACTAATAATCCTTAGTGGCGTATCATGCTTTTCTCCGTGCACTACGATCGTTTCTTCATCCGTCGTTGGGATGCGGATGGTCTTCTCGTGACAAACGATCTCGACCTTGTTGCTCGATAGCCAATCCATTCCCACTACCACGTCGAAGCTTCCCAACTCGACTGGTAGTAGATCTAGCGTAAATTTGTGTCCTCCCAGTTCTATCATACATCCTCTGATGACTTCTCCCGTTTCAATTAGTTTCCCATTCGCTAATTCGATCGAGTATGGAACGTCTAATTTACTAGTGGCCAACCCAAGTATATTTTTAAACTCTAACGATACGAAACTATAATCGGCACCAGTATAAAAAAGAACAGATGCAAAGCGTTGGTTTATAGGGAACGTACCGGTGACGACGTTTGGATCCTGGCGCGCTTCCCTTGCGCCAATGTTAAAGATTCGGCCTTGCGCCTGATTTAGCTTTGGGCATTCTCTTTTGAAGTGCCCAGCGTCACCACAGTTGAAGCATCCTGGCCCTCGGCCATTTCCATTTCCATTCCCTCCTCGATTTCCGTTGGTTCCTCGATTTCCAGCTTGATTTGTGACATTCCCATGATTACCACTTCCCCCAATATTCCCTTGTGGCCGGTTTCCATTACCACGGTTGTTGTTATTGAAGTCCCTTTGGCCGCCCTAGCCTGATCCAACCCAACATGTTTCCTTTGAATGGCCCGTCTTCCCACAAGATTCACATTTTCTAAGTCAGCATGGACCGAGGTGATGGAACTGGCAAATACCACACTTGGGCAGAGTGCCCATGTAACCCTTTCCTCTGTTTTCATCACCGGTTCTGGCTCTGGCCGGTGTGCTCGACTCACTCCTCTTGCTCACATTGCTTGTACTCTGCTTGAAGTTGGAAAACTTTCGTTTGTTATCACCAGCTGACTCTGCATGAGTCTCCTTCTTCTTTGTTTCGGAAATTGAGAACTTGCCCAACCTTACGGCCTCCTCCGTAAGTGCCACACTAACGTCGATCGCTTCCGTAATTGTTGTCGGCTTGGATGTGGTAACCATACTCAGGATTTGGGGTACCAATCCCCAGATAAAGCGCTCGATTCGTTTGAATTCCGGTGTAACCATATAAGGTACCACATGTGACAAGTCGTGGAATCTCTGAACATATTCCGCGATCTTGGGACCATCCATCTTCAAATGCCAAAACTCAGTCTCTAACTTCTGTATCTCAGCCCGAGAACAATACTTCTTTCGCATCAACTCTTTTAACTCAGCCCATGTCAACACGTAAGCAGCGGCTTCGCCAAGGGTTTGCACTTGTAAGTTCCACCAGGACAGGGCTCCGTCCAAAAATAGCCCAGAAATGTAGGTCACTTGCTGGTCTGGAGCGCACTTGCTCATTCGGAGTACAGACTCCGTCTTCTCGGCCCATCTTACAAAAGCAACAGAACCTCCGGTGCCGTCAAAGCTCATAGGCTTGCAGTCTAGGAACTGCTTGTAAGTGCACCCTGCACATACGTTAGAATATACAACTGGTATTAGCGGACGTGCTATAAATATCCAATGTATTGTAATATGTCTCAAATGGCTTAATATTACCATGTGGTGGGTTGTTGCCCTGGTTGTTGTTGATACTTCCGCTCGATCCTGGTTGGGATGCTGCATATTGCGCAATGGCGGCAGCGATGATCGCTTGGAGCTCCGCCTCGTTGGTAGGCATGTTCGTATGACGTCTTGGAGGCATCCTCTAAAAGATGGTTCACGTTGGTCAGGTCATAATAGGTAAAAATACGTATGTACTCAACAATATCCACACATAACATCTCATGTTATAAATAAATCAACTACATAACATCTCATGTTATCGAACGCAAACAAACAACTTTAACAAAGCATGTAATGAGAATACTGCAATTTGGGCTTTTATAAAATCAAGACCACCATACATTGTTTACAAGTTTTCCAAATGTACATACATCCAAAAAGACTAAGGGTCAAAATGCCCTTGTCTGAACTGTTTAGACAAATACAACAAAAAAAATCACATAACCAAAGTCATCCTGTCAAAATGTGGTCTTCAAAATAACACATAGTATGGCCCAATTGATGTCTTCTCTTCAAAAGAAAGACTAAGGGTAGCTAAACTGATGGCGGTGGAGGAGGTGGAGGAAAATGAGAGAAGAGTAAACGGCGCATATGCAGCCAATCCTCCTCCATAGTGCGGTGTGCTCTCTCCAGCTCTAGCACGCGCTGGATCAGCGCCTCCTGCTGCATCATAAATGAAACAAAAACATCCTCGGTAGAAGGCCCGACATGATAGGGGTTATAGGGATCTGTGGGTGGCATAATAGGTGGTGTGGTCCAGAGAAAAGGCTCACCAGATGGAGCAAAAGATGGCATGGCAACTGGTGCGACAGTGGATGCAACAGAAGAAAACTGGGGTAAGACTGGAACAAATGTCGGTACATGACCAACGGGATGTGCTGAAGAACCCTCCCCCGGACGTGAGGGCGGAACAAATTGTAGGAATGAAACAGGAGGGCCTGTGTGATGAGCGTCTGTGGTGTGAGGGGGAAAAAGTGGGTACTAGATGTATGTGGGTGGGTAGACGGGATGTCGAGTGGTGCAGTAACAGGTGCGGTAGGGGGAGTAACTGGGACCACATACGGAGGGTAGTCATCCTCCTCGATCCACCCATTCTAGGTGTCAGCGTATCTCGGGTCGATATGGGTAGCAAACGGTGCCATGTCATCAAAAATGGGGTCAGGTATGGGTGCCACGTCTGGGATCTCAGCAGCTGGTGGTGCAATGACAGGTGCATCAGTGACAGGTGGTGCAACGACTGGTGCATCCTCAGGAATGGGGTCAAGAGCGAGAACGGGCTCGGGAATGACGGGAGCAGGCTGACGATCAACAGGCATAGCAGGATCCTGATCATCCGGGAGAACAGGAGCCTCAGCAGGCTGCTCCTCGGGATCCAACTCATCCTCCATATCCGTCTCCTCATCATAGTTAATACGAGGGAAGTTACCGAATCCCAAGGGTGGGTAAGAGGAAGCTACTGACTCAACGGAATCTAAAGCTGACGAATCGGAATGAACCTCCATGTCAGGAAGCTCAACCATGGACACAACGGGGTCAACAACTGGGATATCACCATGCGGAGCATCGTCCTCCATCGGGGCCCCACCATCCTTGTCTCCCTCCGGGGGACCCCCGATGAATAGATCGATGTCACCATCGGGTAACGCGTCGAGAGGCTGTTCCTCAAAGGGAACTGCAGCAAATGGGAGAGGAGCAGGGATCGGAACAAGGGGTAGATCCTCTCCTGGCAGGCCATCAGCTAAGGGCATGTCATCTCCGAAGTCTGGTAGGGCGAAAGGCTGAAAATCGTCTTCATCGGTGCTCGTGTAGTCTGAAGTGTAAAATCCCGAGTCTGTGGCCATCTCGTCATCGGAGGTAAAGGCCATCGGGTCGCTCGTGTTGGATACTCCACTGCCAGAAGATGCCATGGTGTCTGTAACACATCCACAACATATGCACATAAATCAGGTAAGCATGTAAGCAAATAACAATGTAATCATGTATGTATCCTAGTCTTCCCAGGCTATCCCGACCCAATTCTAAAACTGAACTCCCTAGTCTCTCAGACTACCCTGGTCTCTAAGACCAACCTCCCAGTCTCTAAGACTAATTCCTTCCCAATCTCTAAGATTGAACTCCCTCAGTCTCTAAGACCGAAATATAATTTTTGAAAAGTGTATTTGTGCCTTTTTGTTTGTAAAGATGTTTGTGCCCTGGATCTGGACGTTTAGTGCATGCAATGTAAAAGGTTTGAAAACATTTTCGTGAGAGCCCTAGTGATCATAGTCTAGACTCGAGAATGAATCCTAGTTCGCTATGATCGAGGCTCTGATACCAAGCTGTCACACCCTGGCTTTTGCGGAAGCGTGGGTTTAATTGGTGTGACTTCTTAATACCATAGTAACAATCACAACAATGCTATATGATAAAATACGGAATATTCATCCATTAAAATAGTTTAGAAAATGCGGAACATATTGTTTCAAAATAACAATCCCAAAACATATTACAAAACATGACTTGTTTAAAATGAGTTCATAAGACTCAATGAAGAACTACCAACAAAACGAGGATTTAAGACATGCAACCCATCCAGGAATGAGTCGCACTTCCAAAACCCTATGACCCTGGATGACATCCTTATCTAGTACGCAGCTAACATGCACCACTTGCCAGATCCTATTCATTCCCTGAAATACATGTAATTTGAAAAAGTCAACAAAAAGTTGAGCGAGTTCATGTGTAAGTGAGTATATAAAAGCCTTTAAAATGTCTGTATAAGTAAAAGTCCCTGGTATGCAGCAATTAAGGAAAAACCTGATCACCATTGGGTTGCAAAACCAATAGTATGTGTGAAATGATGCAGGAAGACTCAAACCTAGCAAATTTGTCTCCGGTATGAAGACATAGTCACCACTATGGGCCGCCCCGGCCTCATGGGTGTGGGCTCGTTACACCCAAATAGATCTATCACTCATGTCCCGTGGTCCTACAATGAGGATTAATGGCCATAAGTGTTGTACACACCACTCACATGATCGCGTAGTAAAAACCCTCCTTAAGCTAACCATACCATGTATTAAATGTCTGTAAATGTCTGTAACATGTATTTCACCCCCGATATGTAAAACTGAAAATAGTTAAGAGAAAAGGGGGGACATGAACTCACAGTAGTGCGTCTTGTACCGAATCTCAAACTCTGTCTGCTACACGACAACCTACACGTACTAATGTCTATTAGACGAACGGGCGGTGCCCTGGCTTAGAGTTTAATGTTTAGAGTTGTGTTACTTATACTGATTCGCGTGATAAATATTTGTTCGTTCAATGTTCTAGTAAATTCTAGTCTTAGAAGGCAAATATTTACTAAGTGTTATAATTTTCGGAAAATTTCGCCATAGCTTCCTCTATAAATAGAGGTGTCCATGCTTAAGAGCATATCATTTTCTTTTAAAAATATCTCATAGAGTGTTTCCACATAACCAACCCGACAATCATACATGCAATGCCCTATTTACGTCTTTTCAGCTTTATTAACTAATACTAGTCTGTTTTCGAGCATTTAAATAAAATAGTTAACCTTTTCTAAAAATTCTCAAATTTTTACAGAATGTCACATATAATCCAAAATTTGTTGTGTAAAATTTTCGGGGACCAGTTCATTACCAATTTTATATAAAAATTCTTTTACCCGACTGCAATCAGATTTGTTACTTCTGATTGCAGTTTTACGGAAAAATTCACTAAAAATCAATCCTAAGTCCGATCGATGATATTCCAGTTGGAGGGTCACGGAAACAACAGTGACCATCTACAGTAAAAATTCCATGAGCTGATTCTGCTCAGGTTTCGGGTTTTGACTCTGAATACAACACACTTTTTCAGCAGAAATATTTCAGCTTGAGCTGCTGTCTAAAAATAATTCTTTAAAAATAGTAAACGATCTCAAAAAATTACGATTCCAGTGCCATTTGTTCGGTTGTTCAAAATTAAACAATTTAGACTCCATAAATTCAGTTTTTCGATTTAAAATGACCCTGTTACAGCCTGTTGAAGTTGGCTGGAAATTTCAATCAGCATGTTTATTTCAGGTTTAGTGTTTCTAAAAGCATATTTGCAAGGGCCCTAACCATGATTTATCAACAACTTAATGATCCAACACCATGCATGCATTCACCAAACTCAAACCAACCTGATAACATCATCATGCAAACCTTTTTATGTATGATTTTATGTACGGTTTCAAGTTCATATTTTTAGTGTTTTAGCTTCTTGTGATTTATCATCATCATCCTACTATGAACCAAAACAAATAACAAGATGAAACAAGGGCGTGAAGGGACTTACTACTAGCACAAGGCTAGGATAGAAATCTTAGTGCAAGGATGATGAAGAAATGATGGTGATAAAGACTTGAACAAGGCCTTCTTGAGAGCTCTTCAATCTTGCAACTTCTATGGATGATCTTCAAGCTTGGAAAGGAAACTTGTAGTGAAGGATATGGAGGTAATGGAAGGTGATGGTGGTGGTTTCGGTTATGAAGAACCGAAATGGGGGGGGGGGGGGGAGAGAGAGAGGTGGAGTGTGAATCTTGATAAAATGATGGGTATTTCTTGGAACTCATGAGCCCCCTATACCCTAATGTCATGATTAGAAATCTTTTGGCCAACCACATTTTAGGAGGATAATCACAAAATCAAAACAAAATATAATGAAATGATGAGGGCTGAAATTCGGTTAGGGGGGGGGGGGGTATTATGTAAAATTTTGGTAATTAGTAGGTAAGTAAATAAGAGGTTAAGGGTATTTTCTAGAATAGTGGGTGTGTGACATGTTTCTATAGTGTGTGGGGATTTATTGTGACCATGATTATTTAAGAATAATAAAATAATGTTTCTGATAAAATTTTGGTGTCCCGGGTAATGTCCGGTTGTTCGGTTACGTATCGTTCCGTTAAAGTGTTAAATTGTACCCTATAGCGTCTTTTATGCATCTTTGTGTAACGAAATCATTCCTGGCACTTAGGAAAGTATACAGGACCACTCTGCTATATTTGTGTATTCTACTGGTGTAATAAAATGCTGAATTTAATAAAAGAAAGCAGAATTCTGTATTTAAAGTGTGTTTTAGGCACTTCCCGGCATTATATCTATCTCCTAATGACGCAGTCTTATGGTCCTCACTTCCCTACGCTACAAACCAGTGTAGTACTCTATCCCTGGCTCATACTGGCCATAATAATATTGTCTGTCTAAGTGCTGGCATTGTCAGCATTATTTCTGAATCAACCGTTCAGTGTGTCAACTGTGCTGAGTGCATCGAGTATGTCACTAATGTAGGTGTGTAATGAATGGAGTGACTGTATAAAATATGATGCATGTATATATGATATAGAATCATAGAGCAGTTTAAATTATCAGTTGTAATCAAGCACAGTCATTAAGCACGTAATTAAGATTAATTAATTTGTACAGTACCTGAAATTTTGAGGGTTGTCACATAGAAAACAGATATGGTGATGAAAACAGGCTGTTTTTGCGAGATCTCTTCCTCCTGAGCTCTGATACCACTTGTAGGATCGAATTGCGACCTGAATGAGTCGTTCGGAAGAGCTCAAATCCGTTTCAGAGGCGGAAACAAAGAAACGGATGTGAAAACAGCTTGATTCACACTTTAAACCTCTTATATATTGATTTAACAACTATTACATTCAAGAGAAATACCGGCAACACTTCGGTATCAAATCTGAAAAACTTTACAAATGAATAGACAACACACCTATATATAGTTCTACCTGTTTCGCTTGAAACCTGACAACATTAATTCAAGCGAAACCTACTTAATCTATTCAAGCGAAACTTCCTGAATTGACTAGTTTCAAGCAAAAGCTTCAATTTCTGTTTTGTCTACTTGTGTGATGATGCAATTGATGATATCATATTGTGATGTCATCATTCAATATGATGATATCACTCTAGTTAAGATCTGCAATGAACCCGAGACTCGATATAAGACGAAGACGACAGATGTATGCACCAACAAAACTCCCACCCAACGAAATCCCCATCTCAACGAAAACACCTTGGGGATTTCGGCCCAAGGTGATTTCGGCCCAAAGAGATTTCGGCCCAAGGGACTTCGGTCCAAAGGTGATTTCGTCCGAAAAAGGGGATTTCGCCATTTATGTGATTTCGGTGTATGTGATTTCATCATGTGTTCTCTGTTACGTTATTAACCATGTTAGGTCTGTAACTCTGTTAATTATTAACTCAGTTAAACCCATTAACTCTATTAAACTATGTATGCAACCTTGTTAGAACGTAACTTTGTTAAGTAAGTAGCTCTATTAGTTTACTAACTTGGTTAGTTAATCAACATTGTTAGTTATTATATCTCTTAAGCATGTTAATCCTGGTAAGTTGGTATGTTAACTTTGTTAATCCTGTTAACTCTGTCAAGTGTGTTATTGGATAAATATATTAGAATAAACTGTGAAAGACACTAATGTGAAGCATGAATGGCATGAAATTGATTAACTGCTTATACGACACATGAGATTAACTGCCAAGCACTTTGTGACATAGATTGTATGTGAGACTTGACCAACATGAACTGACTGTGTGTAAATGCATTACCTTAGGCCTTGATTGATTGATTGTTTGCGAGCACATAGTTTAGCATACCAAGCAAACCAAGGTGAGTTCACACTTTCTCCAAAGCATGGGATTCCCAGGGGTTGGGAATGGGTTTAAGGAACATGGATTCCTCGCCCTTTCTTGGGTAGGACAGTACTGGTTCAGGAATATAATTCCTCGTCCTCTTGGACAGTTAACTTTTACTAGACCAAAACTCTATCACGAAGTCCCTCCTTTTTATATCCACTTAATCGTCGGGCCAATGGCGAGCGGGTCATTAGTTAGATAGCGCTATTTAGGTTTGACAAGCCTCACACCGTGCCGTAGAGGACGGGCGTGAACTAATGGATCTGGGCACGTCAATGATGATAGACATTGACAGTTCAGGGCACATAAACATGACTACAGTCAGCAGTCGATATGGTAACGAGTCTAGTAGTACATACATGGGGTAGCCCCCACGGCCGAAAAGCCAGATAACTAAACATGGGGTAGCCCCCATGGCTGGATTGCCAGAGTAAACAGGAATAAACATAAAACGTTTTCAACTATGGGGTAACCCCCACGGCAGGATGCCAGTTAAAGGAAACTGTTTTCGAAACAACTTAAAACAATTAACGCGCCATTAATGCGAAGATGGAAATCTTGGAAGCTCGAGTTGTCACATTATCCCCAAGTTGAAAGAAATTTCGTCCCGAAATTTGGTACGTACTCACTGAGGAAGCTAGTTAAGTTGCATGGTTTTCCTGGTTTTCCTGGGGTGTCACAGAAGCACCTTCGGTGTATTCTTAAACTTCTTCAACAAGAAAAGCTTTATGCCAAATTTTCAAAGTGTGAATTTTGGCTTCGTGAAGTCCAATTCCTCGGACATTTGGTTAGTGAACGTGGTATCCAGGTTGATCCCCCTAAGATTGAAGCTATCATGAATTGGCAAGAGCCGAAGACGCCCACAGAGATTCACAACTTCTTACGTTTGGCAGGATACTACAGGCGTTTTATTGAGAATTTCTCAAGGATTGCAGCACCCCTAACTTCGTTGACTAGGAAGAATATTAAGTTTGATTGGGGTCCTAAGCAGCAAGAATCTTTCGATATTCTTAAACAGAAGTTAAGCAATGCTCCTGTGTTGACATTTCCTGAAGGAATTGAAGAATTTGTGGTTTACTGCGACGCATCACACACGGGCATGGGGTGTGTGCTAATGCAGAAAGGTAAAGTTATTGCATATGCTTCTCGACAGTTAAAGGTGCACAAAAAGAATTACACCACCCATGATTTAGAGTTGGGCGCCGTTGTATTTGCACTGAAACTATGGAGGCATTATTTATATGGTACCAAGTGTGTGATATATTCTGATCACAAGAGCCTTCAACATCTGTTTAACCAGAAGGATCTGAACATGAGGCAGCGACGATGGATGGAGACACTGAATGATTATGATTGTGAAATCCGATACCATCCAGGCAAGGTGAATGTACTCGCCGATGCCTTAAGTAGGAAGGAAAGGGTTAAGCCCATTAGAATCAATGCCAAGAGCATTGAATTAAAGAACAACTTGAATGAAAGATTGTTTGCGGCCCAAAAGGAAGCTGTACTAGAAGACAACTACCCGAATGAGAAGTTGGGAGTAACTGCTGAACAGTTATCATATGGCAAGGATGGAATCCTAAAATTGAATGGACGAATATGGGTTCCGATCTATGGAGGACTTCGGGATGTTATCCTCCAAGAAGCCCACAGTTCTAAGTATTCTGTTCATCCTGGAAGTGATAAGATGTACCAGGATTTGAAGGCAAATTATTGGTGGATAGGCTTGAAAAAGTCTGTAGCCACTTATGTGGCTAAATGTCTGACATGTGCTCAAGTTAAAGCTGAACACCAAAAGCAATCAGGTCTGCTACAACAGCCTGAACTTCCCACCTGGAAGTGGGAAATGGTGACTATGGATTTTATCACCAAGTTACCAAAGACGAAGAGAGGAAATGATACTATTTAGGTTATAGTGGATAGACTGACTAAGTCAGCCCACTTCTTACCGATTAAGGAAACACACAGCTCAGATAAGTTAGCTCAGCTGTACGTGGATGAGATTGTATCTCTCCACGGAGTGCCAGTGTCTATCATTTCTGATAGGGATATGAGGTATACTTTGCATTTCTGGAAAAGCTTTCAGCAATCCCTAGGCACTCGATTAAATTTCAGCACTGCATATCATCCTCAGACGGAAGGTCAAAGTGAACGTACTATACAGACACTCGAAGATATGCTACGAGCTTGTGTTATTAACTTAGGTGGAAGTTGGGATGATCATCTTTCATTGATTGAATTCTCATACAACAATAGCTATCATTCCAGTATTCAAGCTGCACCTTTTGAAGCTCTGTATGGAAGAAAGTGCAAAACGCCCATTTGCTGGGCAGAAGTTACAGATGTCCAACTCACAGGACCTGATATAGTCCTGGAGACGACTTACAAGATTGTACAGATAAGAGATCGTCTCAAAGCTGCCAGGGATAGGCAGAAAAGCTACGCAGATAAAAGGCGTAAACCTCTAAAGTTCGAGGTTGGTGACAAAGTGTTACTGAAAGTATCACCCTGGAAATGGGTAATGCGATTTGGCAAGAAAGGCAAGTTAAGCCCAAGATATATAGGACCATTCAAGATCATCGAATGTGTCGGAACAATGGCTTATAAGTTAAAATTGCCTGAAGAGCTCAGTGGTATTCATAATGTATTCCACATCTGCAATCTGAAGAAATGTCTAGCTGATGAATCACTAGTCATACCACATACGGATGTGCATATAGATGAGAGCCTGAAATTTGTTGAGAAACCTTTGTCGATTGAGGATCGACAGGTTAATAAGCTTCGAAGGAAGCATGTACCGATTGTAAAGGTTAAATGGGACACCCGTAGAGGTCCCGAGTATACGTGGGAGGTAGAGTCCACAATGAAAGAGAAGTACCCTCATTTATTTCAGTAAATCTCAAGGTCGAGATTTCTTTTAAGGGGGTGAGGATGTAACACCTCGCAAAATCAGGTCCAATATAGTATCGACACGTGTCATGAACTTTAAACGTGTAACGAATTGATTACGAGGGACTAAAGTTAACTAACGAAGAAAGTATATGTATATAAGGATTCAAAGTGTCAACATTCGATAATTATGCCTTTCAAATAACCTACATGATGTTTATACCCTAAAACAAATGTATCATGAAGCGTGTGAAATTGTTTGTGGAAGAAAAGGAAAGTTTACAAGACTTGAGGGTTAAATGTGTCAATATGTTTAAGTTATACCTCTGAGTGACCTTTTAGCAAACCCGGAGCCTTGTAACAATAAATTATACTCCCAAGAATAAGTGGTAAAAATTTCACAAGGTTTCGATATCGTATGAGAAAGATATGCTAACTTTCGTAATTAAGGGGTTAAAAGCGTCAACGAGGCAAAACTTGTGTTTTCGGTTATCGTTTAACGAAACCGGACCTAATGATGTTTGGTTATATCTCATGGATCATAGAAATATAAATTTCATGGGTTAAAAGTGCCTAAAATGGAAGGAATTATGCATTAGAAAGTCCAGGGGTGAAAGTGTCACTTTTAAAAACTTGTTGCTGGTTCTCCTACCTGCTGGCGTCGCGCCACCAGCTGAGCCCTTCCCCGTGGCGTGGCGCGACAGACTACCAGATCAGCAAACTCTTATTTAATGTGGCAGCTTGCATGTTTGCCGAATTCCGCGAGTTTGCCACCCTCTAGCTCCTTGAAACACGTCCCTAGGCACTTGTCTTCATCCCTGGAGTTGCCATAACACTTGTATCCAACTCCTTGATCCCCCATGGCTATATATAGAGCCCTTTGTTGCAACTTATGAACACACATTGAGCACTTCACTTGGAAAGCTTCCAAACTCTTGTTCTGAAGATTTCTGGAGCTCAAGACCACTTCCCAAGGATCCCTAGTCGTGCATAGGACTTCAGTAAGTGTCCTTAACCTTTCTTAATTCAGTTTTACTTAGTTAATTAGCTTAAAGTCAAACCGTCGTAATTAAGGTTTGACTTCGTGATTAATTAAAATTTGTCCAGTCAAATCTCGAATTGAAAGTAGCTTTGAGTTGGTAATTATGTGGGTAATAAACCCTTAAAAGGGCACCCTCTGATTCCCACTCTAACTAGGTCAATTGTCGGGTCAAAGTTAATTTTAAAAAGTCAACAGAAAGCTAATTTTTGCATAAACACATAATTAACAATGTAGAAGCTATGAAACCTGTTTTATCACTTGTATAACTTGGTAATCAATGTAAGAACATGTCTAAACATGTTCAACCCGACAATTTTCAGTATAAGCTCGGTTCGGAACCGAAAGTCGCATAAGTGGACTTTTGCTTTGACTTTCAGTTCTGACCCAATGTAGCATGATTTAGAAATGCCTTAAAGCTTTATTAGGACCAGGTTACATGTTAGTATAACCCTCTGTGATTATACAACTTGGTTCATTAGTTATCCGATTCATATGCATGTTTCCGTTATATGCCTAAATATTGACTATTATGCCCTTTGACCTTAAAACAAGAATTTTGAAAATGTGAGAGGACAATAATATTTATAACTGATATATAAACATGTCCCTAAATTTTCACATCAGTTGGAGGTGTAGATTAAGAGTTATGCTCAATTGCGTAATTAGAAAGCTTTTTATTAATTAAACGGCGTAATTAGCATATTGCCTATCTAAACCCAATTTTTGATACCAAAATTTTTACCTACTGATGTAAGATAATATTTTGGGATTTTTGAAGATTTTTATTTATTTTTAAGCTGAGCATAACATAGGGTTCTAGCCTTAATTCGGTAATTGTCGGTTTTGCCCTTTTGGCCTATAAAATGAGTTTTACATAATATTTTGATACCAAAACTTTTGATACTGATTTTATATAATAAATAAAATATTTTGAGTCTTCTGGAATGATAAAAATATCAGCTTTTCTTTAAAAACCCGGAAATCGCTTAAAACCGTCTTTTTACGCGTTTAAAACGCATAGTATGTATTAAAACCATTTTCTCATATAAGACTTAATACCTACTGATGTTTTAAGTAAATTTATATATTTTAACAGTAAAGAAAAGTTTTTAAACCCAGATTTCCAGTTTTGACCTTTTAAGCTTATGTGAAATTACCAAAATGCCCCTACGGTGCATAGTTTAGTTATAATAGGTAAATTTCACCTATATACCATACCCTACTGTTATGACTTATAAAAATAAGTATTTTTACTGATTATATCAGACCTGAAACTCAGATTAGTATTTAAACTCTTTTATAACCTTTAAAATGACCAAAATGCCCCTACGGGGCATAGTTTGAGTTTAAATTTATTTTGGGCATAATGGAAGGTATCCTACTGATATCACAACATATTTAAGGCATATTAACTAAGGAAACCTGTTCATGAATCATTTGGTTACCCGTTACGCATTATTCGCGTTCGGTGCGGTTTATGTAACTAGTTTGCATAACTTAGCCGAAACGGGTCAAACCTTATCATTTTTATCTCAAAATCCAGAATGTGTTTAGTTTACCCATATTATACAAGTATACAAACTTGTCGGGTCTAAACCACACTCTAATCCGGTCATCGCTTAATCGTGCGTTTTGAACCGTGTATCTTCCTTTAAAACTAAACGGTCTAAGTTTAGGCTTAATTAAGACCCGTTAGGAAATCTAATAGGTTATTAAAACCTTCGTTCCAGATTAGGAGCCCAGTAAAAGCTACCGGTACTTGCTGTCTATGAATTATACTTGCTCAGGTAAATACTTTTAACTTATTTTCCCTATACGGGCTTGGGATACGGTATTATAATAATACCGCTTGGTCGGGTGTGTAGTCATTTAAATCGGATTGTGATTAATGTATTTACATAACTTGTTTTAATCTGTATTATTTGGTGTATGGCCTTTGGGGTTAATGTCACACCCCCAAAATCCACAGGCGGGGTATCACTGCCTGGAGGCGTGACTGACCAGGATCAAGCCACCAATCATATTGAACATTGTAAGTAATAATTAAAATCCAATCCAAAAATAGGAAAGGTGTTCAAAACAAAACATAGTTAAGTGTTTAGCAGAAGCATAAATGTGAAAACCCAACATAAGTATTAAGTTCGAAATGTTATAATGTTTTTAACATGGCACCCACTGTCCATGTCCCACAACGACCGCGCCTCCTTGTGCAAGCTCCATGAGTACCTATCGACCTGCAAGGCATGTAATAACGAGTTAACAACAAAGTTGAGCGAGTTCACAGTTGATTGTTCAGTTATTGAGTTCGTTTCAGAAACCGTAAGTTTGTTTCAGGGTCATGTGTTACCCAGTATCCTTGTTTCCCAAACCTTTATGATATTTAGTGGGGGCTTCCCATGTTGTATATTACAAGACTAGTTATATCTATAGGTGTCTTTCCCAATCCGAGGACAGTAGTAAGTATGAGAATACGCAGGTTTTACGTAAGTTCCCTTCCCAATCCGAGGACAGTGGTAAGTGTGAGATTACGTAGGTTTTACGTAAGTGCCCTTCCCAAACCGAGGACAGTGGTACGTAGAGAGTACGTAGGTTTAGCGCTGACATCCTTCCCAATCCGAGGACGATGGTAAGTAGTCTAGTAGTGGTAAATGTACAAGTTCTGTTGTAGCTATTCAATTCCATTCCCAACCCACCGGGAATCCCATGCTTTAGAAGTGTGAACTCACCTCGGTTTGCTCGGTAAGATTATTACTCGCTCACAAATAATTCAATCAAAGCCTATAGTATGCATGTACACGCAATCAGTTGATAATCATGTAATTCAAGTAACAGTCATGATTATAACATGTATTCGAGCAATAATTATCACATATCATTAAGCAGTTATACAAGCTTAAGCAACCATGCTTCATATTCGACAACACACATCTAACATAGTTAACCCTTGACAAACTTATTGAGTTACTGTGCAGATTACCCACTTGACGAGACCCCTTGTTTCGTCGTGTTTCTTAGCGACGAAACCCCTTCGTTTCATCGTGCATCCCTTGGGCGAAACTCCCATGTTTCGTCGTAAACCCCATCGACGAAACTCTCCGGATTCGTTGACATATGTTTCGTCGACAAGCAACTGTTATGTCAAATTAACAGTTACTCGCACCCAGAAACCCTAATTGCAATGTAACAGTTAATCATCATCAACAGTCCTAACCGCAGGTCATATCTTGCCAGATCATTGATACGTACCAACTCTATAACACATAATTAACACATGATACCATCAGAATATAAGCAGTGGACATAAGCGAATAAAATCACAACTATCAGATCTAGTTTCATAGGTATTATGACAGAACATCAACCCTAACAATCAACCAATTCATCAACAAGCAATCAAATCTCGACCTACGAAACCGTCATAACCATCTACTCATTTATACCCTTCTAGATCATCAATCACCAACACAAGCCATGAAATCATATTTATCAATCATTGTTCAGTGAAAATCAACGGATCCTATCAAAGTAGCATGCAACCTAGAATGATGTAAAGTTGAATCAGACAATTTTATTTATGCACTAATCGGTTACTAGGTGATCCAACAAGAATTCAAGAGGAAGGATGGTGAGAGATGATGGTTGCCGTCATACAGAGGGGAACTCTAGGGTTTAAAACTGATCACTCAGACTTTTACGTGACCCTACCTCGTTAAATATGTATTTGTAACGCGTTGGGCCCTTACTGGGCTTCGGGGAAACTTGGGCCGGCGAAACACTTGTTTTGTCGAGGTGTGTGTGACGAAACACACCTTTGGTGTCGTCGAGATGGTTAACGGCGAAACTCGTGTTTCGTCGAGGTTGTTCAGGGTGCAACATTTTAAAATTTAAACTTCTCCACAGGTTAACGAGTTACCAGTTTAAATCACTAAACATATAACATAATAATCACAATACGATTTAACATATTACCAGCGTGTATGGTTACAAAACAACCAATTCGTGTAAACAAACAAGTTAACAATTAACGTGCAATTAATGCGAAGATGGAATCTTGGAAACTCGATTTGTCACATTATCCCCAACTTGAAAGAAATTTCGTCCCGAAATTTAGCATGCGGTTACTGAGGATGCTAGTTAAGTTGTGTAGTTTTCTGATTTTCCTGGGGTGTCACATCATCCCCCCGTTGATTTGGAATTTCGTCCCGAAATTCCGCAGTAGCTTCAGCCTCAGTAGTAGTTGCATTGTTCCCGAACAACTGAGGATACTTGAGTTTCATTTGGTCTTCTCATTCCCAGGTGAACTATGGGCCACGACGGGAGTTCCAATGAACTCAAACAAGAGGTATTCTGGTGCGCTTGAGAACCTTCACGTCTCGGTCTGTGATTTCGACTGGTTCCTCGACGAATCGCAACTGGTCGTCTATAGTGAGCTCCTTAAAAGGAACTATGAGGGTCTCATCTGACAGACATTTCTTCAGATTTGATACGTGAAATACGTTGTGAACTCCACTGAGTTCTGTGGGTAGGTTTAGTTTGTAGGCCACTTTGCCTATTTTCTCGATGATTTCGAACGGTCCGACATAACGTGGATTGAGTTTGCCCCTTTTCCAAAGCGAACCACACCCTTCCAGGGTGAGACTTTAAGTAGAACCCGGTCCCCGACCTGAAATTCTAGAGGTTTCCTACACTTATCAGCGTAGCTTTTCTGACGGTCACGAGCTGCCGCCATTCGTTGTCATTTCTATGCAATCCTTTCCGTTGTGTCTACTACAAGTTCTGGACCCGTGATCTGGCTGTCACCAACTTCTGCCCAGCAAAGAGGTGATCGACATTTACGTCCGTACAATGCCTCAAACGGAGCGGCTTGAATGCTGGTGTGGTAACTGTTATTATACGAAAACTCCACCAACGGGAGATGCGTTTCCCAGCCGTTGCCAAAATCAATCACACATGCCCTAAGCATGTCTTCAAGAGTTTGGATGGTGCGTTCAGAGTGCCCATCCGTCTGTGGATGATAAGCGGTGCTCATATCTAAACGAGAGCCAAAAGATTTGTGCATTGCTTGCCACAGTTCTGAAGTAAAACGTGCATCACGATCGGAAATAATAGAGGTTGGCACCCCATGCCTCGAGACAACTTCCTTAAGGTAAACATCTGCTAAGGTGGAGAACTTATCCGTTTCTTTGATAGCCAAAAAGTGTGCAGACTTTGTGAGTCGATCCACGATCACCCAAATGGTATCATTTCCACGTTGAGATCTAGGCAGGCCAGTAACGAAATCCATGGAAATTTGCTCCCATTTCCATTGTGGTATTTCTGGTTGTTGGAGTAGGCCCGATGGTTTCTGATATTCAGTCTTGACTCTCGCACAAGTCAAGCATTTGCTAACGTAAGTTGCTATGTGGGCTTTTATGCTAGGCCACCAGTACGTAGTCTTCAAGTCCTGGTACATCTTATCCGAACCAGGATGTACCGAGTAACGAGACTTATGTGCTTCATCCATTACAAGTTCTCGTAAATTGCCATAGAGTGGGACCCAGATGTGTCCTGTTACGTAGTAGGCGCCGTCTTCCTTTTGTTCTAACCGCTGCCTTGAGCCGCGTAGGGCTTCAGCCCTGACGTTTTCTAGTTTCAATGCTTCTACCTGAGCATCTCGTATCTGGGAAGGAAGACTAGATTGAATGGTAAGTTGTAATGCTCGCACGCGCTTAGGCGTAGTATCTTTCTGACTGAGGGCATCGACCACAACATTGGCTTTGCCCGGATAGTACTTTATCGCGCATTCGTAATCGTTCAAAAGCTCGACCCTTCGACGTTGTCGCATGTTCAACTCCTTTTGCTGGAAGATATGCTCGAGACTCCTGTGATCGGTCTAAATGGTGCATTTGGTACCATACAGGTAATGTCTCCATATCTTTAGTGCGAAAACAACAGCTCCCAGCTCCAGATCGTGTGTAGTGTAATTCCTTTCATGAATCTTAAGTTGGCGCGAGGCGTAAGAAATGACTTTATCTCGTTGCATCAATACACAACCAAGACCCTGAATTGACGCGTCACAATAAACCACGAAATCGTCTGTGCCCTCTGGCAATGAAAGAATAGGTGCGCTACAAAGTCTATTCTTTAAATGTTGGAACGCTGATTCTTGAGCATCACCCCAACGATAGGTGACACCCTTCTGAGTTAGCAAAGTAAGCGGCTGCGCAATCTTGGAAAAGTCTTTGATGAACCTTCTGTAGTAGCCCGCCAAACCCAAGAATTGGCGAATTTCTGTTGGTGTACGGGGTGCAGGCCAGTTCTTGATCGAGTCTACCTTGGATGGATCAACATGAATCCCATCCTTGTTTACCACGTGGCCTAGAAAGTGGACTTCACGAAGCCAAAAGTCGCATTTCGAAAACTTAGCATACAACTGTTCTGTCTGAAGGAGTTCTAAAATAAGCCGCAGATGATGTTCGTGTTCCTCCTGACTCTTAGAATAGATCAGGATGTCGTCGATGAATACAATAACAAACTTATCTAGGTAGGGCTTGCACACTCTGTTCATAAGATCCATGAAAACCGCAGGTGCGTTTTGTTAACCCGAATGGCATGACCAGAAACTCGTAGTGGCCGTAGCAAGTTCTGAATGTTGTTTTGGAGATGTCCTCGTCCCGGACTCTCAGTTGATGGTAGCCTGATCTCAGATCAATCTTGGAGTAGTAGCTCAACCCTTGCAGCTGGTCGAATAAGTCAACAATGCGCGGGAGAGGATAACGATTCTTTATAGTCACCTTGTTAAGCTCACGGTAGTCAATGCACATCCTGAAGGTACCGTCTTTCTTCTTTACAAATAATACTGGTGCTCCCCAGGGCGAAGAGCTAGGACATATAAAACCCTTGTCCAAGAGCTCTTGCAGTTGTGTAGATAGTTCTTCCAATTCTGATGGAGCTAAGCGGTATGGTGCACGAGCTATTGGTGCTGCTCCAGGAGCTAACTTGATTTGAAATTCGACTTGGCGATGAGGCGGTAGACCAGGTAATTCCTCAGGAAACACTTGAGGAAAGTCGCGTACAACTGGAATATCCTCTATTTTCTTCTCTTTCGATGATCCGTAAGTAACAAGTGCTAAAATAGCAGTGTGGCCCTTTCGCAAACACTTATGGGCCTTAAGGAAAGAGATGATACCTACAACTGCACCACTCTTTTCACCATGAATCACTAAAGGTTCTTCACCAGAACGAGGAATGCGGACGATCTTCTCCTTGCAAAGGATCTCTGCTCGATGTTGCGATAACCAATCCATACCAACAACAATGTCAAAACTACCCAAAATAATAGGAATGAGGTCGATAGAGAAGGTTTGACCAGCTAAGATGAGATTACAGCCCCTAACTATGTGTGTGGCTTCAAGACTTTTACCGTTTGCTAACTCTACGACATGCTTGGTGTTCAAAAGTGTTGGGGTACGTTTAAGCATTTGACTAACTTTTAGGGACACATAACTGGTATCGGCGCCCGAATCAAATAAAACATTAACATAAAAGTCATCCAGTAGGAACTTACCCATCACGACGTTGGGATCATTCCTAGCATCACCCTGACCAATCACGAACACACGGCCCCGGGCGCCATTGTCTCCATTGTTTCCCCCGTTGTTACCCCCATTGTTGTTTCCGTTCCCTTGGTTATTGTTCTGATTTTGATTCTGATTTAACTGCGGGTAGTGTCTCTTGAAGTGACCTTCAGCGCCACACTGAAAGCATCCCCTGTTGCCCTGTTGCTGTTGCTGATTCTGTGGTGCTTGTTGTTGCTGCTGACGATTCTGATTTACAGGCCGTGAGCTCCTTCAATCCTTAGCTTCGTGACCCATCTTGAGACACCTCTGACAACGACCCTTGTTGCACTGACCACTATGGTGTCTGTTGCATTTGTTGCACTTTGGATGGTTTCCTTGATAACCACTCTGCCCATGACTACCAGAAGATTGCTGACCAGGACTCTGGTAGTCATCAATCTTTCGTTGCTGCGCCTGGGACTGAACTGTAGTCAAACCCTTGCTGGAGGCTCCATCCCATTGTCATTTGTTGTCACTGGGAATAACATAAGTAGTAGTAGCAGTAGCACCTATATGCTTAGGCAGCTTGTTCTGTTCCACTGCCTGGTCTGTGAGACGATGAGCAAGACGAGTAACTTCCTGGATGGTAGCAAGGTTAGCAGCAGTCACATGGCTTTGAATCTCGGGTACTAAGCCTTTGAGGTACAGCTCGATACGCTTGATGGGAGGATCCACCATGGTTGGACGTAACACTGCCAGTTCGTTTGATCGCTTCGTATACACCTCTATCTCTGACCCCGTCATCTTCAGGTTAAAGAACTCCACTTCCAGTTTATGGAGGTCATCACGATTACAGTATTCTCGCTTGATCAGTTCCATGAAGTCGTTCCATGGGGTGGCATTAGCAGCTGCCAGCCCTAACATTTGAACATGCGCGTTCCACCAAGTCAACGCAGTGCCTTCGAGGGTACCAGTGGCATACTTCACCCAACGAGCGTCAGGGAATTCACACATTTCGAAGACTGATTCGAGCTTCTCGAACCAGTGGAGGAGTCCTACGGCTCCTTCAGTGCCACTGAAAGTACTAGGACGACAGTCCATAAACGTCTTGAACGTGCACACAGGCGGCTGAGCGTTCTGACCTGTTGTGTATATAAGAACAGGACAAAGTTAATTCACAAGAGTTGGTTTATGAGGGTAGGATCTAAAGATCCTAGAGTGAGTTGCGACTGCAGGGTATACCTCCTGCTTGAGCGGCTGCAAGTGCCGTAGCAACTTGTTGGTTAATTAAAGCCGTCAGCTGGGCTTGAGTCATGTTGACACGTCCACTCATGATCTTCATACCAAAGGAAACATGAGTGAGAGAGGTTCGCGAAAGTGCGATGACAGAAGAGAGTAAGCACACATGTGTTTTCAAACAATAGTTGTTACGTTCCTCTAAGCATACCATAAGCAAAGTTCTATGTAACTAGCAAGTAGGTAATATAAACATAAACCATATCACCTATAGTGTTGAGCCTTGCACGTGGAGCGAAGCGTCGTTGTGGATCGTTGAGCACTGTACAGGTTATAGTCTGGTTTTACCAAAAAAGCTTTTCCCCTTTTCAAAACCAAGTTCACTATAACCAATGGCTCTAATACCAATCTGTCACACCCCCAAAATCCACACGTGGAGTATCACCGCCTGGAGGCGTGACTGACCAGGATCAAGCCACCAATCATATTGAACATTGTAAGTAATAATTAAAATCCAATCCAACAATACGAAAGGTGTTCAAAACAAAACAAAGTTAAGTGTTTAGCGGAAGCATAAATGTGAAAACCCAACATAAGTATTAAGTTCGAAATGTTATAATGTTTTTAACATGGCACCCACTGTCCATGTCCCACAACGACCGCGCCTCCCTGTGCAAGCTCCATGAGTACCTATCGACCTGCAAGGCATGTAACAATGAGTCAACAACAAAGTTGAGCGAGTTCACAGTTGATTGTTCAGTTATTGAGTTCTTTTCTGAAACCGTAGGTTTGTTTCAGAGTTATGTGTTACCCAGTATCCTTGTTTCCCAAACCTTTACGATATTTAGTGGGGGCTTCCCATGTTGTATATTACTAGACTAGTTGTATCTATAGGTGTCCTTCCCAATCCGAGGAGAGTAGTAAGTATGAGAATACGCAGGTTTTACGTAAGTACCCTTCCCAATCCGAGGACAGTGGTAAGTGTGAGATTACGTAGTTTTACGTAAGTGCCCTTCCCAAACCGAGGACAGTGGTACGTAGCGAGTACGTAGGTTTAGCGCTGGCGTCCTTCCCAATCCGAGGACGATGGTAAGTAGTCTAGTAGTGGTAAATGTACAAGTTCTGTTGTAGCTATTCAATCCCATTCCCAACCCACCGGGAATCCCATGCCTTAGAAGTGTGAACTCACCTCGGTTTGCTCGGTAAGATTATTACTCGCTCACAAATAATTCAATCAAATCCTATAGTATGCATGTACACACAATCAGTTGATAATCATGTAATTCAAGTAACAGTCATGATCATAACATGTATTCGAGCAACAATTATCACATAACATTAAGCAGTTATACAAGCTTAAGCAACCATGCTTCATATTCGACAACACACATCTAACATAGTTAACCCTTGACAAACTTATTGAGTTACTGTGCAGATTACTCACTTGACGAGACCCCTCGTTTCGTCATGTTTCCTTAGCGACGAAACCCCTTCGTTTCGTCGTGCATCCCTTTGGCGAAACTCCCATGTTTCATCGTAAACCCCATCGACGAAACTCTCCGGATTCGTCGACATGTGTTTCGTCGATAAGCAACTGTTACGTCAAATTAACAGTTACTCGCACCCAGAAACCCTAATTGCAATGTAACAGTTAATCGTCATCAACAGTCCTAACCACAGGTCATATCTTGCCTGATCATTGATACGTACCAACACTATAACACATAATTAACAAATGATACCATCAGAATATAAGCAGTGGACATAAGCGAATAAAATCACAATTATCAGATCTAGTTTCATAGGTATTGTGACAGAACATCAACCCTAACAATCCACCAATTCATCAACAAGCAATCAAATTGTCACACCCTGACCACGTAGAACATACAAAACGTGGCGGAAACATCGGGGAGTGTTGTAACAGAATTAATGTTTCACAACCATGGAAATTAAAGTTTCGTTTTATTCATTAGAAGTGTTACAATGTCTAAACAAACATGGAAATACAACATAATTAACTAGTCTGCATCTTTTATTGTCACTAAGGCCCATGTCCGCCTAAGTGTATCTTGATCATCTTATGCAACAGCTCCTGAAAAACACATGTGAAAATATGGTACGTCAGCATAAAAATGCCGGTGAGATACATAGGTTTTGTGAAAATAGGTTTCATGACTTATGTTTGAGAAAATGTTTAGTCATGAACCTTGTTATTTGCTTTGTTTTGTAAATCATTTGAAAAACGATAAGATCAGATGATATGTATAAATAAATGTAAGGTTAAATGAATAACCATGTAAAATGAATTTGTATAAGATAAGTTGTTTGTAAAACAATGTCTTTGTGAAAAGTATGTTATTTGTATAAAATGTTCTATGTCTCAAACTGAAATGATTCAAATAACGCTACGACATGTAATACCATACAAACACTTATATATAGGAAGTACCTGCGGCGTATCCACCATGCTTGTATCATATTACACACGCATCGTTACTTAATCACTTAATCAAACCAAACCAATCAATGTAAGATGTCTATGTTTAACCAATTGCCAAATGTATTGAATAATATGTCAAAGTGTTTATGTCAAGATGTAGATCATGTAATGTAAAACAAATGTGATATGTATGGCTAGTGAAATGCATCAACTAAACCATAGGTGAAATGCACAAAACAAAGTATTGAAGTAAAACTTGGTTTAAATCAACGTTATGTCTTGTGAAAATGCATGATCAAATGTCAATCATGTTAAAATGTCTATGTCGAAAGGTCATGTATGGCTAGCGAAATGTGTCAACTAAACCATATGCACAAGAACATAATATTGAAGTAAAACTTGGTTTAAATCAACGTTATGTCTTGTGAAAATGCATGATCAAATGTCAATCATGTTAAAATGTCTATGTCAAAATGTCTATGTCAAACGTCTATGTCAAAATGTCTATGTCAAATGTCTATGTCAAAATGTCATGTATGGCTAGCGAAATGTGTCAACTAAACCATATGCACAAGAACATAGTATTGAAGTAAAACTTGGTTTAAATCAATGTTATGTCTTGTGAAAATGCATGCTAATACTGAATATGAACATTTATGCGGTATTGTGAAAATGCATACATCCAAGCCTTGTGACTGTGGTGATAAACCCTTAAACAAATTAAAGGTCTATCTGTCTTATATCATCGAATTCGGTCATTCCTTTCTGTCCCCTTTCCCTGGGATGTCCGGAACGGGAGTTGTCAATTCCTATGGTACCACTACCTACTAACGAACGGCGTGATCATTGTTAATGAATGTATTGTCCCATGTAAACAAACCAAATGTCATACCAAAATGTAAGCATGTGAAAACAATGCACTAAGTATGTAATCAAATGAACATACATAGCGTGAAATGTCATGTAAAACGATGTACTAAGTAATGCACACAATGGGCACACCTAGCATGAAATGTAATGAAATCATGTACTATAATGTACTAACGAACATAGCAGGTATAGGATGTGAAAACAGGAAAGCATGAAAGTAACAAGTAGGCACATGTGTTCCACCCCAAAACAGTTTGGAAAACAGTAAAAGAGGGGTTCTATGTACTCACTTGAGATTGCTCAGTAGTCCTTGAGTAACAACCAAACAAAGCTAGAGATCACGGAAATCAAACGGCACCTAATATAGGTAACTATGTTAATTAACCGGACCTAAATCGGAAGATTGGGTAGCATTAGGGTTTGTAAACCAAATGAGTGTAGGAACTCATATGATATGGTTTAACAAAGCCTACATACTAAATGAAACTTAACCTAAGTGCTTTCGACCCATTACGACCCGTTTAGGTAGCTTATGCTACTTTAACGCGTCGTGCGCGTGAAACGCGTTCGGACCGCCTAACTAGCCCTATGACAAGTGTTATATGCCTATACATGTTACATAATCAGTTATGTGACAAAGGTTTAGGTTACATATGCTTAATTACCAATTATACATGAAAAGGGTATTCTGGTAATTTACCTAAGGCATATAAACTACCTATCATACAACTACTCAAACGATGTGACCATAGGGTATAACCTCGGAAGGTTATTCCCTACCTACTATGGTCACCTAATGTGTTTGGTCGGATCCTAATGATCGACCAAATGGGTCGGGTTCGTGGTATAAGCGATTTATCAGATCGCTTACCCTACGACCCTAGACAACGTGGTAATCAGTAGGCATAGTCCCAAGGGACTATAACCAACGTGATTACACTCACGTTGCGAAGTTCAAACGAACTTCGCATTGACCATAACTGGTCAATGTAGAAAGTCAAACAAAGTTTGACTTTCAGACTCGAAAGACTCGAAAAGCAATAAAAGAACGAAAGAATACTTACGAAGGGTCCCCGAATGCTAATCTAGATCACAACAACTCAGGTATGGAACAATGGTTCCAACCTAGAGTCATTTAGATCAGATTCTAGTGGTTTAAGCAATGGGGGTGATGGGGTATTTATAGTGTTCGGTCCACCGTTAAGATCGTTTCTTGGAAAAGGGGAAACAATCTAGCCCGTACAATTGTCACCAAGTTGTGGTACCTTAAAAATGGTCTAAATGAGCTGAATGTGCAGTTGGGAGTATGTGGATGAGGTTTAAACAGCTGGAATTAGCTGACTAAGCGTTCTTATCTGATCAGGGAGGCTGAGGCGGGCCGCCTAATATTTAAGCTTGGCTCACGCGGGCCGCCTAGCTCTTCAGATCAGAAAACAAGTTTCAGAATCTACAGTTTTGGTCCCTGCACGTGTTTAAGGCCATTTCCGACACTTCTAAGGCCCGTAAAGCCAACTTTAAGGCCCTAAAATGATGCCTAAACATTGTGGACATGAAACATGTTCAAGAATATGTCTGTTGTCAGTTCGTTTGGTCGTACGAACGCGATGTTCGCTTAATTACGACGGAATGCGCATAAGCGCGAAAAACGATCCAAATGACGCGACGAATGGATTTTTGGCAAGCCAAACATTAAAGCATAATATAGTCAGGCTTACATAAATTTTTGGAAGTCCGGATGTATTCAGAACGTAAGTTATGCGCGAAAGTGCAAACTTGTGCACTTTTTGACACTTTTAGTCCCTGAATGTCCCAAAAGTTTATTTTAGCACACCGAACACCTCAATGCCTATTTCTAAGCTATGTATAGGATATTTAAGGTGTGTTTAACTTATGGTCATGTTCCGGAATGTCTGTTACAGTTCAAATTGGCATACTTTCGCAGTTTGTCAACTTTAGTCCCTGTAAGCTATTTAACTTGATTTTTGCCATACCAAAGCCTTCAAAACTTATTTCTAAGTTATGTAAAGGTTATTTAAGGTATGTTAAGCCTATGTCACTATTCCGGAGTGTTTGTTGCATTAAACTGGTTATATTTACGCATTAGTGCGAGTATAACCTTCCAGAAAGCGATTTAGAGCTTGAAATCGAACAAGAGTTGGTATGTGTAAGTGATCCACATATTTTTACAAATCCCAAGTATGAAATACAATATTTCATTGGTTTGGCATTTGTTTAATGGCCGTAGATGCACAGGTGTTACAGTCTCCCCTACTTTAGGAAATTTCGTCCCGAAATTTATTTAGAGGAAACTTGAGAGAGTTTAAAACATAAAGTTGAAAAGATCGAACAACATTGGTTAGGGTTCTGAACTTCTAGTAACCTTAATAACATCATGCTCGCAATGTAAGAGGGACACTTATATACAAGTATATGAAGCGTCATTGGTGCGTCCACCGTACCTCCATTACATCGTTCTCATTTTGTTATTGTTGTCACTATCGGCTCTTACACATAATAAACCTTACTGGGTTTCTGTGCACTAAATTTCATAATTATGTACGCGTCCATAATTAGAAAATTCCTTACACAGTTCACACAGTCTATTTTATAATGCGTAGGGTAAAACCAAATGAACAATCCTGTGATGAGTGTGACTAGACCGCCATAGAGTCTTTTTGACTAAATCAATAAATGATCTAAATAGACTATCAAGGAGTCTGTCCAGCTACATCACTAGATGTCATTCTTTAACCAGATTGTGAATCAATCTTTTGACTAGACCACTAAAAAGGGTCTGGAGTGGTACTATATAATCCAAGGGTCTTAACTGTTACATAGAAGCCCATTAAGGATTTAAGGTAGTACCTTTGAATATCCTTCTACGAATCCCTCATATGAAGATATGAAAGATTCTACGAGGATTTGGATAACGAATATCCAGAGTATACCAAAAACACAAAAATACATAAATGAAAAACACCAAATATGTAAACACATAATCACATAACCACAAAATTGTTTGTTAATTTGTCTTGTTACTTGCGTACATGCATTTAAAGCACACTAGGAATCCATTCAGCGGATTTCATTTGGTACTTTAAACGTTATCAAGAATCTAACTATAAAGATAGAAAGATTTTTGAAGAAAAATTCGATTTCGATTATAAAGAACCGAAATGTTCGAATTAAGGTACATAAGGAATCCAATTAAGGATTCTGATTTGTATGATAATCATCCACAAGGATCTAATATGTGAAGATAAAAAGATCCCATATGGATTTTAGAAGTTGAAGATGTTTTGAAATCTTGCACTGGATGTGCTTAAGTCAAAACATAAGTAAAATGCTTATGAGGTTGAGATGCTAGATATGTCAAGGCGACATATGAAGCAGAATTTGAAGGTTAAGTAAATGTATGAGGAAAATATCTTTGGAAAACTATGCATGGGTTTCTAAAAATGTTTTTGAAACCTTATATATAATACATTGGAAATCATAAAGTAGGTGTACTAGGTGAGTATATTTATAAAAATGTTTTAAAATCATGCAAGATGAATTTTGAAATTATGTATAAGGTTTTTGAAAATATGAATGATGCTTTTCGAAATCATGCACTTGATAAGAAAATGTATTGTGTTAATATTGTCTTCAGACTATATGAAATATTTTGAAATTAAACTGGTTATATTTACGCATTAGTGCGAGTATAACCTTCCAGAAAGCGATTTAGAGCTTGAAATCGAACAAGAGTTGGTATGTGTAAATGATCCACATATTTTTACAAATCCCAAGTATGAAATACAATATTTCATTGGTTTGGCATTTGTTTAATGGCCGTAGATGCACAGGTGTTACACAAATCTCGACCTACGAAACTGTCATAACCTTCTACTCATTTATACCCTTCTAGATCATCAGTCATCAACACAAGCCATGAAATCATATTTATCAATCATTTTTAAGTGAAAATCAACAGATCCTATCAAAGTAGCATGCAACCTAGAATGATGTAAAGTTGAATCAGACAATTTTATTTATGCACTAACCGGTTACTAGGTGATCCAACAAGAATTTGAGAGGAAGGATGGTGAGAGATGATGGTTGCCGTCGTACAGAGGGGAACTCTAGGGTTTAAAACAGATCACTCAGACTTTTACGTGACCCTACCTCGTTAAATATGTATTTGTAACGCGTTGGGCCCTTACTGGGCTTCGGGGAAACTTGGGCCGGTGAAACACTTGTTTCGTCGAGGTGTGTGTGACGAAACACACCCTTGGTTTCGTCGAGATGGTTAACGGCGAAACTCATGTTTCGTTGAGGTTGTTCAGGGTGCAACATTTTAAAATTTAAACTTCTCCACAGGTTAACGAGTTACTAGTTTAAATCACTAAACATATAACATAATAATCACAATACGATTTAACATATTACCAGCGTGTATGGTTACAAAACAACCAAGTCGTGTAAACAAACAACTTAACAATTAACGTGCAATTAATGCGAAGATGGAATCTTGGAAACTCGAGTTGTCACAGTTAATGACCATGTCCCGGATATCCTTGGCATCATTCAAAGAAATGGCCACGACCTAAGCACGGGGTGTAGGCATACACCTGACAGTTGCATATGTAAAAACTGGTAATCCACTTAAAGGAATCAACCTTGTGGGCATTATACCTGTGGCGTGTCAATTAATCTTGACTGGTTTTTCTAACCGGCACTGACAGACGACAAATAAGTAAAACTGTATACAAGATTATTTTTAAATAATTGTCCCAAGTTATAAAAGATATTTGGTGCCTTGTGCATTCAAACTAATTTTCTTAAACTCTTTTCAAAATAAGTCAGTTAATTGTATTGACCAGTGTAAACTGACGTATTTTCCAAAAAGGCTAAGTGCAGGTACTAGACGAAATAGGCTGGCTACTCCTGGCATCATTAATCAAGTCTTGCAAGCTCTAGATGTTAAAGTCTGTTGAACAATGATCTTTTTATCTTTTGATCCGCCTGTGGATCCATTACATTCCATTTGTGATACTTTGATATTACTATTTATTCGGTTTGTAATGTGATTCATCTTTTGCTTCCGCTGTGCATTTTAAATTGTGTTGTTTGACTATGATGATATCAACTACGTCACGATACTCCCCACCGGGCCCACCGATAATACGTGGAAATATCGGGGTGTGACATTTATGTTCTTCCCCTTGCCCTTTTGTTCTACCACGTGGGCTAAGAAGGCAGGGTTCTGTTTACGTAAACTTCTTCTCGCTTGTGTGCATGACATTAGCCTTAGTCCTTTTGAAGGTCGGTCCCCATAAACATGCAAAAGATCACCAGATGGAAGAGGAAGACGGACAAGCTTCTCATGACACACAATTTCAGCATGATTCTCATGCAACCAATCCATGCGGATGATAACATCAAAACTACCCAACCGCATGGGTATAAGATCAATAGAGAATACGTGATCATTAAGAATCAAGGAACAATCACGCAAAATCGAATTAACAAGAATCGACTTACCATTGGCGACCTCAACAGAGAACGACTCAAGTAACTTAGAGCGTGTACAATTTATCAAAGACTCAATTTCTTCGGACACAAAACTCTTATCGGCACCAGTATCAAATAGAATCGAAGCATAAAGATCATTAACGAGGAACATACCATTTACCACGTCATTGGTGTTGCGAGCCTGATTAGCATTGAGATTAAACGCACGTCCATGAGCGGCTGCCTGTTGATCTTGGTTCAGCTGGGGGCAGCGATTACGAAGATGAGTAGTGTCCCCACACTGAAAGCATGCACGAACGGCATTGGCTGGTCCTAGATTCTGCGGAGGAGCTGGGAGCGCTGTTTGAGCTGCTTGAACTAGGACTTGCTGGACTAGAGCAGGGTTAGTTTGACGGCAATACGGGGTCGTGTGACCGTAGCGGTTGCAGTTGGCGCACAAACGACATGCATTGTTTGCCGAATGATGGTAGTTGCAAGTGGTACACTTCGGGTGAGACCCAGTGTATTGTTTCTTAGCTTCTAGGACAGCAAGGTTAGAAGCAGCAGTAGCAGGAGCATGTTTTGTAGCAGGAGTAATAGCATTACATCCAGAACCCTGAGATTTTCGTTTCTTGTTCTTGCTGCCACTCGGCTGCTGGGTAACTTGGTTAGCAGACTTTGCAGGTGCAGGGGTAGCAAACTGTTTATCACGCGCACGATTGTTGTTCAAACTTGCTGCCAACCGATAGACTTCCTCAATAGTGTCGAGCTGGGCTGCTTCAATAGAATCACGCATCGTCGGAGGTAGACAGTTGATATACTTGGTTATCATCCGCTTAGGAGTCGAAACTAAGTGAGGAACGATAAAACTTAGCTGCTTAAACCGGGTAGTATACGCCAGGTTGTCATCACCAACTTGTTTCAAATGCCAGAACTCTTCTTCAAGCTTCAATTGTTCATGGGGAGGACAGAACTCGAGCATCATCAGTTCTCGTACCTCAGCCCATGGAAGAGCGTAGGCTACTTCATTAGTATGGATGTTTCTCTCATTAGACCACCATTCCAAAGCCCTTCCTTGAAACACTCCAGTAGCAATCCTGGTTTTCAAATGCTCGGGGCATTCACTGTTAATAAAAGTGACCTTTATGCTGTCAAACCACTCAAGCATAGCTGTCACCCCATCACTGCCCGTAAACGGTTTGGGGTTGCAGGAGATGAAGTGTTTGTAGTTGAACTTGGTAGATATCGGCTTCTCTACTTTAGAGTCCACAGAGGATGGAGGAGTGTTTGATCCCTGGAGCTCAGAGACGATCTTTGGCATGACTCGAGCAATCTGGTCGGCCATGAATGACATCATCTTTTTCTGAGACTTCTCCCTGGATTTCCTGAGAATGTCGGATAGCTTTCGAGAAGACATCCTAAAGATCCAACAAGAGGATCGTATGAGTCTAGATTCACGAGATCTCACAATATAGATTATACACACGATAGATTAAAGAATCTAGATTGAATCACCACAAACTCACGACCTTCACATGGCACGTTGTACGAAGTTTGGTCAACATGCCAAAAACGCTTATATATAGGACGTACCAGCGGCGTATCCACCACGCTTCGGACACATCGCCTTGCCTCGTACTCGGTGTCATGCTACGTGTCGCAATCACCAAACATAACAATTTACTCATCATCATCATAGATTGCTCGAATAGTTTCTCATAGATTACTCAAATAGATCCATATAGTTTATTCATAGTTTACTCGATAGATCGACATAGCTTAGCTCATAGAATAACCCGATAGTTTAGCATAGATTAACTCAATAGATTAACATGGATTAACTCGGTAGATTAACACAATAGATTAACATTGATCATGCTAGAGTACACATAGTTCACATGCAGATTCCTCATAGATTACATGCATAGTTTTAGTGTTCACGTAGATTACATAGATTCCCCATAGATTTCACGAGTAAAGTTTCCATAAAATACATAAACTTACCACACTGGTATGCAAACACTAATCTCGTATGGCACTTGCTATGAAAGTTGGTAACATGTCAGAAGCACTTATATATAGGAAGTACCAGTGGCATATCCACCATGCTTCGGACATGCCACTTCTGTCTCGAACTTCCATGTCATTTTAGTGTTTCCTACCCACAACAACTGTCACACCCTGACCACGTAGAACATACAAAACGTGGCGGAAATGTCGGGGAGTGTTGTAACAGAATTAATGTTTCACAACAATGGAAATTAAAGTTTCGTTTTATTAATCAAACAGGAGAGTTTACATTGTTTTAAACAAGAAACAAAGAGTACATAACATAAATTAACTAGTTCTTGTCTCGTTTTAAGTCTCTAAGGCACATGTCCGCCTAAGTATGTCTTGATAAGTCCTATGCATCATCTCCTGAAAAACACATGTGAAAATAGGTACGTCAGCATAAAAATGCCTGTGAGATACATAGGTTTTGTGAAAATAGGATTCATGACTTATGTTTGAAAAAATGTTTAGTCATGAACTTTGTAGTTCTGCTTTGTCTTGTAAATCATTTGAAAAACGATAAGATCAGATGATATGTATAAATAAGAGGATAATGTATGGTTAAATGGATAACCAAGTAAAAATGAGTTTGTATTAGATAAGTTGTTTGTAAATCAATGTCTTGTGAAAAGTATGTTGCTTGTATAAAATGTTATATGTCTCAAACTGAAATGATTCAAATAACGCTACAATATGTGATACCATACAAACACTTATATACAGGAAGTACCAGCGGCGTATCCACCATGTTTGTATCATATTACACACGCCTCGTTACTTAATCACTTACTCAAACCAAACCACCAAGTTGTAATGTTTAACAATTGTAGAAATGTTTATGTATAGTCAAATGTCTATTGTCAAATGTAAATCATGTCAACAGATACAAATGGTTCACACGGTTCAACAGTTACAAACGGTTCACATGGTTCAACAGTTACAAACGGTTCACACGGTTCAACAGTTACAAACGGTTCACACGGTTCAATAGTTACAAACGGTTCACATAATCAAATGGTTACGACGGTTACATAGTCAAATGGTTACAACGGTTCAAAATGTAGTATAATGTGTTCATATGCTGGATGAGCACATGCAACAAATTGTAATGTAAAACAATGTACTAAGTATGCACACAATGGACATACATAGCATGAAATGTAATGAAATCATGTACTATAGTGTACTAACAAACATAGCGGGTATACGATGTGAAAATAGGAAAGCATGAAAGTAACAAGTAGGCACATGTGTTTCACCCCAAAACAGTTTGGAAAACAGTAAAAGAGGGGTTCTATGTACTCACTTGAGAATGCTCAGTAGTCCTTGAGTGACAACCAAACAATGCTAGAGATCGCGGATATCAACCGGCACCTAATATAGGTAACTATGTTAATAACCGGACCTAAATCGGATTATTGGATAGAATGAGGGTTCGTAAACCAAACGAGTATAGAGACTCGTGTCATATGGTTTAACAAAGCCTTCATGCTAAATGAAACCTAACCTAAGCGTTTTCGACCCATTACGACCCTTTTAGGTAGCTTATGCTACTTTAACGCGTCGTTCGCGTGAAACGCGTTCGGGCCGTCTAACTAGTCCTATGACAAGTGTTATCTGCGTAAACATGTTACATAATCAGTTATGTGACAAAATTTTAGGTTACATATGCTTAATTACCAATTATACATGAAAAGGGTATTCTGGTAATTTACCTAAGGCATATAAACTACCTATCATACAACTACTCAAACGATGTGACCATAGGGTATAACCTTGGAAGGTTATTCCCTACCTACTATGGTCACCTAATGTATTTGGTCAGATCCTAATGATCGACCAAATGGGTCGGGTTCGAAGGTATAAGCGATTTATCAGATCGCTTACCCTACGACCCTAGACAACGTGGTAATCAGTAGGCATAGTCCCAAGGGACTATAACCATCGTGATTACAATCACATTGCGAAGTTCAAACGAACTTCGCATTGACCATAAACTGGTCAATGCAGAAAGTCAAACAAAGTTTGACTTTCTGACTCGAAAAGCAATAAAAGAAAGAAAAGAACGAAAGAATACTTACGAAGGGTCCCCGAATGCTAATTTCGATTCGAGTAGCTCAGGTATGAAACAAAGGTTCCAACTTAGAGCTTCTCAAACCAAAATTCTTGTGATTTTTGCAATGGGGGTGGATAGGTATATATAGGATTTCCCGAACCGTTAGGATCGTTTCTTGGAAAAAGTGCTTCAATCTTGGCCATACACTAGCACCCATGGTATTGTAATACCATGTGCCCAAAATACCAGCCCATAGATTCCCAAAACCATGTGCAACAAGTGGGAAGGACTAGATTCGATGTATAAGCAAACATCTTTCAGAAATGACAATTTTGGTCCCTGTTATGTGTTTAAGCCATTTCCGACACGTTTAAGGCCCGTTAACCCCATTTCAAAGCTCTAAAATGAAGTTAAAGTATAGGGAACTTAAAATGTGCTTAAAAATATCTCGGATGTCGGTTCGTTTGGTCGTACGGTTGCGTTGTTCGCTTAATTACGACGGAATGCGCATAAGCGCGAAAAACGATCCAAAATGCGTGACGAATGGATTTTTCTTATGCCAAACACTAAAATAAAATATTTTAGTGCTTACATAATTTTTTGGATGTCCGGATGTATTCAGAACGTAAGTTATGCGCGAAAGTGCAAACTTGTGTACTTTTTTTACGCTTTTAGTCCCTGAAAGACCCAAAAGTTTATTTTATCACACCGAACCCCTCAAAGCCTATTTCTAAGCTATGTGAAGGATACTTATGGTATGTTTAACTTATGGTCATGTTCCGGAATGTTTGTTACAGTTCAAATTGGCATACTTTCGCTGTTTGTCAAGTTTAGTCCCTGTAAGCGAATTAACTTGTTTTTGCCATACCAAGGCCTTCAAAACTTATTTCTAAGTTATGTAAAGGTTATTTAAGGTATGTTAAGCCTATTTCACTATTCCGGAGTGTTCGTTGGATTAAACTGGTTATATTTACGCATCAGAGCGCGTATAATCCTCCAGAAAGCGATTTAAAGCTTAAATTCGAACAAGAGTTGATATGTGCAAACGATACACATATTTTTACAAATCCCAAGTATGAAATACAATATTTCATTGACTTGGTATTTTTTTGATGGTCGCAGCGACACAGGTGTCACAACAACTCATCATAACATAATAGTCGGTCAAGATTACCACATAGATTACACATAGAATAAAGCTTCATAAATTTAGTTTGATCTGAGCTTAGAATTAACGTATTAGATCGTGGACAAAGTGTGATTCATGTAAAAGTATACCAAAATGAACGAAGAATCGAGTTTAAAACCACATACATAAAAATCGAGATAACATAAAACGATAGGCTTATAAAACATAGGATTTTTCCGGGTAGAGGAACGGTGACTAACCAAAGTGATTCGAATTCCTATCTAATTGAGGTAACGTGTCTCGACTTACTTGGACAAATACGTCATCGATGTTAAGCCTACGATATTCATCCTTTTAGTCGTTCCACGTTCCTAATTGATCGGAAGTCACGAGACCTTGGCGAGACATAAAAATCAAGGAGTGGGACTAGTTATCAAAATCTGAGTTTCACCTCTAATTTGACAACATCGTGCCCTAAATAGCGTTGGTACTTATCCGCAGATAAGACCTACTAGAATAGTATGGAGATTTCCCATCAAGGTTTGGATGTCACTCCTGTCTTGAGGGAAAATCTCATGCAGAATATTAACACTGGTGAACAACGTTTTCAAAGTATAAAGTGTACATTATATCAGCCTTAGGAAAGGCATGGATGTTTAATAGGAACATGTGCTGCTAGGAAGCAGATATGGTAGAATGCATAGGTCTTAAACAACAAATAAGAATCAAGTTCCTAGAACTATAGACGAGGGTAAGTATTCCTACTCATCCTTATTCCCTATAGTTATGGATCTAATACCAATCTGTCACACTCCAACCGATGGCGGAAACAACGGGGTGCGAGCACTAAGCATTCAGATTGCTCATGAGATTCCATAACACTAAATATTTCGATATAGATTAATCAAATTTCATGCATTAATTTTCTAAAATAAACATCACCAAAGCATGTATTAATTACATCCAAAATTCAATGTTTCAAAACTCTAGATTAGACTAGATGGGTTTCTAATCATCAGCCCTAGCTTGATTCCAAGATTCCAGCATCCTATCAGCCTGCAACATGTATTAAAATATCAATACAAAAGTATTGGCGAGTATAAAAGTTTGATAATAGAATAATAGACTAAAGTAACTCATATCCATAGTGTAAACAATAAAATAGTTTCAGCCTTGCTAGTGTCGCAGTCCACGCAGTGATAGCCCAAGTATCCCGATGCTTTAGTGGTTTACCAAAGAATCAATGAGGTAAACTCGAATCCTCCTAACAATACCCCCCGAGAATAATGGGAGAGGTGCATCTCCTATAGCGCTACTATTGTTAAGGCGGAACTACACACTCTGGATTAAACGTCACATAGCACAAAGAATCAAGAATCAAGAATCACAAGTTTCACGAACACATAGGATAGAGTTTAAGTTTCCAAAGAATCAAGTTTAAGTTTCATAGAATACATGTTACACCCCAAAAGTTTAAAGTAAAAGGGGATCAAGTATACTCACAGTGATTGCTTAACAGTCGCAACTGTTATTGGATCAAAGGGAGCTCTTTTTAGAATTAGCCTGATTAGATTACAATAGGGTAAGAGTCAGGCAGAATAACGAGATTGCTCAAAATGTCAAATCGATCACTGGATCGGATGGCTGTCCGATCGGTTGGCTATCCGATCGGATTGCCAGTCGGTCGGGTGACACAGGTGTCTGAGGGAACAGATGGCTGCCCGATCGGATGGCCATCCGATCGGGTTGCCACTTCCTTTAAGATTCAAGTGAGGGGATAGAGTGGCTGCCCGATCGGGTGGCTGTCCGATCGGGTTGCCACTCGTTCCAGGTGTTAAGTGTTCAAGTCATCTCAATCGGGTGGCACCTCGATCAGGCGGCTGTCCGATCGGGTTGCCACTTGATCAATGTTTCCAATGTTTCCAAGTTTCTGAAAAAGTTTCTAAGTGTTGGAAAGTTCCAAGGCCAAAGGGCAAGTGTCACCTGATAGGGTGGCTGTCCGATCGGGTTTCCGCTTGATCGGGCGACCCTTGTTCTTGTTTATCATTTTTGTAAAATTCTCAAGTTTCTAGTTTAACGGTAACAGTACGACACGTATGGAGACAACGGTGAACCTATCAGCACACAACCATTCTGATCGGGTGGGAACCACCCCTGTCCGATCAGTCGTATGCCACTGACGGGTTTATGTCGGAACTCGTGCTTTGCTCGTCTTTTCCAGTAAGAACTCATATCAACACCAACTCTAGACTATTTATCAGATCCACAGTTAGTTTAGACCCGGTTTCCACCGAATAAAGTAAAAGTTTGAAGAAAAGATGAAGATACTCAAGTTTTATAGGAAAAAGTCTAGATTTAGCTTAGATTTATTGTGAAAACATCTAAAATACCTTAGATCTGAGCTAGATCTTGCTCATAATGACATCACATGGCAGTTTGTACAAACCCCCATGATGACATCACCCTCAAGAACTCATATTCGAGAGATTTCATGGTGAAAAGTGTGATTTCAAGTGAGAATCATGTAGGGGATGATGTGTAGAGCGAGAAAGTACAAAGATCTAGTGCAAAACGTACCGAAATCAGCAAGAAAATGGAGAAAAGAGAAGGTAGCGTGTATGGTCGAGCAGAGCAGTCACATTACTGAAAATGGTGATGTGACAGGTCTATTTATAGTGTGGAGTGAAGTGGAGGCGGTACAAGGTGGATAGGGTGGTGGCCCGATTGGGTGGCACTCCGATCGGGTGGTAGTCCGATCTGATTGCCACTCTTGCCAATCCAATCTTTCCGCGTTTCCGTCTTTGATTCGTTTAGCGAGTTAGAATAAGCGTTGCGTTGCGTATAGTTTGGGTAAAAGTATCTAGATTATATTACAAACACAAAAGTTTCAAGGTTCATAGATTCCGCCAGTGATAAGGCTCGAGTCTCTCGTTCAACCAAGAATCAAGTTTCACGAGTCTAAGGAGTCAAGCACCCAAATAAGTTTCAAGAGTCAAGAATCATAGTTTCTTAAGTATCAAGTATCAAGAGTCCAAGTATCAAGTATCAAGAATCAACAATAAGCATATAGTTTTAATCATAAGAATCAAGTATCTAGGTTAAGCACCAATAATCAAGCATCAAGAGTCTAGCCTCATAGTTTAAGTTTCATAGTTGAAGTATCAAGAATCAAGCATCTAGAATAAAGGATCAAGTATCATAGTGTTAAGCATCAAGTATCAATCCAAAAGTGTCAAAGTATCACATTACAAAACACAGGGACCAAAAATTGACAATCAAAATGAGTTCAGGGACTGATCTTGCCAAGTGTCTAAAGTTTAGGGACGCTGGGCATTACAATACAAACCTCAACAATCAACGAGTGGACCAGCTATATTATATGATTATGAAAGTGTTTTTAAATCATTTAATATTCATGAGTTTTCTAATGCAGATGATTCTCAGTTGATTCAAATAGTGATCAGTGAAGACGATGAAGGCGAGTTCATGCCTAGATCGAGTGTGTCTATGACAGATGCTCTGGAAACTTCCTCAAGTGCTGCTATTTATGATTCAAGCGATAGTGAGTCTGAACCCATTCAGGGGGAGGATTTCATTAATCCGTTTGCGAATCAGAATATTCAGGGGGAGATTGGACCAAACATGGGTGATAATTTAGAAGTCGATGTCGTTGCTACTACACGAGAAAATAGAGATCATCCAGTTGCCATGATACTTGGAGATCCCACTGCAGGTGTTCAGACAAGGAGAAGCATAGCAATGAATTCTGGTTTATTTGTTTCGATTGAGAAGACTAGGATTGTAAACGAGGGCTTGTATAGTTGCTTCATTTATCAAGAGGAGCCGAAGAACATTCATATGGCTCTAAAAGACAATTCATGGGTTGAAGCTATGTAAGAGGAATTGGCCCAGTTTGAAAAGTTGAAGGTTTGGGAGTTAGTTGACCTTCCTAAAGGTCAAAGAGAGATTGGCACTAAATGGGTGTTTAGGTGCAAGAAGGATAAAAGTGGAATTGCGATGCAAAACAAGGCTCGATTGGTGGTCAAAGGTTTCAAACTTTCAATCAGCAAGAAGGGATAGATTACAATGAGGTGTTTGCACCAGTGGCAAGGTTGGAAGCAATTTGTTTATTCCTAGCCTTCGCATCATTCAAGGGCTTCAAAGTTTACCAACTAGACGTGAAGAGTGCGTTTCTTTACGGAAAAGTCCAAGAAGTGGTGTATGTCTCACAACCAGATGGGTTCGTTGATCTGAACTATCCAGATCGAGTTTACAAACTTGATAAGGCTTTGTATGGATTACATCAAGCTCCCAAGGCGTGGTACGAGACACTGTCAACACATCTGATTAAAAATGGTTTTGAAAGAGGTCAGATTGACAGTACACTGTTCATTAAGAGAAAAAAGAAGATTTTCTGCTGGTACAGGTATACGTGGATGACATCATCTTTAGGTCATCAGATGAAAACATGTGTAAAGAGTTCGAGCAGGTGATGAAGAGCAAGTTCGAAATGAGCGCTATGGGTGAGCTATCTTACTTTCTGGGATTACAAGTTGATCAGAAGGAGGATGGGATGTTTATACATCAAACAAAGTATGTGTATGACATTTTGTCCCGATTCAAAATGGAGGATTGCGCTACTTTCAACACACCCATTTGCGAAAATCACAATCTTGGCCTAGATCATGAAAGTACTGAAGATGTTGATCCAACTCAATACAGGGCAGTGATTGGTTCTCTAATGTACTTGACTGCTTCAAGACCAGACATCATGTTTGTCGTATGTCTGTGTGCCAGATATCAGGCTAATCCAAAGGAGTCACACATGAAAGCTGTGAAGCGTATTCTTCATTACTTGAAGGGGAAACCTAAACTTGGGTTGTGATATCCCACTGATAGTGATTTGAAGTTTGTTGCTTACACTGACTCAGACTTTGGAGGCTGCAAGTCTAACATGAAGTCTACAACATCTGGTTGTCAGTTCTTAGGAGGCAGGATTGTGTCTTGGCAATGCAAGAAGCAATCTTGTGTGTCTACCTCTACGTGTGAAGCTGAATATATTGTTACGGGTAGCTGCTGCTCTCAGGTTCTCTAGATTCAACAGCAAATGCGCGATTACGATTTGGATTTCACTCGTACTTCTATTATGATAGACAATAATGCCACAATTTCTATAACAAATAATCCCTTAAAACACAGTCGCACAAAACATATTGACATTCGTCATCATTTTATACGTGATTGTGCTGAAAAGAAACTAATTGAACTTCATTGAGTCGACACACTAGATAACATGGCAGATCTTTATACAAAAGCTTTTGACAGGGCTCGCTTTGAACATTTAGTTGAACTCAACGGGATGAGGAATCCTGAATAACTGGTTTTTCATAAGAATTTTTGTAAATATTTTATTGCTTTCTTAAAAATAAAAAAATACAAAAAATAATTGAAAAATAAAAAACGTAAAAAAAAAAATCAAAAATGAGTTATCACTGTGTGAAAAAGAAGAAATGATAGTACATCAGCAAGTTAGACTGTCACACTGAAATTGAAATTAAAATGCTTAAGTGTGATAGCAGCTTCATCATATGATGTACCAGTAGGCAAAAAGCATGAAATAATCAACTTACCAATGTGATATAAACCTAAATGAACTGAGTATGAGTGGGGAACACATCAGTGGTGTATGGTTTAATGACCTTAAATCTTGCGTTGATAGATTGCCAAAATCTGAGGTTTTGGGTCTTTATACTGTTAGTTCATCCGGGAATATCAGGGTTGTCATTCTGCTGCATCCAGATACATGCTGACCTAGGCACAACCAGGATATTTTAAAACAGCTAAAAATGCCAAAACCTGAAAATGAAGAAGCTCTCATAGAGAGTCATTCAAATGTGTAAAATGCATAAATCGTACCAAAAATGGTATTTGTCTTAGCCCTCATTAGATATTTTGTTCTCTTTGCTGTACGGAAGTACTGACCTGATCACCAATTATCTATCGTTGAAAAACAAAATGGATGAATTCAGTATACTCACCTACTACAAGGAATCTTTGTGCATACCTTGATCGTGGGGTACATCCTGAAGTGGGACACATTAGTATTTCAGTAATAATATTACCTTCACGTATCATATGGTAATGGTACTTGAAATGTTCATGCATTTTGTTTAAGTGGACAAACATACTAGTAATCGTCTTGGACTGCTTTTCACAAAAAAATTATATAAAGAATTATCTAATAGTGTGAAAACAGTTTGATTGTGCCGATATGATCTTCTTACCGGTGATTCTCACAAAAATAGAGTGTTTATTGCTTTAGTTATTTACTTGCTTTCAGAAAATATAAAAGTTCAAAAATAGTGTCTTTTTCTGTTAAAATTCTTAACGTACGGAAAACTGTTATTCTTGGAGGAATTGTTACCGATAGGGGGAGACGGTGTTAGAAAGTGAGTTCAAAATTTTAAATCATGCAGGTTCTTGTGTGTTGTACAAAAAGTTTTGCGTGTTGGTGATAAGTTGAAAACGCTTAATTTGTGATACAGTTTAACTATCTCTTGAATAATAATAAGTTATTTAACTTTGTTGAAAAATTCTTATGTTTTCTCGAGATGTTTGTTTTATAGTATACAGATTGAAGCAGTATGTTGCTGAGAAGTTGTTGTGTTGAAAAGATGAGAGTTTTTTAGGATCGTTTTTCCGACCGAGTGAGTCAATTAAAGTCAATACACACTATTTGAAAGGCGGAAACTAACAAACATAGCTGAATCAGAACAGAATGGAATAGAAAACAGAGAATATCACTTTAACACTTGTTTCTCATTAATAATTCACTTGAAAATCCGGCAGCAGTTCGGTACACAACTTCTGATTCCGTTCCAAATGAGAAACTAACATCACCTATATATAGGCTAGAGATTTCGCTTGAAATGACAAAGTGTCATTTCAAGCGGAATTACATGAAATTACACATAATTACACTTTAGACCCCTGTAAACCCTATACAAACATGACCTAGACTTAAGACGTAGGCTATAGACATTATGCACCAACAAACTCCCCCTTGGATATTGCCGGAGTCTTCAGGTCTTCACAGGGATTTGAATTTTTCTTCTCTCTGCTTAGGCTTTTTCACTAACAGCTTCCTAAGCTTTTCATTTTCTACAGCTGCTTTCTTCCTTTCTTCAGCATGTTCTCTCATGAACTTTCCATGCAACTTTCTATCTCTTTCCTGACGTTTCTTCTTTTCTTTCTCAGCGTTAAGAGCTTCCTCTTTTTCAATCTCTCTCCATTTCGTTGACCATTTGCTTTCAGCATTTATACCCTTCTGGAAGCATATAGACACAACTTTCTGAAATTGCATAGCTTGCTCTCTATCTTCCGCTTTGAACCAGATTTTGTTCACAAACAAGCATTCTATGTCTTTAGCAGAGCAATTCACCAGCCATAGCGGATCATACACAAAGATTTCTCTAACTTCATTCTCAGCCCTGTAGGTTATTACAGCTTCTGTTGACAAACAACTGTATACCCAACACACAAAGCCTTTATGAAAATCCTGCTCCATTATTGGCACAGGAATATTCTTCAACACTTTAGGCTTTTTCACATGCATGATCGTCTCTTCATTCCCAGTCTCTGGATTTACCCTCTTCACTTTCTTAGGGTAATGAGGCTTCTAGTGCTTGAATTCATTTAAGGCTTCAAATTTAATTAGACCCCACATTGGTATGTCAAGTTTTCTAACAGGATAATCCAGCGTTCTAACTTTCGACAATTCTTCTACATCCCACCATGGTAGGGACATGATATCATAAAGACGTTCAAAATACTGTACACCGTATTCTCTTCTGATAGCATAAGCATTAACTTGCGGTAGAAAGCCCCAACTGATAATATCCCCCAGTGACACTCCCCTGTCTCTGCTATAAAACTTCAGTGGCCTCTTGAACTTTCTTTCATTTGTCTGTCTAAACCACTTCTTTCTTTCTTCCTTCTGCGCGTCTTTCACAGTACCATCGAAATTCTTATCTTTCAAATTTTCTTCTACTTTCCTTCTCAGCTCATCTTTATTCTCTTGAGTAAAGAATTCAACTAGCATAGGAAAATCAGAAGTATCAACATTCACATCCTCTTCATCACTGCAATCATCAACTTCAACTCTATCATAGTTGTCTGCTTCATCAACATACTTGTACTCATACTCAGGCTGTTGATTGACATCAAATGCATTCAATTCCTCTTCAAAATCAAACTTGAAATCTGGATCAGCAATACGTGTCATTTCTTTAATATCAGCCACTATATACGTATGCCTGAACTCACCTTCCTCTACTTCAGGCTCTAGATGCAGAATCAACTTTTCTACTTTGTCAACATTTTGATCATCAGAGTGCTCCCCCTCACCTTCAGCACTTTCATGTTCTTCATTTGCATCATCATGCATATAATCATCAACATTTTGTTCATTTGACGCTTCAGTAATTTTCACACCAGAAGTACCGTGATCGTCATCACCATTATCATCATCACTAGAACTGCTAGCAGAGTATACATCATCAGGATCATCTGCCTTATCCTCCTCATCATCCTCATCATCATCATCATCATCATCATCTTCATCAACATCTTCTTCATCATTAACCACATCAAGTAACACGTCTTCATAAAAAATAGCAGAAATTGCAGAGAGAGGAACAGGCTGCTCAATAGGAACAGATGATAACACAATTGCTCTCTCTTCAAAAACACCTTCAAGACCTTTGCCCTTATCTTTCATTTTAGTATCAATCTCTGCTTGTTTTTAGCTCTAATTTCTTCAATCTTTATCTCATCAAATTGTTGCTCAACAGATTTACCAAGCATCTTTTCTAGCACTTTGTTTATCATAAAAATCTCGTGTTCTTTCTGTGCCTTGATAGCCTGAAGCTCTTTGTTCTTTGATGCGTGTGAAGTGTATATATAAGTTTAAGTATATTTTAAGCCATTTTACACTTTCTTTAGCCAAGTTTTAAATTTATAAAACACGATATTTACTAACACTAAACACACATATGGGCAAGTGCACCCATCGTGAGCATAGTATAGTGTTGGTAAGATACCGAGGTCGTCCAAGGACACAAGAGCTTTTAGTACCGGTTTATCCTCAACGTCTAATCAAATCAAAAAGTTAGAAAAAGGTTTTAAACTAGAAAAATAAAAACTAACTAAAATGCTGAAAATAAAAATAAAAGTAAAACAGATAGACAAGATGAATCACTTGGTTCCGACTCGTGTATAGTGTAACCTTTGATTATTTCCGCACTTTTGCACTTTTTAAGAGATTATCTTAGTTATTGTAGTAGGCCCCTCTTTTGAAGGTGACGTTACCCTCAACCCAGTAGTTTGAGTCAGCAAGGATACAATCCTAAAGGGTTGGATTATTGAAAGATAATTAATTAAGTTATTAATGCGAATTATGGTAGGCCCCTCTTTTGAAGGTGACGTTACCCTCGGCTAAGTAGTCTGAGTCAGCAGGGATACAGTCCTAAATAGCCGGGTTATAGTATTAATAGTAGCTTACATATGAGGGGATTAAAGAATTTGGACCCCCGCCATCCAATACCGTTAAGTATTGAAGGAGATCCTACTAAATTTGACCCAGGTCCTTGCAGGATCTATACACTGAACAAGGCAAGACTTTTACCAAACCGTTCCCTTAACCCCCGACCAGGTAGCCAACATACCTCCATATAGACCGTGGAGATATGAATGGTGAAAATCTTTTATTTTATATAGACAGTAAAATAATGCCAAGACACCACGGACAAATGATAAGGAAAAATCACCTTCAACATAAGAAACTAGTTATTAAAGTCATTAATACAAAACGAAGTAAAAAGTGTGAAAAGATTAAAAATAAAAAGTATTACACTAGACACTTTGTCTTCACCAAGTGATGTAAGAGACTTAGGCAAACATGGCCTTGATTGTCAAGAACTCTTACGATCAATCGTGGATCGTGAGATGACTCACACACTCTATGATGGACAATGGATGATGGTGGTGGATGATGGTGTTATGGTGGTGGTGGGTGGTGGGTGAAGTGTGAGAGAGGTGGTGTGCCAAGGGATGGTTTGAGCTTGAGCCAAGCACCTCTATTTATAGCCTGCACAGAAGCTCGGGCACGGCCCCGTGTCCAGTGGGCACGGCCCCGTGTCCACATCCTTCTCTTTCTTCATTTATTGCAGCTTGTCTGTATTAGTTGACCACGCCCCCGTGTCCGCTGAGCACGACCCCGTGTGCAGAAGCATATCTGTACTATGAAAATTTTCCTGGATTCTGCGAATCTTATAGTTGACCATGGCCCCGTGCCCGCTGAGCACGGCCCCGTGGTGGGCAATGGAAGCTTCTACCACTTTGTCTTTTCTGCTGACACTTGGGCACGCCCCCGTGCTGGCTGAGCACGTGGCGTGTTCAGTCTTCTGTCTTCTTGTTTTGCTTGGGAAGATGCTGTCGTGGGGTCGGGCATGTCACGTTTGTTCATTTTCTTGTATTTATGTTAGATTTTGCTGTCTTTTTGCTTCTTTTGTTAATTTGAGCTCATTTAATCCTGAAAATACAAAAGGGAGACAAAAGCACACTTTTTCCAACATTAGTACTAAAAAAGGGTTAGTTTTATGCCACAATTGATGTAATTTATATGTTGCATTTTGCACACATCAAATACCCGCACACTTGAATCTTTGCTTGTCCTCAAGCAAAACTCTTTATAATGTGGTTTTACACTCCCAAATGGAATAGGTAGAAGAGAAAGTTTTTTGGGCTTGTCATAGAGTGTCGTGATTTCCAAGATTCTTTATTAAGTTTTATTTTTATTTATTTACAATCCTATTCGTCATGATTTATTTAAAACTTTTCATAAGATAAATTACTTATTAGGGCATAACATGCCTCTTTAAAATTCTATTTATATACAAGTTCACATACCTCACGGGGGATCACTCAACACTCGGCCGAAAATGTATTTTAGTGGATCACTCGAGAGCGGCATGGAACTTACTCCTACCATAGGCTTGCCAAGCAATCAATCCTCCTCCTTTTTAACTATATACCTTTGTAAATATCAAGAGGACGTTTTGGGTGAAGGGTTAGGCTTGGGTTAAAGGTAGGTGGTGGGGTTAGTGGTTAGTAGAAAGGGCGAAAAACGTAACAAGCATCGGTTTTCGTAAGACTTTTTATTTTTGTAACTTTTATTTTGATGAAGCTATTATTCAAACAAAGTTATTTTTAATGAACTTGTTTGTTTATTTTTTCTTTTGCTATATCATCAACATTTTTTTTTGAAAGTCATACGAAAAACCGAGCTAGTTACTAAAACAAAGGGTTAAAAATGAAAAAGGTTCTGGTGGGTGAAAGGGTGTTTGGTTTGGGTTATGAAATGAAAAGGTTTAGGCTCAAATGGGCTAACTAGGGGGATTTTTGGGTAGGTGGTAAAAAGAAAAAAAGAAAAATAATGGTGTAGAAATAAAAAGGGTTAGTCCTAATGCCTCCATCATTTACTTACTCGGGTTTAAGTTGGTAAGGACCGGGAATGTATCGTCATGGCAAGTTCTAGAGTCGTAAGAACCAAGCGGCTATTCACACAAGAAACGAAAAATGAGCATTTAATTTAAAGATATGTATTTGTATGCTCAATAAAGGCTCAAAACTCACTTTTGTGGGAATGGGTTTTTATGTGATCAAGTATATATAATCAAATTTTAACTAAGTTTGCCATGCCTTTTCATAATTTTCTTATGTTGGTTCTTTTTATCACGACGCTATCGGTTGTAAATTTGTAAAAATATAACCTTTTTAGAATTTGAAATTCCCAAGTTAAACCTAGACAAGTAAAAAAATGAAAATTTTTGAAAAAAATTTGGGGTGATTAGCGGTTCCAATAGAGTTTTGTGTAAGGCTTGTATTTAGGACTTGCAAGATTCAAGGTTTAGCATCCCCCCACACTTAAATTACACATTGTCCTCAATGTGTCCCAAAAATAAGTTTTTAGGTTGATTGAATGTGTAAAAAGGGTGAAAAAGCAAAAATTTTGTGTTACTGGGCGCTGAACACGGCCCCGTGGTGTCCGGGCACGGCCCCGTGTTCAAGTGCCAGTAACAAAATTAAATCAAGAGGAACAGAAGCCTGGACACGGGGGCGTGTTGGGTGAGCACGGCCCGTGTCCAGTTTACCTGAACTGGGTATTTCTGTAGACTGTGCAGCACGGGGCCGTGTTGGGCGGACAAGGCCCGTGCCGAACTTACTGTAAACAAAGAAATTTTGTCGGATGGTCCTGTTTTCCTGCATGGGGTGCTGGTTCAAGTTTCCCTAGTTTCCTTTGCCATCTCAAGTGTGTTTTATTCCTGAAAATTAAAACTAAACTAGAAAATATAAAAGTTAATCTAAATTAAACTAAGGATAGTTCCGCGGAATGCCTCCGTGGTGCGCCACATTTATAAGGGTCCTTGGCTAGACCCACCTTATCGGGTGGTTCTGGCTCATCTTCAATTAGGGGGTCATTATTGCCGAATGGATATTTCATTGAACGCTCAAGATCGACACTTCTTTTAAATGCGCCTAATTGAATAGATAGATTGTTGTACTTCCGGTTTTTCAAAGCTTCGTGGGTTTTTACAAAAGGTTGTCCCAACACTAGAGGAGCGTCATCAAGGATGACAAAGTCGGTTGGGATTACCATTTGATTTGTTTGGACCAAGACATCCTCAAGTATACCGATTGATTTTATTACTTTCCGATTGGATAGAAAAATGGGTATTTGAAGTGGAGAAAAATCACTAATACTTAATTTTTCAAAAATGTAGTTAGGCATTATGTTAACACAAAGATCTTTATCGATTGTGACATTACTAATAAATGAATTTTGAAAAAAATATGGAACCGGTGTAATGTTAATTTCAAATGGGTCTTCTTTTATTAGTGAGGTTTGATCAATAGTTAACTTAACGCTTACCGTTTCGTCAATTTTAGTGTTAGTGTTTAACTCTTTTAAAAACTTAGCATGAGTGGGAATTAAACAATGATTTTCAAAAGAAGGTGACAAGAGATTATTTTTTTCAAAATTAGACTCTTCTTGAATTTTAACGTTGTTTGACTCACCTTTTTCGTTGTTTAACTCATGTGTCGGTTTTTCACTTATTTGTTCTTCCATTTTTACACTTTCAGTTATCTCTTCTTTTTTTAATTCTTCTCTTGCGCGGGACTCCTCTTCCCTTGCGCGAGATTCTTTTATATAGAGATCGATAACTCTAAGGTGTTCTAATATCCTATCGGTCACTTCGGTTATAGAAAAAGGATCGAGATTTTCAAAGCTTGAATCCGGTTGTTCGATCCTTTGTTCCTCATAATACCCATATGAAGTAGATGGTTCACACCATTGTTCTTCATTGTAAGCATATGATGGATAAGGGTCGTAATTTTGTTCTTCATAATACTTATATGAGGTGGGTTGTTCACACCATGGTTCCTCATAATAAGCATACGAAGGTGGTGGCTCATATCTTGGTTCCTCAAAGTATGAGTATGAAGGCTCATACCTTGGTTCATCAAAATATGAGTATGAGGGAGGAGGTTCATACCTTTGGTCTTCATAGGATATGTATTGTGACAACCCGAGTTTTCAAGGTTTCTATCCGACTTAACCTTGTACTTATTTGCGAAGTGTGTTTATATATGTTTGGTGTGCATTACATAAGTGTGTATGTAATTTATATATTTATGATAAAGATATAATTAGACTTAATATTATGATTGTTTATGTAAAATGTGAAACTTTTCGAAACACCTCTCACGAAATCACATCCCAACTGAAAACACTTCATGTTTTCATCACCCACACCTTACTGAAAACACAAGGTGATTTCGCCCACCACATGTCCAACGAAAACAACAAATGGGCTTTGGCCCAGTAGTGATTAGAAATAGGGTCTTGTTATTGTTCATAACTGGTTAGTATATGATCTTGGTGATTGATTGTTGTAATGATTGTTATATAGTTTCTGCCAATTTGTTATGTATATTAGAGAACGTGCATGTAAGATGATCGGCTGAGATGTGCTGTTTGGGGAAATTAATTGAACTGCATATCCTGATAATGATAATCTGATGTCATGACGAATTTGTAAATCGTTCGTGTTGTATCTAATGGTTGAACTGCTGATTATGATCGACAGGATTATATATATATATATATATGCAGATGTATGTCAAAGTGTAGTGCAGAATGATGATCTGTTTACATGATTGCTTGAATCATGGTTATTATTGTTTTAATGATTGAGTAAGATACATGAGTTCATGATCGGATGTGTTTGGGGATCGCCTGGGTTATTAGACTATCATTAGGGTTCTGTGTTGCAACCGTTTAATAGGTGGACGAAATCTGTGCCAACGAAATCACAGGGATCAGACGAAAACACTTCTGTGTTTTCGTCACACTCATGTCCAATGAAAACACCTTGGGATTTCGGCCCAAGTGTTTTCGGCTTAAAGAGATTTCGGCCCAGGTGTTGATTTCGGCCCAAAGTGATTTTTGTTAAGTGATTATACCGTAACCCTGTTATGTTCAATCTGTTAACTTCGTTAAGTTTAATAACGCTGTTAAACAAGCAGAGCGTATTAAGTATATTAACTGAGTTATGTAAACTAGGTTAACTCTGCTATGCTAACCAAGTGTGTGAGTTAATTGTGATATGATCCTGATTTACTTTGTTAAGTATGTAACTGTGTGTAACCAATTAACTGAGTTAAGTTTATTAACTCAGTTAACCTTATTAATTCATTTAGACTCATGAATGACACTCTGTTAAGTGCATTATTGGATAACTATGTTAGAAGAAAACTGCAAAGGATATCTTTATGGGACAGGAATTTGCATGACCTTGATTAACTGCTTATGTGATACGTATTAATTGAGTAAACACCCTTTGTGATATAGATTTCATGTGAAACATTGCGAACTCGAAACTGATGGTATAAACGTGCGTAATATAGGTCGTGATTGATTAATTATGAACGTGTATTCCTTTAGCATACCGAGCAAACCAAGGTGAGTTCACACTCTTACCAAGGCATGGGATTCCCGGGGTTGGGAATGGGTTTGGATGATTACTTATGCTTAAATTGTTATCGGAATTACATACCATAGGCCTCTGGAGAGGAAGGTTATTGGTAGGAACTGCTAGACTAGTGATACATATACTTCTCTTCGCACACACGCGGGGAATGGCTGCGATAATAGAACTAATCTTCGCACACATGCCTGGAATGGCTGCGAACCATACTCTAATCTTCGCACACATGCCTGGAATGGCTGCGAACCATACTCTAAACTTCGCACACATGCCGGGTGGGCTGCGATACAAATATACCTAGTCTAGAAAACATGGGAAACCCCCACTAATCTTCGCCAACATGCCTAGAGGGCCGCGATGCAAATACATACGAAACATGGTTCACTAAAAGAACATACGGTTTACGATACGATTACTATAACTGAACAACCAACTGTGAACTCGCTCAACTAGTTGTTGACTCTCTGTTACATGCCTTGCAGGACTATAGGTACCCATGGAGCTTGCACGGGAGGCGCGGTCGTTGTGGGCACGGATTGTGGATGTTATGATAAACTCTTTTATGACATTTCAACTTAATACTTATGTTGGGTTTTTACATTATTGCTTCCGCTACACACTTGTTTATGTTTGGTTTTGAAAACACCTATCGTATTGATGAATGACATTTACTATTTACTTATATGTTCAATATGATTGGTGGCTTGATCCTGGTCAGTCACGCCTCCAAGCGGTGGTACTCCGCGTGTGGATTTTGGGGGTGTGACAGATTGGTATCAGAGCCATTGGTTATAGAGAACTTGGTTTTAATAAGGGGAAAACGTTTTTATTAAAACTAGACTATAACCTGTACAGTGCTCAACGATCCACAACGACGCTTCGCTCCACATGCAAGACTCAACATTCTAGGTAATATGGTATATGTTTTATTGCCTACTTGCTAGAATTACATAGAACTTTGCTCATGGTATGATTAGATACACATAACCCCTATTGCTTGAGAATACTTGTGTGCTCACTCTCTTCTGTCATCGCACTATTCACGAACCTCTCTTACTTATGTTATCTTTGGTATGAAGATCATGGCTGGACGTATCAACATGACACAAGCCCAGTTGGCGGCTTCGATCACTGAACAAGTTACTGCAGCACTCGCAGCTGCCCAGGCAGGAGGTGTAACCTGCCATCGCCACTTACTCTAGGATCTTTAGATCCTACTCTCGTAAACCAACACTCGTGCTCAAGTATGTTTACTCTTACGCACACGACAGGTCAACACGCTCAGCCACCTGTGTGCACGTTCCAAACTTTCATGGACTGTCGTTCTAGTACTTTCAGTGGCACTGAATGGGGGCCGTTGGACTCCTCCACTGGTTCGAGAAGCTCGAATCGGTCTTCAAAATGTGTGAATGCCCTGAGGCTCGTAGGGTGAAGTACGCCTCTGGTACTCTCGAAGGCACTGCGCTAACTTGGTGGAACGCGCAAGTTCAGATGCTGGGGCTGGCGGCTGCTAATGCCACCCCATGGAATGATTTTAAGGAACTGATCAAACGTGAATACTATAGTCGTGATGACATCCACAAGCTGGAAGTGGAATTCTTTAACCTGAAGATGACGGGGTCAGAGATAGAAGAGTACACGAAACGATCCAACGAACTGGCAGTGTTGTGTCCAACTATGGTGGATCCTCCCATCAAGCGCATTGAGCTGTACCTCAAATTCTTAGTACCAGAGATTCAAAGTCATGTGACTTCTGCTAACCTTGCTACTATTCAAGATGTTACTCGTCTTGCTCATCGTCTCACAGACCAGGCAGTGGAACAGAACAAGCTGCCTAAACGCATTGGTGCTACTACTACTACTTCTGCTATTCCCTGTGACAACAAGCGAAAATGGGATGGAACCTCCAACAAGGGTTCAACTTCAGTTCAGTCCCAGGCACAGCAGTGAAAGACAGATAACTACCAGAGCCCCAGTCAGCAGTCGTCTGGTGGTCAAGGGCAGGGTGGATATCGAGGAAATCACCCAAAGTGCAATAGATGCAACAGGCACCACAGTGGTCAGTGCAACAGGGGTCGTTGCCAGTGGTGATGCTAGGGATGACCCCAACGTTGTGATAGTTTCGACATCATTATTGGTATGGATTAGCTACCTCAACATCAAGCAGAGATTCTTTGCAAAGAAAAGGTCGTCCGCATTCCTCGTGCTGGTGAAGAACCTTTGGTAATTCATGGTGACAAGGGTGGTGCGGTTGTGAGCACCATCTCCTTTCTTAAGGCCCAGAAGTGTTTGCGAAAGGGCCACACTGCTATCCTAGCACTCGTTACTGACGCATCATTGGAAGAGAAGAAGATAGAGGATATTCTAGTAGTACGCGACTTTCCTCAAGTGTTTCATGAAGAGTTACCTGGGCTACCGCCTCATCGCCAGGTCGAATTCCAGATCGAGCTCCAGGAGCAGCCCCAATAGCTCGTGCACCGTATTGCTTAGCTCCAACCGAACTGGAAGAACTGTCTAAGCAATTGCAAGAACTCTTGGAAAAGGGTTTCATACGTCCTAGCTCTTCGCCTTGGGGAGCTCCAGTATTATTTGTGAAAAAGAAAGACGGTACCTTCCGCATGTGCATAGATTACCTCGAACTGAACAAGGTGACAGTGAAGAATCGCTATCCTCTTCCACGCATCGACGACTTATTCGACCAGTTGCAAGGGTCGGGCTATTACTCGAAGATTGACCTGAGGTCAGGCTATCATCAATTGAGAGTCCGGGATGAGGACGTCTCCAAAACAGCATTCAGAACTCGCTATGGCCACTACGAGTTTCTAGTTATGCCATTCAGGTTAACAAATGCACCTGCAGTTTTCATGGATCTTATGAACAGGGTGTGTAAACCTTATCTTGACAAGTTTGTTATTGTTTTCGTCGATGACATCCTGATCTATTCGAAGAGTCAGGAGGAACACGAGCATCATTTACGACTTATTTTGGAACTTCTTCGAACGGAACAACTGCACGCCAAGTTTTCAAAATGCGACTTCTGGCTTCGTGAATTCCACTTTCTAGGCCACGTGGTAAACAAGGATGGGATTCATGTTGATCCATCCAAGGTAGATTCGATCAAGAACTGGCATGCACCTCGCACACCAACCGAAATACGCCAATTCTTGGGTTTGGCGGGTTATTACAGACGGTTCATCAAAGACTTCTCAAAGATTGCACAGCCGCTTACATTACTGACACAGAAAGGTGTTGCTTATCTTTGGGGTAATACACAGGAAACAGCGTTTCAGCACTTAAAGGATAGACTTTGTAGCGCACCTATCCTCTCATTGCCTGAAGGCACGGACGATTTTGTAGTGTACTTCGACGCATCTATCCAGGGTCTTGGATGTGTGTTGATGCAGCGGGATAAAGTCATTGCTTATGCTTCACGCCAACTTAAGATTCACGAACGGAATTACACTACACATGATTTAGAGCCGGGAGCTGTTGTTTTTGCGCTCAAGATATGGCGACATTACCTGTATGGCACTAAGTGCACCATCTACACCGATCACAGGAGTCTCGAACATATCTTCAAGCAGAAATAGTTGAACATGCGACAACGTCGATGGGTCGAGTTACTGAACGATTACGAATGTGCCATAAAGTACCATCCGGGCGAAGCCAATGTGGTGGCTGACGCCCTCAGTCGAAAGGATACTACACCTAGGTGTGTACGAGTGTTGCAACTCACTATTCAGTCTAGTCTTCCTTCACAGATACGAGATGCTTAGGTAGAAACATTGAAACCAGAAAACGTCAGGGCTGAAGCCCTACGCGGCTCAAGGCAACGGTTAGAACAAAAGGCAGACGGCGCCTACTATGTAACAGGACGCATTTTGGTCCCACTCTATGGCAACTTACACGAGCTTGTAATGGATGAAGCTCATAAGTCTCGCTACTCAGTACATCCTGGTTCGGATAAGATGTACCACGATTTGAAAACTACATATTGGTGGCCTAGCATGAAAGCTCATATAGTAACTTATGTTAGCAAGTGTTTGACCTGTGCGAGAGTCAAAGCAGAATATCAGAAACCATCGGGCCTACTCCAACAACCTGAGATACTACATTGGAAATGGGAGCAAATTTCCAGGGATTTTGTTACTGGCCTGCCTAGATCTCAACGGGGAAATGATACTATTTGGGTGATCGTGGATCGACTCACAAAGTCTGCTCACTTCTTAGCTATCAAGGAAACGGATAAGTTCTCCACTTTAGCAGACATGTATCTTAAGGAAGTTGTCTCGAGGCACGGGGTGCCCACCTCTATTATCTCTGATCGTGAAGCACGATTTACTTCAGAACTGTGGCAGGCAATGCACAAATCTTTTGGCTCTCGTTTAGACATGAGCACAGCTTACCACCCTCAGACGGATGGGCAGTCTGAGCGCACTATTCAAACTTTAGAAGACATGCTTCGTGCGTGTGTAATCGATTTCGGCAACAGCTGGGAAAAACATCTCCCGTTAATGGAGTTTTCGTATAACAACAGTTACCACACCAGCATTCAAGCCGCTCCATTTGAGGCATTGTACGAGCGTAAATGCCGATCACCTCTTTGTTGGGCAGAGGTGGGTGATAGTCAGATCACAGGTCCAGAACTGGTAGTAGACACAACAGAAAAGATTGCTCAAATATGACAACGCATGGCGGCAGCTCGCGACCGTCAGAAAGCGTATGCCGATAAAGACAGGAAACCACTCGAGTTCCAGGTTGGGGATCGAGTGCTACTCAAAGTTTCACCCTGGAAGGGTGTGGTTCGTTTTGGCAAACGAGGCAAGCTCAATCCGCGATATGTCGGACCATTCGAAATCATTGAGAAAATAGGCAAAGTGGCCTACAGACTGAACTTACCAGCTGAACTCAGTGCAGTTCACAACGTATTTCACGTGTCGAATCTGAAGAAGTGTCTGTCAGATGAGACCCTCATAGTTCCTTTGAAGGAGCTCACTATCGACGAACAGTTACGATTCGTCGAGGAACCTGTTGAAATCACGGACCGGGATGTTAAGGTCCTCAAAAACACCAGAATACCTCTTGTTCGAGTTCGTTGGAACTCCCGTCGTGGCCCAGAGTTCACCTGGGAACGCGAAGATCAAATGAAACTCAAGTATCCCCAGTTATTCGGAAACAGTGCAACCACTACTGAGGCTGAAGCTACTACAGAACTTCGGGACGAAATTCCAAATCAACGGGTGGATGATGTGACACCCCAGGAAACTACACAACACAACTAGCTTCCTCAGTAACCGCATGCTAAATTTCGGGACGAAATTTCTTTCAAGTTGGGGATAATGTGACAACCCGAGTTTTCAAGGTTTCTATCCAACTTAACCTTGTACTTATTTGCGAAGTGTGTTTATATATGTTTGGTGTGCAATACATAAGTGTGTATGTAATTTATATATTTGTGATAAAGATATAATTAGACTTAATATTATGATTGTTTATGTAAAATGTGAAACTTTGCCAAACACCTCTCACGAAATCACATCCCAACTGAAAACCCTTCATGTTTTCATCACCCACACCTTACTGAAAACACAAGGTGATTTCGCCCACCACATGTCCAACGAAAACAACAAATGGGCTTTGGCCCAGTAGTGATTAGAAATAGGGTCTTGTTATTGTTCATAACCTTTACACGAAGTCTGTTATTTGGCAAACCCTAATCACATCACCTCTTCTTCTCTCTCTCTCGCTCCTCTGTGAAACCCGACGGCAAACCCTAGTCACATCGAAACCCTTGCTAGTCTCTTGCATAACTGGTTAGTATATGATCTTGGTGATTGATTGTGGTAATAATTGTTATATAGTTTCTGCCAATTTGTTATGTATATTAGAGAACGTGCATGTAAGATGATCGGCTGAGATGTGCTGTTTGGGGAAATTAATTGAACTGCATATCCTGATAATGATAATCTGATGTCATGACGAATTTGTAAATCGTTCGTGTTGTATCTAATGGTTGAACTGCTGATTATGATCGACAGGATTATATATATATATATATATGCAGATGTATGTCTAAGTGTAGTGCTGAATGATGATCTGTTTACATGATTTCTTGAATCATGATTATTATTGTTTTAATGATTGAGTAAGATACATGAGTTCATGATCGGATGTGTTTGGGGATCGCCTGGGTTATTAGACTATCATTAGGGTTCTGTTTTGCAACCGTTTCATAGGTGGACGAAATCTGTGCCAATGAAATCACAGGGATCAGACGAAAACACTTCTGTGTTTTCGTCACACTCATGTCCAATGAAAACACCTTGGGATTTCAGCCCAAGTGTTTTCGGTTTAAAGAGATTTCGGCCCAGGTGTTGATTTCGGCCCAAAGTGATTTTTGTTAAGTGATTATACCGTAACCCTGTTATGTTCAATCTGTTAACTTCGTTAAGTTTAATAACGCTGTTAAACAAGCCGAGCGTATTAAGTATATTAACTGAGTTATGTAAACTAGGTTAACTCTGCTATGCTAACCAAGTGTGTGAGTTAATTGTGATATTATCCTGATTTACTTTGTTAAGTATGTAACTGTGTGTAACCAATTAACTGAGTTAAGTTTATTAACTCAGTTAACCTTATTAATTCATTTAGACTCATGAATGACACTCTGTTAAGTGCATTATTGGATAACTATGTTAGAAGAAAACTGCAAAGGATATCTTTATGGGACAGGAATTTGCATGACCTTGATTAACTGTTTATGTGATACGTATTAATTGAGTAAACACCCTTTGTGATATAGATTTCATGTGAAACATTGCGAACTCGAAACTGATGGTATAAACGTGCGTAATATAGGTCGTGATTGATTAATTATGAACGTGTATTCCTTTAGCATACCGAGCAAACCAAGGTGAGTTCACACTCTTACCAAGGCATGGGATTCCCGGGGTTGGGAATGGGTTTGGATGATTACTTATGCTTAAATTGTTATCGGAATTACATACCATAGGCCTCGGGAGAGGAAGGTTATTGGTAGGAACTGCTAGACTAGTGATACATATACTTCTCTTCGCACACACGCGGGGAATGGCTGCGATAATAGAACTAATCTTCGCACACATGCCTGGAATGGCTGCGAACCATAATCTAATCTTCGCACACATGCCTGGAATGGCTGCGAACCATACTCTAAACTTCGCACACATGCCGGGTGGGCTGCGATACAAATATACCTAGTCTAGAAAATATGGGAAACCCCCACTAATCTTCGCCAACATGCCTAGAGGGCCGCGATGCAAATACATACGAAACATGGTTCACTAAAAGAACATACGGTTTACGATACGATTACTATAACTGAACAACCAACTGTGAACTCGCTCAACTAGTTGTTGACTCTCTGTTACATGCCTTGCAGGACTATAGGTACCCATGGAGCTTGCACGGGAGGCGCGGTCGTTGTGGGCATGGATTGTGGATGTTATGATAAACTCTTTTATGACATTTCAACTTAATACTTATGTTGGGTTTTTACATTATTGCTTCCGCTACACACTTGTTTATGTTTGGTTTTGAAAACACCTATCGTATTGATGAATGACATTTACTATTTACTTATATGTTCAATATGATTGGTGGCTTGATCCTGGTCAGTCACGCCTCCAAGCGGTGGTACTCCGCGTGTGGATTTTGGGGGTGTGACATGTATGAAGTTGATGGCTCATACCTGGGCTCTTCATAGTAGGTGTATGAAGTGGACGGTTGATATAAGTTACAATATTGAACCGAGTGCGGGTCACCACAATTAGTGCAATAGTTATTCCTATAATCATCCTCCTCATAGGTGTAGTTGTAACCTCCTGTGTATTGATCCATGAGAATCACTCAGCAGACCACAACCATGTCTCGAGATCAGAAAACAAAAATAAAAACGGAAATAGAGGCTGGACACGGCCCCGTGTTCAGTGGACACGGCCCCGTGTACAGAATCTGTATCAGGGCGTTTTAATTAAAGTTACTGATTTCATTGAACACGGGGGCGTGTTCAGTGAGCACGACCCCGTGTTCAAGCTCTGTATCTGGGTGTTTTATGAAAAATATGCAGCACGGTCCCGTGTTCAGTGAGCACGGCCCGTGTTCAACCTACTGTAAATGCAAAACTAAACTAAAATGCAGAAAAATGTGCGCGCGTTTTAAAAAAGTTTTGAAAAACTGATTAGGCCGTCGATTTTAAGCTTTCTTAAAATCCTTGTGTCCCCGGCAACGGCGCCAAAAAATGATGCGTGTGAAGTGTATATATAAGTTTAAGTATAATTTAAGCCCGTTTACACTTTCTTTAGCCAAGTTTTAAATTTATAAAACACGATATTTACTAACACTAAACACACATATGGGCAAGTGCACCCATCGTGAGCGTAGTATAGTGTTGGTAAGATACCAAGGTCGTCCAAGGACACAAGAGCTTTTAGTACCGGTTTATCCTCAACGTCTAATCTAATCAAAAAGTTAGAAAAAGGTTTTAAACTAGAAAAATAAAAACTAACTAAAATGCTGAAAATAAAAATAAAAGTAAAACAGATAGACAAGATGAATCATTTGGTTCCGACTCGTGTATAGTGTAACCTTTGATTATTTCCGCACTTTTGCACTTTTTAAGAGATTATCTTAGTTATTGTAGTAGGCCCCTCTTTTGAAGGTGACGTTACCCTCAGCTAAGTAGTCTGAGTCAGCAGGGATACAGTCCTAAATAGCCGGGTTATAGTATTAATAGTAGCTTACATATGAGGGGATCAAAGAGTTTGGACCCCCGCCATCCAATACCGTTAACTATTGAAGGAGATCCTACTAAATTTGACCCAGGTCCTTGTAGGATCTATACACTGAACAAGGCAAGACTTTTACCAAACCGTTCCCTTAACCCCCGACCAGGTAGCCAACATACCTCCATATAGACCGTGGAGATATGAATGGTGAAAATCTTTTATTTTATATAGACAGTAAAATAATGCCAAGACACCACGGACAAACGATAAGGAAAAATCACCTTCAACATAAGAAACTAGTTATTAAAGTCATTAATACAAAACGAAGTAAAAAGTGCGAAAAGATTAAAAATAAAAAGTATTACACTAGACACTTTGTCTTCACCAAGTGATGTAAGAGACTTAGGCAAACATGGCCTTGATTGTCAAGAACTCTTACGATCAATCTTGGATCCCGAGATGACTCACACACTCTATGATGGACAATGGATGATGGTGGTGGATGATGGTGTTATGGTGGTGGTGGGTGAAGTGTGAGAGAGGTGGTGTGCCAAGGGATGGTTTGAGCTTGAGCCAAGCACCTCTATTTATAGCCTGCACAGAAGCTCGGGCACGGCCCCGTGTCCAGTGGGCACGGCCCCGTGTCCACATCCTTCTCTTTCTTCATTTATTGCAGCTTGTCTGTATTAGGTGACCACGCCCCCGTGTCCGCTGAGCACGACCCCGTGTGCAGAAGCATATCTGTACTATGAAGATTTGCCTGGATTATGCGAATCTTATAGTTTACCACGGCCCCGTGCCCGCTGAGCACGGCCCCGTGGTGGGCAATGGAAGCTTCTACCACTTTGTCTTTTCTGCTGACACTTGGGCACGCCCCCGTGCTGGCTGAGCACGGGGCATGTTCAGTCTTCTGTCTTCTTGTTTTGCTTGGGAAGATGCTGTCGTGGGGTCGGGCATGTCACGTTTGTTCCTTTTCTTGTATTTATGTTAGATTTTGCTGTCTTTTTGCTTCTTTTGTTAATTTGAGCTCATTTAATCCTGAAAATACAAAAGGAAGACAAAAGCACACTTTTTCCAACATTAGTACTAAAAAAGGGTTAGTTTTATGCCACAATTGATGTAATTTATATGTTGCATTTTGCACACATCATTCTTCAATTCGAAATACTTACTCTGCTCATCTTTGCGTGTCTTTTCTTCAAGCAACTCAGCAATTTGTACTTTCATTACATCAATTTCAGCTTCATCAGCTTCAATCTTTTTCAGCAAAGCAGAGTTCTCAGCTTCCACAGACTTAACACGTTTAACCAACTTCTTGTTCTCAGCTAAAACTTCTTCAACTTTCTTTTCCAAAAACTTAACTTGCTCATCAGTTGCAAAATTGAAATCACCAATGTCTTCAAGAGGAATATTCTCTGGAATGTTTAGAAAAGTTTTATAACCAGAAGAACCAGGTGTAGTTTGAATAGGTGGTTGTGTGGATGGTGGTGTTTGAAAGATTTGTTGTGAAGAAATGATAGGTTGTTCATGTTGTGGTGGTGAAAGATGTAATGGGGAAACATGTGGTGGAGGTGATTGTGGTGGGGTGGATTGTTTTGGTAGTGATTTATGTGGAGATTGTGGTGGTGATGGTTCAGGTGGTGGTGATGGTGGTTTACTTGTTTTTGTTTTCGGTGTGCGTTTAGGCAATTTCAGAATCAACTTTTTCACCTTTGGAGTAACAACTTTCTTTGCAGTTGCTTTCTTTTTGCTTCCAGATGTAGGTGGCATTTGGGATTCAATATTTTGCTCTGGAGATGGCTCATACACATCATCATCATCTTTACCACTTCTTTTTCTCTTTTTCTGTTTCTCTTTCTCCACAACAGACATGACTTTCTTGTAATGTTCAGTCTCGTCAATTTCATCTTCCGACGAACTTGTTGTGCTTTTATCAACATCATCACTTTCTTCATCACCAGCTACTTTTTCTGGTTCATCAGTGTTAAGACTTTCTTTAAGAGCTTTTAACAACTTTGCAGATTCAGGAGAATAACGAACATCTCCTTCAACATTCATTTCAGTTTTAGCTTCAGCTTCAACCTCAGCTTCAGCTTCTTCTTTAGATTCATCAACAAGTAATGTTTTAGGAGTTTTCTTTTGACGTTTCTTGGGTTGTGAAGACGAACCCTCTCCTGCTTGTACTTTAGGAGTAGCTTTCCTGCCCCTCTTTTTATGTTCTTTTACAAACCAATTATTTCGAGTTCCTTTGAATTCTTCAAGTATTTTTAGTTCATCTGCATAGCTCATCTCTTTCATTTCTTCTTCATTTCTCCAGTTCTGATGATTAACAGGATCTGGATCAACGTAATTCTTATCCTTGATGAAGCCAAAAAATTCAGCTTTAGTCTTTGGCTCTGGATGATTCGGATGATATCTTGTCAACTATTTCAAAGAATCATTACTCATGTGAGATAGCACCAACATATCATTGTTTTCATCCCTTTCAAGGTCAGGATATGCATGATCTATCATCATTTGAACAAATCTTGGATACACCCAAGTCTTACTCTTTGACGTAATGTTCTCCACCATATAATGAAACACAATCTTCGAAAAGTTATACTTTTTGTTCAATACAAGAGCTGTCACCATGTTCATCTGATAGTCTCTCAAAGCATCATAACCTCCCTTACAATGACTTAGAGAAAGCAATACTGAATGAATCAGAAACTTGTAAGGCTTTGTAAATTTTCACTTCAAATAATTAGCACTGTTTAGAGCACCAACATAACCCATCCGCAGCATACAGCCTTTGACCATTCTCTCAGGAAATTTCGTCGGTGAGTCTTCAGCATCAGGAAAATCCAGAACTTCACGTACATATGTGTAGGATCTTTTTGTGACCCAAACGAGTCAATCAGAAGAGCTCTAGTCTGTTTCAGAGGCGGAAACAAAGAAACAGACGTGAAAAACAGCTTGTTTCACTATTAATCGTCTTGTATATTGATTATAATCAGTTTACAGATCAAATGACGCTTCGGCAGCAGTTTGGTACCGGAACAATGAGAGTTACAACTGAATCCTCTTGAGAACTATATATAGGACTCATGATTTCGCTTGAGGGTGTCAGGTGACAGTTCAAGCGAAATTATCATAGTTGATTTCGCTTGAACATGTCACTTGTCCTCTTCAAGCGAAATTACCACAAATATGCCTAAAACCTTCCTATTTTCTCGTACAACGCGCCCTGTTCTAACAATTCTAATACTAGACTCGATACAAGATGAAGTCGACAGACGTAATGCACCAACAGACTCCCCCTCGGATATTGACGAGTCTTAAGTGTCGAGTCTTCAACGTCTTCAGTCTTTATCAGTCTTCGGGCTTCCAAAATCTCTATCTGGCTATCGCTTCACTCCAATTTCTTCTTTCTCTAACAGACTCCCCCTCAACTTGTGCAAGGATCGTAGTCTGGCTTTCGGATCTCTTAACTTTCTTGAACAAATCTCTTGATTTCTTAAGTTCATCAGCATCAGCAGTTCCAAGATAGTGACCTGGCTCAATTCTTGCTCTGGAACGAAATCTGGCTTACCTGCATTATCTCTACCCAAAACATAAGTTTCATAAAAGATAAGATATAACAAATTTAGAAACTTTGCTAATCACTTGAAGACACAACCCTGAATACATCATTTTCAAGTATCGAACAAACATATTTATCATGTAAGTCACTGATGACCACTTGAATGAATATCATTTCCATTTCAAACATCTTCAAACAAACTTTCCCAAACCTGTTCGTCATGTTCAGCACTCGGAATTTTGAAAATCAGCTCTTCAATATCAGTTGTAGAAAATCTTTTTGGATTTTTCAAAATTTTTGCTAATACAGACTGAAAATCTTTTTGGAATTTTGTTTTGAAAGAAATACAGTAATGAAATATTTACAAGCAATATTTTTGTGAGTTTGTGTAAGAGGATCATATCAGTTTCTGAGACAAATCACCAACACCGTTAAGCTTTAAACATTTTAAGTTCTAAACGATTCACTTAGATTGTCAGTATACTGATCCACTTAAATTTTCACACAAAGTTCAACTGTTTCGAGATACGAGATTAATGTTTTAAGAGACTTAAACTTATTCGTGTGTCCCACCTCAGAATATACTCCCGTATCCAGATCCCAATATTCAGTCTTACAGGTGAGTATACCTAGATGATATCTGTAAGGGGTTAAATTATGAAGAACCGTGAGAGCTCAGGTCAGAACTTCCGTTCAGCAGAGAGATGACGGCTTCGACTTTTGGTGGGTCCCCTTTAGAGGATCTTTTTTACAACATTGATTAGCAATTTTATTGTCTCATCATTTTATGCTGAGGGCGGCGCTATATTTCAAGCAAGCAGTAAAGTATTCTCCGGGGACTAGGCCATTACTTCCGCATTATCAGAAGTCCCGGGATAATACCCCAGATATCACTAAGCATAAAGACCTAGTATCTCAGAAAGAGGGGTCCTTCAAACAAGATTTTGGGGGTTACCCATATATCCAAGAGATGTTACCCACGATATAAGCAAGTTTGAATTTAGGTTTATATCTCGTCACAATCTACTAAATGTGCAAAAACCTACTGGCATATCATCAGTGAGACCATTTATCACATTTTAACTTTCCATTTCTTTAGCAGGTTGTGATAGTCCACTGATGTACTATCATTTCCTCTTTTTTGACACAAAAACTCATTTTTGCATTTTATCATGTTTTTGTCTTTTTTCAAAATTTCAAATGTTTTTGGATTTTCTGAAATTTTTACTCCCCCTAAAATGCAAACACATTTTAGGAAATTTGAAAACAAACTATACAATAAAGTGACAACTGATATCGAATTACTTCACTTCGCCATCCCCTTGGCATAAACAATCAGAACTCCCCCTCACAACAAACTATTTTCCCATTGTGATTTCAAAACACTTAAGTTTGTTTTAATCAAATGCTTTTTCCGGAAAATTAGTTTTGTTGATTTTCACACCACTTGTAGGTTAGGGGATAAACTCATCATTTTGTTCTCTAAAATACCACTTGTAAGTATGGTCTAATCAAGTTCAACTTAATGACCTTGATTAACCATTTAAAGATGAAAACCTTCTTCAACTACTTGTAGGTTCACTTATCAATCAAACCACTTGTAAATCAAAGTATAACAATATAAAAATATCACCTGTAGTTTTACCAACCAAACCTTTTAAGAATGATGCCGATTCCTGCTCCACTCTTACCAACCTGGGAGCTCCGGCAAGTCAGGAATTTATGGTGAAAATGCTGTCACCCAAGCCTAACCAGCCTTGGGTGATTTTGGTGGCAAACATCTGTCCCACCAACATTTTGATTTGTAAAATTCTTTAGCATCCTTCACTTTCCTGTCAACCATCTTTCCAAAAATATGTTTAACATTTCCATTAAACACCTTTTCAGCATTAAATTATTTCTTATCAGCAAAGAATTGACCTGATATCTCAAATCTACCTTTTGATTTTAGATTATCTTTCGACAATGGCGGAAAATTTTCCTCGTTCAACTCAGCAACGGAATTATCAACCTTTTTCTCAACACATAACTCCTCCGATTTTATGGAATCAGATTCATTGTCAGAACTTCTTTCAGATTTTACAACCCATTTTTGTTTACTCAAATCGACTTGTCTTTTGTAAAAACGTTTTGAAGTTTCACCAACTTCCAAAGTCGGTTTATCAACACTTTTCTTTCTCATTTCAGAGTTATAAGACACTTCCTATTTCGAATAAGTAGACTCTTGGCAGTTCCAAGCAATGTGTCCAGCTTTTTGACACTTGAAACAAGTTCTTCTGTCAACTCTTTGAGCAAACTTCTTCACATTCCTCTTTACCTCAGCAAGAAACTCTTGGTTTGACTGTTTCCAGAATGGTTTCTTCTGCTCATCTTCAGAACTTCCTCCTGCAACAAATGTTGTTATTGGTTTATAATTTTTCTCATGTTTATAATTTTCTGAAGAATTAAAACCAAGACCGTTCTTTTTGAAATTACTGTTATGGTTTGGTTTCTTTTGAGAACCATAACCAGAACCGTAACCCTTTTTCTTGTTCAATCTCTGTTGAACTCTTGAAGTGTATTTTTTAGGTTTTTCAGCAAGATTTAAATCTTTTATTTCAGAAATATTAATTTTTGTTAATTTGAAATCCTGTTTGATCATTTCAGTTTTGACACTTCTTATTGGAAATTCCTCATCAGAATATAATTTGTCTGAATCATTCAAAGTATAAGCCACTTTGATTGGTCCGCCATTCAAATTAGATTTTGATAACAGGAATTCTTTATTGTAAACCCTTTTAACCGGTGAACTCGGACTCTTTTCTGACGAACTTGAACTTTCAGACTTAGACTCCGGTTTTGACTCTTCATCCGTATCCAACACCTGATCGACCACTTTCTTTAATAACTCAGACTCATGATCAGTGTCAGACGCTGTGAATGTAACATCAATATTGTCTGGTAATTCATCAATGATTTCAGACTTTAACTTGATGTTGACTGCCTTTTTTAGACGCTCCTCGTTAGGATTCCTCGGAGAATAACTTTCATGGATCGGGGGCGGACATCTGTTATACTTGACACTTTGTTTCTTACCAGTATCAGTATCTTCAATCTTTTTCTCCATGAATGATTCAAGACCTGCAACAGTAGGATAAACACGATCAATCAAGTAATCACAAGTAGTATAACTCAACAATAATCGTTTAATCCTTTCACTCTCAATCTTCTCAAGTTCTAACTCCTGTTTCAGCTTAGCACAATCTTCAATATACCCATTGATGACGCTCTGCTTTGTCATTAATGTTGCGCTCATTTTTGTCATTGCGTTCTCAATCTCTGAATTCGTCCTTTTCAGACTATCAACTGTTTTGTTGAGCACATCATACGACACCTTCACATATTTCACATCAGACAGTAAATCTTCTTTAATCTCTTCCAGTTCAAGAATCTTCTTGTCTTTCTCCTCACAATGTTTGCAAGGCTCCTCACATTTCAAACACGGTTTAACGATCTCAACTATCTTTTCAACTTCAACAACTTTCTCAACTTCAACAATCTTTTCTACCTCGACGATTTTCTCAATTTCGACCAGTTTTTCAACTTCGACTACTTTTTCACCGCCATTCAAATTAGATTTTGATAACAGGAATTCTTTATTGTAAACCCTTTTAACCGGTGAACTCGGACTCTTTTCTGACGAACTTGAACTTTCAGACTTAGACTCCGGTTTTGACTCTTCATCCGTATCCAACACCTGATCGACCACTTTCTTTAATAACTCAGACTCATGATCAGTGTCAGACGCTGTGAATGTAACATCAATATTGTCTGGTAATTCATCAATGATTTCAGACTTTAACTTGATGTTGACTGCCTTTTTTAGACGCTCCTCGTTAGGATTCTTCGGAGAATAACTTTCATGGATCGGGGGCGGACATCTGTTATACTTGACACTTTGTTTCTTACCAGTGTCAGTATCTTCAGTCTTTTTCTCCATGAATGATTCAAGACCTGCAACAGTAGGATAAACACGATCAATCAAGTAATCACAAGTAGTATAACTCAACAATAATCGTTTAATCCTTTCACTCTCAATCTTCTCAAGTTCTAACTCCTGTTTCAGCTTAGCACAATCTTCAATATACCCATTGATGACGCTCTGCTTTGTCATTAATGTTGCGCTCATTTTTGTCATTGCGTTCTCAATCTCTGAATTCGTCCTTTTCAGACTATCAACTGTTTTGTTGAGCACATCATACGACACCTTCACATATTTCACATCAGACAGTAAATCTTCTTTAATCTCTTCCAGTTCAAGAATCTTCTTGTCTTTCTCCTCACAATGTTTGCAAGGCTCCTCACATTTCAAACACGGTTTAACGATCTCAACTATCTTTTCAACTTCAACAACTTTCTCAACTTCAACAATCTTTTCTACCTCGACGATTTTCTCAATTTCGACCAGTTTTTCAACTTCGACTACTTTTTCACCGCCATTCAAATTAGATTTTGATAACAGGAATTCTTTATTGTAAACCCTTTTAACCGGTGAACTCGGACTCTTTTCTGACGAACTTGAACTTTCAGACTTAGACTCCGGTTTTGACTCTTCATCCGTATCCAACACCTGATCGACCACTTTCTTTAATAACTCAGACTCATGATCAGTGTCAGACGCTGTGAATGTAACATCAATATTGTCTGGTAATTCATCAATGATTTCAGACTTTAACTTGATGTTGACTGCCTTTTTTAGACGCTCCTCGTTAGGATTCCTCGGAGAATAACTTTCATGGATCGGGGGCGGACATCTGTAATACTTGACACTTTGTTTCTTACCAGTGTCAGTATCTTCAGTCTTTTTCTCCATGAATGATTCAAGACCTGCAACAGTAGGATAAACACGATCAATCAAGTAATCACAAGTAGTATAACTCAACAATAATCGTTTAATCCTTTCACTCTCAATCTTCTCAAGTTCTAACTCCTGTTTCAGCTTAGCACAATCTTCAATATACCCATTGATGACGCTCTGCTTTGTCATTAATGTTGCGCTCATTTTTGTCATTGCGTTCTCAATCTCTGAATTCGTCCTTTTCAGACTATCAACTGTTTTGTTGAGCACATCATACGACACCTTCACATATTTCACATCAGACAGTAAATCTTCTTTAATCTCTTCCAGTTCAAGAATCTTCTTGTCTTTCTCCTCACAATGTTTGCAAGGCTCCTCACATTTCAAACACGGTTTAACGATCTCAACTATCTTTTCAACTTCAACAACTTTCTCAACTTCAACAATCTTTTCTACCTCGACGATTTTCTCAATTTCGACCAGTTTTTCAACTTCGACTACTTTTTCAACCTCAACAATCTTCTCCACCACTTTCTCCACTTCAACGATTTTTTCTACCACTTTCTCAGTTGTTGGTTCAACATTTGCTTCTCCAGCTTCTGTCTTTATCTTTTCATCAGCTAGCCTTCTTGCTGCTTCCAGCTCTTTCTTCAATCTGGCAATCTTCTTCTGATTCAGCATCTCCATTTTATCTGCAAAAAACAAATTAAAACTAGTAGGATCTATGCCTTTTCTAGCTTTGTTGAGATGTTCTTCCTCATCATCAGTATCCACATCACTTCCAAGATCTGGAAAAATTGGGATTCTTTTTTGATTAGTCTCATCTTCTCCCTGAATTCTAGCAACAAAACCTGAACCAGATGGAATGTATTTATCCCAGCTAAATCCTTCAGCAACAAATCCATCATCTTGATCAATGATACCAAAATAAGCTTTCTTATTTGCATCTTCGGTCATTTTCCGTTTGTCATCCATAATTGGCCGAGCATGTGCAGTTTGTGGTTCATTTTGTTGAGTAATCTGATGAAAAATAGATTTCTGATAATAATTGTTCTTTTCTTGATTCCCGGTTGCTTCTTAGTTTTTGCATTCTCGTTTAAAATGACCTTTTCCTTTGCAACGGAAACAAGTGACTTTTGATTTGTCAAAACCCAAAGGAGAAGTAGCCATCCCTCGAAATTCATCTCTACCAGTAATTTGTTGAAATTTTTCTGCCCTCCTCCAAGCACTAGCTAAACACCATTTCACATCCATCAACTCAAGTTCCTCTGCATCAATTTGATCATAATCTTCTTTTGTAAGCATCGGATTTCCAATTTTGCCATCAATCAAACTTTCATAAGATTCCAACATAGTAACGAGTGATGCCATGTGTTGTTTTGCTATATCCGGAGATAAATTCTGACCATTATGAATGTTCAAAGTGACATTGCATTGGAGATTTGTTGAATTTTGTTGTTGAGGACATGATGTTGTAAAGTTTGGATCAAAACTTGAGTACGAGGATGAAGATCCACCACTCTGTGTCACATTACTACCCTTTGTTCCAGACGAACTGTCAGCACTAAAACCAGTTTGGATCTTTGGGCTAGGTCTGGGGGTAGCCTCAAACTTGTTCCCTCTATAATACAAACTGACATCTTGTTTAGCATTTGGATTTGTCATGATAGCAGTTTTCTGAATATCCAATTCATGCTCTTCAATTTTCTAAATGAACTGTGCTAAATTCATATTCTCAGACTTTCTCATGTGTTTCACAATCATCAGATAAGTTCCCCACTTCTGTTGTTGTAATGCATCAGCAAGTTTATCAACCCATTCCTCATCATCCTTTTCAATGTCCATTCTTCCCATTTCCAATACCAGGTGAGAGTATCTATCAATAGTCTCCTTTGTTGTTTCATGGTCGAAAGCTGTGAACATATCAAATGATTTCTTCAATAAAGCCTTTTTATTTTTAATCATATCTGCACTTCCTTTGAACTTCTGAATCAGTGCATTCCAAATCGATCTAGCAGTACCCTCATGTTGAAGCAAAACAAATATATCTTCTTTAATCGCTTGTTGAAGAAAATTAATCATCATTTTCTCACTCGTGAACTTCAATTTATCACCCTCTGAGTAGTCACAAATAGCTTTTTCAATCCCACGCTCGGTTTTTGGTTTTTCATAATCTTTGTGTAAAGCACACCATGCGTCAAACTTATACGCTTGCACCCAAGTTTCAAAACGATTCTGCCAACCTTTGAGATCTTTAATGTACATCAGTTTTGGCGGTTTCTGATGCGTTCCCGTTTCATTCTCACTGTACAATGTTTCAGCAGCAGTAACAGGAGCAACTGGTGCAGCGAACGCATTGTAGAATTCCTCGTCCATGTTTCAGAAAAATATTTTCACAAACACAAGTTCAAGCGAAATATCACACTCAAGCTAAATACCCGGAAGCGAAATCAGCACCCTGAAGCGAAATCAGGTGTAATTTCAAGCGAAATCAAGTGACTTTCCAAGCGAAACCACGAATACAAGCGAAATCTAAAAAAATTTCAAGCGAAACCACTTTTTCAAGCGAAATCAACCTTCTGATTTTGCTTGAAATGTTGCTGATGTCATTTTTGCGATCTGTTTTCAAGCGAAATAAAGTATTTTTACCAGTTTTAAGCCGAATTAATGTCCAATTCTTTCAAGGATTACTTAAAACACAGTTTCGACCACAATATGTGAAATTCAAGACTTTTTGACCGTGAAAACTAGTTCAATTTCGAAAAGAAGGTGTAGAAGTCAGAAAAACGGCTGTTTTGGCAAGAACTCTTCTTCCTGAGCTCTGATACCACTTGTAGGATCGTTTTGTGACCCAAACGAGTCATCGATGTTCAAACAATAACAATAGATCTGGTTCAATCAAAGACTCTAAGACAGTAATACTACACATTCCGACCACACATATATGTTAATCGTTCATTTTAATCGTCATTCAAACCCTAGATCTAAGTTATGAGTTCTGTTCATCGCCGACACACAAAAACAGACGGATCTGGGTCAAATTGATCATCAATCTTACCTTTCCCATGATAATAGTTGTACCAACCAACTAAAATCAGGTAATCTAACAAAAAATTGGCTGAGTAACGGATGTAAATCGAAGATCCAAGAGTTTCGCTTGAAATCGCTGGAGACAGATGGTTTCAAGCGGAATAACACAAATGAGCTGTTCAAGCGGAACCTCTCAGCTATTTATAGACGGAATGATTTCACTTGAAATGGGCACAAGTAAGTTCAAGCGGAATCACCACTCGAGCGAAATAAGAATTTTCAAGCGAAATAACCTTTTTTAAAATTTCAAATTTTTAACCTTTTCAGATTTTACCGACACACCCGGTTAACCAAGTCCAAGTTAATGACCTTGGTCAACTGTTCAGCCTACCAAGTCCAAGTTAATGACCTTGGTTGACCAGTTTATGAAGTTTGCTGACTTTCTGAAAAGATTTAAGTTCAAATTAATGAACTTTTGAACTTTCAAGCAATTACCGATCACTTTTATACAATCTTCTGCTTACCCAACCCTCAAGATCCAGACATGTTCAGCACACAAGACTTTGATCATCTGATCCCCAACGTCTGTTGTCGAAAATAAGATGAAAAATAAAATCTTTTTGGATTTTGAATATGGTAAGCAATAAACTGTACACACAATATTTTTGCGAGCGTGTTAGGGGATCATATCAGCTGCTGACAAGATACAAGTATCGTTAAGCTTTGATTACATTTTAAGCATTAAACAATTTACAATGATTGTCGATATACTGGTCCACTTTAAATTTTCACACAAAGTTCAATCTGTTCAGGATACGGATTAAGTGTTTTAAGGCTTAACTTTTATATGTGTACCACCTCAGAATATACTCCTGTATCCAGATCCCAATATTCAGTCTTACAGGTGAGTATACCTAGATGATATCTGTAAGGGGTTAAATTGCGAGACCGTGAGAGCTCAGGTCAGAACTTCCGTTCAGCAGAGAGATGACGGTTCGACTTTAGGTGGGTCCCCTTTAGAGGATCTTTTTTACAAAAGCAATGATTATCAATTTTATTGTTTCATCATTTTTGTTGAGGGTGGGCTTTTATTTCAAGCAGCGTAAAGTATTCTCCGGGGACTAGGCCATTGCTTCCGCATTATCACAAGTCCTGGGATAATACCCCAGATATCACTAAGCATAAAGACCTAGTATCTCAGAAAGAGGGACCTTTCAAACAAGATTTCTGGGGTTACCCATATATTCGAGAGATGTTCCCCACATAAAAGCAAGAAATTTTATGTTTATATCCCGAACAAACCTACTAAATGTGTAAAAACCTATCGGCATATCATCTGCAAGACTGCTTAACACATTTTACATTACATTTCTTTAGCGTACTGCACTGTCTAGTTGATGTACTATCATTTCCCCTTTTTACACAAACTCATTTTTTACTTTTTCAAATGTTTTTGGATTTTGTAATTTTATAATGTTTTTGTATTTTTCTGCAAACTTTCTCCCCCTAAAAACAAAAACATATTTTTGTGTTTTTGGTTTTTATCAAAAGCAGAAAATAAACTGTACAAAAACTTGACAACTTTGGCGTAGATCACATCAGATCGCCGTCCTCCTCGGCTTCACACTCCATTACCCTCACAGAAAACAGATTTTTCATCCCATTCAATTTCAAAAGATAATTAAATCTTTTTCTATCAAAAGGTTTAGTATAGAAATCAGCCTTCTGTTCGTCGGTGTGTATATGTTCTATTCGGATTAACTTCTTTTCGTAGCAATCACAGATGAAGTGATGCCGAATTTCAATATGTTTAGTTTTCGAGTGGTGAACCGGGTTTTTCATTATGTTAATAGCCGCTTCGTTGTCCACATAAATCGGAGTATTCAAGAACTGCAAACCAAAGTCTCGCATCTGCTGTTGGATCCAAAGGATCTGTGAGCAACAGCTCGAGGCCGAAACGTATTCTGCCTCGCACGTAGAGAGTGCTACTGAGGTTTGTTTCTTGCACTGCCAGGTGACCAGTCGAGTTCCAAAGAACTGACACCCAGTGGTGGTGGACTTTGCATTCTGCATGCAATTACCATAATCTGAATCAGCAAAACCTATGAGAGAGAAATCGCCAGACTTAGGATACCACAAGTCGGTGCTTGGGCAACCTTTCAAATACCGTAAAATGCGTTTCACGATCGTCAGATGTGACTGTCGTGGGCTTGACTGATATCGTGCACATAAGCAAGTTGGAAACATGATATCCGGGCGGGAAGCAGTAAGATACATCAAGGATCCGATCATTGACCGATACAGTGTCTCTTCCACTTTCTCTCCACTCTCGTCTGGGCAAATCCCATGATTCTGAGCTAGGGGGGTTGATGTTGGACTGGATTGAGCCATGTTGAACTTCTCCAGAACATCGTTCACGTACTTTGTTTGGTGAATGAAGATTCCTTCGGGCATTTGCTCAACTTGTAGCCCTAGGAAGAACTTCATCTCCCCCATCGAACTCATCTCGAATTTCTTTTTCATAACATTAACAAAATCCTTACACAACTCGTCATTTATTGATCCAAAGATGATATCATCGACGTATATCTGCACGATCAGAAGATGCCCTGTAACCTCTTTGATGAACAACGTACTATCAACTGTCCCTCTGCTAAACCCGTTGGTCAGCAAATGTTGGGAAAGCGTCTCATACCAGGCTCTCGGGGCCTGGTGTAGTCCGTAGAGCACTTTGTCCAGAAGATAGACTTAGTTCTTGTGTACTGGATCAGTAAACCCCGACGGTTGACCAACGTACACTTCTTCTTTGATTTTGCCGTATAGGAATGCAGACTTGACATCCAGCTAGCTTCAGTCAAAGCTTCCTTATATGTTCTGGGTTCAATCTGCGAGATAAAACATTTAAGTGAGAATTCTTACTGTAAAGGAGCAACAGAAGTATAAAAACAAGTAAGTGCTCTATTAATCTGATCTCTCGTCTTTACTCCACTCTGAAGATCACCAATTATCTGCTCTGAAGGATGGTAAGAAAGAGTTCTTGGCATTACATTGTCAGGCACGTTCACTTCCGATTGCAGATTCATGATGTCTAGATCACCGGTGTGATCCTCAGCTTCAGTCGTAGCAACATTTGGATCCTCATCAAAAATCGGACCATTCTCCGATTCTGACTCATCGGATTGATCAAATGAAGGAGCTGGTTCCTCTGGTGGTTCATGAGCTGTTCCACTGGGACCGGCCTCGTGATCGTTTGTACCAGTTGTAGGAATGTTTGAACCCACATCCGGTTGAGAAACCACCAACGGTCTAGGTATCTGATCTTGAACCATAGATTGTTGTTGTTGGTATAAGTAAGAAAGTTCCTCTTCACTCGGCTCTGTCGGCAGTTGGAAAGACTCCCAGAGTTTGTCGTAATCGAAAAGCGATCTTTGTCCGGGAAGTTGCGGTGGCAAAGTATGTTTCTGACAGTCTACATGCTGAACTTCAATTACCTTCTTCAGGCATGGAACGAACACTCTTTTTAGCGGACTCGCATATCCAACAAAGAAACCCTCATTACTCTTCGCGCCAAACTTTCCATCTTGATCAATGAAGGTACATGGTGATCCAAACGGCTCTAAAAACTTCAAATTTGGCTTGTACCTATGAAGAAGTTCAAAACATGTTTTCTTGTATTTCTTCATAGTTAGAACCCGATTCAATGTATAGCACACCGTTGCCACTGCTTCACTCCAGAAAAATATTGGTAACTTGGAATCGGCAAGCATTGTTCGAGCTGTTTCAATGATTGTACAGTTCTTTCGTTCAGCTACACCATTTTGCTGTGGAGTGTATGGTGCACTGAATTCATGAAGAATTCCTTTCTCGTTACAAAACTCGAGCGTGCGATTGTTCTTAAACTCCGTTCCATTGTCACTTCGTATTCTTCGGATTGGCAATTTGTAGACCGTTTCCATCTTTTTGAAAAGAATCATCAAAGACTCAAACGTTTGATCTTTCCTTTCCATGCACACCACCCAAGAAAATCTAGAGAAGTCATCAGTGACTACTAGACAGTATAAGTCTCCGCTGATACTTTCCACATTAACTGGTCCAAAGAGATCCATATGGAGTCTCTCGAGAGGCATTCTGATTGAATTCAGCAACTTCTGTGGGTGTGACTTCTTTGTCTGCTTTCCCTTCTTGCATGCTACACATTCATCATTCAAATGAAAATTTTTCAAATTTACACCTTCAACTAAATCATTATGTACAAGAAAGTTCATTTTTCTAACATGAATGTGGCCCATCTTTCGATGCCACATTATCGACTCTTTTTCTGTTGCTTAGGTTTTTGACACAAAACATTGTTTCTGATGATCTGTTGGTGTTGCGACACCCATATCAAGAATATATAAATCATTTTCTCGTGGTGCTCGCAACAACACCATTTCCTCAAGAATTTTGAAACCAGGTTTTAAGACTAAGCATTTATTTTTAGTAAAATGTACTATAAATGACTTGTCACAAATCTGTGAGATACTCAGCAGATTGTTTTCAAGTTCAATTATATAGTTCACTTTATCAAACGAAATGACTCCATTCGTTAGAGTGCCTTGACCAACAATCCTTCCTCCCTGATTTCCAGCGAATCCCACATATCCTCCGTTGATAGACTTGACGTCATAAAGCAATGCTAGCATTCCGGTCATGTGTCTTGAAGCTCCGCTGTCCATTATCCACTTTGAAATATACGACCTCGGTAGCCCCTGCAATCATCATAGCAATTCATTCAAACAATGAAGCCCATGATTTCTTTTCCTGTGGCACACTACCAAACACCAAATCACATTTCTCATCAACTTTCGGAATACTAAAGATCACATTTGGGACAACAGGTTCAACTTTTGGTTTTAAATCTCCATTTTTAATTGGTGGGAACTCTGCAAGAAACTTGTCTAATTCAAATTCAAAATTTTGAACATCATTAGAACCCACTTTTGATTCAGATTTTAACTCATTCTCCATTTTCTTCACCTCAACTGATTATTTTGATTTAGCCACCCATGATTGAGTTTCAAAAACTTTTGTCTTTGGATAAATCTTTGAAGTCTTTTGGGTTTTTGAAGATTCACCAATCTCAAAAGTTGATTTCGGTTTTTCTTCGGACTTCAACGATTCACCTCTTTTCAGAATTCGAACAGAAGAAACCATTGGTTTTTTACCCTTATCATCAGTTGAAGTTTTAGGTTTTGGTTTTTGTAAAACAGGTTTCTTGAAAATGGGTTTTTCAATCTTTTTGGTACATTGCTTCGCCATTTGACCAATCTCATTGCAGCGGTAACAAACTCTTTTGTCATACTCAACAAAAGTAGATTTGTAGGTCTCTTCTTTCATCTTTTTCGCTGCATTGAAATCATCAATGGCTTTTTGACTAAAAATGTACTCTTTTTCCTCAACAAAGTTCATTCCCGTGACAAAAACATCACACATCTTACCACATGTTTAGCCATCTTCTTTTCAAACCCATTGTTAAAATAGTTTCCATTTTTCTTGTTAGTCCCATTGTTACCCACCCAATCTTTCTTCCCAGGGTTGTTTTGTTTCACAAAAGACTTTTTAGGTTTTGAAAATAACTCATTGTTGTTTACCTCAGAAATGTCAATCTCAACCAATTTAAACACCTTTTCAACATTTTTCATATTCGCATTTTGGATCGGATACTCAAAATCATAATAGAGTTTGTCAGTTCCAATCATTGTGTAAGCCACCATGATCAGATCATCATTCGCAACCTTTTCTGATTTTGGTATAAACTTGTCCAAAAAGTTACCATCATCTTCACACTCAGAACTGGAACTTTCCAAATGAGTTTTCACAGTTTCAAAATCTGAGTTATCACTTTCTTCATCTAACACTTGGTCAACAACGGTTTTAATCACCTGTGACTCATTATCAGTGTCGGATGGAGAAAATGTAACATCAATGCTCTCAGGCAACTCATTCTCAATGGTTCTGAACTTGAGATTCAATGCAGCTTCCACCCCATTTGGATACTTTTTAGTGTAATGATTCCACATTGGGGGTGGAACACTGTTAAAGATAGGTGTTGCATCTGGTTATTTCGGGACAATCTGCTCAATCACATATGAAGAGGCAACATAACTCATCAACTTCTTGTCAATTCTTTCATTCTCAATTTTAGTTAACTCCAATTCCTTTTTCAATGAAGCAATTGTGTCCAAATGAAAGTTGATTTCCTTTTGTTTATAAAAAACTGTTGATTTTAACAACTTTGTGGCTTTATCGTTTTCAAGACTCTCCTTTTGAATCATTTTGATAGATCTAGCCATCGTGTCATAAGCTTCTTTTGCTTCACGTAGATCAAATTTAATCGCATCAGTGTATTGTTTCAATTCCTGAAACTTTGTGTCCTTTTCAAGACACTCCATGCAGGGTTTTGTATAGTTTTTGCATGAAGTTTCAGAAATTGAATCAATATTTTCAACAGTCTTTTCCTCTTGATCAATTTTAATGCCCTGTTTACCGACATTATCAGACTCTGACTCAGACACTTCTTCTGATTTGATCTCCTCCTTTTCAGATTTCCCGTCAGACTCCTTTTGACCTAACTCTGTTTTGACCGACACGTTTTCAACTGACTCAGTATTAACAGGCTCTGGTTTTACAGATTCTGTGTCTACCTCTTTCAGATTTGCCATTAAGGCTTTGTCAGCAATTTATTTCAGTGTCTTTTCAGTCATTTCTTTGGAGACATCAATAATCTCTTCAACCGGAGCTTTCTCAACGTCATACTGTGGGCAAAATCCGGTTGTTAGCTCACTGAAGAAACCTGCAAAAGAATCAAACACATTAGGAGGCATAATTGATTTTAAAGAACTAGCTAAAACATCCTGTTGGGATTGATAATAGTAGACTTCTGCAGCAATTTCTTCGAGATCAACCAAATTTTCTTCAGACACATCTTCACTAACAACCTCTGTTTCAACAACACTCTCAGACACCTCCACAATCTCAGCCATCATAGCTCTACCCTTACTGCCCGGGATATACTTATCCCAACTGAACCCTTCAGCTACCTTCTCATCATCTTGGTTGACAATAAGAGCTTTTTCCGGCTTATTTTCGATCTGAGGTCTTTGAACGACAGGTTGTTGATTTGTCTTGTGGTAGATCGCCTGTCTGTAGTAATCATTGGTAAATGGATTTCGGTGATTGTTGACCTCTCTATTCGAACACTCCCGCTTAAAATGCCCCTTCTCTTTACATCTGAAACACGTCACTTTGGACTTATCAAAACCAAGCTTTTAATCTGGTCCTGACAAACTGTTCCGACCTGTAATTTCCATAAATCGTTGAGCTCTTCTCACCAAACTTGCCATACCCCACTTGATGTCTATCAATTCGAGCTCCTCTGGATCTATTTGATCATAGTCCTCTTTCGTCATATCGGGGTTTCCTATTCTCCCAGCAACCAAGCTCTCATACGACTCAAGAACGGAAGCTAACAGTGCTATATGTTGCTTTGCAGCTGCTTCTGTAAACTCTTGTCAATTTTTGATGTTTACAGCAAAGTTGCACTGTATCCCAGAAACATATCCCTGATTGTTCGAGCTTGAAGAGCTTTGTGGAGACATTTGTTCTGATTTCTTGGAATTCGGCTCATAACTTGTAAACGGTGAAGGCTTGTTGTTGCTTGAAGTACTAGATGAAGCACCAGATGTTGAGTCTGCACTGAATGCTGTTTGAATCTTCAGGCTAAGATTCGTTGTTGCAGGAGAACTGCCTTTGTAATATAGTGAAACACCCTGTTGAACATTTGCAGAATTCATCTGTTTGATCTTTGTTAACTCTAACTCATGAGCTTCGATCTTCTCTATGAAACCACTAAGATTCAAATTAGCATAATCTGAATTGTTCTTCATCACCAGCAAATAAGTACCCCACTCATCATATGGCAATGCATCTGCCAATTTATCGATCCACTCCTCATTAGTATTTTTTATTTCCAATCTCCCCATCTCTACGACTAGATGGTTGTATCTTTCAATCAATTGTTTTGTAGTTTCACCTTTCATACCAGTGAAGATGTAAAATTGTTTCTTTATCAAAGCCTTTTTGCTTTTGATCATGGACACACTCCCTTTAAAATTTACTTGCAGCGATTGCCAAATAGATTGTGAATTATCCTCAAGTTGCAACAACACTAAGATATCTTCTTTAATTGCCTGTTGAAGAATACTCATCATCTTCTTTTCTGCCTTAAAATCTTCTTGTTCAGTTTGTGTCAAACTACCAATCTGCTTCACAAGACCCAAACCATCTGTTGGAGGAACATATTTCGATTCGATCTTCATCCAGCACTCAAAGTGGTTTGCTTGAACCCATGTCTTAAACCTTCCAGACCAACCCGAATACTCATCAATATTCATCACTTTAGGTGGTTTCTGCATCGTCCCAAGTTCATTTTCCATATTCACGTTTTGCACAATTCTACCCGATGTTTGTGCTGCGGTCATCCCTCCACCGGCAAAGAAGTTGTAAAAATCTTGATTTTCCATTTTATGAAAACAGTTTACGAACAAATTTTCAAGTTTTGAAAACATGTTTTACACGAAATCAGACTTTCGAATGAAATTACGAACAATATGGACTTTGAAGCGAAATCAGTACTTTCAAGCATAATAGGTACTTTCAAGCGAAATCAGTACTTTCAAGCGGAATAGGTACTTTCAAGAGAAATTAGTACTTTCAAGAGAAATCAAGTGATCATTCAAGCGGAATCACCAACTCAAGCGAAATCAGGTGACTTTCAAGCGAAATCACTTATTTCGCTTGAAATTACTTCAATTGTTCAAGCGGAATCAGATCATTTCAAGCGGAATATCTTATTTCGCTTGGAATTATCACAGTTTTTGAAGTGGAATCAAATGTCTCGTTCAAGCGGAATAAGGTTTTTAGTCCATTTTTATATGATTTGGTCCGAATTTTGATCTGATTATCTCAAGGGTTTGTTAAAACAGTGTTTTACACACAATATCAAAAACTCAGTCCATTTTGTCCGTTAAAAAGTCCAGAAGTCCAAGAAAGTGTAGAAAAAGTCACTGATTCAAGTGTATTGGCTCATAACTGGCTCTGATACCAATTTTAGGATCGTTTTTCCGACCGAGTGAGTCAATTAAAGTCAATACACACTGTTTGAAAGGCGGAAACTAACATACAGAGCTGAATCAGTACAGAATGGAGTAGAAAACAGAGAATATCACTTTAACAATTGTTTCTCATTAATAATTCACTTGAAAATCCGGCAGCAGTTCGGTACACAACTTCTGATTCCGTTCCAAATGAGAAACTAACATCACCTATATATAGGCTAGAGATTTCGCTTGAAATGACACATGTCATTTCGAGCGGAATCACATCATCTGATTTCACTTGAAATGACAAAGTGTCATTTCAAGCGGAATTACATGAAATTACACATAATTACACTTTAGACCCCTGTAAACCCTATAAAAACATGACCTAGACTTAAGACGTAGGCTATAGACATTATGCACCAACAAGTTTGATTGGATGCATGGTAGAACATCCTTTCTACATTGCAAACAAAGTTGAAGAGTTTGAAGATTGCTTTGAAAATGCTAAACTGGAGTTTACTCAAGTGCTAACGTTTTGAAGATTTGGTGATTGGATGCATCAGCTTAGGGGAGTCTGTTGCTGACAGAAGCTGTTAAAGCTGAAGCTATCCAAAGACCAAAGACAATGCAAGATTACATGAGGAATGCAAGATGACTGAAGACAAAGTTTTTTATGAAGCTATTGTCAAGGGGGATTTTGTTGATGCATATTTGTGACAACAGCTTAAATTTGGTCTTTGGATATCTTGTAATTAGTAAAACGATAAATGGTTAGCGGGTTTAGCTTTGTATTAGTCAAATTATAGAGTTCGGGCTAAAAAAACCCACATTGGATCAAGGGGGGACGAATTGGGCTTTGCCCATGTAGGAAACCCTAGTCTAAAGTTGCAACCTTGTGTTATATAAACAAGGCTTTGCATTAGGGTTTAGTTTAATCAGCCAAAACAGCTTTTGAGAAAGAATTTGTGAGGGATAAAGGTCTTGGATAAATTTTGTGTGTGTTCAGGATCTTGATTGATTGTAATCAGTTTGATAGATAATCAATAAAGATCGGTTTAATTGGAATTATGTTTTCTACTCGTTTCTGTGATATTCTGGTCTAGAGGATTCTGCACTCTAGATTGGATTGACGATTCTGTGACGATCCATACGAACCAAGGGACCTACAGGCATTAGGTTTAAGCGTCATCGATCGGCAAAATGCCCAAACCTGCAACAGGTTGCGCATTTGTGACACGGGGTGTTAGCGGGATGGTGGTATGAGCTGGTTGCACTTGGGCCACGACCCAGTGTAGTTCCTCTTTGATTGTTCGGGGTTTGAAGTAGCAGGGATTGATTGTAAAGGCATCGGGTTTGGCGGAGTAACAACCGCGCAGTTCTGACTATAAGCCTTCCGCTTCTTGTTCTTGTTTTTCTTGGGTGGTTGGGAGGATGAGGGTTCAACGGCGGTGGTGTCGGTGGTTGCTTGGTGGGCACTTTTCGATGAAACCTTGTTGGAGGTTCCACGGAGAATGCAATTGTCGTTGAGTTCAGCTGATAGACGGTACACGTTCTCAAGGGTTTTGGGGTATGCAGACGCAACATGGTTCATCAAGGTGGGTGGGAGGCAATGAATGTATTTGGTAATGGCTTTGGGGACGGTGTCAACTTGACCAGGGCAGAGAACACTAAGTTGTACGAAGCGCGCTGTCAGACCAGCGTTGTCGTTCCCAACTTGCTTCAAATTCCAAAACTCATTTTCTAGTTTTTGAAGCTCGTGGGGAGGAAAAAACTCGTCCTTCATCATTTGCTTCAGTTTATCCCAGGGCAAGGCATGGGCTACTGTAACACCTCGCAAAATCATGTCTAATATAATAAAGACACGTGTCATGAACTCTAAACGTGTAATGAATTGATTTCGAGGGACTAAAGTTGACAAACAAAGAAAGTATGTGTGTAGAAGGGCCAAGAGTGTCAACATTTGAAAACTATGCCTTTTAACAACCCTACATGATGTTTATACTCTTAAATGAATAAATTGTGAAATGTATGAAGCCGTTTGAGAAAGAAAGTGAAAGTTTACAAGACGCGGGGGTTAAACGTGTCAACATGTTAAATTACTACCTCTGAGTGACCTTTTAATGAACCCGGGGCTTTGTAACAATTTTTTATACTCTCAAGAGCAAGTGACGAAAATTTCGCGAGGTTTCGATATCGTTTGGTATTAAATACGTTAACTTTCGTAAATAAAGGGTTAAAAGCGTCAACTTGATGAAACTAGTGTTTTTGGTTATCGTTTAACGAAACCAGACCTAACGATGTTTAGTTGTATCCTAAAGATCATCCAAATATAAACTTTATGGGTTAAAAGTGCATAAAATAGAAGTTGTTATGCTTTAAAAGGTCCAGGGGTTGATTCTGCCATAATTGAAAGTTAAAAACTGGTCCCCCTAGGGGCTCGCATCACGCGACCTCAAATCAGGCCTGCCGTCGCGCGATGCGACGGCCTAATTTTCACAGCAACATGCACAGGTGCAGGTCTCTGCCATTTCTTCACCATTTTCATCTTTAAACACTTATAACTTGAAACAATGGACTGTTTGATGGTTTCCAAAACCACTAGAGACACTTGTTCTCATCTGGATACATCATAAAACACCTGGGATGATCTGGAGATGCTCACATTTGCTATAAATAGGTGCTCTTGGGCAGCATTCTTCACTTGCACTTCAAAATTTCATACTCTCTCAATTTCTCAAGCTTTGGAGCATTCTCTGGAGCATCCTAAGCATTAAGGAAGCTCTCCTAAGTTTAATCTTCGTGCTAAGGACCCTTGTAAGCGTTCTTAGCTTCTGTAGTTAATTTTTTATTAGCTTAATGACCGAAAGTCAAAGATGTCGTAATGAAACTTTGACTTTGTGATTAATCACTAACGGTCCAGCCATTATTCGAATTGAAAGTGGCTATGTGTTGGTAATTAAGTAGGTGATAATCCCTCAAAAGGGCACCTCCTAATTATCACGTTTACTTAGTTGATTGTCGGGTCAAAGTAATGAACAGAAACGTCAAACGAGTCAGTTTTTATAAAATAATTCATAACTGATAATGTAGAAGCTATAAAATACATTTTATCACTTAAATAATGTTGGTGCATAATGTCTATAGCCTACGTCTTAAGTCTAGGTCATGTTTGTATAGGGTTTACAGGGGTCTAAAGTGTAATTATGTGTAATTTCATGTAATTCCGCTTGAAATGACACTTTGTCATTTCAAGCGAAATCAGATGATGTGATTCCGCTCGAAATGACATGTGTCATTTCAAGCGAAATCTCTAGCCTATATATAGGTGATGTTAGTTTCTCATTTGGAATGGAATCAGAAGTTGTGTACCGAACTGCTGCCGGATTTTCAAGTGAATTATTAATGAGAAAAAAGTGTTAAAATGATATTCTCTATTTTCTACTCCATTCTGTACTGATTCAGCTCTGTTTGTTAGTTTCCGCCTTTCAAACAGAGTGTATCGACTTTAATTGACTTTAATAGCCTACGTCTTAAGTCTAGGTCATGTTTGTATAGGTTTTACAGGGGTCTAAAGTGTAATTATGTGTAATTTCATGTAATTCCGCTTGAAATGACACTTTGTCATTTCAAGCGAAATCTCTAACCTATATATAGGTGATGTTAGTTTCTCATTTGGAACGAAATCAGAAGTTGTGTACCGAACTGCTGCCGGATTTTCAAGTGAATTATTAATGAGAAACAAGTGTTAAAGTGATATTCTCTGTTTTCTACTCCATTCTGTACTGATTCAGCTCTGTTTGTTAGTTTCCGCCTTTCAAACAGTGTGTATTGACTTTAATTGACTCACTCGGTCAGAAAAACGATCCTAAAAATAACTTGGTAAATAATATAAGAACATGTTTAGGCATGTTCAACCCGACAATTCTGAGTATTAGGCTCGGTTCGCAACTGAAAGTCGCAAAAGTAGACTTTTGCTTTGACTTTCAGTTCTGACCCGATTTAGTTTAGTTTCTTTGTGCTTTAGGGTTCCTTTGTGACCATATTATATGTAAGCATAACCCTCTGAGGTTATACTACATTGTCCCATAGAAATCATAGTTCATTGTATGTTTCCGTTAAATGCTTAAATTTGACTATTTTGCCCTTATATTATAAAAATGAGATTTTTGAAAATGTGAGAGGATAAAAAGCTTTATTACTGATATATAAGTATGTCATAAAAATTTTACATCAGTTTCTGGTCTCAAACAAAAGATATGCAAGATATCATAAAATGAAACTTTTTGTTAATTAAGTTGCATTTTTAGCATAAATCATATTTAAACCCAATTTTTGGCACCAAACTTATTACCTACTATTTTAATATAATTTTTTGGGAATTTTAGAATTTTTGGTTAAATTTTGTACTAACCATAAGATAGAGTTCTTGCATAAACTCGGTAATTGACGATAATGCGCTTTTCATTAATAAAATGAGTTTTACACATCATTTCCATGTCAAACCTTTTCCTACTGACATTATATTTTAAATAAAATATTTTAAGCATTCAAGACTGATAAAAATCTCAGAAATTTATAAACATCTCAAATATCGTCAAATATCGACTTTTATGCGAATTAGGCGCATAGTATGGTTTAAACCATATTTAGCACCTAAGAAATGATACCTACTGATTCATAAATAAATTTTAATACTTTAACAGTAAGTATAAGTCTTGAACTCTGATTTCCAAATTTGACTTTAAAAGCATATGTGAAATGACCAAAATGCCCCTACGGTGCATAGTTTGGCCATAAATGATTAAACACACATATGTATGATATCTTACTGATGTAACTTGATAAAATTAATATTTTTACTGAATGTTTTACTGATGTAAACTTTAAAATAACCAAAATACCCTTACGGGACTTAAATTGGTCTTAATTTCATTTGGGGCATAAATGATGATATCCTACTGATATCATACCATATTTAAAGCATATTAACTTGTGAAACCTGTATATGACTCATCCGGTTACCCGTTATGCAAATACGCGTTTGGTACGGTTTATGTAACTAGTTTGCATAAATTAACAGAAACGGGTCAAACCTTATCATTTTTACTGCAAAATCCAGAATGTATTTAGTTTACCCATTTTATAGAAGTCTCCATACTTGTCAGGTCTAAATTACATTCCAATCCGGTCACTGCTTAATCTAGCATTTCGTACCGTAAACCTTTCTTTTAAAACTAACCGGTCAAAGTTACAACTTAAATAAGACCCGTTAGGAATCTAATAGGTTATTAAAACCTTCATTCCAGATTAGGAGCCCAGTAAAAGCTCTCTGCACTTGCTGATTTGAATATACGGCTGAGTATAATTTACATTTTTAGCTCAGGTAAATACTTTTAACCTATTTTCCCTTATACGGTAAATTATTACCGCTTGGTCAGGTATTGAATATTTAATCGATTAGTGGTTAAGTCATTCAGATAACCCATTTTAATCTGTTTTGTTTGATTTAAGCATTCGGGGGTTAATGACCGTGTCCTGGATATCCTTGGCTCATTCATTTGAAATGGCCACGACTTAAGCACGGGGTGTAGGCATACACCTGACAGTTGCGTATGTAAAATGGTATCTCACTCGTGAGGATAACTTCTTGTGGGCTTATACTAGTGGTGTGTCAATTAATCTTATCCCGACTTCTATCCTGGGCCCTTAACGTATGACAAACATGTGAATCTGCATACAAGATTATTTAAAATAATTGTCCCAAGTTATAAAAGAATAATTGTGCCTTGTGCATTTAAATCAATTTTCATAAATGTTTTCAAAGGAGTCAATTAATTGTATTTACCAGTGTAAACTGACATATTTTTCAAAAAGATTAAGTGCAGGTACTACACGAAATCGGCTGGAAGCTCCTGAGTATTAGTTAAAGAGTCTTGCAAGCTCTTAATACTTTAAGTCTGTCGAACAATATTTATTTTCTGTTTTAGATCCGCCTGTGGATCCATTTACGACCGTTTGTATAATATTTTATTATACTTTTCAATAAGGTTTGTATTATTAATTTTAGACTTCCACTGTGCATTAAACTGTGATTATTTTTCCATGATGATATCAACTACGTCACGATACTTCCCACCAGGCCCACCGGTAATACGTGGAAATATCGGGGTGTGACAGGTTGGTATCAGATCCAATATTTAGTGAATTAAACACTAGCCTTTTGTGTTTAATCTCAATGACACAGTAGCACAATCCTTGACTTCCGAGTCTAGGTAAAAGACCAAGGATTAATCCTAATCTTAATTGTTTTTTATCTTTTGTTGTTTCTTTTATTTTGACAGGATCACAAGCAAACATGCCACCAAGAGTGAGAGGACGTGGCGGACGAGGAAAAGCACCAATTGTGACTAGGAACGATCACGAAGCTGGACCATCTCACTGGCGCACACCATCCGCATCACTTGGATCGAGTCCTCATGAAGACTGGAGGACATACCTTGAGCCCGCGAGATGCTCTGTCTCGCTCAGCTCCTCACCATCTTATCATCATTCCTTTGGGCCGCAGCAGGAGGACGAGCCCAACGGCTCGCACCATTCTTACATTCCTCTGCAGCGATCGGGTTCACACCATTCCTTCCAGAACCCAACACCTTACTTTTAGAGCCGGTTCAACCCGATGAACCAGATTGAAGAACCAGAGGGTCAAAACCCTTTGGGACTGGCCGACCATTTTCCCGAATACCAAAATATGGATGTGGACAAAGATCCAGATCCTGAGATGCCGCCATCTGGGACGCCGACGCATCCCATTGAGATTTCAAGCGGATCATCCTTTCATGGTTAGCCTTACAGGGGCCCTGATATCTGGGCCGAAAGATGGAACACGTATAAGTGGGAGTATACTCCCCCTCACCACAACTCGCCACCACACCCGCAGGTCCATTCTGAGGACCCACATTTTTAGGCGGTCACGCCGCCACCACCACCAGTGCCAGAGCAGCCACCGCCTCCAGAACCATCGAGGCAGAGAAGAAGTGCACGGATGTCCGTGCGAGGGGGTTTTCACTTTAGCACCCCCCAACACTCCTCCAACTACCTGCCGCTCTATGAAGACCCGCATATGGGTGGGCCTTCAAATGCTGTTACTGAAGTCGACTCTGCACCAGTCGCACCAGCACCACCGCCCATGGGTTATGAAAACCCAATTCCATCATACCCAGGTGCAGCTGGGTATAACCAGTTTGAGCAGCCAGCTTACTCGGGTTATAATTACAACAATGCTCCTGCCGTTGACCCGTACATCGAGGCAGCAAACTACAATGCTCTCTACCCTGGACCCTTTCCAGCTACGTACCCAACTGGGTACCCCGCATATAGGTATCAATACCCACCGCTTCCTCAACCTCAACAGCAGCAGCCGCCGCAGCCACCACAAATTCAACTACCGAAGCAGCAAGAAATCCTCCAAAGGCTGCATGTGGTGGAACAAAGGGTAGACAAAGAGCGTAGGAGTCGCCTCGGTCTTCTAAAGGGTTTGACAAGCCTTATTAAGGGGAAGAAGAAGAAGAGGGATTATTAAAAATCCTTATTTATTGTTTTGTAATTTTATTTCAATTAAGTCCCTGCGTGGACATCTCATTTATGTATTTGGTCCCTGCGTGGACTTGTATTTCTTATTTTAGTCCCTGTGTGGACAAGTTATTTATTTAAAGTCCCGTTTAGGGCAGCTATTGTGACATCTGTGCTTGTGTAATCATTGTACAAACTCCGAACAATTCAATATCAATAAAACAATGTGTTTTGATCCCAATATTTGTTATTTATGTTTGACATTTTGCATGTTATGATTTTTGAACGATCTTAAACTCTATATCGCTTTCTGGAAAGTTATACGCAAACTGATGCGCAAACATAATCAGTTTAACGCGACAAACACTCCGGAACAGAAACATAAGCTTAACATACCTTAAATAACCTTTACATAACTTAGAAATAAGTTTTAAAGGGTTTGGTATGGCAAAAACAAGTTTATTCGCTCATAGGAACTATTTGCGTCAAACTGCAAAAGGCTGCCGTTTCGTATGGCAACGTACATTCCGGAACATGATCATAAGCTAAACATACCATAAATAACCTTAACATAGCTTATAAATAAGCTTTGAGTGGTTCGGTATGCAAAAATACGCTTATTTGATCAAACAGGGACTAAAAGCGTCAAAAACAGCGTAGGTTTGCATTTACGCGCATATCTTACGTTCTGACCACATCCGGACATCCAAAAATTTTTGTAGTCACTAAAAAATTTTATTTTTGTGATCGGAATGCAAAAATTCCATTCGTCGCTTAATTTGGATCGTTTTCGCGTCCGTTCGAGTTTCGTCGTAATTAACTAAACAACGTGACCGTACGACCAACCGAACCGACATCCATGATTTTTCCGAGCATATTTTGAGTCCTCTATACTTTGATGACCCTGTAGAGCCTTGAAAATAGCTTAACGGGGGTTAAATGTGCCAAAAACCAAATTATTTACATGCAGGGACTGATCTTGTAAATAATCAAAACTTTGCTGAACTGACCTTAGGTTGCGGGCCGCGAATCCAGCCCTATAGGCTACGAGGGGGGTAACAGAATGCCAGTGACAGATTCTTGTTTTCAGCTGTTTGTTGGTTTTTGAGGGACTTTGATGCAATTTTCTTGTTTTGGGGAGCAAGTTAACACTTCTCCAAGTAACATTAGCTGTCCCTAAACACATGTACAGTGACATCTGTGCCTCTACGACCATCAAACAAATACCAAATCAATGAAATATTGTGTTTCATACTTGGGATTTATAAAAATATGTGTTTCATTTGCACATATCAATTCTTGTTCAATTTCGAGCTTTAAAACGCTTTCTGGAAGGTTATACGCGAACTGGTGCGTAAATATAACCAGTTTTATTCAACAAACACTCTGGAATAGTGACATAGGCTTAACATACCTTAAATAACCTTTACATAACTTAGAAATTAGTTTTGGAGGGTTTGGTATGCCGAAATCAAGTTTATTCGCTTGCAGGGACTAATTTTGACAAACTGCGAAAGTATGCCGATTCGTACTGTAACAAACATTCCGAAACTTGATCATAAGTTAAACATGCCCTAAATATCCTTTACATAACTTAGAAATAGGCTTTGAGGTGTTTGGTACGCAAAAATAAACGTTTTGATCAATAGGGACTAAAAGCGTCAAAAATTGCATAAGTTTGCATTTTCGCGCATATCTCACGTTCTGAATATATCCGGACATCCAAATATTTATGTAATCATTAAAATATTTTATTTTAGTGATTGGCATGATAAAATTCCATTCGTCGCGTAATTTGGATCGTTTTTCGCGTCCGTTCGTGTTTCCTCGTAATTAACCGAACAACGCAACCGTATGACCAAACGAACCGACATCTGAGATATTTTTGAGCATGTTTCATGTTCCCTATACTTTAACTTCATTTTAGAGCCTTGAAAAGGGGTTAACGGGGCTTAAACGTGCCAAAAGCTGAGTTTATAACATGTAGGGACCTAAATTGTCATTTCTGGATAGTTAGCCCTTGCGGGCCGCGTAAGATAGAGCCGTAACTTACGCGGGGCATGACCTATGCCCAGTTCAGCAAATCATAATCTGGTTTTGCAGCTGGTTTCAGGCATTTTTCCCATGGTTTCTTCATACTAGGGGCTTGTTTTAAGCACCCATGGTATTCTAATTCAGTGGGCACACATGGATGGTTGAGACTGAAGCTCGGGAATCAAGGAACGATCTTAACGGTGGACCAAAATCTATAAATACCCACCAATATTTCATTTGCAACCCACACATTTGATCTGATTTCTCAAAGCTGGAGCCTAAGAACCTTCATACGTGAGAAATCTTGGATCAAATCTCCATCGCTTGGTCAACACGAAGTTCGTTTGAACTTCGCAACCTGAGCATAATCACGATGGTCATATCCCATGTGACTATACCTACTGATTACCACGTTGATTAGGTGTAGTGACGAGTCATAGCTTCGGTCAAAATGCGTATTCTTGCGTATTTTGCATCCAAACTATTCTTGGGTATCAAGACCCTTTGTTTTGATATCAAACTTGTTTTCAAACTTCGTTAAACATGTTTCAACATGTTTGACTTGTCACTTTTAGATTAGTGCTTATATTGGGTCATAAGATAACCGGTCTAAACAACCGCTTAGACTTTCGAACCTGACCCGTTTGGTCGATCATTAGGATCCGACCAAGCATTTATTGTGACCATAGTTATATAGGGAATAACCTTCCGAGGTTATACCTTATGGTCACTTCATTTAAGTAGTTGTATGATAGGTAGTTTATATGCCTTAGGTAAATGACCAAAATGCCCTTTTTACGCGTAAATTCATTTTAAGCATATGTAACCTAAATTTTTACATCCAAACTGATTAGGCAACATTATTAGACATGTTAAGGCATATAATACTTGTCATAGGACTAGTTAGGCGGTCCGAGCACGTTTTACGCGAACGACGCGTTAAAGTAGCGTAAGCTACCTAAACGAGTCGTAATGGGTCGTAAGCGCTTAGGTTAGGTTTCGTTTTAGTGTGTAGGCTTTGTTAAACCATATCATATGAGTTCCAATACTCATTTGGTTTACGAAACCTCATACTATCCGATCTTCCGATTTAGGTCTGGTTATTAATGTAGTTACCTATATTAGGTGCCGATTGATTTCCGTGATCCCTCTAGCTTTGCTTGGTTGTTATTCAAGACTTCTAAGCATTCTCAAGTGAGTACATAGTCCCCTCTTTTACTGTTTTCAACTATTTTGAGGTGAAACACATGTGCCTACTTGTTACTTTCGTGTTTTCATGCTTTTGTATCATATACTTGCTATGTTCATTAGTACACATATAGTACATGATTTCATTATGTTTTGCTATGTATGATTACTTAGCATGTTAGCACATTGATTTTTTTTATATTACATTTTGTTGCATATGCTCATCCAGCATATGGACACATTTCTTTACATTTTGAACTTTTAAACCGTTTGAAGCTGTTTGATCTATGTGAATTATTTGAACTGTTGGAACCGTTTGGAACTGTTTGATTTATGTGAACCGTTTGAAACTGATTGACTGATATGAACTGTTTGGGACTGTTTGAACCATTGGGTTAGGGAAGTGGTTAGGTAACGGGGCGGGTGTAATGTGTTAAAAGCATGGTGGATACGCCGTTGGTACTTCCTATATATAAGTGCTTTCAACACATTATATATCGCTGCGTTTTCTAGATCACTTGGGCAAATGTTATCAAAACAAAGTTATATTACAAGGTTTTTCTAACAATATAAACCATTCGAGTTTTATTAACGAGTTTTTATGAGATGTTTTACAATTTGATTTAATTAAACAAATGTTTTTGAGTTAAGATTCATGGCATCAAGGTTTTATAAATTATAGCAAAAATTTGTTTTAACTTGGTTATTTCAATTTTCAATACAAACGTTTTACAAAACCCGGTTTTCTAATATCATTTAACAAAGTTGTTCAAGTTATTTCAAAATGTAAAACGAGCCACGAATCTGACACTCACATAAAACCTATGTATTCGCCGGCATTTTTATGCTGACGTATTTTCACGTGTGTTTCATGTACTATAGTTGATGATGTTTGATGATGTTATTTGGTGCATGCTCACATAGGAATGGACGAGGCCTTAGTGACTTAATAACAATGGAAGTTAATTGTTCATGTTTTGTTTCTAGTTTCAATACAATGTAATAAACTTAATTCAATAAAACAAAACTTTTATCCATGTGTTGTGAAACAATGATTCTGTTACTCCACTCCCCGACGTTTCCGCCGTGGTTTGTTGTTTTAATGCGGTCGGGGTGTGACAGAAAAGTTGGTATCAGAGCTCATGGTTATAGGGAATTAGGTTATTAGTAATGCTTTAACCTAGTCTATAACCTTCCTAGGACCCTAACACAAGATTCTTGTGTTTAGATCTTAAAACAATACCGTCACTTATCCTGAAGTGACAACCACAACAAGAACACAAATTTTGAATCCGCTTTGATAACTAATCATCGGTTCTAGGATGATTTATTATAAGGTTTTGAACCTTCAAAGTTTTCAAAAATACCGTCAAAGTTTAGGGTCTCATTAATATGAAAATGTGCAATCTGGAAGGGTGGGTGCCTGTATCCAGAGTTTTCTGTCTAAGGCTAGAGTGTTCGTACAAATCCACATAATCGGACCAGTTACTCTTACCTGGGAAATCCTGAGGTGAGTGTCCACTTATAGGCTAAAGCATGTCTTCGCGATACATTAATATGACCCATTTACTTTGATTAGTCACCATCTCATTTGTTTGCCTTAGGTAACAAACAAATGATCACAGTTTTTATGCGTTGTCATCCTGTTTTGATTTTCAGATAACATCTCGCTTGCTTCCTCCCATGCCTTCCATTATCTTCAAGATGCCTCTTCATCGCAACAACACTCAAAATGTCCGAACCAGATGCTGCAATTGCCCAACAAATAGGCGTCATACTCCAGAGGACCGTTGATTTAGCTATCACCATGACTCGCCTCAGGGATGAAGCCGTACAAGGGAACTGCTCCTTGGTGCAATAAATGCAACCTTCATCATCCGAATCAAAGACCCTGTTTCAAGTGTACCCACTATGAACGATGGGGACATTTGGTTAAAATGTGCTGTTTTGCTATCCAAAGCAAAGCTGTTATAAATCCTGTTGTTGCTTAACCTCCAAATTCTGCTTCATATGTCGCCTTGGCATATCTAGCACCTCAACTTCATGAACTTTGTACCTTGTGTATCGACTTAAGCACGTCTAGTGCAAGGTTTCGAAACACCTCTCGTTACAAAAATTCCAAAAATCCATATAGGATCTTTCTATCTTCATAATTAGATCCTTGTGGATGATTATCGCTCGTCAGAGCCCTTAATTGAATTCTTTGTATGCTTTAATACGTACATTACGATTCAATAAGGAAAAAATCCGAATTCATATTAAGATCTTCCTATCTTCATAGATAGATTCTTGAAAATGTTTAAAGTACCAAATGAAATCCATGGATTGGATTCCTGGTATGCTTTAAATACCCATGTCCAAAGATAATAAATTAAAGGTCAAACTAAACAATTACGTGATTATATGCTTATGTGTTTTCTTTATGTTTTTGTGTAATCCGAATTTTCGTTATCCAAATCCTCGTAGAATCTTCCATATCTTCGTATAAGGGATTCATAGTAGGATATCCAAAGGTACTACCTCAAATCCTTAATGGGCTTCTACGTAATAGTTAAGACCCTTGGATTTTAAAAGTATCATCCCATAATTAGACCCCTTGAGAGGTCTAGTTAAAAAGATTGATTCAAAAATCTGGTTGGGAATGTCATGTGATGATATAGCTGAAAAGACTCCCTAGTGGTCTATTCAAAGAGATCATTCATTTGATTTAATTAAAAGGACCCTATGGCGGTCTAGTCACATTCATCACGGGTTTGTTCGTTTGATTCTCTTCCCCTACACATTATGAAATGCGTTGTGCGGACTGTGCAAGGAATTACGTAATTATGGATGCATACATAATTATGGAATTTAGTGCACAGAAACCACAGCAAGTTTTGTCATGTGTATATAGTTAATTCTATTCATTTCCATTTCTGATGAAGCACCCGTTGAAAATGACTCCGTCCGTTCATTTTCATTTCTGAAGAATGTCCGCTGAGGAAATGAATATCCTTTTGTTTATTCCTTCATTTCCATTTCTGAATAATACCCGTTGAAAATGACACCGTCCGTTCATTTTCGTTTCTGAAGAATGTCCATTGAGGAAATGAATATCCTTTTGTTTATTCCTTAATTTCCATTTCTGAAGAATACCCGTTGAAAATGACCCCGTCCGTTCATTTTCGTTTCTGAAGAATGTCCGTTGAGGAAATGAATATCCTTTTGTTTATCCCTTCATTTCCATTTCTCAAGAATACCCGCTGAAAATGATTCCGTCCGTTCATTTTTGTTTCTGAAGAATGTCCGTTGAGGAAATGAATATCCTTTTGTTTATTCCTTCATTTCCATTTCTGAAGAATACCCGTTGAAAATGACTCCGTCCGTTCATTTTCGTTTCTGAAGAATGTCCGTTGAGGAAATGAATATCCTTTTGTTTATTACTTCATTTCCATTTCTGAAGAATACCCGTTGAAAATGACTCCTTCCGTTCATTTTCGTTTCTGAAGAATGTCCGTTGAAGGAAATGAATATCCTTTTGTTTATTCTACGTTTCTGAAGAATATCCGTTGAGGGAAGTGACAGGATTATGCCTTGCATATCTTTGATGGGTTATTCTATGCAAATAGATAAACACCCTAGATTCCATGTAAGACAATTATTTAACACAGCGTCATAGACAAACTCCTACGAATAAATTTCAGGACGAAATTTCCTAAAGTAGGGGAGACTGTCACATCTGTGCCTCTGAGACCATCAAAAAAATACCAAATCAATGAAATATTGTGTTTCATACTTGGGATTTGTAAAAGTATGTGTATCATTTGCACATATCAATTCTTGTTCGATTTCGAGCTTTAAATCGCTTTCTGGAAGGTTATACGGGAACTGATGCGTAAATATAACCAGTTTGATGCAACAAACACTCCGGAATAGTGACATAGGCTTAACATACCTTAAATAACCTTTACATAACTTAGAAATGAGTTTTGGAGGGTTTGGTATGCCGAAATCAAGTTTATTCGCATGTAGGGACTAATTTCGACAAACTGTGAAAGTATGTCGATTCGTACTGTAACGAACATTCCGGAACTTGATCATAAGTTAAACATGCCCTAAATATCCTTTACATAGCTTAGAAATAGGCTTTGAGGTGTTTGGTGCGCAAAAATAAACTTTTTGATCAATAGGGACTAAAAGCGTCAAAAAGTGCATAAGTTTGCATTTTCGCGCATATCTTACGTTCTGAATATATCCGGACATCTAAAAATTTATGTAATCATTAAAATATTGTATTTTAGTGATTGGCATGATAAAATTCCATTCGTCGCGTAATTTGGATCGTTTTTCGCGTCCGTTCGCGTTTCCTCGTAATTAACAGAACAACGCAACCGTACGACCAAACGAACCGACATCCGAGATATTTTTGAGCATGTTTCATGTTCCCTATACATTAACTTCATTTTATAGCCTTGAAATGGGGTTAACGGGGCTTAAAAGTGCCAAAAACTTAGTTTATAACATGTAGGGACCTAAATTGTCATTTCTGGATAGTTAGCCCTCGCGGGCCGCGTAAGATAGAGCCATATCTTACGCGGGGCACGACCTATGCCCAGTTTAACAAATCAAAATCTCGTTTTGCAGCTGGTTTCAGGCCTTTTTCCCATGGTTTCTTCATACTAGGGGCTTGTTTTAAGCACCCATGGTATTCTAATTCAGTGGGCACACATGGATGGTTGAGATTGAAGCTCGGGAATCAAGGAACGATCTTAACGGTAGACCAAAATCTATAAATACCCACCAATATTTCATTTTTAACCCACACATTTGATCTGATTTCTCTAAGTTGGAGCCTAAGAACCTTCATACCAAAGAAATCTTGGATCAAATCTCCATCGCTTGGACCTCTTGTAAGCTTCTTTCGTTCTTTTATGCATTTTTAAGCGTGAAAGTCAAACAGTGTTTGACTTTCTGCTTTCACCAGTCAATGGTCAACATGAAGTTCGTTTGAACTTCGCAACGTGAGCGTAATCACGATGGTCATAGTCCCATGTGATTATACCTACTGATTACCACGTTGATTAGGTGTAGTGACGAGTCATAGTTTCGGTCAAAATGCGTATTCTTGCGTATTTTGCAACCAAACTATTCTTGGGTATCAAGACCCTTTGTTTTGATATCAAACTTGTTTTCAAACTTCATTAAACATGTTTCAACATGTTTAACTCGTCACTTTTAGATTAGTGCTTATATAGGGTCGTAAGATAAGCGGTCTAAACAACCGCTTAGACTTTTGAACCCGGCCCATTTGGTAGATCATTAGGATCCGACCAAGCATTTATTGTGACCATAGTTGTATAGCGAATAACCTTCCGAGGTTTTACCTAATGGTCACTTCGTTTAAGTAGTTGTATGATAGGTAGTTTATATGCCTTGGGTAAATGACCAAAATGCCCATTTTACGCTTAAATTCATTTTAAGCATATGTAACCTAAATTTTTATATCCAAACTGATTAGGCAACATTATTAGACATGTTAAGGCATATAATACTTGTCATAGGACTAGTTAGGCGGTCCGAGCGCGTTTTACGCGAACAACGCGTTAAAGTAGCGTAAGCTACCTAAACGAGTCGTAATGGGTCGTAAGCACTTAGGTTAGGTTTCGTTTTAGTGTGTAGTGATGCGTGTGAAGTGTTATATATATTAGGTGTATATTTAAAGCCCTTTTAACACTTTTTTAGCCAAGTTTTAAATTTATAAAACACGATATTTCACTAACACTAAACACACATATGGGCAAGTACACCCATAGTGAGCGTAGTATAGTGTTGGTAAGATACCGAGGTCGTCCAAGGACACAAGAGCTTTTAGTACCGGTTTATCCTCAACGTCTAATCAAAATAAAAAGTTTAGAAAAATGTTTTAAAAAAATAAAAACTAACTAAAATGCTGAAAATGAAAATAAAAAAAAAACAGATAGACAAGATGAATCACTTGGTTCCGACTCGTATCTAGTATAACCTTTGATTATTTCCGCACTTTTGCACATATTTAAGAGATTATCTTAGTTATTGTAGTAGGCCCCTCTTTTGAAGGTGACGTTACCCTCACCCCAGTAGTTTGAGTCAGCAAGGATACAATCCTAAAAGGGCGGATTATTGGAAGATAATTAATTAAGTTATTAATGAAAATTATGGTAGGCCCCTCTTTTGGAGGTGACGTTACCCTCGACTAAGTAGTCTGAGTCAGCAGGGATACAGTCCTAAATAGCCGGGTTATAGTATTAATAGTAGTTAACTTATGAGGGGATCAAAGAGTTTGGACCCCCGCCATCCAATACCGGGAAGCATTGAAGGAGGTCCTACTAAAATTGACCCAGGTCCATTGCAGGACCTCTAAATGCTGAACAATGGCAAGACCTTTACCAAACCGTTCCCTTAACCCCCGACCAGGTAGCCAACATACCTCCATATAGACCGTGGAGATATGAATGGTGAAAATATTTTATTTTATATAGACAGTAAAATAATGCCAAGACACCACGGACAAACGATAAGGAAAGATCACCTTCAACATAAGTAACTAGTTATTAAAGTCATTAATACAAAACCAAATAAAAAGTGCAAAAGATTAGAAATAAAAAGTATTATACTAGACACTTTGTCTTCACCAAGTGATGTAAGAGACTTAGGCGAACATGGCCTTGATTGTCAAAAACTCTTACGATCAATCTTGGATCCCGAGACGACTCACACACTCTACGATGGACAATGGATGATGGTGGTGGATGATGGTGTTGTGATGGTGGTGGGTGGTGGATGAAGTGTGAGAGAGGTGGTGTGCCAAGGGATGAGTTGAAATGAAACCAAGCACTCCTATTTATAGGCTGAACAGAAGGCTGGGCACGGCCCCGTGTCCGCTGGATACGCCCCCGTGCCTGTCTGACACTCTCTCTCTTCATTAATTGTAATTCGCAATTACAATTAATGCGCCTGCTGTACTTTCGCCACGCCCCCGTGTTCACTGGACACGGCCCCGTGGTGGGCAATAGAAGCTTCTATAGGTTTGTCTTTTCTGCTGCTTCTTGGGCACGGCCCCGTGCTGGCTGAGCACGGGGCGTGTTCAGTCTTCTGCCTTCTCTATTTTGCTTGGGAAGATGCCGTTGAGGGGTCGGGCAGTCCACTTATGTTCCTTTTCTTGTATTTATGTTGGATTTAGCTGTCTTTTTGCTTCTTTTGTGTTTTTGAGCTCATTTAATCCTGAAATTACAAAAGGAAGACAAAAACACTCTTTTTCCAATATTAGTACTTAAAAAGGGTTAGTTTTATGCCTCATTTGATGTAATTTATATGTTGCATTTTACACACATCAAATACCCCCACACTTGAACTTTTGCTTGTCCTCAAGCAAAACTCTTTAATATGTGGCTTACACTCCCAAATGGAATGGGTAGAAGAGAAGGTTTTGGCTTGTCATAGAGTGTTGGGAATCCAAGATCCTTTTGGGTTTTATTTTTATCTATTTACAATCCTATTCGTAATGATTTGTTTAGAATGTTTCATAGGAGAAATTACTTATTTGGGCATAACATGCCTTTTTAAAATTCCATTTATATATAAGTTCACATACCTCACGGGAGAAATCACTCACACTCGGCCGAAGGTGTATTTTTAGTGAATCACTCGAGAGCGGCATGGAACTTACTCCTACCATAAGCTTGCCAAGCAATCAATCCTCCTCCTTTTTAACTTTTATACCTTTTGTAAATATCAAGAGGACTTCGTGGGTTAAGGGTTAGGCTTGGGTTAAAGGTAGGTGGTTGGGATAGTGGTTAGTGGTTAGTAGAAAAAGGGTGAAAAGCGTAACAAGTGTCGGTTTTCGTAGGACTTTCTATTTTTGTAACTTTTATTTTGATGAAGCTATTATTCAAACAAAGTTATTTTTTATGAACTTGTTTGTTTATCTTTTGCTTCATCATCAACACTTTTTTTTTTCTTTTGAACGATCATACGAAAAAAAACCGAACTTGTTACTAAAACAAAGGGTTAAAAATAAAAAAGGTTTTGGTGGGTAAAAAGGGTGTTTGGTTTGGGAAATGAAATGAAAAGGTTTAGGCTCAAAGGGGCTAACTAGGGGGATTTTTGGGTAGGTGGTAAAAAAAAAGAAAAATAATGGTGTAGAAATAAAAAGGGTTAGTCCTAATGCCTCCATCATTTACTTACTCGGGTTTAAGTTGATAAGGACCGGGAATGTATCGTCATGGCAAGTTCTAGAGTCGTAAGATCCAAACGGCTATTCACACAAGAAACGAAAAATGAGCATTTAGTTTAATGATATGTAATTGTATGCTCAATAAAGGCTCAAAACTCACTTTTGTGGGAATGGGTTTTTTTATGTGATCAAGTATATATAATCAAATTTTAACTAAGTTTGCCATGCCTTTTCATAATTTTCTTATGTTGGTTCTTTTTATCACTACGCTATCGGTTGTAAATTCGTAAAAATATAACCTTTTTGAGAACTTGAATTTCCCGAGTTAAACCTAGACAAGTAAAAAAAATGAAATTTTTGAAAAAATTTGGGGTGATTAGCGGTTCCAATAGAGTTTTGTGTAAGGCTTGTATTTAGGACTTGCAAGATTCAAGGTTTTAGCATCCCCCCACACTTAAATTACACATTGTCCTCAATGTGTCCCAAAAATAAATTTTTAGGTTGATTAGATGTGTAAAATGGTGTTAAAAGCAAAGATTTATGTTACTGGTAGCCTGGACACGGCCCCGTGGAGACCGGACACGGCCCCGTGTTCAGGTGCCAGTAACAGAAATTAAAGAAAAGAAACAGAAGCCTGGACACGGGGGCGTCTCTGGTGAACACGGCCCGTGTCCAGTTACCTGAACTGGGCATTTTTCTGCAGGGGGTTCAGCACGGGGCCGTGTTGGTTGGACACGGCCCGTGCCGAGCTTACTGTAATGGAGAGATTTTTCGGACGGTTATGTTTTCCTGCATGGGGTGCTGGTTCAAGTTTCCCTTGTATCCTATGTCATCTCAAGTGTGTTTTATTCCTGAAAATTAAAACTAACTATAAAACATAAAAATTAATCTAAATTAAACTAAGGATAGTTCCGCGGAATGCCTCCGTGGTGCTCCACGTTTATAAGGGTCCTTGGCTAGACCCAAAGCCGGTCATATGTCACCGAAGTGGGATGTATTGCATCCCATGTTACACCGTCGGAGAGCGTCATCCAAGCTTGAGTCTATGACCTGCATGTAGTTGACCGGGTCTTCGTCCTCAATTCTTTTTCCACATTCAAACTTTACCTCCTTATCCCCAAACTTCAATGTTAACGTTCCGTCATTCATGTCTACCACCGCTTGGGCGGTGGCTAGAAATGGCCTCCCGAGGATGAGAGGGACATCGGTGTCTTCTTCCATGTCTAGGATGACAAAGTCGGTTGGGAAAACGAAGTTGTCAACTTTTACCAATAGATTCTCAGCGACACCTTGTGGAAATTTGACGGATCTGTCGGCGAGTTGTATGCTCATCTTTGTAGGGCTTGTTTTTCCTTGGCTGAGTCGTTTGAACATCGATGTGGGCATGAGGTTAATGCTAGCCCCAAGATCGGCAAATGCATTACGAACGGGAGATTCCCCAATCGAGCAAGGAATTGTGAAGCTTCCGGGATCGATTTTCTTTTGTGGAAGTTTGTTGAGTACTAAGGCGGAGCATTCTTCGCCTAAGTTAACTAATTGCAATGATTCAATTTTCCTTTTGTCTGTGAGGAAATCCCTCATAAATTTTGTGTATTTAGGCATTTGGGTAAGGACCTCGATAAAAGGAATATTAACATGCAATTGTTTTAGTAAATTTTCAAATTTAGCGAATTGCTCATCGGTCTTTTGATGATTTAACCTACCGGGGTACGGAATTGGAGGAGTCTTGGTGGGCGCTTGAGTTGGTAGAGAAGCCTTTTCTGATGCAGGAGGAGTCACAGGTTGGCTAGATTGGCTTCTTTCATTTGGCGGCAATGGAGCATCCTCGGGACCCACGGTTCGATTTCTTAATGTGATGAGATGTACTTGTGCTTTCGGGTTGGTTTCGGTATTGCTAGGTAACGCGCCTTGTGGTCTCTCGGAGAAATTTTGAGCTAGTTGATTTAATTGTTTTTCAACGTTTTGAATGCTAGCTTGTTGATTTCTAAAATTCGATTCCAATTGTTGAAATCGATCCGAGTTTTTCTTTTCAGTGTCAGAGATGAGGCGAGATACAGTATCTTCAAGCCTTTCTCTTCCACCTTGTTGTTGAGAGAAATTTTGTGGTTGTTGAAAATTAGTTCGTTGGTTTTGTTGGTTACTACTATTGCCGGGATCTCTCCAACCAAGATTTGGGTGGTTACGCCATCCTTGGTTGTAGGTACCCGTTGGAGGACCCGACGGCCTAGGTCTATTATCAATGTAGTTTACTGTTTTTGTTTGTTCATCTAATTCTTTCATACAACTCCAATTTTCATGTGACCCACCACACCCTTCACAAGCCATAACCGAGGCCGTTTTTGTCATTTCTAGCTTTTTGATTTTCGAAGAGAGGGCCTCGATTTGGGCTTGTAAAGAGGTGCTTTCATCAACCTTATGGGCGCCCGGGGCAATAGATTTATTACCTCGGGGAGTGTGCCATTGAAAATTGGTTTGAGCAATTTCCTCAATTTGATTATATATTTCATTTGGGCGACGATTACCTAAAAGTCCCCCGGAGCTTGAATCAAGAGTTTGTCTTGTGTGTGGCAACAACCCATTGTAGAAAGTGGATACTTGTTGCCACACCGCTAGACCGTGATGAGGACACTTTCTTAGAAGCTCCTTGAACCTTTCCCAAGTTTCATATAAGGATTCCCCATCCTCTTGTGAGTATGTATTAATTTCAGTCATTAATTTAGCCGTTTTGGCAGGAGGGAAATACTTATATAAAAACTTTTGGGCAAGTTCATCCCAAGTGTTTACCGAGCCTACTGGGAGGGTGTTAAGCCAAGCCTTAGCTCGGTCTTTTAGTGAAAATGGAAACATTCGAAGGAGGATGGCGTCATTTGATGCTCCATTGATCCGAAAGGTATCACATATTTCTAAGAAGTTAGTAATATGCAGATGGGGATCCTCGTCCGCAAGCCCATGGAAGGTTGCGGAGTTTTGGAGCATTTGTATCAAATGCGGCCGAAGTTCGAAGTTATTGGCTTCGACATTTGGTGCATTGATAGCGGCGCCGAGATTGCCTACGGTGGGCCGTAGGTAATCCATGAGGGTACGTTGATCCGCCATTGGAAGTGGGTCCCCCGAAACTTTCTCTTGATTTTTGGCTTTAAGTCTTTTTCTGAGAAAGCGTTCGGGTTCTTCTAGAGGTTCTTTTATGTCTCTACTAGAACTGGAGCTCATGCACTACGTAGGAGGTTCAAATGTGGCGCCTAGGTTCCAAGTCCTGCAATAAAAACAGAAAAGAACGTTGGTCAGAATGTTCACCACGGCCCCGTGCTCAGCGAACACGGCCCGTGGTCAGAGGTACAGTGATTGTCTTCTGGATCCCTGTTACTGGGAGTTGGACACGACCCCGTGTTGCACCGACACGGCCCCGTGTTCAGCTCTCTGTAACTCAGAAAATAAAAACTGCCAGTGATGATGCTGGGCACGGCCCGTGTCTGACCAGGCACGGCCCGTGCTGAGCTCTGCAGAAACTGAAAAATCTAAAAAAATCCTAAAAAAAATTAAAAAGAAAAATAAAAATATGATTAGGCCGTTGATTCCTAACTTTCTTAAAATCCTTGTGTCCCGGGCAACGGCGCCAAAAACTTGATGCGTGTGAAGTTTTAAACACTTTTTTAAGCCCTTTTAACACTTTTTTAGCCAAGTTTTAAATTTATAAAACACGATATTTCACTAACACTAAACACACATATGGGCAAGTGCACCCATCGTGAGCGTAGTATAGTGTTGGTAAGATACCGAGGTCGTCCAAGGACACAAGAGCTTTTAGTACCGGTTTATCCTCAACGTCTAATCAAAATAAAAAGTTTAGAAAAATGTTTTAAAAAAATAAAAACTAACTAAAATGCTGAAAATGAAAATAAAAAAAACAGATAGAAGAGATGAATCACTTGGTTCCGACTCGTATCTAGTATAACCTTTGATTATTTCCGCACTTTTGCACATATTTAAGAGATTATCTTAGTTATTGTAGTAGGCCCCTCTTTTGAAGGTGACGTTACCCTCACCCCAGTAGTTTGAGTCAGCAAGGATACAATCCTAAAAGGGTGGATTATTGGAAGATAATTAATTAAGTTATTAATGCAAATTATGGTAGGCCCCTCTTTTGGAGGTGACGTTACCCTCGACTAAGTAGTCTGAGTCAGCAGGGATACAGTCCTAAATAGCCGGGTTATAGTATTAATAGTAGTTAACTTATGAGGGGATCAAAGAGTTTGGACCCCCGCCATCCAATACCGGGAAGCATTGAAGGAGGTCCTACTAAAATTGACCCAGGTCCATTGCAGGACCTCTAAACGCTGAACAATGGCAAGACCTTTACCAAACCATTCCCTTAACCCCCGACCAGGTAGCCAACATACCTCCATATAGACCGTGGAGATATGAATGGTGAAAATCTTTTATTTTATATAGACAGTAAAATAATGCCAAGACACCACGGACAAACGATAAGGAAAGATCACCTTCAACATAAGTAACTAGTTATTAAAGTCATTAATACAAAACCAAATAAAAAGTGCAAAAGATTAGAAATAAAAAGTATTATACTAGACACTTTGTCTTCACCAAGTGATGTAAGAGACTTAGGCAAACATGGCCTTGATTGTCAAGAACTCTTACGATCAATCTTGGATCCCGAGACGACTCACACACTCTACGATGGACAATGGATGATGGTGGTGGATGATGGTGTTGTGATGGTGGTGGGTGGTGGATGAAGTGTGAGAGAGGTGGTGTGCCAAGGGATGAGTTGAAATGAAACCAAGCACTCCTATTTATAGGCTGAACAGAAGGCTGGGCACGGCCCCGTGTCCGCTGGACACGCCCCCGTGCCTGTCTGACACTCTCTCTCTTCATTAATTGTAATTCGCAATTACAATTAATGCGCCTGCTGTACTTTCGCCACGCCCCGGTGTTCACTGGACACGGCCCCGTGGTGGGCAATAGAAGCTTCTACAGGTTTGTCTTTTCTGCTGCTTCTTGGGCACGGCCCCGTGCTGGCTGAGCACGGGGCGTGTTCAGTCTTCTGCCTTCTCTATTTTGCTTGGGAAGATGCCGTTGAGGGGTCAGGCAGTCCACTTATGTTCCTTTTCTTGTATTTATATTGGATTTAGCTGTCTTTTTGCTTCTTTTGTGTTTTTGAGCTCATTTAATCCTGAAAATACAAAAGGAAGACAAAAACACTCTTTTTCCAATATTAGTACTTAAAAAGGGTTAGTTTTATGCCTCATTTGATGTAATTTATATGTTGCATTTTACACACATCAGTAGGCTTTGTTAAACCATATCATATGAGTTCCAATACGTATTTGGTTTACGAAACCTCATACTATCTGATCTTCCGATTTTGGTCCGGTTATTAATGTAGTTACCTATATTAGGTGCCGATTGATTTCCGTGATCCCTCTAGCTTCGCTTGTTTGTTATTCAAGACTTCTAAGCATTCTCAAGTGAGTGCATAGTCCCCTCTTTTACTAGTTTCAACTGTTTTGGGGTGAAACACATGTGCCTACTTGTTACTTTCGTGTTTTCATGCTTTTGTATCATATACTTGCTATTTTCATTAGTACACATATAGTACATGATTTTCATTATGTTTTGCTATGTAGGATTACTTAGCATGCTAGCACATTGATTTTTTATATATTACATTTTGTTGCATATGCTCATCCAGCATATGGACACATTGCTTTACATCTTGAACCGTTTGAAGCTGTTTGATCTATGTGAATTATTTGAACTGTTGGAACCGTTTGGAACTGTTTGATTTATGTGAACCGTTTGAAACTGATTGACTGATATGAACTGTTTGGGATAGTTTGAACCGTTGGGTTAGGGAAGTGGTTAGGTAACGGGGCGGGTGTAATGTGTTTAAAGCATGGTGGATACGCCGCTGGTACTTCCTATATATAAGTGCTTTCAACACATTATATATCATTGCGTTATCTAGATCACTTGGGCAAATGTTATCAAAACAAAGTTAAATTACAAGGTTTTTTTAACAATATAAACCATTCGAGTTTTATTAACGAGTATTTACGAGATGTTTTACAATTTGATTTAATTAAACAAATGTTTTTGAGTTAAGATTAATGGCATCGAGGTTTTATAAATTATAGCAAAAATCTGTTTTAACTTGGTTATTTCAATTTACAATACAAACATTTTACAAAACCCGGTTTTCTGATATCATTTAACAAATTTGTTCAAGTTATTTCAAAATGTAAAACGAGCCATGAATCTGACACTCACATAAAACCTATGTACTCGCCGGCATTTTTATTCTGACGTATTTTCACGTGTGTTTCAGGTACCATAGTTGATGATTTTTGATGATGTTATTTGGTGCATGCTCACATAGGAATGGACGAGGCCTTAGTGACTTAATAACAATGGAAGTTAATTGTTCATGTTTTGTTTCTAGTTTCAATACAATGTAATAAACTTAATTCAATAAAACAAAACTTTTATCCATGTGTTGTGAAATAATGATTCTGTTACTCCACTCCCTGACGTTTCCGCCGCGGTTTGTTGTTTTAACGCGGTCGGGGTGTGACATGTATGGTCTGGATTCATTCCTTGGAGGCCAAATAAACACATGGTATGATCTTGTTTCATTACCACAAGTATAAATACCCATCCAATCTTCCTCATTCTTTGCTCATTCTCATTTTTGGGACTCTAAGTGGAGGATTTCCTGCTAAGGAGCCACCTACCTGAGTTCTGATAACTTCTTTCCAGCCTTTGAACACCTTGTAAGTGTTCTTTCATGGCTTAGTAGTTATTTTCAGCCATTTAGAGCTGAAAGTCAAACAGTTTGACCAACAGTTTGACTTTCGGTTTTGACCATCAATTGGTGAAGTCAAAGTTCAATTGAACTTTGCAACGTGATTGAAATCATGATGGTTATAATCCTTAGCGATTATACCTACTGATTACCACGTTGACTAGGCGTAGTGACGAGTCAAAGTTTCGGTCAAAATGCGTATTTACGCGCATTTTGCGACGGAACTACTTTTAGATATCAAAACACTTTGTTTTGATACCAAATCAGTTTTCTAACTTAGTTAAACATGTTTTGACATGTTTAAATCGTCACTACTAGTTTAGTGCTTGTTTAGGGTCGTAAGTTAAGCGGTCTCGACAAGCGCTTAGACTTTCGAACCCGACCCGTTTGGTCGATCATTAGGATCCGACCAAACTTATTTAGTGATTATTGTTGCATAGGGAATAACCTACTGAGGTTATACCTTATGATCACATAGGTTGGTTAGTTATTTGTTAAGTAGTTTATATGCCCATAGAAAATGACCAAAATGCCCTTTTGAAGCATGAATTCATATTTTGCATATGTGATCAAGTTTTTGACATCTAAACTGATTTAGTAACATATTTAGTCATAATTGGGCATGTAAGACTTGACATAGGACATAGATAACCATCCGACCTTAGATTTACGCAAACGACGCGTTATAGTAGCTTAAACTACCGTAACGGGTCGAAACGGGTCAAAAGCACTTAGGTAAACTTTCCAATCAGAATGTTAGCTCTATTAAATCATGCACATGTATGCTTAATGACTGTGCTTAATTACAACTGATGACTTAAACTGTTTTCTGATTTCTGTATCATACATACATGTGCATCACATTTCATACTGTCACACCATTTATCTCATACAGACTTTAGTGACATAAACGATGCACAAAGCACGATTAGCACAGTGAGCGGATAACTCAGAAAATGCTGACGATGTTCAGTATATAGACAGACAGTGTTTAAAGACCCAGTATGGGCCAGAGACAAGGTACTACACTAGTATGGAGTGTAGGGGAGTACGGACCATAAAACTGCGTCACTAGGTGATAGTTTATGTGCCGGAAAGTGCCTAAAACCCACTAAAAGTGCAGAATTCTGCATATTTCAGCAAAATTCAGCACTTTAACATACTGGTATTATGCAGAAAATTTACTAAATGGTCCTGAATGCCTTCCTAAGTATTGGGAATTAATAGTGTCACAAAAGTTACATAAAAGACACTATATGGTACAACTTAGCACTTTAACGAACCGGTATCTAACCAAACAACCAAACATTACCCGGAATACCAAATTTTTGCCAGAAACATTTTTTTATTATTTTTGAATTAGTTATGGTCCCCGAATACCCCAACACACTATATAATGTGTCATACACTTAAAACACTAGACTAATACACTTGATTTTCAACCAATCACCTACCTACCATTACAACTTACACTTGGACCCCCTCCCCCCTTATATTTTCAGTCACATGGTGTGGCCCCACTTGTGATCTCCAAAATCCTACAAAATATTGTGTGATCTCTTTTGATTCTCATTAGATCTTATAAGATCTATGGAAGATCATGTTGTATACTATAAGTAACCATCTCCATCATCATCTTCCACACTTAACATCACTCACTCTCTCCTCCCTCCCTTCTACCTCTTGGCCGTGAACCCACCTCCACACCACCATCATCATCATTCAAGTTTCACTCAATCTACATACTCACAAAGGTGTTCAAGGGTGATTGATGTCTGTAGTTAGTGACATGCAAAAACCGAAATAAACTAGGTAGCTAGAGTAAGTCGGATATCGAACCAGAGGAGGATTGTGGAAAGTGTCGAATGAAAAGTATTAATCAATTACTACTTAATTGGAAAAGCGGTGTGATTGATTATAAGAATTATCTAAATTAACGAATAAAAATTGAGAAAAAGATTGAGTTGTAATAAACAATGATAAGAAAAGGTGATCACTCCGGGATTCAGATTCTGTAATTACTAATAACCTAGTTCTGATTTTATTGGATGCTATTGATTGAATAGTAAATCTGTCACATATACCAATTACCTATGCACTTCAAAATCTTAATGTTAATTGATCAGATAAATATTAAAACAAGCATACCTAGGAATCATTCAATCAACAAAAGCATAATTGGATTCAACACATAATTATAACTCTGACTGTCACTTAGGATTTGTCTGTCACACAAATTATATAATCACGCAAATAGTCGGCTGTCACCCGACTACAAATCCAAATCTCAATACAAAACAGAAACTAGAATTAAAAGTGTCTCACACGAATCATTCACCCGAAGTGTACATGAGAGATTTAGCCGCTCATTAGGATGGGATTGATCTTCTCTATCTTCGTGCTCTCTTGCCGTCTACTGCCGTCGATATGATGATAGATGATATATGATGTTTTTCTATTCAAAATAATAATACCCTCTTGTGCACATGGATTCTCAAAGTGTAGTGCGGCCCATTCAAAATAATCCAAGAGTCTCCTCACATGTTGGCCCAAGTGTGCCGTCAAAGAAGCCCTCCCAATGTCGGCCCACTTATGATGTAATGATGTCACTTGTGTGTAGATGATGATATTGTTGTTTGCTTCTTCACATGTGCCGCCCCCAAAAACTCACGTGTGCTCCTTTGGCAGCCTTCCAGATGTGATAATGTGCTTGTTGACTTTATTATTTTCTCCTCAAGTTTACACATGGGCTGCTCTAATTCATATGCCATGTGCGGCCCACTTTGGCTCCATAAGTCCAATATGTATCGATCCATAAATGATGATGGATTCTTGATGATTTCTTTTTCCTGTGATGACTGCCGCCAAAAAAAAAATCCCCACGCGCTAACTTTTCTCAACCGTAGCCTACAGATTAAACCGTAGGTCACGCTTTGTACATTCTGTTTGTTTCTTGTGTATTGAGTCGTAAGTTATGCACCACCTACCATAAGTTACGTTCCATATTGCTTTTAATGACAAACAACCCCTTTAACTTTATTGTTTCGCGTTTCTTTCACATTTGAGCTATCTCTCGACTCGAACAACTCCCGTTTCATCACTACGCTCTCTAACTTCGCCGTTTTATGCGTTTTACCTGAAAATCCACAAACTTGCGTAGTCAACATATTCAAAGCGTATAATCAACTAAACAGCCATAAACATGTAATATAACACACTTTAGCATCCGGGTTTCACACACTCCATCACATCCCCACACTTAACATTGATTATCCTCAAGCAACCATTACAAACATTACTCATCTTATTAACAAATCACCATTGAATCCCTTACCAAATCAACAATTTAAGGTCCCAAGTCATACCCGTCCCATAGACTGACACAATCGAGATTGACAATCTGACAAATAAATGATACGCATTTAAAACAATGTAAGACTTTCCTAACTAAAACTAACATGCTTATGATACTACACACATGCCACACGCCCCTCACAATAGTCACTCCTCTCGGTTTTATCAAGACTAGCGTGTAATGTGCTAGTGTATTTCACTCAAAACCAAATATGCTACTTTGCAATCTTAAGCTTGTATAGCAATCACTTCTCCATTGTATCAAATAACGTAACACATATCAAAAGGACTTTTGGGTTTTGGGTTAAGGAAAAGGTAGGGAATATTTTTGGCTTTTTAGCGTTTATTGGCGAACACAAACGAACATACCAAACCATGACAACTTATTCACAATAATACTAACACTTTGGGTATTTTCGACCCATTTATTCAACACGAACATAACAATGATTTTTGTTTTTCTTTTTTTTTTCAATTTTTTTCTTTTTTTTTTCAACAAACATCTAACACACAATTGTCATTCATGATTGGTAATCAAACGGGTCAAACGAGGTGTAACAAACGAATGGTATAAGGCTCAACATGGTTAACTAAGGTGGGTGAAATCAACAATCAACATATAACACAATGAATGGATCCTAATGCCTTTATCATCTATGTGCATACGCTAAACCACAGTCTCAGCACGTATCAAACCACACAAGTTCTAACACAAAGCAACATACGGCCTACTCTCTACAATCGAACATTTATTGCAATTCAAATAACATTCTAGTAGGCTCAAATATCTCACCGAACAAAAGGAAATGGGTTGCCGACACGTAGCATGTGTGATTCCTAAAGCATGTTACCCCTAGTTAGGCATCTCTTCCCAACTATTCTCTGAAAACATGTCAGAAACACTCTCATGAAACTTAAAAGGACAACCATGACTAGGGATCTAAGTTAGTTTTAATATCAGTAGGAACCCTTTAGTGATTGAAAATGTTGGTTTTCATGTAGTTCAAGCATACTTGAGACAAAAAATTTCAAAAATTTTCAATTTTTTCCAATTTCAACCAATTCAAAGCATTTAAGATCATCAATCCTACCAACCCTCTCTCGAGTTACCGCATCCCCACACTTGGGATACAGTGTCCCCAATGTATGGTGCAATTTATAATCTAAACTCGAGAGATACCACCTACAAACCATGAACGGCAAACAACTAGACGACACGAAAAATAACACCATTCCCAACACAAAAATTTCACACCACCAAGTACACGAAAACAAATAAAACAAAGGATAGATAATCACATGCACCTGATCAGAAAGCAAGCGAGTGTCTGTAGCGGTGTAGCTGCTGCGATCTAACCGGAACATACGCCCCTCATGGATTCTTTGAGATCTCATCGGGGATGTTGCCAAACATCCCCACACTTGATTCATTGCATCCGTGAAGATGGAACGTAGAAACCTGTCAAAACACAAACACACCAAAACGAAACCAAACCAAAATACAATACTCTACATCCTCGGGCTGCCTCCCGAGAGCGCTAAGTTTAAAGGTCTTCAGCCAGACCGTACCTGCTATGCGCTAAGGTGGTCTCAATCCACACTTACCCAAAACATTTCGACGAATGCCCGGAAATTTACATGCCATCACCATAGGTTTGTAAGTATAATTGGCATGTTCAGACTGCCCTTGCGGGTTTCGCTAATCCACTTCATGATATGTATCCTGATGTCTTGTAGTTTCACCCTTCTCATCTTCTTCCTCGAACTCTCTTCCCCACACTTGTTATTTTGAATGCCTGATATGGGAAGAGGTTCGGTATACATATTCATCTCGTCAGACTGTACTGCCTCATCATCTTCACACACCATCTGATCCACTAGTGACTCTTCATTAGATAAAGGATTCATTGGTGTGGTATTATCCTCCACAACCTCCTCCTCCATGTGAGAATAATCTCTAATATCAACAGGTAATGGTGAGAGACGCTCTTCTATTTCTATCTTCATTTTTAACTTCTGACACTTGGAAACTAGGCAGCTGATTCGATCTTCATCGGAAAGGTTGGGTGCTAATAAATACTGCTCGAGTTTGGACAAAGTTACTTCCAACATAGCAAGCTCTTTCTGCTCCTCGGTCTGATAGGTATAGACACCCTCGGGCTCAGGATATTCCTCGGGATGATACTGTCGGTATCCCTAGTACGGTGTTGAGATGTACGCATCCATCATTTTTTTATTCCAATACTCTGGATTTTCCAAATATACCGCGCACACATCATCATAAACAGAAGTATGATTACGACCGCAACAGAAACATTGTCCATCCGTCCTTGGCTCATAATAAGTATCCGCGTCCCGATCCCATCCGTCAGAGTAATAACCATCCTCCACCGTTGTATCAGAATCATAGAAATATGGTGGAGGGGAAGCGTTATCATAGCAAGGCATCGGTGGTTCTTCCCATTTCGCTTTTTCCCGTCTAAATCGGGCCTCGTGGCAACCGATACACGGGTGAAGTGGTTCCCTGCACAAAATGCATGTAAGAGAGCTGCATAATATTGTAAGATCTGTCATCCTGCACAAACACAAAAACACAAGCACCACGCATAAATCTGAACAAAACAAAATAAAACTGACACTATTTTTGTTTTTTTTATTTTTATTTTTTTAACTAAAACTTAACACTAAACACTTTGCGCACGCCTCCCGGCAATGGCGCCATTTTGATGTCTGTCGTTAGTGACATGCAAAAACCGAAATAAACTAGGTAGCTAGAGTAAGTCGGATATCGAACCAGAGGAGGATTGTGGAAAGTGTCGAATGAAAAGTATTAATTAATTACTACTGAATTGGAAAAGCGGTGTGGTTGATTATAAGAATTATCTAAATTAACGAATAAAAATTGAGAAAAAGATTGAGTTGTAATAAACAATGATAAGAAAAGGTGATCGCTCCGGGATTCAGATTCTGTAATTACTAATAACCTAGTTCTGATTTTATTGGATGCTATTGATTGAATAGTAAATCTGTCACATCTACCAACTACCTATGCAGTTCAAAATCTTAATATTAATTGATCAGATAAATATTAAAACAAGCATACATAGGAATCATTCAATCAACAAAAGCATAATTGGATTCAACACATAATTATAACTCTGACTGTCACTTAGGATTTGTCTGTCACACAAATTATATAATCACACAAATAGTCGGCTGTCACCCGACTACAAATCCAAATCTCAATACAAAACAGAAACTAGAATTAAAAGTGCCTCACACGAATCATTCACCCGAAGTGTACACGAGAGATTTAGCCGCTCATTAGGATGGGATTGATCTTCTCTATCTTCGTGCTCTCTTGCCGTCTACTGCCGTCGATATGATGATAGATGATATATGATGTTTTTCTATTCTAAATAATAATACCCTCTTGTGCACATGGATTCTCAAAGTCTAGTGCGGCCCATTCAAAATAATCCAAGAGTCTCCTTACATGTTGGCCCAAGTGTGCCGTCAAAGAAGCCCTCCCAATGTCAGCCCACTTATGATGTAATGATGTCACTTTTGGTCGATGATGATATTGTTGTTTGCTTCTTCACATGTGCCGCCCCCAAAAACTCACGTGTGCTCCTTTGGCAGCCTTCCAGATGTGATAATGTGCTTGTTGACTTTATTATTTTCTCCTCAAGTTTACACATGGGCTGCTCTAATTCATATGCCATGTGCGGCCCACTTTGGCTCCATAAGTCCAATATGTATCGATCCATAAATGATGATGGATTCTTGATGATTTCCTATTCCTGTGATGACTGCCGCCAAAAAACAAATCCCCACGCGCTAACTTTTCTCACCCGTAGCCTACGGATTAAACCGTAGGTCACGCTTTGTACATTCTGTTTGTTTCTTGTGTATTGAGCCGTAAGTTATGCACCACCTACCATAAGTTACGTTCCATATTGATTTTAATGACAAACAACCGCTTTAACTTTATTGTTTCGTGTTTCTTTCACATTCGAGCTATCTCTCGACCCGAAGAACTCCCGTTTCATCACTACGCTATTTAACTTCGCCGTATTATGCGTTTTACCTGCAAATCCACAAACTTGCGTAGTCAACATATTCAAAGCGTATAATCAACTAAACAGCCATAAACATGTAATATAACACACTTTAGCATCCGGGTTTCACACACTCCATCAGTGATTTATGAAGCTTGGAACTCTTGGATCTTGAAGGACCTCCATAAGTTGCTTCTATCCACTCCATTTCATCTTGTGTTTCTTCCCTAGCTTGAAGCTAGTAGTAAGCTTCTAGTAACTCTTGTTACTTAATTTTTTTTTAAATGGATAAAAGATATATTATGTTGAAATAACAAGAACACTAAAAGACTTGAACTTGAATCTTGAAACATAAAGCTTACTTATGATGAAAAATGGATGATATGATATGGTTTAGTGCATGAATGATAATTGTTTGTTGATTTCTTGAGATGATGATGTCAGTCATCGCATGGAGCTTGCTAGATGGTGATTAAACACATAATCTAGCGAGTGAAAGGATGATTATGTGACAACATAAGATAATCATCTTCTTGTGTAAACATGAACTTGTTGAATAAAAATGATTTCTTGTAAAGTAATAAACAAAGTAAGCTAGTAAACTTATAAATTCAAGATTTATGAATGATTTTCCAAGAAAACCAAGTACAAAATATGATTTTTAGAAGATCATGGTTTTTACTTGAACTTACACTATTTTTGGTAATAAAATAAGTGTAGAAACACTAGAGAAATAAGAAGCTTTAATAAAGAGACATTTTTGTAAAATATGTTTACAAGTTGTAAACATCTAAAATCGTCAAGAAAGAAGTTTATCAAGAAGTAAATACATTTTGGAGTGTAACAAAGGCTACTAAACATACCACCGAGTTACTACAAGTTTTTACGAAAACTCAAGTTCATGATCTTGGTATAGATAACTTGTTTTTTTCACTTGGTAAGTATAATATTGTTTAAGGATTAATTATTGATTGTTGTGATGATTTTTTAAAAGAAAATGATATGCTTTAATAGCATGGACACCTCTATTTTTAGGGGAAACTATGGCAAAATTTTCTAAAAATACAAACACTTAGAAAAATATTTTCTAACAAGTATTACAAGTGTATTTTGATCATAAGTCTTCAATATAAACCTTGCCATAATTTTTATAACAAAGATACAAAGTATCGGAGGTTGGTTTTTGTAAATAAAAATGGGTAAATATATATTTAGAATATATATTTTATACTAAGACACTTGTGTGAATATTTGATACTATATGGAATAGTTATATTATTTTAGGGTAAAATAATATAACATACTAATACCATGAATTTACAACTCCAAAATAATACCAAAAATCAAAAGGAATAAAATATTTAAGTTACACACTTGGTATTGTGAAACCGAACGCGAAAACATAACTTATGAAATATTCCAGAAAATACTTTTGCAAATATATTTTTTTGCTAAATATTGTTTTGGATACAAGAAGTGAAAATATATTATTTTTTAAAAAAATATCTATATTTTGGAATACATTATTTTTGACAAATAAGTTATATATATATATATACTCTAAGTGGGACTTAAAAATATATTATTGCGGAACTACAAAATACATGTATAAATACCCTCATCCTTGGGAAGGAAATACTGTCACAACCCGTACTCTCGTTGTCGAGAGAAGGGTATTTTAGTAATATTTGAAAATGTAGATATTGGTATTATTAATGTTATTATATCTGCGAAATAATAAACCGCGATGAGATTTTTAAATATTTACGCAACTAGATAATTTTAACCGGGCCAGTTGGTTTAAGCGAGACACACAATTTAACGGGTTTACGCACTTGGGCTAGGCCCAACCCAACCTACCTACCTAAACCTAAACCCTACCATACATAAACATCCTCACATCTCCCACTTTCAAAACACTAAAACCCTAAATCTTTAAAAATAAAATAAAATAAAATAAAATAGTTTGGCAACCGCACGTTCCCTCACACCCCTCCTCCCTTCGTTGTCTTTCCGGTGACCGGAGCCACACTTCCGACGACTTCCGACACCCCTCTCTTTCAGGCGAACCACACTCACATCACACCACCACACCCTCGTTCTTTCTCTACCGCCCCGTCGAGCAACATCAACGGCAACGCAGAACTCCGGTGACGGTTATCTTCCAGTGATGATGGTGAAGACGTTGGTGGCCGACGGCAGCCAAAATCACGACTATAGACGAGGTGGTGGTCTTGGTTCAGCTCTGCCTCGGCTCGGTTCAGATCTCGGAGCAGGATAAAGGCAGAAAACGCATCATCACACGTCCACCCGTTTCACGTTTTCTCCGGTCAGTAATGTGCGGTCTTATAATCATATATATGTGTGTTTATTATGGATTCGATTGGACATTTGTGTGTGTTAACCATATGATACAGTTGATGATATGCGCAATATGATACTCAATAATTCGATTAACGGTTACTATTGATGTTATCTATGGTTTATGATGTTTGAATCAAGAAAGCATGTTGTTGATTTTGTGCTAGTTTGATGAACGAATGTGATTAGTTGCGTGATGAGTAGGTTACGACACATATATTTTATCATGTTAAAGCTTTGTACTAATCATGCATGATGATAGTGAACCGATGAACTGTCAACAATTATAATAAACAATTGGTTTGAGTGGGTATTGAATTATCAACAGTTATAATAAATAATTGGTTTGAGTGGGTATTAAATTGTCAGCAATTATGATAAATAATTCTTGAAAATTTCCTTCTTGCTTGACTAATGTTATGATCGAGTAATTTCATGATCGAACCGTAATTCCGAATAGAATGATGATATGTATTGTGGAGATAATTGAAAGTGTTTGATCTGACTTGATTAACGTATGTGTACTCATGAACTGTTACTTAATTCTTAGGGATATTATGTTGATTGATCCGTATTGAAACCATTGAGGACGATTAGGGTTTGATATACTGAAACTGTTTCCTCACCTGATGAAGTCGACGAAACATGGATGTTTCGCTATGAGGCTAGTCGACGAAACATGGAGGTTTCCCCATTAGTGTAGTCGACAAAACATAAGGAAGTTTTACCGGGAACGTAGATGACGAAAGTTAGGCCTTTCGTCGGGATGTACTAATGTGTAACAAATCTGAACAGCTTATGGTTAATATATATATATATATATATATATATGAATTGATCTTAATTGATTGACTTGATTTTGTAAAAATAAAACTGAACTTCATGACTTAGGACATTAACTGCGTGGCCTCACACATAAAATAGTTCATCAGTTGAGCTGCTACTTGATCAGTGGGTTAACCGTATTGGGCCGCACCTTCTAAAAGTCATTCACAGGTTACTGGCCCACGAATGAGTATGGATTGCACAAAGGGAAACGGGTCGGGTAACTTGTTGGGCCGAATTTAGATGGGCAGTTTTTTTGTTATGATAACTATATTAGACAGTTAGTGAAACTTTAATGTGCGATTAAATTTATGATGTGCCATACCATGATGCCAATTGAAATTGTGAAACTGTTTTGCGAACCGATACGTGTACGGGATGACCAAGGTTATCATGAGAGTATGGACATAGTATGTAAGATGGTAACTAGGTGATGTAAGTGTATGACAAATCGAATGCTTGTTATATGATGGCTATGAACTGTTAGGTGCATATTTAATTGTCATGATTAGTATTATATTACATGCATCGCTAGTGTGCTAATGGTGCAATGTGTGCATTGGGTATGTGATCTATATGTTTATGAAACTGATTACTCTTGGTAACCACGATAGGGTTTGGTAGACCAACTGGGAACGGGTAATGTATCTAGTCTTACCGAGCAAACCAAGGTGAGTTCACACACTTTCTAAGGCATGGGATTCCTGGTGGTTGGGAATGGGTTAAAGAATTAAAACGGAACCTACATATCCTCCTTGGGTAGGATATGTACCTCCATCCTCCATGGGTAGGATGCCAATGTTAATCATGCGTATTCTCCTTGGGTAGGACAACAACCTTAAACTTACTAGACAAAACTCTATCATGAAGTCCCTTATTTTTATATTGACTTAATCGTCGGGCCAATGGCGAGCGGGTCATTAGTTAATAGCGCTATTAGGGTTGACAAGCCTCACACCGTGCAGGTAGGACGGGCATGTACTAATGGATCTGGGAACTCAGTCAATGATGATAGACATTGACTTAGGGCACAACTTACTTTCGTCAGTTGTCGATATGGTAACGGTCTAGTGGTTCACATGGGGAAGCCCCCACTGGTTATGAATATGTTTGGGAAAACAGGGAAAACTGGCTGACTTATGGTTTACAAATAAACTCATGGTTTTTGGAACAACTTTAAAACGAACAACCAACTGTGAACTTGCTCAACTTTGTTGTTGATTCGTTGTTACATGCCTTGCAGGTCTTTAGGTGCATATTGTTGGAACTTACTGTCTGGGAGGCTGGAGTGGTCATGGGTCGAGATACATGGAATCGCAATACAAGACTAATGGTTTTTACATATGGTTTATAAACACTTAACGAATAAATTTTTGCTTCCGCTGTATACTGTGAACTATTTATAACGTTGTAACACTTAATGTTAATGAATGAAAGTTTTATTTAAATATACTTATGAGTTCAATGTGATTGGTGGCTAGATCCTGGTCAGTCATGCCTCCTGCGGTGATACTTCGCTTGTGGATTTTGGGGGTGTGACAAATACGGAGTTAAATACTTTAGAAGCATTAACACAAAAATATTGAATGAACAATTATTCCAACACTAAATATAATTTAAGTTGAAATATTAATTATTTTGACAAATAATTATAACTTGGAATAATATTCGGTGACATAAGAAACGCAACCCAAAAACATTAAACTCTAAGCCAAGGCACGGCCCGTTCGTCTAATAGACGTTAGTACACTGTAGGTAGTCGTGGTTGCTGACAGGGTTCGAGTTACGAGCATAGAAGACGCAATACAGTGAGTTCATGTCCCCCTTTCTTTCAACTATTTTCAGTTTATTACTTCGGGGGTGAAATACATGTTACAACTATTACAGACATTTTATACATGGTATGATTAGCTTAAGGAGGGTTTACTACTAGATCATGTGAATGGGTAGGGCGATTAAGGCCATCAATCCTCGTTGTAGGACCTAGGGGCATGAGTGATAGATCTATTTGGGTGTAGCGAGCCCCACTCCTGAGTCCGCTGAGTGGACCATGTGGTGACTATGTCTTACAGCCGGAAGCCCGGTGCGAAATCTGCTAGGTTTGAGTCTTCCTGCATCACTTCACACATACCATTGGCTTTGCAACCCAGTGGCGATGTCTTTTTCCTTATGGCTACATACCAGGGACTTACATACATACTTACAATGTTTCAAAGGCTTATACATACATACATACAAACGAACACATGAACTCTCTCAACTTTTGTTGATGTTTTTCAAACTACATGTATTTCAGGTAATTTATAAGTGGATCTGGCGGGCGTTGGAAGTTTTTGTGCTGCGTTAAGAATAAAGCTATCATCCATGGTCTTTGATTTGGTTAATGTGTCTTATTCCTAGACGAGACACGTCATCCAAACCTTGGTGTTATTCAATAACTTTTGACGAGTCCTTAATGAACTCATAAACAATTTGTACGGTTTGTAAAACTTGAATTTGAAGTCTACAATGTTGTTATGTTTTAAACATATTTAATGGATGAAAAACCTCTGGGTTTTATCATATAGTTGATGTTATGATTGAATGCAATGATATTAAGAAAGTCACACCATAATCACGCTTCCGAAAAAGTCATAGTGTGACAGCTTGGTATCAGAGCTTCGATCGTAGCGAACTAGGATGCCTTCTCGAGTCTAGACTACGATCATTAGGGCTCTCAAGAAAACGTTTTTACGAACATGTTTTCATTGCATACACAAAACTTCCATATCCAGGGAACAAACATTTTTACAAACAAAAGGCACAATAACACATTTCAAAGGGCTACGTTTATAGTTCAGCCTTAGAGACTGAAGGAGTTCAGTCTTAGAGACTGAGGGAGGTTCAGTCTTAGAGACTGGGGAGGTTCAGTCTTAGAGACTGAGGGAGGTTCAGTCTTAGAGACTGGGGAGGTTCAGTCTTAGAGGCTGGGGAGGTTCAGTCTTAGAGACTGGGGAGGTTCAGTCTTAGAGACTGAGGGAGGTTCAGTCTTAGAGGCTGGGGAGGTTCAGTCTTAGAGGCTGGGGAGGTTCAGTCTTAGAGGCTGGGGAAGTTCAGTATTAGAGGCTGGGGAGGTTCAGTCTTAGAGGCTGGGAAGGTTCAGACTGGGAAAGTTTAGTCTTAGAGACTGGGAAAGTTTAGTCTTAGGGACTGGGTGTTTTAGTCTGAGAGACTGGGTATTTAGTCTGGGAGACTAGGAGGGATAGAAAGTTTCAGGAAGACTAATGTGAATTCGTGACTACATGATAATTTACCTTGTTTGCATACATTAATTGTTAGTGATTACTATGGATATACCTGCTATGACTATTATGTACCGGCACACGTGTCACCTTGGTTAGAAAGCGAGCTGTCAGACGTTGATGACCCTATGACCGCCGCCACAGATAATGGGATTGCACCTGCACCGGAGATATTTACGTCAGACACTGAGAGTGATCCTGATATACTGACCAAGGACGAGGACGACTTTCAACAGTCTGTGCTACCAGAGTTTGGTGATGATTTACCCATGCTGATGGCTTCTCTGACAAGAATCCTCCTGTCACTTTTGTTTAAGTCCATGACCACTTCATCACTGGTCATCCTGATGGTGAGCGCACCATGGCACCGATCCTCGACAATGTGCCTCCTGTGGACATTCCTTCCGAAGGTTGGCTACTTGACGAATAATTGATGATATGTTTGACATGATATTGATGGTCCTTCTGATAACACCTATGATGATGGAAAGTTAGACGAGAACGTTGTTACTAATTTCACTTCTTGAGACCCCTGTTAACAGGCTACCCTCTGATCCTAGCATGCACTCGATTTCAGACTCCTTTGAGTCTGTGACATCTGCAGCCTTACAGACGGCCAGATTACAGCTTTCTACTACTGACCCAGACGACGACGTTGCTATGACCGCTGCACTATCACCTGTTCGATATGCCACACCTTTACACGACCCAGAGCCTTCTCCTGAGCTAGCTTCTGCTCCATTTTGGGGCAGCCTGATGATGCGCCTAATGATCTTGAACCGATTCCTGATCCTAACCATGTTTCTTTTAGGTAACCAGACAATGCACCCCTTATACCTGACCCAGTACCTGCACCAATGATCTCCTTATTGGTTGAGACGTTTATTCCTGCACCTTCACCCGCTGATGTTGCTCCTATGGAGACCGACGTCCATTGCGCCAACATGCCTATCGCTTTCTTTCAAGACATACCCGCACCCTAGGAAGGTACTCCAGGTCAGCACCCGCGTAACGATCCCTTTTGCTACAGCAGCATTTTCTACGACCTCACAGGCCGCACCGCTGGCTACTTTCACCTCTACATCGCTGGACGAGCCACTTCAATGGTTCCTATACTACACTGTGCTGATTTTAGACCCCTGCCACCCCTCACATTATGGAGGCTATACACAGAATGTCGCAACCCCCGATCCCTTATCTGTCCCTGGAACGGGCGGACGCGAACTCAGTAGTGGTGGTATCAGTTATTTAATTTCGCAGCAGAATTTACATCAGGACCGTAGTTAGGAAATGTTTATCAGAGTAAAACCACCATTTTTGATATTAACAATCACATGGGTAAAACCCAAGTTTCTTATTACAATACATTCATAGGGATAAACCCTATTTTATTGAATTTATAACATCATCTTTTAGGTAACTTTTATAGCCACATTTTTTCCAAGCCTTCAGTGCTCTCCAGCTGGGTTTTTACTAATTGGCTGTCACATTTTGTTACCTGAAACATGTTTTAAAAATATTTGTCAGCGGGAAATACTGGTGAGTGAATCCCAGTTTAATCAAGAAACATTTTATCAACTAAAATAGTATTGAGAGCGATCACATTGTTTATTTCTACACAATTACTCATTCAGTACTGTCAATCCTGACTTATGGGTCACATTACTCATTGGCTAACTCGTTGTCCAATGGTAACGTCCTGTCATCCCCGACTTACTACTCACAAGGTAGTACATTTTGTATACAAAACCCCAACATACCAGTAGTAATTGAAGAACTACAAAGACTCAATCACCGCTTAATCACATTGTAAAACAATTAAGGTTTTGTAAAGTATTCCAAAAAGGTTAACAAAAAGAGGATAAACTCACATTGCTATCTTAGACTTCTTGTAAGGGTTTCCTGGATATAATCTATAATTTATACAAATGTACATTAGTTAGTATCATAACTGTAACATCCCTAAAATATAAATTCTTTATTTTAATCCGACGTTGCAGTTAAACGGGATAAACTAACTAGTTATAAGATCTAACCCAGTTAGATAGGAGCCAAGAAATACCAAGTTAGAGTGTTAAAACAATTAAACTATAAACCTCATGAAATTAGGAGGGTTAATTGTGCACATTGTGAAACAAGATTCATTAAAACAAAAAAAAAATCCAACACATACTAGTGTATGTGTGGATCGACTAGAACACAGGGAGCGCGACCAGGGTTCTCCCACAAACCCTAACTTGCACAAAATTCACAAATTGAAGGCTCAAATCCATTCCACAACGAAATCTGAGCTTAGATTGGTGATCCCCATTGCAAGGAGATCATAAGGTATGTAAATTTTGTAGAAAATTTCCATCTAAATTTCTGGATGAACTTAGAGAATTCGAATTAGATGGTTGCATGTTCGTTATATGATGAAATAGGAACTATGTAGTGTCTAGGAGTAAACCCTAGACAAGCATATGATGAAATTAGGTCTAAATCTTGTGAATTCATGATCACCATTGAAGTTGATAAGTGTGATGATGCTAAATTCAAGTAATGTGATGTTTTTAGGGTTTTTGATGGCTAAAAATAGTGCTATAATGTCATAAACATGTTTTGATTGAAAGCTGAATTCAAACAGATTCTGATCAGAATTTACAGCCGACTTGTATTGGCTGTGACGTGGACAAAATGTGAAAAAAACGTGTGTTTCTTGAGTCTAAAATGTAATTCCAGGAAATATATTTAAAACCCCACTGGAATCGCATTTTTTCGACGAAAATTGAGCGTTTTTTGAATTTTTCCGTATCAAAGGTTCAAGCTGCGTTTTCTGGCAGAATTTGCAGCCCATTACGAATGTCATAACTCAATTTAGGAATTGAGTTATGATCTCAAATTCTTACTGTAGAAAGTTTTAAGTGATTAAAAGAATCGTCAATTAGAATTTCGTCAATCGGATAAACGAGGAATTTTTAATGAATTTTTACGTAAGCTGCAGTCAGAAGTGACGAATCTGATTGCAGCGTAGTGGATAAATTTTTACGAATTTTTGGTAAAGAGTTAGATCTTGAAATTTTAACACAAGGCCTAACCCTCTGAGAGGTACCCCACTTAAAAAAATCATAATTTTTGATGACTTGTAAACAGGTTAAACAGGTCACCAAAAAAAGCCTATTTTCAGTGATACGAAACTTGATTATTGATGTTATAAATTATGCCCACAATGTTCATATTGAAATTATGAATCAAACGCGTAATTTCCTTGTTCGAGTAATTACGTGTGATGTGGGGTAATACAAATTTTAATTATGAATTCGATTTAGCTTATATGCACATATCATATAATTAAGGGTAGTTAACTTTTGAAAAGTTAAACTAACCATGGACGGAGTCGAATAGTAGTTTCGACATAGAAAATACGTACGGTGGAATATTCGTGGTTATAATGACTAATCTAACCACCTTGTGAATTATGATGATAGTTTGACTCTTGACAAGCTAGATGGAGGCTTGGGGATGAAGCGGGTCAAACGGAGCAAGTACGAAAAGGAAAGCGTAATTTGGATGCAAGGTAAGTAAAAGCTTACACCCCTTTTAGTATACATTAGTTGCGTGCATTGAAAATGAATAAGGAAAAGTTAGTAATAAAGTTATAATGTTCCGACGCAAATAATATGAGTCGGAACTAGTGCAATTGTGAGAAATCATAAACAATGGCAAAAAGGGTAAATTGGTAAATTAGTCATGTGACGATGAACTAATAAGAAATTTTGAAACACTACGTTATGGTGTAAACCGGAATGGGTAAAAGGGCGAGATGGTAACTAGATATCATCTCATAATGGAAAATGGTCGTTCGGACTAAACGGGTCAAATGACATTGGCAAGATCATTTGACAATATTAATTGATGATCGCTTGTTGAGTTTTGTGATTACAGGAAATATCATACGGTTCGCGTTGGTATTAAATAGAAATTAATAGTGAAAGATATTTAAACGGGTCTTCAATCCTATGACTCGAGCCAGGTACGCATATTTAGAATTATTTTTAAAAGCGATATTCTTGGTCAAATATTAGCGAAAGTCCTTCGTCGTAAAATGAAGGACTAAAATTGACCAAAAAGCCCTTGATGGGAAAACCGGGCAAACGACCCTTAGAAGTTGTTTAGAAATTAGTATTAAGATTACGAAGTAAAAGTAGATACTTTAATGTAGTAAAATGATGGGTGAAAGGAGAGTGAAATTTAAAGTAAATGGTAAATCCCTCTAACGGGTCAAAATGAAGTTTTACGCATAACTCAACCTTTGGTGGTATAATGTATGAAAGTTTTAGACTCAAGAGTTAATGGTTTTGAGATAATAAATATCTCCAGAATTTATAATGATTAGACGAAAGTGGTTTAAGGAATCATGAAACGGGTCAAAAGTGTTAAAAAGGGATTTCAAGCCGAGAGCTTGAAATCTGAATTTTTGAACTAGGGGAATGTCAGGTTTTAACTCCATAAGACGGAGAATTAAATTTCGAATGCATTGGAAAAAGAATCGCCTAAAACGGACTAGTAGATAAAAAGTTATGGCTGTTTAAAGTTCGATTTTTGTTGAATAATTGAGCTAGGCAGAAAATGCAGGTTCAAAAACGGACCTGCTGGAAATTAGTCTCCCTCGCGACACGCGACAGGGTTCCTCAATTGCGGCGCGACACGCGACAGGTGTCGTGACTCGCGACAGATTAAAGGTTGCCTTCCGCGACACGCGGGAGGCATGATTTTGGAAGTTTTATTTTGATTATCATTATTTGATATTGGAACTTATTTATACATGTTTATAAGCTGTCAAAACTAACTTTTAAGTTGGTTTTGATCATGTATAGAAAGAATCCGGAAGACGATCAAGCAATCAAGTGAACCGAACACATGTCAAATGAAGCTTCCGCAATGACTTTATGTTGTTTTTGTTTTAAGTGAACTATGTCAACACTTGGAACTATATTTTGTTTACTTTAAACACGTATGAACTTAGACTTGACAAAGTTTTTAGAAAGTCACATTTTTCATATAAAATGCGTAATTAAGGTTATAAACATGTTAAATTGAGACGGATGTTACAAGTTGGTAATCAGAGCTTATGGTTAAAGAATAAAGTGTGTTCGGTTCGAGGCTTGATCGCAAATCCGGTAAGTACATGTATGTTAATAGTTTAGTAGGATTAAAGTGTTGTGAACAACACATAGGGTATCGTGTAATACATGTTACACCAACGAAAATGATTAGTATAGTTAACGAAATCACGTGCAGTAAATAGCCTTGTATTACAATACGTGCATTTATTAATGTTGAAATTACTAACTTTTGTAAATATTTAGTTGAAGGATACTCGCATCTGAAGATGACGAGAGTTGAACGAATTGTGGATATGACGGTGGAACGGTCCGAGGTATGACAAGCAGATCATACTCATCAAGGACCTAAATCGCGTGACGATCGCGAACAAAGTCAAAGGCAAGGAAAGCCCATTAAGGGCAAGCATTATCAGGTGCACACTTTTTAAATATAGTTGCACAAATAGCAATATGCAACAAACATGTAGAGAATAATTGTTGCATATGTAAATTAGAAACTTGAAAAAAAAAACCTGAATAGAATACCTATCCAGGATATTATTTTCAAGGAAAACTAAATAGAGATGTTAATTACATAGGGCGTGATGTGAAAACTATAAAAAGGTCATGTATGTCATGTGTTAATCGCTTACTCTGGCCAAGTAAGTTGTGGCATATGATACCATGAACTTCTTATAGCGGACACATTTACATCCGATGTAGTAAGGACGGGGCGAATGGGATGAATTAAAAAGGTACCCAAATAAATCAAATAAGTAAGACGGTTGAAGGTAAACGTAAACGCAAATCGGATAACGGAAGCGTATTACGTTAGAATAACGAGCCCGAGAGAAGGGACAAAGATTAAAGTAAATGAAAATACAAACCAACTATTGTGGATGCTAAGGCATAGAGATAAAAGTTTGACTTTCGCAAGTGATGAAATTCACACGGACAAGTCAGACGGATTAAATAAAGAATAAAGAACTTGATTAAATAAAAGCAATGGATTTAGCTAAGACGACCAAATAATTTAAAACGAAGTTTTAATACATACCGGGACGGCTACTTTGATAGTAACTTCGGTAAGATACCCGATAGATGGGTAGGATTTTGAAAGTATGCGTAAACCAAGAGACGGGAACGCGAAATAGAAAGTCAAAGGACTCGGAGTAAGAGTCGTGACTAAAAGACGATGAGAAAGTAGAAATTTTGATAACTACATTCAACTATTTTAAAGTTGAACGGGTCGAATAGAGAATGAAGTTTGACGTTCATAAGTGATGAAACCTCACACGAATAAGTCAAACGAGATAAATAAAGTATAAAAGCTTGGTAGTGCAAATAAGCGCAAACCAAATAATGGAAGCGCGGGATATTAATGAGCCTATGTGATGGGTCGTAAAGGAATGTAGTATGGAAAACGCAAACCGGTGAAACCGGAAAGCTAAAAACATTAAGATAAAAAGAACCCGGGCAATGGGTTGTAAAGAAATATAAGCATGAACCGGATAATGGTAAACAAAGAACAAACCGATGTGTAAATGACGGAAAAGTCATAGAGTCGGAAGAATAGTTCGAAAGAAAACAAATGTAGCCTTAGACTACGGTCAAGGTCAAATGAAATACAAAAGCGAAAATAAATGATTCTAAATATAAAAAGGGTACCTTGACACCATAAATATATATATACAGTTGAATAAAGACTCAGATAAAAGATGATCTACGAGGTCATCATAACCTACGGGATTAAAAGTAGTGTTAAGGTCAACGAGACCGAGAAGACCCTTGGGTCATAAATAGAAAGAAACGAACGGTTAGGGTCTCACCTTAATAAGGTAAAAAGGGTGAAAATCTAAAGAAATAGCCTACGAGGCTAAGAGAAAGAACCTACGGGTCAATAGTATAAAGCGAGGGAACTGGTTATTATTCCCCGTGAAAACCGAGAACGGAAAAGAATAATTTATTGATTGTTAATTTCCTTAATATGAGTAATTGACATAAGCTAAAGATAAAACGTTAAACTAAAATTCAGTTTTAGTAAGAAGTAACGTTTTAACAAATACAAATATTATAAGAGGAATTGGATAGCACTAAAAGAATGGGTGCATGAAGACACGTTCGAAAAGAAGATTTTCGATAATGAAAAGATTATATAAACTTAAACATGACGTGATACAATCACGGTCAAGATAACTAATATGGAATATAACTACGTTATGGACTGAACTACGAAATGGGAAAATAAAAGTTTGTAAGCCCTAAGAAGGCAAAGTGGATGTATACCCGAGCAATGGGGTGTAAGGTAACCAGTGACTAATGAGTCTAAACGCCGAGATAAGTAATAAATAAAGATAAGGGACATAAGATGAAAGTAACGGCCCATGAGGCCTTACACATGAAAGACATACTTGTCAATATAAATAAAAAAAATAATTTCGACCGAATGAAATGGGTGCGTTGAAAACGAAACCTGGTTCATTTAATTAAACCAATGAAATACGTAAATAAGGTTTCGAGGACGAAACCCTTTTTAAGGGGGGTGGACTTGTAACATCCCTAAAATATAAATTCTTTATTTTAATCCGACGTTGCAGTTAAACGGGATAAACTAACTAGTTATAAGATCTAACCCAGTTAGATAAGAGCCAAGAAATACCAAGTTAGAGTGTTAAAACAATTAAACTATAAACCTCATGAAAGTAGGAGGGTTAATTGTGCACATTGTGAAACAAGATTCATTAAAACAAAAAAAAATCCAACACATACTAGTGTATGTGTGGATCGACTAGAACACAGGGAGCGCGACCAGGGTTCTTCCACAAACCCTAACTTGCACAAAATTCACAAATTGAAGGCTCAAATCCATTCCAAAACGAAATCTGAGCTTAGATTGGTGATCCCCATTGCGAGGAGATCATAAGGTATGTAAATTTTGTAGAAAATTTCCATCTAAATTTCTGGATGAACTTAGAGAATTCGAATTAGATGGTTGCATGTTTGTTATATGATGAAATAGGAACATTGTAGTGTCTAGGAGTAAACCCTAGACAAGCATATGATGAAATTAGGTCTAAATCTTGTGAATTCATGATCACCATTGAAGGTGATAAGTGTGATGATGCTAAATTCAAGTAATGTGATGTTCTTAGGGTTTTTGATGGCTAAAAACAGTGATATAATGTCATAAACATGTTTTGATTGAAAGCTGAATTCAAACAGCTTCTGATCAGAATTTACAGCCGACTTGTATTGGATGTAACATGGACAAAACGTGACAAAAACATGTGTTTCTTGAGTCTAATATGTAATTCCAGGAAATATATTTAAAACCCCACTGGAATCGCATTTTTTCGACGAAAATTGAGCGTTTTATGAATTTTTCCGTATCAAAGGTTCAAGTTGCGTTTTCTGGCAGAATTTGCAGCCCATTACGAATGTCATAACTCAATTTAGGAATTGAGTTGTGATCTCAAATTCTTACTGTAGAAAGTTATAAGTGATTAAAAGAATCGCCAATTGGAATTTCGTCAATCGGATAAACGAGGACTTTTTAATGAATTTTTCCGTAAGCTGCAGTCAGAAGTGACGAATCTGATTGCAGCTTAGTGGATGAATTTTTACGAATTTTTGGTAAAGAGATAGATCTTCAAATTTTAACACAAGGCCTAACCCTCCGAGAGGTACGCCACATAAAAAAAATCATAATTTTTGAAGACTTGTAAACAGGTTAAACAGGTCACCAAAACCAGCCTATTTTCAGTGATATGAAACTTGATTGTTGATGTTATAAATTATGCCCACAATGTTCATATGTTGAAATTATGAATCAAACGCGTAATTTCCTAGTTCGACTAATTACGTGTGATGTGGGGTAATACAGATTTTAATTATGAATTCGATTTAGCTTATATGCACATATCATATAATTAAGGGTAGTTAACTTTTGAAAAGTTAAACTAACCATGGACGGAGTCGAATAGTAGTTTCGACATAGAAAATACGTAAGGTGGAATAGTCATGGTTATAATGACTAATCTAACCACCTTGTGAATTATGATGATAGTTTGACTCTTGACAAGCTAGATGGAGGCTTGGGGATGAAGCGGGTCAAACGGAGCAAGTACGAAAAGGAAAGCGTAATTTGGATGCAAGGTAAGTAAAAGCTTACACCCCTTTTAGTATACATTAGTTGCGTGCATTGAAAATGAATAAGGAAAAGTTAGTAATAAAGTTATAATGTTCCGACGCAAATAATATGAGTCGGAACTAGTGCAATGGTGAGAAATCATAAACAATGGCGAAAAGGGTAAATTGGTAAATTAGTCATGTGACGATGAACTAATAAGAAATTTTGAAACACTACGTTATGGTGTAAACCGGAATGGGTAAATGGGCGAGATGGTAACTAGATATCATCTCATAATGGAAAATGGTCGTTCGGACTAAACGGGTCAAATGACATTGGCAAGATCATTTGACAATATTAATTGATGATCGCTTGTTGAGTTTTGTGATTACAGGAAATATCATACGGTTCGCGTTGGTATTAATTAGAAATTAATAGTGAAAGATATTTAAACGGGTCGTCAATCCTATGACTCGAGCCAGGTACGCATATTTAGAATTGTTGTTAAAAGCGATATTCTTGGTCAAATATTAGCGAAAGTCCTTCGTCGTAAAATGAAGGACTAAAATTGACCAAAAAGCCCTTGATGGGAAAACCGGGCAAACGACCCTTAGAGGTTGTTTAGAAATTAGTATTAAGATTACGAAGTAAAATTAGATACTTTAATGTAGTAAAATGATGGGTGAAAGGAGAGTGAAATTTAAAGTAAATGGTAAATCCCTCTAACGGGTCAAAATGAAGTTTTACGCATAACTCAACCTTTGGTGGTATAATGTATGAAAGTTTTAGACTCACGAGTTAATGGTTTTGAGATAATAAATATCACCAGAATTTATAATGATTAGACGAAAGTGGTTTAAGGAATCATGAAACGGGTCAAAAGTGTTAAAAAGGGATTTCAAGCCGAGAGCTTGAAATCTGAATTTTTGAACTAGTGGAATGTCAGGTTTTAACTCCATAAGATGGAGAATTAAATTTCGAACGCAGAGGAAAAATAATCGCCTAAAACGGACTAGTAGATAAAAAGTTATGGTCGTTTAAAGTTCGATTTTTGTTGAATAATTGAGCTGGGCAGAAAATGCAGGTTCAGAAACGGACCTGCTGGAAATTTGTCTCCCTCGCGACACGCGACAGGGTTCCTCAATTGGGGCGCGACACGCGACAGGTGTCGCGACTCGTGACAAATTAAAGGTTGCCTTCCGCGACACGCGGGAGGCATGATTTAGGAAATTTTATTTTGATTATCATTATTTGATATTGGAACTTATTTATACATGTTTATATGCTGTCAAAACTAACTTTTAAGTTGGTTTTGATCATAGGTGAGTATAGCAAGCATCCGGAAGACGATCAAGCAATCAAGTGAACCGAACACATGTCAAATGAAGCTTCCGCAATGACTTTATGTTGTTTTTGTTTTAAGTGAACTATGTCAACACTTGGAACTATATTTTGTTTACTTTAAACACGTATGAACTTAGACTTGACAAAGTTTTTAGAAAGTCACATTTTTCATATAAAATGCGTAATTAAGGTTATAAACATGTTAAATTGAGACGGATGTTACAATAACCCTTTGAAAATATTGATGATACCCTCCCCGAGACGGCATTCCAACAACTACGTCGGGCAGAACCACGACAGTTGTTACGAAATCCTAAATCAATCAGGTAGCATAACTGTTACGAAACTGGGGTTATAATACTTACAACGGAGCAGAACCTCGCTAATTAGGGGTATAATACCCGACTATAACTTCTACTACTTCAAAATTTGAGATTGAGAATGAATTGTGAGCGACGGAAAACGAAAACTGATGCGTTCTATTTATAGTTGCTGAATTCAACTCTCACGCGGCCCGCGTAAAGGTAAGCTTAGGCTTACGCGTCCCGCGTCAACATATGGTCAACGCGTAGCTGATCCGGGTCACTACCTAGCTTCGACACAATTATGACACGTTTCATCACCGGGCTGCGCCACATTTTGGGTCTCTCGCGGCCCGCGTTAACTTAAACGGGGTCTTACGCGGCCCGCTTGAACTAAGGTAATCAATGATATCCGATATCCACCTTGATACCGCCCACGTAAGTGGTTGGGGTGGGTCCACGCGGCCCGCCTCAACTAATATTTTCTTGTTTTTAATTTATTTTAAATACTATAACATAATTCGGGCTCGGTTTTCACATACGGGGTGTATTATAAGACATATTGGGACTTTTACAATATACTAAAATGTCGAAAATATTATGAAAGTGTCGGTTTTACCGAGGGTTGTTGCATTCTCCCCACCTTGTTTTAGAGCTCGTCCTTGAGATCTATTGGAACAAGTGCGGATATTTCCTTTGCATTTCTGATTCAAGTTCCCATGTGTACTCAGGTCCTCTTTTGGAGTCCCACTTCACTTTGACTAGAACTAGTCTTTTATGTTTGAGATTCTTGACTTTCCTGTCTTCAATTTGTAGAGGCCTTTCTACAAACTTGAGTTGTTCATTTACCTCTATATCCTTAAGAGGTACTATTAATGATTCATCAGTTAAACACTTTTTGAGATTAGATACATGAAACACGTCATGTATTCCTGCCATTTCCTCTGGCAGTTGTAGCTGATAAGCTACAGGTCCTACTCTTCTAATAATCTCAAAAGGTCCAATATACCTGGGACTTAGCTTTCCTCGTTTGATGAATCTTACTACTCCTTTCCAAGGAGAGACCTTCAACAATACTTTATCTCCTACTTTAAACTCCAATGGCATGCGTCGGTTATCAGCATAGCTATTATGTCGATCACGTGCGGCTTTAAGTCGTTCCTTGACTTGAATGATTTTATCAGTTGTTTCTTGCACTATCTCAGGTCCAGATAGTTGCTTTTCCCCAATTTCTGCCCAACATATTGGGGTTCGGCACTTTCGTCCATAAAGTGCTTCGAAGGGTGCAACATTGATACTTGTGTGATAACTATTATTAAAAGAAAATTCTATTAAAGGTAAGTGATCGTCCCAATTACCTCTGAAGTCAATTACACAAGCTCTAAGCATGTCCTCCATTGTTTGAATTGTCCTTTCGCTTTGTCCATCCGTTTGAGGATGATAAGCAGTGCTTAGTTTTAACTTGGTACCCATTGCCTTTTGGAAACTTGACCAAAAATGAGAGGTAAATCGACTATCCCTATCAGAAACAATTGATAAAGGAATGCCATGTAAAGAAAGAATTTCATTTACATACAACTTAGCTAACTGTTCCATACTGAAAGTTTCTTTCATTGGTAGGAAATGAGCTGACTTGGTTAGCCTATCTACAATCACCCAGATTGTATCATTTCCTTTCTTTGTTTTGGGTAATTTAGTAACAAAATCCATTGTCATTAATTCCCATTTCCACACCGGCATTTCTAATTGTTGTAGAAATCTTGAGGGTTTCTGGTGTTCAGCTTTAACTTGTGAACAAGTTAAACATTTAGAAACATAGGCTGCTATATCCTTTTTCATTCCTATCCACCAGAAATTTTTTCTTAAATCCTGGTACATTTTATCACTTCCTGGATGCATCGTATATTTAGACTTATGGGCCTCTTCTAGTATACGATGACGTAGGTTTCCTAATTTAGGTATCCACATTCTCTTTTCATGGAATCTCCAAATTCCATCTGTTCCTTGTTCTAATTCTTTTAGCATACCTTTTAGCTTTTCAGTATCTTCCTTGATTACTGATTCTTGTACTTCTCTTATTTGATCATTTAAATCTACTTGCAGATTTAATTTAAGAGAGCGTACCCTTTTTGGCTTTTCATGATACTTTCGGCTTAAAGCGTCTGCTACTACATTTGCTTTTCCTTCATGATACTGGATATCACAATCATAATCACTAAGCATCTCCATCCAGCGTCTTTGTCTCATATTCAATTCCTTTTGCTTAAAAATATACCTTAAACTCTTATGATCAGTGAATATGGTAAACTTACTAACATAAAGGTAATGTCTCCAAATCTTAAGAGCAAAAATTATAGCTCCTAACTCTAAATCATGGGTTGAATAATTCTCTTCATGATTCTTAAGTTATCTCGATGTGTAAGCTATAACCTTTTGTCGTTGCATTAATACACATCCATAACCTAATTTAGAAGCGTCACAATAGACTACAAAGTCTTCAGTTCCTTCTAGTAACGCTAGTATGGGTGTATGGGTTAATCTTTGCTTAAGAATTCTAAAAGCTTCTTCTTGTTTTAATTGTCACACCCTGGCTTTGCGGAAGTGTGGGTTTATTTGGTGTGACTTCTTAATACCATAGCTTAATCACATCAAAGCTATATGAATTTAAAACCACGATGATCATCCATTACTTCATGTTTTAAAAACAAAATACCACAACATTGTTTTCAAATGTCGACACAAGCAACGAAAATGCAACATAACAAACTAAAAACATTGTTCAAAAGACACAACCACAGACATGAAACAAACACAGCTCAAGACTTGTGACTCGTCCAGGTAAAAGCCACAACTACCAAACTTGGATGACATCGCACTTCTTACGCAGTTTGAAAACATAACATACCTCGCCAGATCCCTAATTCCCTGAAATATATGTATGTTGGAAAAATCAACAAAAATGTTGAGCGAGTTCATGTATAGTGAGTATGTAAAACCTTTGTAAGTATAAAAATCCCTGGTATGTAGCAAATAAGGAAATAAAGAGATCACCAATGGTTTGCAAGGCCATTGATATGTGTGAAGTGCAGTAGGAAGACTCAAACCTAGCAGATTTTTGCGTCGGGTACCAAGTCACCCCGAGGTCCGTTCTGTTGGGCCTGGGGCTGGGCTCGCTACACCCAGATAGATCTACCGCTAAAGACCCTCGGTCCTACAATGAGGATTAATGGCCTCCAGTTCCCGCCTACCCACTCACATGATCTAAGTAGTAACCCTCCTTACGCTAACCATACCATGTAAAAAGTATTCGTAAACATAGTAACATGTATTTCACCCCCGAAGTATGAAAACTGAAAACAGTTAAGAGAAAAGGGGGACATGAACTCACTGAAGTGCGTCTCGAAGTAGTCCGTCCCAAAATAACCTGTTGCATGACGACCTACACGTACTAACTTCTATTAGACGGACGGTCGTGCCTTGGCTTAAGGTTTATCGTTTTTGGGAAATAGTTAGGCAACTATTTCGTATTTACACTTCTTAATTATTTAATAGTTGTATTCCTTCCGAAGGATGGGTGTTTTAATACATGTGCGTTTTCTTATAATCCAAAAATATATTATTAAGTCTCACTTAATAAAATATATTTTAATTCACTTATCCAAAATATTCTTTCTCCAAAATATACATATTGTTCCCAAAAATACTATATTTTATTCCATACAATTTTCCAAAATAATACTTTTATCAAAATACGCATTTAAGAGTATTTTCTGAAAATACATAAGTTACATTTTAAGGTTCGTGTGGTAATAATAATACCGGTGTAACTTAAATATTTATTTGTGATAGCGTTGGTATTATTTTGGAGTCGTTACTTCATGATATTTTCCAGGTTATATTATTTTTACTCTAAAAATAATATATAGTTCACAAAAATAATCATAAATTCACACAAGCGTTTTACTATGAAATATATATTCTCAATATATATTTAACAAGTTTCATTTACGAAAATCCACATCCGAATACTTGGTTATTTTATAATAAAAATCATGGCGAAGTTTGTTTGGAAAATATATTCATAACACTTGTCACAAAAATATTCTAAGTGTTATTTTCTGGAAAAAATTCGCCAGAGTTTCCTCTTTAACTGGAGGTGGCCACGCTTACTAGCGTATCATTTTCTTTTCAAAATTCAATCAACAATTTTCCAATCATCAATATTCAATGTTCAATCGTCAAACTAGTCAAAATAAGCATAAATCGCAAACACATGAACTTGTAAGTTGTAAAAGTATGTAGTAATTTTCCAACATTTTTAGTAGATCTTTCTATCCTTAAAAATGAATCGGTTTCCTAAAAAACTTTATTTTTAAAGAAGATGTAACCTCACAACTTCTAGTAAAAAATTACGAAAATATTTCTTTGTTAAACCCTTTTGTTACACAAGTGCTTACACATTTGTTTGTTCACAAAAACACCTTTAGTTTATGAAAGATCATGCTTTAAAATAAGACTTGTATATTTTACTTGGTTCTTCAAAAATACCACTTGTAGATCTTTAGATCTACTAGTTTAGAACTCCATTTTACAAGAAAAACTATTTTTACACAAGTTCATGGTTATGTATGGAAGGGTTCGTCCTCTTGTATCTTCTATACTTAACATATTGCTAGTTCATGTTCCATGAACATGATCTAGCGTGGTTAGATGACGATCCGTTCCACTACTAGCATCAAACATCATAAAATAATCATATCTAAACAAGTTTCATAAGTTTTACACCACTAGCTACTCTTTATCCATCAAGTTTATCTTACATTCAAGACTTTATGTTTTGATCTTGTGTGTTCTTAAAATTTAACTGTTAAATCTCTTATTAACCACTTTAAACATGAACAAGGAAGTGTTTAGAAGCACTTACTACTAGCTCAAGGCTAGGGAAGAATCAAAGCGAAAACTAGGTGGATAAAAGTGATGTAGAGAGGTCCTTGTGATTCCGTAAGCACCGAGCCTCCTTGTGTGTGACCTTTCACCTTTGTATGTAAGTGGAATAGCAAGAACAAGACTTAATGATGGTGGTGGTGATGATAGTGTTCTCGGCCGAACACTATGGAGAGGGAAGAAAAGAAAGCAATTTTTGTTAAGTGTTTAAAGTGAGATGATCTTATCCCTCATGTATACTTATAACCCCATATACACTAATGCCCATTGAGTAATGTGTTTGCAAGATTTTAGACATCACTAATTAAAATAATCAAAGAAAGGAAGATGTGCCCCCACTCTTGGGGACCTATCGGACTAAGGGGGGGGGGGTTTACAATTGGATTTCAACCAAATGGTTAGTGCTTAGTTATGTTTAGTTAGAAGTTAAAATGGGTTATTAGTGTGTTATGTAATATAACGGGTGTTAGTGTATTCGGGGACCCTAACTGGCTCAGAAAAGGAAAAACAATGTCATTGACAATATTTTTATGTTTCGGGTAAAGGCCGGTTGTTCGGTTGGATATTGATCCATTAAAGTGCAAAATAAGCATTTAAAGTGTCGTTAATATTAGTTTTAGTGACACAATGAATTCCCGACACTTTGGAAAGTGTCTAGTATTATTTACCCATGTTTTTGCACTTTACTAGTTATTTTAAATACTGAATTTTGTAATAAAGTGCAGAATTTTGTAGTTAAACACATGTTTTAGGCACATCCGGTCACTATAACTATCACCTAGTGACGCAGTTTAACAATCCTCACCTCCCTACTAGTGTAGTAAACTATTCCCGGCTCGTACTGGCCTCAGAGACAGTGTTTGTCTAGTGCTGGCAATGTCAGCATGTTTACTGGGTTATCCGTATAATGTGCTCACTGTGTTTTTGTGCATCAAGGTTGTCACTGATGATTTTGTGTAAATAATAGAGTGACAGTATAAAATGTGATGCATGAGTATGTATGTATCAGAAATCAAGAAGCAGTTTAACCACAGTTGTAAGCAAGCACAGTAATTAAGCAGTAATTAAATATTAATTAATTCGTACGGATACCTGGTTTGGTGAGGGTTGTCACATTCTCCCCCCGTTAAAGAAATTTCGTCCCGAAATTTTAGGCTCTGCTTCTAGTTGCAGGGGTCTTAGGAAATAAATGGGGGTATTTCTCCTCCATCCGATCCTCACGTTCCTACGTGAATTCAGGCCCATGCCTTGCATTCCATCGAACTTTGACGAGTTTGACACTGCTCCTGCGAGTTTTGTTAACCTTCCAATCCGTAACCTCGACGGGTTCTTCAGTAAAGTGGAGCGTGTCGTCGATATGAACTTCGTCAGCAGGAATGATCACTGTTTCTTGTGTTGGACTCTTTCTCAAATTTGATACATGGAATGTATCGTGAACACCATTGAGTTCAGCAGGTAGGTCCAACTTGTAGGCTACAAGCCCAATCCTTTGCAGTATCTTGAACGGGCCAATGTAACGCGGATTCAACTTCCCACGCTTTCCGAAGTGTGCTACACCCTTCCAGGGTGAAACTATCAATAAAACCATATCCCCAACTTGAAATTCCAAAGGTTTCCTCTTTGGATCTACATAGGCTTTCTGCCTGTTGCAATCCGCTTCGATGCGTTTTCGAATCTGCGCAATCTTGTCTGTCGTCTCTTGGACTATTTCGGGACCAACAAGCTGCCTATCACCAGCATCAGCCCAGCATAGTGGTGATCGACACTTGCGTCTGTAAAGAGCTTCAAATGGCGCGGATCCAACGCTTGTGTGGTAGCTATTATTGTATGAAAACTCGACCAATGGTAAATGATTATCCAAGCTACCACCAAGATCCATTACACATGCTCTCAGCATATCCTCCAATGTCTGGATAGTTCGTTCACTTTGACCATCAGTTTGCGGATGAAATGCAGTGCTCAGATTTAACTGTGAGCCAAAAGCTTCTTGGAAGGATTGCTAAATCCTTGATGTGAAACGTCCATCTCTATCAGAGATGATCGAGAGAGGCACTCCATGATGTGCAACAATCTCTCGCATGTATATTTCTGCCAGTTTACTAGTGTTATCCTTCTCTTTGATTGGCAAGAAATGTGCGGACTTCGTTAAGCGGTCCACTATTACCCAAATAGTGTCATGACCTCTGGGCGTTCTTGGCAACTTTGTTATGAAGTCCATTGAAATCTGTTCCCATTTCCATTTGGGAATTTCAGGTTGTTGCAGAAGTCCTGAAGGCTTCCGGTATTCAGTTTTCACCTTGGCGCACGTTAAACACTTGCTAACATAAATAGCAACATCGCCTTTCATCCTAGGCCACCAATAGAAATCCTTGAGATCTTGGTACGTCTTATCCGCACCGGGATGAATTGAGAACCGAGACTTGTGGGCTTCATCAAAAATAACTTTCCTTAATCCACCAAACAGAGGAACCCAAATCCGTTTCATGAAACATAACGTTCCTTCCTCGTTTGGCACTAATTGCTTCTCCATCCCACGGAGATACTCATCTTCAATATTTTTTTCTTTCAAGGCTTCTTTCTGCGCGGCACGAATGCGCAAAGCGAGATCCGTCTGGACAATCATATCCAAAGCCCTAACCCTTATGGGCTTAATCCTTTCCTTCCGACTCAGGGCATCAGCGACCACGTTTGCCTTCCCTGGGTGATACTTGATCTCGCAGTCATAATCATTCAATAGCTCTACCCAGCGTCTCTGCCTCATGTTTAGTTCTTTCTGATCAAATATGTGCTGCAGACTCTTATGATCCGTAAAGATTGTACACTTCGTACCATACAAATAATGTCTCCAGATTTTTAGCGCAAATACCACTGCGCCTAGCTCCAAATCATGCGTGGTATAGTTCTTTTCATGAACTTTCAATTGGCGTGAAGCGTAAGCTATAACTTTCTGGCGTTGCATCAGCACGCAACCCAATCCTTGACGCGAGGCGTCACAGTATACCACGAAATCATCAGTTCCTTCTGGTAGCGCTAAGATCGGCGCATTGCAAAGCTTGTCTTTCAGTAACTGGAATGCTTCTTCCTGTTTGATTCCCCAATCAAACTTTTTATCCTTCTGTGTGAGGAAGGTCAATGGTTGAGCGATCTTTGAAAAATCCTCAATAAATCTTCGATAATAACCAGCCAAACCCAAGAACTGTCGAATCTCGGTTGGCGTCTTTGGGGTCTCCCAACTCTTGATCGCCTCGATCTTTATTGGATCCACATGGATTCCATTTCCATTAACCACGTGTCCAAGGAATTGGACTTCACGCAGCCAGAACTCGCACTTCGAGAACTTGGTGTATAATTTTTCCTTCTTGAGTAGCTCTAGAATAGCTCTTAAGTGCTGTTCGTGCTCGTCCTTCATCTTCGAGTAAATCAAGATATCGTCTATGAACACAATCACAAACTTGTCTAGGTACGGCTTACACACTCGGTTCATTAGGTCCATGAAAACTGCAGGTGCGTTTGTCAACCCAAACGGCATAACTAGGAACTCGTAGTGTCCATAACGAGTCCTAAAGGCTGTCTTCGGGATACTTTCCTCTTGTATCCTAAGTTGATGGTATCCAGATCGAAGATCGATCTTTGAATAAAATCTTGAGCCTTGCAACTGGTCAAATAGATCATCGATCCTCGGCAAGGGATATCTGTTCTTGATGGTCAACTTATTAAGCTCACGGTAGTCTATACAAATACGGAAACTACCATCCTTCTTTTTGACAAACAAGACCGGAGCTCCCCAAGGTGAGAAGCTTGGTCTGATGAATCCCTTGTCCAATAGCTCCTGGAGTTGTGTCGACAACTCCTGCATCTCTGATGGCGCAAGTCTATAGGGTACTTTGGCTACAGGCGCGGCGCCTGGAACCAAATCAATGTGGAACTCAACTTGCCTCGGAGGCGGTAATCCTAGCAAGTCTTCTGGAAAGACTTCCGGATATTCTCTGACGAATGGAATGTGTTCGATCTTCAGCTCAGCAGCTTTCTTATCCATGATGTGTGCCAAGAATGCAATACATCCCTTCTTCAAGCACTTTCTAGCTTTTAGACAGCTAATAATTCTCAGCGGCGTATCATGCTTCTCTCCGTGCACTATGATTGTTTCTTCATCCGTCACAGGGATGCGGGTGGTCTTCTCATGGCAAACTATCTCGGATTTGTTACTCGATAGCCAATCCATTCCCACTACAACATCAAAGCTTCCCAACTCGACAGGTAGTAAGTCTAGCGTAAACTCGTGCCCTCCTAGTTCAATCACACATCGTCGGACAACTTCACTGGTCTCAACTAGTTTCCCATTTGCTAATTCGATGGAGTACGGAATGTCTAACTTACTAGGCGTCAACCCAGGTATATTCTTAAATTCTAATGACACGAAGCTATAATCGGCACCAGTATCAAACAAAACGGATGCAAAGCGTTGGTTTATAGGGAACGTACCAGTAACAACGTTGGGATCTTGGCGCGCTTCCCTCACCTCAATGTTAAACACTCTTCCGCGGGCTTGATTCATTCCTGGGCAGTCCCTCTTAAAATGCCCAATGTCACCACAGTTAAAACAACCCAATTTTTGACCATTTCCTCCTCTGTTCCCCGCTTGATTGTTGTTTTGATTTTGATTCGCGTCCCCAGCTTGATTTGCATTGATCCCTCGATTTCCATTACCTCCATTATTCCCTTGTACACAATTTCCATTGCCACCTCGATTATTGTTCCGATTACCAAAACCTCCTTGGCCTCCCCGGCCTGCACTAGCCTAGCAGTTATCCTTTAGGTGGCCAACTTTTCCACAAGCTTCACATACTTTTGGCCCACATCAGCCAAAATGATGTCGCTGGCAGTTGTTATACTTGGGATGCATACCCATATATCCTTTCTCCTTCTTTCCAACACCGGTTGCAGCTTGGACCGGTGCGCTTGATTCTCCTTTCTTGCCAACATTGCTAGTTCCCTACTTGAAGTTCAAGAATTTCCTCTTATTCTCACCAGACGACTCTACGTGAGTCTCTTTCTTCTTTAGCTCAACATTCGAGAACTTGTTCAGGCGGATGGCTTCCTCAGTAAGAGCCACGCTCAGATCGATGGCCTCTGTGATTGTCGCCGGCTTGGAAGTAGTGACCATACTCATGATCTGTGGAGCTAAACCCCAGATAAAGAGCTCAATACGTTTGAACTCTAGTGTAACCATATAAGGTACCACATGTGACAAGTCGTGGAATCTCTGAACATATTCCGCAATTTTGGGACCATCCATCCTTAAATGCCAGAACTCAGTCTCTAACCTTTGTATCTCAGCACGAGAACAATACTTCTTTCTCATCAACTCCTTTAACTCAGCCCATGTCAATGTGTACGCAGCAGCTTCTCCCAAAGTCTGCACTTATAAGTTCCACCAGGATAGGGCTCCGTCCAAAAATAGCCCAGAAATGTAAGTCACTTGTTGGTCTGGAGCGCACTTGCTCATTCAAAGAACAGACTCCGTCTTTTCGGCCCATCGTACAAAAGCAACAGCACCTCCGGTGCCATCGAAGTTCACAGGCTTGCAGTCTAGGAACTGCTTGTAAGTGCACCCATGAGGCGGGTTGTTGTTGCCGTTGTTGTTCGAATTGCTTCCGCTGGTTCCTCCCTGTGAGGCTGCATACTGTGCAATGGCGGCATCAATGATTTGCTAGAGTTCTGCCTCGCTGGTAGGCATACGCATCTCGCGTCTTGGTGGCATCTTCTAAAAGATGTTTCACGTAGGTCAGGTCATAGTAAGTAAAGTGTACGTATGTATTTATCAATATCAACACATAACATCTCATGTTATAAATAAATCATCCACATAACATCTCATGTTATAGAACATAAACAATCAATAATCAACCCAACATATAATGAGAATACTGCGATTGTGTTGTCATAAATCAAGACCACAATGTAAGGTTTACAAGTACATAACCGTATCGTACATCATCAGTGACTAAGGGCCACATCTCCCTAGTCCAAACTATCTAATCAGTGACAACAGCAACAAATATACAAATCATCAAAAGTCACAATCATCAAAAATGCGGTCTCCAAAAGCTGTGTAGTCTGCACAATTGCGGTCGTCTCACCAAAAGTCTACCTGCATCGAATCAAAAAGGCCTAAGCTGATGGCGGTGGAGGAGGGGGAAAACGAGAAAAGAGTAAACGTGGCATATGAAGCCAGTCCTCCTCCATAGCGCGATGAGCGCGCAATAAGTATGCTATCTGCTGCTCGGGAGTCCAAAAACGAGTGGCAGAATCAGGTGAAAGTGGTCGAGGAGGGTGTGATACGGCAGGTGGGGTCTGGCACTGGCACGGGAGTCGCTGAGCTCTCTCCAGCTCCTGCACGTGACGGGTCAGTGCCTCCTGCTGTATCATAAAAGATGTGAGAACATCCTCCGTAGAATACCCCACGTGGTATGGGTGATACGGATCCGTCGGTGGCATAATGGGGGGTGTAGTCCAGAGGAATGGCTCACTAGATGGAGCGAAGGATGGCACAGTAAATGGTGCAACAGTGGGAACAATAGTGGGATGAGAAATCTAAGGCACAAACTGGCCTCCTCCTGACACAAAAGATGTATGACCAAACGGATGACGTGACGAACCCTCTCCAGGACGTGGCAGAGGAATGTCCTGGAGATAAGTGATTGGGAGATCTGTGCGGTGAGCATCTGTGGTGTGTGGGGGAATCAAGAGAACATCAATGGGAGCTGAAACAAGGGCTGAAACGGGGGCTACAGGTGGTGTAACTGGTATCACGAAAGGTGGGTAATCATCGTCATCATCTATCCACCCATTGTGGGTGTGAGCGTATCGTGGATCAATGTGGGTCGCAAAAGGTGCGCGGTCGAACATCACCTACATAGGATCTGGAAGTGGGGCAACGACAGGATCCTCTAACAACAGTGGAGCATCAATATGAACATCAACAGCATGATCATCCACCAACTGTGGAATAGCAACAGGATGATCATCAACCAAAGGAGCAACAGCAGGTGCATCGGCATGAACAGGGCCATGCTCCAATGCGGGGTCAGGAGCAATGCCTGGCTCAGGGGCCACAGCCGGCTCCAGATCAACAAACTCCATCTCAAAATCAGCTGGATCAACAAACATAGGGTCGACAGGGGCTACCGGATCCTCCAAGTGCTGGTCTAAGTGTACTAACTCAATGTCCTGGTCTGGATCAAAGCCAGGTGGAAAAATAGGATCTGAATCATCATCAACATCATGATCGAACTCAAAGCTGTGCGCAGGAGCAGGTGCAGCGGATGACGCCATGTCCGGGTCGGCGTCGTGTGAGTGGTGCTGCACTCCCTGTGTGTGCGAAGGTACGGATGCCACAGACTCAAAGGAGTCTGGAACAGGTGAATGAATGGGAGCCTCCTCCGCAGGAGCATCAGCAAGAAGTAGTATATCACCGGCAGCAATATGGGCCTCGCCCTCAAGTGGGTCCTCCTCAAATAGATCGACATCATCGTCAGAGACAACGTCGAGGGGCATATCAACAACGGGATAAGCTGCAAGGGGTACAGGAGCGAGGATCATCACGAGTGGCAAATCCCCAACAAGATGGCCATCAGCAGGCTCTGCTACGACATCGGGCAGCGCAAAGGGCTGGAAGTCGTCATCGTCTGTGCTGGTAATGTCGGAAGTGTACACCTCGTGCTCCGATGAAACTATGTCGTCTGATACTATGGCCATGGGATCTGTAGTGTCCGACTCCCCAGTACCTGATGAAGGCATGACGTCTGTAACACAAACACACACATGCACAAATAATCAATCATATAATCAAATAAACATGTTAGTCACCAATAAGCAATCAAGTAATTCTCCTAGTCCCACTAGTCTATCCTCCCAGCCTCTCAGACTAAACTTCCTAGTCCCACTAGACTATCCTCCCAGCCTCTCAGACTGAACCTCCTAGTCCCACTAGACTATCCTCCCAGCCTCTCAGACTGAACCTCCTAGTCCCACTAAACTATCCTCCCAGCCTCTCAGACTGACTCCCTGGTCCCCCGACCAGAACCTCCCCAGCCACATGGCTGAATCTCCCCAGCCACCCGGCTGAATCTCTCCAGCCACCCGGCTGAATCCCTAGTCTCCCGACCAACCAAAAATTTTAAAAAGATATGCTCAACTTTTGTTTGTAAAAATGTTTTGTACCTGGGATCTGGACGTAATGTATGCAATGTAAAAATGTTTTCGTGAGAGCCCTAGTGATCATAGTCAAGACTCGAGAAGGAATCCTAGTTCCCTATGATCAAAGCTCTGATACCAAGCTGTCACACCCTGACTTTGCAGAAGCGTGGGTTTATTTGGTGTGACTTCTTAATACCATAGCTTAATCACATCAAAGCTATATGAATTTAAAACCATGATGATCATCCATTACTTCATGTTTTAAAAACAAAATACCACAACATTGTTTTCAAATGTCGACACAAGCAACGAAAATGCAACATAACAAACTAAAAACATTGTTCAAAAGACATAACCACAGACATGAAACAAACACAGCTCAAGACTTGTGACTCGTCCAGGTAAAAGCCACAACTCCCAAACTTGGATGACATCGCACTTCTTACGCAGCTTGAAAACATAACATACCTCGCCAGATCCCTAATTCCCTGAAATACATGTAAGTTGGAAAAATCAACAAAAATGTTGAGCGAGTTCATGTATAGTGAGTATGTAAAACCTTTGTAAGTATAAAAATCCCTGGTATGTAGCAAATAAGGAAATAAAGAGATCACCAATGGTTTGCAAGGCCATTGATATGTGTGAAGTGCAGTAAGAAGACTCAAACCTAGCAGATTTTTGCGTCGGGTACCAAGTCACCCCGAGGTCCGTTCTGTTGGGCCTGGGGCTGGGCTCGCTACACCCAGATAGATCTACCGCTAAAGACCCTCGGTCCTACAATGACGATTAATGGCCTCCAGTTCCCGCCTACCCACTCACATGATCTAAGTAGTAACCCTCCTTACGCTAACCATACCATGTAAAAAGTATTCGTAATCATAGTAACATGTATTTTACCCCCGGAGTATGAAAACTAAAAACAGTTAAGAGAAAAGGGAGACATGAACTCACTGAAGTGCGTATCGAAATAGTCCATCCCAAAATAACCTGCTGCGTGACGACCTACACGTACTAACTTCTATTAAACGGAAGGCCGTGCCTTGGCTTAAGGTTTATCGTTTTTGGGAAATAGTTGGGCAACTATTTCGTATTTACACTTCTTAATTATTTAATAGTTGTATTCCTTCCGAAGGATGGGGGTTTTAATACATGTGCGTTTTCATATAATCCAAAAATATATTATTAAGTCTCACTTAATAAAATATATTTTAATTCACTTATCCAAAATATTCTTTCTCCAAAATATACATATTTTTCCCAAAAATACTATATTTTATTCCATACAATTTTCCAAAATAATACTTTTATCAAAATACGCATTTAAGAGTATTTTCGGAAAATACATAAGTTACATTTTAAGGTTCGTGTGGTAATAATAATACCGGTGTAACTTAAATATTTATTTGTGACAGCGTTGGTATTATTTTGGAGTCGTTACTTCATGATATTTTCCAGGTTATATTATTTTTACTCTAAAAATAATATATAGTTCACAAAAATAATCATAAAATCACACAAGCGTTTTACTATGAAATATATATTCTTAATATATATTTAACAAGTTTCTTTTACGAAAATCCACCTCCGAATACTTGGTTATTTTATAATAAAAATCATGGCAAAGTTTGTTTGGAAAATATATCCATAACACTTGTCACAAAAATATTCTAAGTGTTATTTTCTGGAAAAAATTCGCCAGAGTTTCCTCTATAACTGGAGGTGGCCACGCTTACTAGCGTATCATTTTCTTTTCAAAATTCAATCAACATTTTTCCAATCATCAATATTCAATGTTCAATCGTCAAACTAGTCAAAATAAGCATAAATCGCAAACAAATGAACTTGTAAGTTGTAAAAGTATGTAGTAATTTTCCAACATTTTTAGTAGATCTTTCTATCTTTAAAAATGAATCGGTTTCCTGAAAAACTTTATTTTTAAAGAAGATGTAACCTCACAACTTCTAGTAAAAAAATTACGAAAATATTTCTTTGTTAAACCCTTTTGTTACACAAGTGCTTACACACTTGTTTGTTCACAAAAACACCTTTAGTTTATGAAAGATCCGGCTTTAAAATAAGACTTGTATATTTTAATTGGTTCTTCGAAAATACCACTTGTAGATCTTTAGATCTACTAGTTTAGAACTCCATTTTACAAGAAAAACTATTTTTACTCAAGTTCATGATTATGTATGGAAGGGTTCGTCATCTTGTATCTTCTATACTTAACATATTGCTAGTTCATGTTCCATGAACATGATCTAGCGTGGTTAGATGACTATCCATTCCACTACTAGCATCAAACATCATAAAATAATCATATCTAAACAAGTTTCATAAGTTTTACACCACTAGCTACTCTTTATCCATCAAGTTTATCTTACATTCAAGACTTTATGTTTTGATCTTGTGTGTTCTTAAAATTTAACCGTTAAATCTCTTATTAACCACTTTAAACATGAACAAGGAAGTGTTTAGAAGCACTTACTACTTGCTCAAGGCTAGGGAAGAATCAAAGCAAAAACTAGGTGGATAAAAGTGATGTAGAGAGGTCCTTGTGATTCCGTAAGCACCGAGCCTCCTTGTGTGTGACCTTTCACCTTTGTATGTAAGTGGAATAGCAAGAACAAGACTTGATGATGGTGGTGATGATGATAGTGTTCTCGGCCGAACACTATGGAGAGGGAAGAGAAGAAAGCAATTTTTGTTAAGTGTTTAAAGTGAGATGATCTTATCCCTCATGTATACTTATAACCCCATATACACTAATGCCCATTGAGTAATGTGTTTGCAAGATTTTAGACATCACTAATTAAAATAATCAAAGAAAGGAAGATGTGTCCCCACTCTTGGGGACCGATCGGACTAGGGGGGTTTACAATTGGATTTCAACCAAATGGTTAGTGCTTAGTTATGTTTAGTTAGAGGTTAAAATGGGTTATTAGTGTGTTATGTAATATAACGTGTAACATCTGTGCTTGTAATCATTGTGAACAGTTCAATTATCAATAAAAAAATGTTATTTGACCCCAATGTTTGTTTGGTTATGTTTTACATTTTTCATGTTTTGACTTTTGTTCAATTTCAAACACTACATCGCTTTCTTGAGAATTATACGCAAACTGGTGCGTAAACGTAACCAGTTTAACGCGAAAAATACTCCGAAACATCAACATATACTTAACATACCTTAAATAACCTTTACATAACTTAGAAATAAGTTTTGAAGGCTTTGGAATGGCAAAAACAAGTTAATTCGCTTACAGGGACTAAATTCGACAAACTGCGAACGTATGACGATTCGTACTGGAACAGACATTCTGGAACATGACCATAAGTTAAAAACACCTTAAATATCCTTTATATAGCTTAGAAATAGGCTTTGAGGGGTTCGGTGTGCTAAAATAAACTTTTGGGTCATTCAGGGACTAAAAGCGTCAAAAAGTGCATAAGTTTGCACTTTCGCGCATAACTTACGTTCTGAATACATCCGGACATCCAAAAATTTATGTAAGAACTAAAATATTTTATTTTAGTGTTTGGCATGAGAAAAATCCATTCGTCACGCAATTTGGATCGTTTTTCGCGCTTATGCGCATTCCGTCGTAATTAAGCGAACATCGCGATCGTACGACCAAACGAACCAACATCTGGCATATTTTTGAGCATGTTTCATGTCCACAATGTTTAGGCTTCATTTTAGGGCCTTAACATTGGCTTAACGGGCCTTAAACATGTCGGAAATGGCCTTAATGCATAACAGGGACCAAAACTGTCAATTCAGCAAAGTTTCTTCTGACCAGACAGGCCAGGCGGCCCGCGTGAGTTTAGTGAGTCCCCTTACGTGGCCCGTGTCAGCTTCCCAGATCAGATAAGATCAATTTAACAGCATATTACAGCTATTAAGCACCTAAAACTCACCCACACTTGTCATTTCCTGATCATGGGGGGCCAAATTTGGGTACCAAGGGTTGCAACAAGTGTAGGGACAAGATCAAAACATGTTATTTTAGAAACGATCCTAACGGTCTTGCATATCCTATAAATACCCCTTGATTCACAACTCAAAACCCACTTGAAATATGAGATTTTCTCTAAGTGGTTGTGTTCATACACTTCCTACCTGAGATTTCTTGGAGATCAAAGCTTTCGGGGACCCTTTGTAAGTGTTCTTTCGTTCTTTTCATTCGTTTTAGCGTTAAAAGTCAAACTTTGTTAGACTTTCTGCGTTGACCAGTTTATGGTCAATGCGAAGTTCGTTTGAACTTCATAACGTGAGCGTAATCACGATGGTTATAGTCCTTAGTGACTATACCTACTGACTACCATGTTATCTAAACTCAGTGACGAGTCGTAGTTTCGGCCAAAATGCGTGTTTTTGCGTATTTTGTAACCAAACTACTTTTAGGTATCAAAACCGTTTGTTTTGATACCAAACCTGTTTTCTAAACTTAGTTAAGCATGTTTTAACATGCTTAGCTCTTCACTTTTAGTTTAGTGCTTATATAGGGTCGTAAGGTAAGCGATCTAAACAATCGCTTATGCTTTCGAACCCGACCCGTTTGGTCGATCATTAGGATCCGACCAAACACATTAGGTGACCATAGTTGTATAGGGAATAACCTTCTGAGGTTATACCTTAAGGTCGCGTCGTTTGAGTAGTTGTATGATAGGTAGTATATATGCCTTAGGTAAATTACCAAAATGCCCTTTTAACGCCAAAATTCATTTTAAGCATATGTAACATAACTTTTGGTATCTAAACTGCTTCGGTAACAATATTAGACATGTTAAGGCATATTTTACTTATCATAGGACTAGTTAAGCAGTCCGAACGCGTTTCACGCGAACGACGCGTTAAAGTAGCATAAGTTACCTAAACAGGTCATAATGGGTCGTAAGCACTTAGGTTAGGTTTCATTTTGGTATGTAGGCTTTCTTAAACCATATTACACGAGTCTCCATACTCGTTTGGTTTACGAACCCTCATTCTATCCAATCCTCCGATTTAGGTCCGGTATATTAACATAGTTACCTATATTAGGTGCCGTTTGATATCCGTGATCTCTAGCATTGTTTGGTTGTTACTCAAGGACTACTAAGCAATCTCAAGTGGGTACATAGACCCCTCTTTTACTGTTTTCCAAACACTTTGGGGTGAAACACATGTGCCTACTTGTTACTTTCGTGCCTTTCATGCTTTCATATCATATGCTTGTTATGTTCATTAGTACACTATACTACATGATTTCATTACATTTCATGCTATGTATGTCCATTGTGTGCATACTTAGTACATTGTTTTACATTACATTTCATGCTATGTATGTCCATTGTGTGCATACTTAGTATATTGTTTTACATTACATTTCATGCTATGTATGTCCATTGTGTGCATACTTAGTACATTGTTTTACATTACATTTCACGCTATGTATGTTCATTTGATTACATACTTAGTGCATTGTTTTCACATGCTTACATTTTGGTATGACATTTGGTTTGTTCAAATGGGACAATATACATTCATTAACATTGATCACGCCATTCGTTAGTAGGAAGTGGTACCATAGGAATTGACAACTCCCGTTCCTGAACCCTAGGTTTGTTTGGGTGGAAGGAATGACCGAATTCGATAAACATAACACAGATAAACCTTTAATTTGCTTAAAGGTCTATCACCACAGTCACAAGGCTTGAATGTATGCATTTTCACAATACCGTATAGATGTTTATATCAGTATAGCATGAATTTGTTCCACAAAACATAACTTTGACTTAAACTATGTTTAATTCATGTTAGAACATGTTTAACAAGGTTTGAAAATAGGTTTGGTATCAAAACAAACGGTTTTGATACCCATAAGTAGTTTGGTTACAAAATACGCAAGAATACGTATTTTGGCCGAAACTACGACTCGTCACTGAGCCTAGATAACGTGGTAATCAGTAGGTATAGTCACAAGGGACTATAACCATCGTGATTACGCTCACGTTATGAAGTTCAAACGAACTTCACATTGACCATAAACTGGTCAATGCAGAAAGTCAAACGCAGTTTGACTTTAACGAATGAAAAGAACGAAAGAACACTTACAGATGGTCCCCGCAAGCTCTTGATCCGATTTACTCTCAGGTATGAAGCATAAACTTCAACTTAGAGAGCCAAAATCAGATTCAAGTGTGAGTTTGCAAGGAAATGAAGGTGGGTATTTATAGGAATTCAAGAACCGTTAAGATCGTTCATCGAAAACTGAGCTTTGATCTGGACCTTATATGTGTGCCCATGGTTTTCTAAAACCATGGGAGCCCCTAATAATGGACTAGGTTCATTGAATACCAGCCCATGGTTTTGCAAAACCATGGGTTAAAACCACAACACTTCAAAATGGACTAGGTTCATTGAATCAGGTCAGAAATTTTAAAAATGGTCCCTGCACTTGTAAAACTTGATTTTTTTTGCACTTTTAAGCCCCGTTAACCCCATTTCAAGGCTCTAAAATAAAGCTAAAGTATAGGGAACTCAAAACATGCTCAAAAGTATCTCGGATGTCGGTTCGTTTGGTCGTACGGTTGCGTTATTCGCTTAATTACGACGGAAGTCATAACGATCGCAAAAACGATCCAAATTGAGCGACGAATGGAATTGTATCATTCCAAACACTAAAATAAAATATTTTAATTCTTACATAAATTTTTGGATGTCCGGATATATTCAGAACACAAGATATGCGCGAAAATGCAAACTTGTGCACTTTTTGACGCTTTTAGTCCCTGAATGAGCATAAAGTTTATTTTAGTACACCGAACCCCTCAAAGCCTATTTCTAAGCTATGTAGAGGTTATTTAGGGTATGTTTAACTTATGGTCATGTTCCGGAATGTTCGTTACAGTACAAATCGGCATAGTTTCGTAGTTTGACACAAATAGTCCCTGCGATCGAACAAAGTTGATTTCGACACACCAAACCATTCAAAACTTATTTCTAAGTTATGTGGAGGTTATTTAAGGTATGTTAAGCCTATGTCACTATTCCGGAGTGTTTTTCGCGTTATACTGACTGCGTTTAAGCACCAGTTTGCGTATAACCTTCCAGAAAGCGAGTTAGAGCTTGAAATTGGAATCGAATCAAATTGTAAAATCACTAAACACAATTACACATATAATAACACCAAAAAACATATAATAACACCAAAGCACATTGTTTTATTAATAATCATCATTATTTTACATCGTACATCGATTACAGAACACAGTTGTCACAGTCTCCCCTACTTCAGGAAATTTCGTCCCGAAATTATAACTAGAGGAAGCTTGTGAAAACAAATGCGGATATTTCACCTTCATCTGGTCCTCACGTTCCCAAGTAAACTCTGGGCCACGTTTGGATTCCCAGCGAACTTTAACCAAATGAATCCGTTTGTTCGTCAACTGTTTGTAAGCACGGTCCACGATCTCCACAGGTTTCTCGACAAAGTGCATTGTTTCATCGATTCAAATCTCGTCGAGAGGAATGTGTAGATCAGCATCAACTAAACATTTTCACAGATTGGACACATGAAAAGTCGGATGAATATTTCCAAGCTCTAGAGGTAGCTCTAGTCGATAGGCAACCTTTCCAATTCTTTCCACAATCTTAAATGGTCCCACATATCGAGGTGCAAGTTTTCCTTTCCTTCCAAATCTCACCACTCCCTTCCAAGGTGACACCCTGAGTAGGACACGGTCTCCGATTTGAAATTCTAAGGGCTTGCATCGCAAATCCGCATATCTCTTTTGACGGTTTTGAGCTGTCACCAGATTATCGCGGATTTTCTTGATTTTTTCTGTTGTTTCCAGAACGAGCTCTGGTCTAGTAAGCTGAGCTTCACCGGTCTCGTTCCAACAGACAGGTGAACGACATTTTCGACCGTAGAGAGCTTCTAATGGTGCCATATTAATGCTAGTATGATAACTATTGTTGTAAGAGAACTCGATCAGTGGCAGATGAGAATCCCAATTACCACCAAAGTCGATCACGCATGCTCTAAGCATATCCTCCAAAGTTTGAATCGTCCTCTCAGATTGACCATCTGTTTGGGGATGATAAGCAGTGCTTAGATTCAGTTGGGTTCCCAAAGCAGATTGCATGGCCTTCCTGAAATGAGATAAAAATCGAGCATCACGATCAGAGATGATATCCAAGGGAACACCATGTCGTGATACAATCTCATCAACATAAATCTTTGCAAGTTTATCAGCATATAGATCCTCGCGGATCGCAATAAAGTGAGCTGACTTCGTTAATCGATCGATGACAACCCAAATAGCATCATGACCTTTTGATGTACGCGGTAATTTAGTGATGAGATCCATCGCAATGTTCTCCCATTTCCAAACCGGTATCTCTGGTTGTACAAGCAAACTAGAAGGTCGTTGATGTTCTGCCATGACTTTGAGACAAGTTAGGCATTTCGAAACATACAAGGCAACATCTTTCTTCATACCAGGCCACCAGATCTTAGTACGAAGATCTTTGTACATTTTATCTGCACCAGGATGGACAGAATATCGAGACTTATGAGATTCGTCCATTGCCAAGGTGCGAAGATCGTCTTGTTTCGGAATCCACAATCGATCCTTAAAATAGAGCAAACCATCGTCTTTCGCTTTGAGTTTAAGCTCAAGTTGACGTGGTAATTCCTTACCTATCAAATTTTGTGAAACACAAAATTGCTGAGCTTGAAGGACACGAGATTGAAGATCAGATAGAGTTCGAACAGAATGAAGCTTGACTCGTTCTTTTCGACTAAGCGCATCAGCTACGACATTCGCCTTACCAGGATGGTAGCGAATCTCGCAATCATAGTCGTTCAAGAGTTCAACCCAACGTCGTTGCCTCATATTCAGCTCTTTCTTATTAAGAATATGCTGGAGACCTTTGTGGTCTGTGAAAACCACACACTTCGTTCCATAGAGGTAGTGTCTCCAGATTTTAAGCGCGAAAACCACAGCTCCTAACTCAAGATCATGAGTCGTATAGTTTTTCTCGTGAACTTTCAATTGTCTAGATGCATACGCTATAACTTTACCTCGTTGCATAAGGACGCAACCAAGACCTAAGTTGGACGCATCGCAATAGACAACAAAATCATCGCTTCCCTCGGGCAGAGATAGAACAGGAGCATTACATAACTTCTGCTTCAGCGTTTGGAACGCTTCTTCTTGCTTGGGTCCCCACTCGAAAGGCTTATTCTTCTGAGTCAAAGCAGTGAGTGGAACCGCAATCTTCGAGAAATTTGAAATAAATCAACGATAATAACCAGCAAGACCAAGAAAAGATCGAATCTCTGTAGGCGTCGTCGGTGTATTCCAGTCCTTAATAGCAGCAATCTTGGATGGATCCACATGAATACCCTGCTCATTGACTATATGACCCAAGAATTGAACTTCTTTAAGCCAGAATTCACACTTGGAGAATTTAGCAAAAAGTTGTTCCTTCTTCAGGAGTTCCAATGTTAAGCGAAGGTGTTGCTCGTGCTCGGCTCGAGATTTTGAATAAATGACAATATCGTCGATGAACACAATAATGAACTTGTCCAAATAAGGTTTGCAGACCCTATTCATTAAGTCCATAAAGATAGCTGGAGCATTCGTCAAACCAAAAGGCATGACAGTGAACTCGTAATGCCCATATCTTGTGCGGAAAGCAGTTTTGGGAATATCTTCTTCAAGAACACGAAGTTGATGATACCCAGAACGCAGATCGATCTTGGAAAAGCATGAAGCACCCTGCAGCTGGTCGAAGAGATCATCAATTCGAGGTAGGAGATATCGATTCTTGATGGTGAGCTTATTAAGCTCACGATAATCGATACACATTCGAAAGGATCCATCTTTCTTTTTCACAAAGAGGACAGGAGCTCCCCAGGGTGAAAAGCTCGGACGGATGAATCCTTTATCAGATAACTCTTGAAGCTGTTTTGACAACTCTTGCATCTCCAACGGTGCAAGACGATAAGGTGCTTTTGCAATCGGGTTGGCATTGGGTACAAGGTCAATATGAAACTTGACTTGACGAACTGGAGGCAAACCAGGCAGTTCATCAGGAAACACCTCCAGATAATCCCGAACAATCAGAATATCCTGAATACTCTTGCTCTTGCTTTTCTCCTCGGTGACATGTGCCAGAAAAGCAACATATCCTTTTCGTAAATACCTTTGGGCTTCCATACACGACATAAGCTTCAAACCATCTGGTGGTTTTTCGCCATGAACTTCTAGAACATCGCCAGACGGAAGAGGAATACGAACAATCTTATCAAAACAAACCACCTCAGCGTGGTGTTTGGTTAACCAATCCATTACAACGATAATATCGAAGCTCCCAAGTTGCATCGGTGTGAGGTCAATAGGAAAAAGATGGTTATCAAGGTTCAACTGACAATCACGAATAACAGAATCGAGAACCAGAAGTTTACCAGTAGCAACTTCGACAGATAAGGGTTTCCTCAGTTTGGTTCCAGGTATCGCAAGCAAAGGCTCAAAAGACAAAGAAACAAAACTTCTATCGGCACCAGAATCAAAAAGAATAGACGTAGGTCGATTGTTAACAAGAAACTTACCGTTAACCACTTCGTTGTCGGCCCTCGCTTCGTTTGCATTTAAATTGTACGCTCGCCCACGAGGGGATTCACATTAACATTGACGTTCGCATTCGGGTTCGTGTTAGCATTCGCGTTTGCATTCACCAGTCTCGGACAATTGTTGCAGAAATGGCCATACTCTCCACAATTAAAAAATGAACCCGGTGGGAATCTTGCAGCATTCCCTTGTATCGGAGCTTGAACCTGGGCAACCTGATTCTGTCCCAAACGACAAACATTAGCCAAATGCCCAAGTTTACCACACGTCGTGCATTGCTTGCAAGCTTGTTGTGCAACGTGATGACCGTTGCAACAAGCACAATGAGGTGCGGTACCAACATACGCTTTCTTTGCAGGTGGCTGAGCCGGTGGGTTCTGCGGGTTCTGAGTAGTCTGTGCTGTAACAGCAAAATTCTGGGCACCCTTTCGCTTCCTCGATTTTTTCGACGTCTCTCCTTCCTTACCCTTACCCTTTTTCTTGTCCTTCCCTGAATCAGTCGCCTTCTTTTTATCACCCTTGCGGGTGAGTTTACCCTTCCTAACTTGAGTCTCAGTCAGGGTAGCAGACAACTCGATTGCTTGACGAAGGGTAGTAGGATTAACACCGGTCACAATCTCCAGAATAGAATCGGGTAACCCATCGATATATCTCTCAATTGCTTTCTCCAGAGGGGTAACCATGGTGGGACACAATAGACTGAGTTCTTCAAAAAGATCCGTGTACGCACGGTGTTCAGCCCCATCTTGCTTTAAATCGTCAAACTCTCGCTCCAAAGCCCGAGTTTCATGACGGGGACAAAACTCCTTCATCATGAGAGCCCGAAGCTCTTTCCATGTTTGTGCCAACGCCACTTCGGCACCCCTGTCGCGCATAATACCATTCCACCAGGTAAGCGCTCGCTTCTCAAACACGCTCGAAGCAAATTCAACCTTACGTGCATTCGGACACTGCACATGTCTGAATGTGCTCTCGATACTCTCAAACCACTGCAGGAGCGCAGTTGCTCCTTGTGACCCAGTAAACTTAAGCGGCTTCACAGTATTGAAACTCTTGAAGTTACACGGCGCATTGTTGTTGTTATTATTGTTGTTGAATATCTCGTGGACTTGGGTCACAACACCGGGAAGCACAGCAGCCACTTGCTGAGAGACCAGGGCTGCGATTTCTTCAATAGTGAAAGATTGTGCTTCACGTCGAGGAGGCATTGTCTAACAAGGAAACAAGAGAAACGAGTGAGGTTGAAAAGCAAAAGAGGTATTGAAAATACCGTCAAAACACCAGAAAGGAGATCATTTGTTCGTTACTTCGAACAAACAAACGAAACGGAGTGACTAATCAAAGTAAATAGGTCAAAAATAATGTATCACGAATGCATGCTCGCCTATAAGTGAACACTCACCCCAAGAGTTCCCAGGTAAGAGTGACTGGTCCGATTATGTGGATTTGTATGAACGCTCTAACCTTAGACAGAAAACTCAGGGTACAGGCACTCACTCTTCCAGTTTGCACGTGTTCACATTATTTAGACCCAAACTTTTACGAGATTTTGAAAACTCAGAAGGCACTAAGCTAAAAATGAGTTAAACTGGTAGGGTTCAAAACCTTAAAACAGAGGGTTCAAAACCTTACAACAGAGGATTCAAAACCTAGTAATCAATCATCCTAGAATGGATGATTAGTTTTCAAAGCGGATTCGAACTTAGCGTTCTTATTGTGGTTATCACCTAAGGATAGGTGACGGTTTTGTTTTAAAATCTAAACACAAGTAAACTTGTGTTAGGGTTCTAAAGTTATAGTCTAGGTCAAAGCATTACGAATAACCTAATTCCCTATAACCATTGGCTCTGATACCAACTCTTCTGTCACACCCCGACCACGTAAAACAACAAAGCGTGGCGGAAACGTCGGGGGGTGTTGTAACAGAATTATCATTTCATAACCATGGATACAAAAAGTGTTTCGTTTGATTGATAATATTAAACATTAACATTGTTTTAACATAGAACAACAAGTTTTATATCGTCTATCATAGATATTATGTCACTAAGGCCTCGTCCAGATCCTATGTGACGCATGCATCCTAGAACGTCAATCAAGCAACAACACCTGAAACATATGTAAAAACAAAGTCAGCAAAGAAATGCTGGCGAGTACATAGGTTTTATAAGAATATCGGAATCATGGCTTGTTTACTTATATTGCAATACCTCGAAAACCTTATTTTTAAAAAGTGTATAATATTGCAACATGAATAACCAACTCAAATCAAGATGGTTATATTTTATAAAATTTCGTAGCCATGATTCTTAACCCAAAAGCGTTTTGTTTTAGAAAACCATCTTGTAAAACATCTCGTATAAACTCGTTAATAAAACTCGTACATTATTTCGAAAACATCGTTGAGTGACATCGTTTCAATATCGTTTACCCTAGTGAACTAAATAACGCCACGGTATGTAACATGTTGAAAACACTTATATATAAGAAGTACCAGCGGCGCATCTACATGTTTTCACCACATTACACCCGTCCCGTTATCTAGACACTAGCCCATAAGCCAATCGTTTACCCAAATCGTTTATCATTGTTTCCAAATCGTTTCCAAATCGTTTCCAAATCGTTCCCAAATCGTTTCCTCGTTTAAATCGTTTAAATCGTCCTCGTTTTAATTGTGAAAACTTATATATGATCGTCTCGTTAATAACATTCAAACCTTCATGACTCGTTCATCATTCACTCGCTTCTCGTATTAACAAACCTCCAAAGGGTAAATTAATAATTACAGATTCAGTCGTTACCCACAACACCCACACATAACCATGGGTATAGTGCAATAACGGGATTTGTCAGATCCTATGGTACCATAACCTAATACTGGTCGGCTTGATCAATGCTAATGAATGTCGTTCGTTATGTAACTACAACCAACAAGTTCGTTCACATTATCGAAATCGTTAATAGTTTAGTATAAATCGTTCTATTCGTTTTTGAAATCATCGTTTAAACCTTGAAAACATTTTGTACATATGAATCACCCCAAAACAATTGAAAGTTGTAAAATAAGGGAACTATGTACTCACATGTAGTGCAAGGTATCCTCAATCAATAGTACTTCAACAAACTCGAGTAAACCAGAGAAATCAAGCAGCACCTAGTAATCGAACCACTAGTCAAACAATACACGCCTAAATCGAAAGATCGGACAGAATGAGGTCTTGCAACCAAAATGAGTGTTGGAACTCATGTGATATGTTTAACAAAGCCTACATCCTAAATCGGAACCTAACCTAAGTGCTTTCGACCCATCGTGACCCATTAAGGTAGCTTATGCTACTTTAACGCGTCGTACGCGCAAACGCGCGTTCGAGACGTCTAACTAGTCCTATGACAAGTATTATATGCCTATACAAGTTTAATCATGTTGTATAATCAGTTATGTGACAAAAGTTTAGGTTACATATGCTTAATTTCCAATTATGCATGAAAAGGGCATTTTGATCATTTACCTAAGGCATATAAACTACTTATCATACAACCATCTAAACTAGGTGACCATAAGGTATAACCTCGGAAGTTTATTCCCTATGCTACTATGGTCACCTAATGTGTTTGGTCGGATCCTAATGATCGCCCAAACGGGTCGGGTTCGAAAGTATAAGCGATTGTTTAGATCGCTTACCTTTACGACCCTAGACAAGCACAAAACTAAAAGTGACGAGCTAAACATGTTAGAACACGTTTAACAAGGTTTGAAAAAAATTTTGGTATCAAAACAAACGGTTTTGATACCCACAAGTAGTTTGGTTACAAAATACGCAAGAATACGTATTTTGGCCGAAACTACGACTCGTCACTGAGCCTAGATAACGTGGTAATCAGTAGGTATAGTCACAAGGGACTATAACCATCGTGATTACGCTCACGTTATGAAGTTCAAACGAACTTCACATTGACCATAAACTGGTCAATGCAGAAAGTCAAACGCAGTTTGACTTTAACGAATGAAAAGAAGGAAAGAACACTTACAGAAGGTCCCCGCAAGCTCTTGATCCGATTTACTCTCAGGTATGAAGCATAAACTTCAACTTAGAGAGCCAAAATCAGATTCAAGTGTGAGTTTGCAAGGAAATGAAGGTGGGTATTTATAGGAATTCAAGAACCGTTAAGATCGTTCATTGAAAACTGAGCTTTGATCTGGACCGTACATGTGTGCCCATGGTTTTCTAAAACCATGGGAGCCCCTAATAATGGACTAGGTTCATTGAATACCAGCCCATGGTTTTGCAAAACCATGGGTTAAAACCACAACACTTCAAAATGGACTAGGTTCATTGAATCAGGTCAGAAATTTCAAAAATGGTCCCTGCACTTGTAAAACTTGATTTTTTTTGCACTTTTAAGCCCCGTTAACCCCATTTCAAGGCTCTAAAATAAAGCTAAAGTATAGGGAACTAAAAACATGCTCAAAATTATCTCGGATGTCGGTTCGTTTGATCGTACGGTTGCGTTATTCGCTTAATTACGACAGAAGTCATAACGAACGCAAAAACGATCCAAATTGAGCGACGAATGGAATTTTATCATGTCAAACACTAAAATAAAATATTTTAATGCATACATAAATTTTTGGATGTCCGGATATATTCAGAACGCAAGATATGCGCGAAAATGCAAACTTGTGCACTTTTTGACGCTTTTAGTCCCTGAATGAGCATAAAGTTTATTTTAGCACACCGAACCCCTCAAAGCCTATTTCTAAGCTATGTAGAGGTTATTTAGGGTATGTTTAACTTATGGTAATGTTCTGGAATGTTCGTTACAGTACAAATCGGCATAGTTTCACAGTTTGACACAAATAGTCCCTGCGATCGAACAAAGTTGATTTCGACACACCAAACCATTCAAAACTTATTTCTAAGTTATGTGGAGGTTATCTAAGGTATTTTAAGCCTATGTCACTATTCTGAAGTGTTTGTCGCGTTATACTGACTGCGTTTCAGCACCAGTTTGCGTATAACCTTCTAGAAAGCGTTTTAGAGCTTGAAATTGGGATCGAATCAAATTGTAAAATCACTAAACACAATTACACATATAATAACACCAAAACACATATAATAACACCAAAGAACATTGTTTTATTAATAATCATCATTGTTTTACATCGTACATCGATTACAGAACACAGTTGTCACAGATACCAACTCTTCTGTCACACCCCGACCACGTAAAACAACAAATCGTGGCGGAAACGTCGGGGAGTGTTTTAACAGAATTATTGTTTCACAACCATGGATACAAAAAGAGTTTCGTTTTATTTATTCATTAAGTAATGTACATTGTTTTAGCACAGAACAAACAAGTTACATATCGACTATCACTGTTATTATGTCACTAAGGCCTCGTCCAGATCCTATGTGACTAATGCATCCTAGAAATCAACATTAAGCAACATCACCTGAAACATTTGTAAAAACAAAGTCAGCAAAGAAATGTTGGCGAGCACATAGGTTTTATAAGAGTGTCAGATTCATGGCTAGTTTACATGTTGCAATACCTTAATAAAAACCTTGTTTTGAAATGTTTGTAATATTGCAACATAATTTAACCAACTCAAATCAAGTGGGTTATTGATATTCGTTAATTTACACATATTTTAGTTCCCCGTTTTACCCCTATTTTATGCGTTTTTGGCCGTAAAACCGTCATTCGGATACTTATTGATCTACATTTATGTTTACAGGCCTAAAACAGCATACAAGACAAGATGATAGCAAAAACGAGGACTATCCAGACAAAACGACGAAGCTGCGGACTTTCTGTTAAGGATTCTGAACTGGGCCTGTGGAACGACCGTTCCACCTAATGCACGGTCGTGCATCTCCGAAAAAGCTGATCAGCTCGGTGATGAACGAGAGGTGCGACTGGGCGTTCTAGGAAACAAGGCAACTCGATGAAGAACGGGCGTTCCATCTGAGGAACGACCGTGCGTTTCCGATGAACCAACAGAACCCCGGAACTGAACGGTCTGTGCGACTCGGTGTGCAACAAGTAGCCCGGAACTGAACGACCGTTCCACACAAAGAACGGTCGTGCCATTTCGAATCTGGTCAACGATCTGATGACGTATGCAGTATGGTGACCCATCCCCAATAATTGAATAAAGTGCACGGTCGTGCCACACGGAGAACGACCGTGCCACAGCAAAAAGTATAAAAACAGAACAGAAACCTTCTGTTCGATATTCTGGAATTTTGGAGAGCAATCAAGGCGATTTTCAGGCTCCGGAGGCATTAGCTTTCACCCGGATTCAAGCCACATTGTCCCGATTAGCTCGATTACTACCCGGATCCTTAGTCTAGTACTTGTTTATGGTTTGATTTTCTAATCTTTCCATGTTTTTGTTAATCTTTCAAGAACTTAGATTATTTTTTATGTATTATTGTAGCCTTTGGGCAAAAACACAACAATCCCTTGCTAGATTATAACCATTAGTTTGTTAAACTTTGTTTGTAATGACACTTTGAAGTATTTTCTATGTTAATCTTTGATGATTAGTTTGCAACCTTGTTATTGATATTGAATTCTTGATTATAAGTAATTATGTTGGATGATTGGTGCTTGGTTAGTTAAGATAGTTGAAAAATGAAGCTTAATTAATCTTGTATTAGTAAACTTTGAATTTGGTTAACTAGTTTAACTTGGTTTAAATGTATGCATCATGATACTAGAAATGGTTAGTGATTTAATAAAATGTAATTATTGTTAATCAAGAGAGCTTGCCGTCACGTAAGGACCTAAACGGGTTAGATGGTGTCGTTATAAATTCTTGCCATGATTTGTTAGCTTAGTTAGTAGTTTAGGCCAAAATTGCTATCTTAGTGAATTATTGGGTAAGATTTGTAAAATGAACTCGGTTGTGATTTAATCTAGTTTTTGCTTTTCTCGGTGGTTGCATTGTGTTTATCGGTGTCGCTTTCCTTGTTTAAGTGAGGTTAGAATAATCCTAACGGCTGCCTAACTTATTTTTAAGAGATTTTCATAGACATCTATCAATTGCACGTTAAAGAACAATTTTAGGTGGTTAAAGTGTGTTTATCGTTTTAGTTTTCCGAATGATTGTCATGTTAGGATTCCCGAAAGGGATACTAATTGTCTTAAATTGGAAAATTGACCGAATGCTTTTAGTGCCAAAACAGACTTAGTTGACAGGCTGTGGTTGTGTATTTAGCAAGGCTTTTTATCTACTATCTATTATGTTTTTATTATGTATTTGGTTATGTTTACTTTAGTTTAGTTAAAATCAACCAAACTTATGTTTTTACCGGTAGTTTAGTGACAAAGGTCTAGTAATTATTCTCTGCCCATTTCCTTGGATCGATACTTGGTTCTTACCGATACTTTATTACATATGTGACGGGGTACACTTGCCTCTTTCGTGTGTATTTTGATGTAAAAGTAATAATCACTTTTATATATTTAAAACCAAATCGTGTGTAAACTCATTGCAAAATTATGTATATATACGCACACGTCAAGTTTTTGGCGCCGTTGCCGGGGAAATGGCGAGTTTTAGGAACGACCCGAGTCATTTGGTTATCGGTGTATATACTTGTTAATATTTGTGTATAATTTCTTGATTATTTATTTGTTTATTTATTTATTTATTAATATTTCTTGTTTTTATTCAATTTATTCGTTTTTGCGTTATTTTTGTTCCATTTATTTATTTGATCCGGATTTATTTGTTCACTTATTCTTTGGGTTCTCGGCACCCTAAAGCCATTTTTGTATTAGTCGATTCATTTATTTATTGTGTTGATTTTTTATAAAATTTCGGGCCCATTTTTCGGATTTTTAAAAAAAATTTCAGCCCATTTATAATAATTTTCTGCTTCTATTCAGCTGAAAAAAAACAGCATTATTTAATTAATAAAATATTCACCGTGTCAAATACATACATACTCGTGGCTGTTGACTATGTATCAAAGTGGGCGGAGGCGCAAGCCTTACCCACTAATGACGCCAGAGTAGTTGTGAGGTTTCTTAAGAGTTTGTTCGCCCGATTTGGCGCTCCAAAAGCGCTCATTAGTGACCGAGGGACTCATTTTTGTAATACACAGCTTGAAAAGGCTTTGTCCCGATACGGTGTGCATCACCGTTTGTCCACGCCCTATCATCCGCAGACAAGCGGGCAGGTGGAGGTCACGAACCGTGGGCTTAAGCGCATCCTTGAGCGGTCGGTTGGAGCGAACCGCAAGGAGTGGTCGGACAAGCTTGATGAGGCATTATGGGCATTCCGTACAGCTTATAAGACCCCTATAGGGACCACCCCCTTTAGGTTGGTATACGGAAAGGCATGTCATTTACCGGTGGAGTTGGAGCACAAGGCTATGTGGGCATTGAAAACCGCGAATTTGGACCTTAAAACCGGAGGTGAAGCCCGGTTTCTCCAAATTCATGAATTGGAAGAATTGCGGCACCAAGCCTATGAGAGCTCCGTACTTTACAAAGAGCGCACGAAGAAACTTCACGACAAACGCTTGAAGGACCATAAAGAATTCCAAGCGGGTGATCTTGTTCTTCTGTACAATTCTAGGCTGCGCTTATTTCCTAGGAAGCTTCATTCACGCTGGACAGGACCATACACGGTTAAGGAGGTATTTCCGTATGGTACGGTTGCAGTAGAGAACGCGGATGGCGTTACATTCAAGGTAAATGGTCACCGGTTGAAGTTGTACGTTGCCGGGCCGATAGAATCGGCGGTGGAGGTGATTGAACTCCAAACCCCGCACACATCATAAGTGTGGGGAGGAGAGAGTCTACGCTACTGACTCGCGGATCAAAAATGTAGCAAGAGCGTATTTTGCGCTTTAGGGGTAGTTTAGTCTTTTTAGTAGTTTTTGTAGTTTTTCTAGTTTTTAGCTTTGAGTCCTGCTATCGACTCATCGACAAAAATTTAGCATGAGTCTACGCTGCTGACTCGCCGACAAAAATGCAGCAGGAGCGTCTTTGGCGCTGTAAGGGCAAAATTGTCCTTTTATTTGTTTTTGTAGTTTTAGCGTAATTTAGGTTAGTTAGGTAGTTTACATTAGTTTGTTTAGTTTTCGTACGTGCTGAGCGAAGGTTCTGTATTGCAATATTGTTAGAACAGTTGGTGTGTTGAAAAAACGGCGAAAAACGGCCGAAACGGTTGCTGGAAATAGCTTCTGCAGAAAATTCTGCATCTGTAGCTGATGCACGCCCGTTCCTCGAATCGCACGACCGTGCGATTCCGAGCAAGCCGGCACGTGGGATCGCACCCTCGGTGCATATCCGAGAACATGCTGCAGGGTTTTAGCGATGTTGGTATCGCACGACCGTTCCATACCAGGAACGACCGTGCCACAGGCTGAGGGCAATTTTGTCATTTTGCACATTATATATACCCTCATCTGCTGCAAAATCCCTCATTCGCGAAACCTAGCCGCTGCAGACCGTTCCAGGGCGATTTTTCACCATATCGCACGATTTTTCGCACGATCTAACACCCTTCTTCGCACGGTACGTTCCTAGTTGTAGATTTCTTGTTTTCTTGCTTTCTAGTTTAGATTTCTTCCGATTTTTCAAGGAAATTTTTAGGGTTCTCTTCATAAACAAATCGAAACCCTAACCCTTGTTAAATCGAAGTATCGTGAACACCCGGTTGATTTTCAGACCCCTGTTAGCCCAATACTTGTTGAAATTTTGTAAAGTTCAGATTGTTCTAAGTACAGGGGTCGAAGTCTGCAGATTCGGAGTCGCACGGTCGTTCCTCGTGTGGAACGGTCGTGCCTCACCGGCTTATTCACGATATCTTCTGGGTTGGTCTGTTAGTTCTCGGAGACGCACGACCGTGCGTCCCGAAGAACGACCGTGCCATTCGCCCAGTACAGTTGGACAGTTTCTTCATAAATTGCTGCTCGGCTGTTTTCAATTCATTTCTCTCCTGTTTCTGTCTTCCTAACAATTTTCCCCATTGCAGATGAACCATCCCTTCCTGCAGTTTGACCCCAACGTTGAGAGAGAAGCTGTATGCATACCGAAGCGCGATGCATTATGGGCGAGACGGGGGCAGTTTGGAGTCCCCCGTTGGTTAGATTGGGAAGTTATGTGTGAGCTCAACCAGTATGATCGACTGGACGACATGATGAGTCGGCCACTAGCAAATCTGGTCGCATGCAACCGACCCGTTTACCGGGAGTTGACCATTGAATTCTTTGCATCATATGCCTATGAGAGGCCGGTTGCACATACAGAGCCCGATTTCCGCTACAGGGAGCGGGTCACCTTCAGGTTATGTAGGCGATGGCATACGTGGTCGGTCGGTCGTTTGGGACGGAGGTTAGGGATTTACACGAGGGATGACATGGATGATCCCGACGTCTTCAACGATCGGTTCAACTTCCCTAATGATGCAGCGCGGGATGCATTCTGGGCACGAAACGCTATTGGGGAGCCCTATAACCCACGGATGTCAAAGGCCTCTCGACTCCGAGACCCTCTGGTGCGAGTGATGCACCATGTATTCAGCCACTCTATATGCGGACGCATGGACAGTCTCGGTAACTGTCCCACACCTGACTTGCTTTTTCTTTATGCGTTGGTTGACAAAGCACCAATCAACCTCGCCGCGCGAATGGCTGAGTACTTTGTCAAGTGTTCGGGGCGGACCCCGAATAGTGAGATTCATGGCGGTCAGTACGTGACCGAAATCGCGTACAATGAGCGATATATGACGCCGGGGGTGCTTAGGGGTCTCACTTTGATTACTGAGGGGGTACATGTTGATATTCGGTCTCTGAAGTTCATGGGGGTGATTGCTGAGCTGGATAGGGGAGATAGGTTGAGAGGATTGAATAACGAGGTCTGGGACCCGTTACCTCCAGGTGAAGGGGAAGATAAAGATGAAGATGAAGAAATGGGAGAGCAGCACGAGCCACAGCCACCGACACCACCACACTCGCCGCAGCACCATGCATTTCATCAGCATGAGGACTGGCCCACATTCTACCAGCAGTTCCAGGATATGCGTGTTACGCAGGAGCAGCATGGTACTTACTTTGATGAGATTAGATCTAGCCAGGACCAGATCCGGGCTAGCCAGGACGAGATTCGGGCCAGTCTGGCAGAGATTCGGGCCACACATGACCAGCTTCAGCATCGCCAGGATACTTTATATCAGGGGGTCAGTGCGGGGTTTTCTTATCTTTTCGGGAAGATGCATCACGCATACCCCGACTATTTTCAGCACCCTCCGGAGTTCCCACCGTGGAACCCCCTGGCTATGGCGATCAGGGCCCATCTGGCACGAGACATGATGATGATGAGTAGTTGGCGGTGGTGTTAGCATTTGGTGGTGTTTTATGTTTCAGTACTTTGCTTTTATTTGGGTCTTTATTTTGACTATTATTTTAAAACACCCCGGTTATGTATTTTCAGACAATTTCCTTTGTATTTTGTTTGGATTTTAGCACTTATGTACATTATGGTTGTTTTGTGATTTTTCTGTTTCTGTTATATTTTGGGTGCACATGACATACTCGCAGGTTTTATCTATCGGATCTTGGACCGGAGCACGTACCAGATACAGCTTCGGAAGTCTCGTGGCACCAACATCATCTTGAGGGGAGTATTTTTTATCCCTTTCTCTATATTTCGGGTCTCGCATTGGGGACAATGCGAAGTTCAAGTGTGGGGAGGGGGTTAACTTTGTTAACTTAACTTTGTTTGTCCTCTTATATAAAAAAAAATCAGAAAAATCATTCAAAAAAATACTTGTATTGTGTATATATTTTTGTAAATAAACCGGTTGGTTATGTTTTAGAAAGCATCGGACTTGATAAAAACTCGACAAGCAAAATATTTTTGAAAAAGGAAACCGGAAAGCGTGACAAACAAAGAAAGACTTGCATGATAGTTTTCACACTTTTACCCATTCCTTCCGTTACGTGAGCATATTTGAGCTTAGATTGTTATATATTTGTTCATTTCGGATATAGGAGTGAGCCGGATGTTATGTGCAATTTAGAACTTGTCACTAGTATGCTTGTTAAGACCATAAACTTGTGAATTTGTGTAAAAGTGATAGAGGCACTTAGATTACCCCTTTGTTGTGTACCTTGTTCTTTGTGTTGTGCTTCCCGTTCACCTTATATTACCCTTTAGGATTAACCTTGTCGAGCCTTCCCGTTCATCTTTGTTTACCCACATTATCGCCCACTTAACCAAATTTAGCTTTTTTATGTTTTAAACCTTTTTAGTGTTGAAACTCGGTTAAAATAATAGTTTAACTAGCTTGTTATTGTTTATATTTCATTGTATTTCAGTATGTAAAAAAAAAAAAAAAAAAACAGAAAATAAAACACCCTAAAATAGGGTGAAGTTGATAGAAATCGAGCAATTTTGAATGCTTAAATGTTAAAATTTAGTTGATTAGCTCGATTGCGCTTTAGTCGCCTTCTTAAGGTGTTTGTTTGTATAGTTGTTTATTTTCTTGCTAGTTAAACACTACTACCGAGTTTTAACCATTTTCGCCATTTTAAATGTCCACTTCCATACCCTTCGCCCAAGCCTAACGTTATAACCCGTAAAGACCTCTTGATTTACACTTATTCGCATGTTAGTTGGTGGAGACGAGATCTTATGACAAGCTTATGTTATTGCGCATTTCATTGACTAGGCATTGAGTGTTTACACGTACACATTTTATGTATGTTTCATAAATAAAACGAGTGTGTGTGAACATTGTGAGTTGTGTGAAGATTAACATGTGAGTTAATTAAATGTTTAGTCACGGCTTTTTGGTTGTCGCTTTTTAAATTGCATATGCTTGTTGGGTTTGAGTCTTTTGATGTTGCCTTTCGACAAACCGGCTAACCGTTTATATTAGTTTTCAATAAAGTAGTGTGTAAATTATCGTTCTTGTTTGATTATGTCTTTTATTGCTTTTTAGTTTAGCTTGCTTGAGGACAAGCAAGGTTCAAGTGTGGGGAGATTTGATATTCGTTAATTTACACATATTTTAGTTCCCCGTTTTACCCCTATTTTATGCGTTTTTGGCCGTAAAACCGTCATTTGGATACTTATTGATCTACATTTACGTTTACAGGCCTAAAACAGCATACAAGACAAGATGATAGCAAAAAACGAGGACTATCCGGACAAAACGACGAAGCTGCGGACTTTCTGTTAAGGATTCTGAACTGGGCCTGTGGAACGACCGTTCCACCTAATGCACGGTCGTGCATCTCCGACAAAGCTGATCAGCTCGGTGATGAACGAGAGGTGCGACTGGGCGTTCTAGGAAACAAGGCAACTCGATGAAGAACGGGCGTTCCATCTGAGGAACGACCGTGCGTTTCCGATGAACCAACAGAACCCCGGAACTGAACGGTCTGTGCGACTCGGCGTGCAACAAGTAGCCCGGAACTGAACGACCGTTCCACACAAAGAACGGTCGTGCCATTTTGAATCTGGTCAACGATCTGATGACGTATGCAGTATGGTGACCCATCCCCAATAATTGAATAAAGTGCACGGTCGTGCCACACAGAGAACGACCGTGCCACAGCAAAAAGTATAAAAACAGAACAGAAACCTTCTGTTCGATATTCTGGAATTTTGGAGAGCAATCAAGGTGATTTTCAGGCTCCGGAGGCATTAGCTTTCACCCGGATTCAAGCCACATTGTCCCGATTAGCTCGATTACTACCCGGATCCTTAGTCTAGTACTTGTTTATGGTTTGATTTTCTAATCTTTCCATGTTTTTGTTAATCTTTCAAGAACTTAGATTATTGTTTATGTATTATTGTAGCCTTTGGGCAAAAACACAACAATCCTTTGCTAGATTATAACCATTAGTTTGTTAAACTTTGTTTGTAATGACACTTTGAAGTATTTTCTATGTTAATCTTTGATGATTAGTTTGCAACCTTGTTATTGATATTGAATTCTTGATTATAAGTAATTATGTTGGATGATTGGTGCTTGGTTAGTTAAGATAGTTGAAAAATGAAGCTTAATTAATCTTGTATTAGTAAACTTTGAATTTGGTTAACTAGTTTAACTTGGTTTAAATGTATGCATCATGATACTAGAAATGGTTAGTGATTTAATAAAATGTAATTATTGTTAATCAAGAGAGCTTGCTGTCACGTAAGGACCTAAACGGGTTAGATGGTGTCGTTATAAATTCTTGCCATGATTTGTTAGCTTAGTTAGTAGTTTAGGCCAAAATTGCTATCTTAGTGAATTATTGGGTATGATTTGTAAAATGAACTCGGTTGTGATTTAATCTAGTTTATGCTTTTCTCGGTGGTTGCATTGTGTTTATCGGTGTCGCTTTCCTTGTTTAAGTGAGGTTAGAATAATCCTAACGGCTGCCTAACTTATTTTTAAGAGATTTTCATAGACATCTATCAATTGCACGTTAAAGAACAATTTTAGGTGGTTAAAGTGTGTTTATCGTTTTAGCTTTCCGAATGATTGTCATGTTAGGATTCCCGAAAGGGATACTAATTGTCTTAAATTGGAAAATTGACCGAATGCTTTTAGTGCCAAAACTGACTTAGTTGACAGGCTGTGGTTGTGTATTTAGCAAGGCTTTTTATCTACTATCTATTATGTTTTTATTATGTATTTGGTTATGTTTACTTTAGTTTAGTTAAAATCAACCAAACTTATGTTTTTACCGGTAGTTTAGTGACAAAGGTCTAGTAATTATTCTCCGCCCATTTCCTTGGATCGATACTTGGTTCTTACCGATACTTTATTACATATGTGACGGGGGACACTTGCCTCTTTCGTGTGTGTTTTGATGTAAAAGTAATAATCACTTTTATAAATTTAAAACCAAATCGTGTGTAAATTCATTGCAAAATTATGTATATATACGCACACGTCAGTTATAATTTATAAAACTTCGTAGCCATGATTCTTAACCCAAAAACATTTGTTTTAGAAAACCAATTTGTAAAACATCTCGTATTAACTTGTTAATAAAACTCATATGGTTTATATTCTTTCGAAAACATCGTTATGTGACATCGTTTCAAAATCGTTTACCCAAGTGAACTAAATAACGCCACGGTATGTAATATGTTGAAAACACTTATATATAAGAAGTACCAGCGGCGTATCTACCATGTTTTCACCATACCACACCCGTCCCGTTATCTAAACACTTAACCAAAAACCAATCGTTTATCCAACTCGTTTAACTTGTTCAAATTGTTTCCAAATCGTTAACTCGTTAAAATCGTTTAAATCATCCTCGTTTTAATTGTGAAAACTATTTTTGGTCGTCTCGCTAATAACATTCAAACCTTCGTGACTCGACTATCTTGCTTCTCGCTTCTCGCATTAACAACCACCAAAGGGTAAGTTAACTATCATCAGATTTAGTCGTTACCCACAAACCCCACACATAACCATGGGTGCAGTAGGATAACGGGATTTGTCAGATCCTATAGTACCATAACCTAATACTGGTCAGCTTGATCAATGCTAATGAATGTCATTCGTTATGTAACTACAACCAACAAGTTTGTTCACTTTATCGAAATCGTTATTAATTTAATATAAACCATTTTAATCGCTTTTGAAACCATCGTTTAAACCTCGAAAATCGTTTAACATATGAATCACCCCAAAATAATTGAAAACAGTAAAATAGGGGAACTATGTACTCATATGAAGTGCAAAGTATCCTCAATCAAAAGAACTTCAACAAACTCAAGTAAACCAGAGAAATCATGTTGCATAACTAGTCCTATGACAAGTATTATATGCCTAAGCATGTTGCATAATCAATTAAGTGACAAAAGTTTATGTTACATATGCTTAATTGCCAATTATGCATGAAAAGGGCATTTTGGTCATTTACCTAAGGCATATAAACTACCTATCATACAACTAATTAAACCTAAGTGACCATAAGGTATAACCTCGGAAGGTTATTCCATGTGCAACTATAGTCACTAAACATGTTTGGTCGGATCCTAATGATCGACCAAACGGGTCGAGTTCGAAAGTCTAAGCGGGTGTTTAGTCCGCTTGACTTACGAATCTACACAAGCACTAAACTAAAAGTGACGAGCTAAACATGCTAAAACATGTTTAGTTAAGTTAGAAAACAGGTTTTGGTATCAAAACAAACGTTTTTGAAACCCAAGAGTAGTTTGGTTACAAAATACCCACAAATACGCATTTTGACCGAAACTACGACTCGTCACTACGCCTAAATAACATGGTAATCAGTAGGTATAGTCACTAGGGACTATAACCATCATGATTACGCTCACGTTATGAAGTTCAAACGAACTTCACATTGACTATAAACTGGTTAATGCAGAAAGTTAAACGCAATAAAAGAACGAAAGAGGACTTACAAAGGGTCCAAGAAGGTTTGATCCAATTTATTCTCAGGTATGAAGTGCAAGACTTCAACTTAGAGAATGAAAATCAGATCAAAATGTGGTTTGAGAGTGAAGTGGGGGGGTGCTATTTATAGGAAAACTAGAACCGTTAGGATCATTTATCAGGAATCGAGCTTCGATCATTTATCCTGAATACCAGCTGCTGTTTCAGAAAACAGTTTGCTGATCTGTAACTCTGTCGCGGCCCGCGTAAGATAAGGCTTAATCTTACGCGACCCGCGTGGGCTATGTTTCCAGAAATGACATAAATGGTCCCTAAACTTGATAAACTCAGTTTTTGGCACTTTTAAGCCCCGTTAACCCCATTTCAAGGCTCTAAAATGAAGTTAAAGTATACGGAACTCAAAACATGTTCAAAAATATCCCGGATGTTGGCTCGTTTGGTCATACGGTTGCATCATTCGGTTAATTACGGCAGAAGTCGTAACGGACGCAAAAACGATCCAAATTAAGCGACGAATGGAATTTTATCATGCCAATCACTAAAATAAAATATTTTAATGATTACATAATTTTTTGGTTGTCCGGATATATTCAGAACATAAGATATTCGCGAAAATGCAAACTTGTGCACTTTTTGACGCTTTTAGTCCCTATTGATCAATAAAGTTTAATTTAGCAATACTGAACCCTTAAAAGCCTATTTCTAAGCTATGTAAAGGATATTTAGGGTATGTTTAACTTATGATCAAGTTCCAGAATGTTTGTTACTATACAAATTGGTATAGTTTCGCAATTTGACACAAATAGTCCCTGCGATCGAACAAACTTGATTTCAATACACCAAACCATCCAAAACTTATTTCTAAGTTATGTGAAGGTTATTTAATGTATGTTAAGCCTATGTCACTATTCCGGAGTGTTTGTTGCGTTAAATTGACTGCGTTTACGCACCAGTTTGCGTATAACCTTCCAGAAAGCGATTTAAAGCTTGAAATCGGAATCGAATCAAATCGAAAAATCATCAAACACAAATACACACATAATAACACCAAAACAAATATAATAACACCAAAGCACATTGTTTTATTGATAATTGACATTGTTTTACATTATACATCGATTACAGAACATAGTTGTCACATTTTTTATTATCATACACGACATTTGTTTACACATTACATGATTTACATTTGACATAGACATGGTTTTCATTTAAACATTTTGACATTTGGTTATACATGAACATTTTTACATTGGTGGTTTGTTTTGGTAATTGATTTAAATAACGAGGCGTGTGTAATAAGATAAAAGCATGGTGGATACGCCGCTGGTACTTCCTATATATAAGTGCTTTTCATGGTATTACATATCGTAGCTGTCACACCCCGACCACGTAGGACAACAAAACGTGGCGGAAACGTCGGGGAGTGTTGCAACAGAATTAATTGTTTCACAACCATGGAAATTAAAGTTACGTTTTATTTATCAACAAAAGGGTAACATTGTCTTTAACACGTAACAAGGAGTACATAACATAATTAAACTAAGTCTATCTTCATTTTAAGTCTCTAAGGCACAGGTCCGCCCTAGTGCCACGATCATCATCCTATGCAAAAGCTCCTGAAAACACATGTGAAAATAGGTACGTCAGTATAAAAATGCCTGTGAGATACATAGGTTTTGTGAAAATAGGATTCATGACTTATAAGTTTAGAAAAAGTTGTTTAGCAAAAGTCAGTCCTGAACCTTGTAAATTGTTTTGTTTTGTAAATCATTTAAAAAGCGATAAGATCAAATGATATGTATAAATAAAAGAATAATGTATGGTTAAATGTATAACCAAGTAAAATGAGTTGTATAAAGTAAATTGTTTGTAAACCAAAGTCTTGTGAGAATCGTGTTACTTGTGTAAAATGTATAAGTCCAAATTGAATGATTTAAATAATGCTATGATATGTAATATCATACACACACTTATATATAGGAAGTACCAGCGACGTATCCACCATGCTTGTATCATATTACTCACATCTCGTTACTTAAGTCACTTAAACAAACCACCAATGTATAAAGTCTATGTTTAAACCAATTGTCAAAAGTCCTTGTATAAATCATATCAAATGTTAATAGTCCAAATGTAGTCAAGTAATGTGTAGCAAATGTTATGTCTGATAAGTAATGTGTTGTTACATAAACCAATTGTAAAAATGTACAAAACAAAGTATTTTGAATATATCAAAATGTTATGTTTTGCAAAGTAATGCATGTTACATTGATACAAACACTTATGTGGTAAGTTAACGCATACATTCAAGCCTTGAGACAGTCGGATAACCCTAAGTCAAGGTTATCAAAAGAAATATTTTCGGATTCAGTCATTCCTTACATCCAAACAAACCCGGGATGTCAGGAATGGGATTTGTCAAGTCCTATGGTACCAGTACTTACTACCGATCGGCGTAGCTAATGTTAATGAATGTATATAAGTCCTGTTTGTGCAAACCAAATGTCATAGCAAATGTGAACATGTTATATGAAAACAATGTACTAAGTATGCTAAGTTAACATACGAAGTAGAAAAGTCATGTAAATCAATGTGCTAGCATGCTATCAGTCAACATACATAGCAGAAATGTAAAGTAAATCATGTACTATAAGTGTACTAATGAACATAGCAAGCATATGATGTGAAAACAGGAAAGCATGAAAGTAAGAAGTAGGCACATGTGTTTCACCCCAAAACAGTTTGAAAACAGTAAAAGAGGGGTCTATGTACTCACTTGATATTGCTTAGTAGTCCTTGAGTAACAACCAAACGATGCTAGAGATCACGAAAATCAAACGGCACCTAATATAGGTAACTATGTTAATATACCGGACCTAAATCGGAGGATTTGATAGAATGAGGGTTCGTAAACCAAACGAGTATGGAGACTCGTGTAATATGGTTTAACAAAGCCTACATACCAAAATGAAACCTAACCTAAGTGCTTACGACCCATTACGACCCGTTTAGGTAGCTTATGCTACTTTAACGCGTCGTTCACGTAAAACGCGTTCGGACTGCCAAACTAGTCCTATGACAAGTAAAATATGCCTTAACATGTCTAATATTATTACCAAATCAGTTTAGATACCAAAAGTTATGTTACATATGCTTAAAATGAATTTTGGCGTTAAAAGGGCATTTTGGTAATTTACCTAAGGCATATATAATACCTATCATACAACTACTCAAACGATGTGACCATAAGGTATAACCTCGGAAGGTTATTCCCTATACAACTATGGTCACCTAATGTGTTTGGTCGGATCCTAATGATCGACCAAACGGGTCGGGTTCGAAAGTATAAGCGATTGTTTAGATCGCTTACCTTACGACCCTATATAAGCACTAAACTAAAAGTGACGAGCTAAGCATGTTAAAACATGCTTAACTAAGTTAGAAAACAAGTTTGGTATCAAAACAAATGGTTTTGATACCTATAAGTAGTTTGGTTACAAAATACGCAATAACACGTATGTTGGCCGAAACTACGACTCGTCACTGAGCCTAGATAACGTGGTAATCAGTAGGTATAGTCACTAGGGACTATAACCATCGTGATTATGCTCACGTTATGAAGTTCAAACGAACTTCGCATTGACCATAAACTGGTCAATGCAGAAAGTCAAACAAAGTTTGACTTTTAACGCTAAAACAAATGAAAAGAATGAAAGAACACTTACAAAGGTTCCCCGAAAGCTAAACATAATCCAAGTAGCTCAGGTATGAAGTAATGACTTCAACTTAGAGCTTTTAGATCAGATTTTGTGGGTTTAGCAAGGAAGGGGGGTTGGGTATTTATAGGGATATGCAAGACCGTTAGGATCGTTTCTCGAATAACATGTTTTGGTCTTGTCCCTACACTTGTTGCAACCCTTGGTACCCAAATTTGGCCCCCCATGATCAGGAAATGACAAGTGTGGGTGAGTTTTGGGTGCTTAACAGCTGTAATCTGCTGTTAAATTGATCTTATCTGATCTAGGAAGCTGACACGGGCCACGTAAGGGGACTCACTAAACTCACGCGGGCCACCTGGCCTTTCTGATCAGAAATAACTTTGCTGAATTGACAGTTTAGGTCCTTGTTGGTGTTTAAGGCCATTTCTGACACGTTTAATGCCCGTTAAGCCAAAGTTAAGGCCCTAAAATGAACCCTAAACATTGTGGACATGAAACATGCTCAAAAATATGCCAGATGTTGGTTCGTTTGGTCGTACGATCGCGATGTTCGCTTAATTACGACGGAATGCGCATAAGCGTGAAAAATGATCCAAATTGCGTGACGAATGGATTTTTCTCATGCCAAACACTAAAATAAAATATTTTAGTGCTTACATAAATTTTTGGATGTCCGGATGTATTCAGAACGTAAGTTATGCGCGAAAATGCAAACTTGTGCACTTTTTGACGCTTTTAGTCCCTGAATGACCCAAAAGTTTATTTTAGCACACCGAACACCTCAAAGCCTGTTTCTAAGATATGTAAAGGATATTTATGGTATGTTTAACTTATGGTCATGTTCCGGAATGTCTGTTACAGTTCAAATTGGCATACTTTCGCAGTTTGTCAAGTTTAGTCCCTGTAGGCGAATTAACTTGTTTTTGCCATACCAAAGCCTTCAAAACTTATTTCTAAGTTATTTAAGGGTTATTTAAGGTATGTTAAGTATATGTTGATGTTCCGGAGTATTTTTCGCATTAAACTGATTACGTTTACGCACCAGTTTGCGTATAACTCTCCAGAAAGCGATATAGAGTTTGGAATTGAACAAAAGTCAAAACATGAAAAATGTAAAACATAACCAAACAAACATTAGGATCAAATAACTTTGTTTTATTGATAATTGCACTGTTCACAATGATTATAAGCACAGATGTTACAGTAGCATTATTTAAACCATTTCAAGTTAGGCATAATACATTTTTACACTTATATCACATTTTCATGAAACATTGTTTTACAAAAAAACATATTTTATACAAACTCATTTTTACTTGGTTACTCATTTCATTTTTCATTGTTCTTTTATATCATCTGTTTTCTTATCGATTTTTATATGATTTATAAAACAAAAACATTTTACAAGGGTCATGACTAACTTTTGTTAAAACATTATTTTAAACTTATAAGTCATGAATCCTAAATCAATAAAACCTATGTATCTCACAGGCATTTTTATGCTGACGTACCTATTTTCACATGTGTTTCAGGAAATGATGCATAGGATTAATCAAGATACACTTAGGCGGACTTGGGCCTTAGTGACAATAAAAGACACAAGACTAGTTAATTATGTTATGCTTCTTTGTTGTTAAAACATTGTAACTTCTTTTAGTCAATAAAACAACACTTAAATTTCCATGTGTTATGAAACAATGATTCTGTTACAACACTCCCCGACGATTCCGCCACGTTTTGTTGTTTTACGTGGTCGAGGTGTGACAAAAAAGTTGGTATCACACTGTGACATCTGTGCCTTTGCAACCATCAAACAAATACCAATCAATGAAATGTTGTGTTTCATACTTGGGATTTGTAAAAATAGGTGTATCGTTTGCACATATCAATTCTTGTTCGATTTCGGGCTTTAAATCGCTTTCTGGAAGGTTATACGCGATCTAATGCGTAAATATAGCCAGTTTAATGCAACAAACACTTCGGAACAGTAACATAGGCTTAACATACCTTAAATAACCTTTACATGACTTAGAAATAAGTTTTGGATGGTTTGGTATGCTGAAAGCAAGTTTATTCGCTTATAGGGACTATTTTCGACAAACTGTGAAAGTATGTCGATTTGTTCTGTAACGAACATTCCGTAACTTGATAATAAGTTAAATATACCCTAAATATCCTTTACACGGCCTAGAAATAGGCTTTGAGGTATTTGGTGCGCAAAAATAAACTTTCGTGATCAATAGGGACTAAAAGCGTCAAAAAGTGCATAAGTTTGCATTTTCGCGCATATCTTACGTTTTGATTATATCCGGACATCCAAAAATTTATGTAATCATTAAAATATTTTATTTTAGTGTTTGGCATGATAGAATTCCATTCGTCGCTTAATCTGGATCGTATTTACGTTCGTTACGACTTCCGTCGTAATTAACGGAACAACGCAACCGTACGACCAAACGAACTGACATCCGAGATATTTTTGAGCATATTTTAAGTTCCCTATACTTTAACTTCATTTTAGAGCTTGTAAATGGGGTTAACGGGGCTTAAACGTGTCAAAACTGCATCAAATATCAAGAATGGAGTCTTGATCCCAAATATTCTCAGGTATGGATTTCGGATATCCGAAATTTCGGATACGGATTCGGATAGTGAAATCTTGTATCCGAAAATTTTGGATATCTGAAATTCGGATATCCGGTTTTGAACACCCCTAATGATATGTAATATAGGAAGTACCAGCGGCGTATCCACCATGCTTTTATCATATTACACACGCCTCGTTACTTAAATCACTTACCAAAACAAACCACCAAAAATGTCTTGTTTAAACCAATTGTCAAATGTTTATGTAAAAACCATGTCTATTGTCAAATGTAAATCATGTAATGTGTAAACAAATGTCGTGTATGACAAGTAAAAAGTGACTACTTAATCATATGTAAAAATGCACAAAACAAAGTATTGTCAATGCATGCTTTACTGATACAAACATCTATGCGGTGTTGTTTTAATGCATACACTCAAGCCTTGCGACTGTGACGACAAACCCTTAAACGAAGTTAAAGGTTTATCTAAACATTGTATATCGAATTCGGTCATTCCTTCGACCCAAACAAACCTAGGATCTCAGGAATGGGAGTTGTCAATTCCTATGGTACCACTACCTACTAACGAACGGCGTGATCAATGTTAATGAATGTATTTTTGTCCCATTTAAACAAACCAAATGTAATACCAAAATGTAAGCATGTTTTATGAAAATAATGTACTAAGTATGCAACAAATGAACATACATAGCATGAAATGTAATGTAAAACAATGTACTAAGTATGCACTAAATGGGCATACATAGCATGAAATGTAATGTAAAATAATGTACTAAGTATGCAACAAATGAACATACATAGCATGAAATGTAATGTAAAACAATGTACTAAGTATGCACTAAATGGACATACATAGCATGAAATGTACTGTAAAATAATGTACTAAGTATGCAACAAATGAACATACATAGCAAAAACATGGATAAAATCATGTACTATACGTGTACTAATGAACATAGCAAGTATGATATAAAAGCATGGAAAGCACGAAAATAACAAGTAGGCACATGTGTTTCACCCCAAAATGTTTGAAAAACAGTAAAAGAGGGGAACTATGTACTCACTTGAGGATGCTTAGAAGTCTTGAACAACAACCAAGCAAAGCTAGAGGGATCATGGAAATCAAACGGCACCTAATATGGGTAACTACATTAATAAACGGACCTAAATCGGAGGATCTGATAAAATGAGGTTTCGTAAACCAAATGTGTATAGGAACTCATGTAATATGGTTTAACAAAGCCTACATTCTAAAACAAAACCTAACCTAAGTGCTTACGACCCAATACGACCCGTTTAGGTAGCTTACGCTACTTTAACGCGTCGTTCGCGTAAATCACGTTCGGACCGCCTAACTAGTCCTATGACAAGTATTCTATGCCTTAACAAGTCTAATAATGTTTCCTAATCAGTTTAGATGTCAAAATTTTGGTTACATATGCTTAAAATGGATTTATGCGCAAAAAGGGCATTTTGGTCATTTTCCTAAGGCATATAAACTACCTATCATACAACTAACTAAACGAAGTGACCATAAGGTATAACCTCGGAAGGTTATTCCCTATACAACTATGGACACCTAATGTGTTTGGTCGGATCCTAATGATCGACCAAACGGGTCGGGTTCGAAAGTCTAAGCGGTTGTTTAGACCGCTTATCTTACGACCCTATATAAACACTAAACCTAAAGTGACGAGTTAAACATGTTAAAACATGTTTAATGAAGTTAGAAAACAAGTTTGATATCAAAACAAAGGGTTTTGATACCCAAGAATAGTTTGGTTGCAAAATACACATAAACGTGTATTTTGACCGAAACTATGATTCGTCACTACACCTAATTAACGTGGTAATCAGTAGGTATAGTCACAAGGGACTATAACCATTGTGATAACGCTCACATTGCGAAGTTCAAACGAACTTCGTGTTGACCAAAACGAGGTCAAAGCATAAAGTCAAACTCTGTTTGACTTTCATGCTTGAAATACAAGAACAAGCAAGGAAAACTTACAAAAGGTCCAATACTTGAAGATTTGATCAAGAACAACTCAGGTATGAAGCCTTCATAGATGAGAGCTTCAACTTAGAGTTGAATTTGAATCAAATGTGTGAAGAAGAAGTGAAAATCAAGTGGGTATTTATAGATTTCTCAAAACTGTTAGGATCGTTACTCGATATTGAGCTTTAATCTAGACCCTCCATGTGTTACCCATTGTTTTACAATGCTATGGGTGTCCAAAACTAGCTCACGGTACTGCAATTGATGGGTTTTGGAAGCTTGGAGTGGCAATCAAGAAAAAAAAATGCAATGCTGGCAGACCAAACCGTAAGTCCCGTTCTGCAAACCGTAAGCCACGGTCGGGACAGGCTAGTCACACTCACAAGTTTTCATTTGTTGCAACTTTGGCCCCTTTTGACATCCAAACTTGCGTTTTTCACTTCTAACACCCGTTTAACCAAATTTTTAGACTCTATATGGATGTTAAAGCATAGGGGACTTGAAATATGCTTGAAAATATACCGGATGTTGGTTCGTTTGGTCGTACGATTATGTTGTTCGATTAATTATGACGAAACACGAACAGACGCGAAAAACGATCCAAATTACACGACGAATGGAATTTTATCATGCCAATCACTAAAATAAAATATTTTAATAATTACATAAATTTTTGGATGTCCGGATATATTCAGAATGTAAGATATGCGCGAAAATGCAAACTTATGCACTTTTTGACGCTTTTAGTCCCTGAATGACCAAAAAGTTTATTTTAGCATACCGAACCCGTCAAAGCCTATTTCTAAGCTATGTAAAGGATATTTAGGGTATATTTAACTTATGATCAAGTTCCGGAATGTCTGTTACAGTGCAACTCGGCATACTTTCGGCCAGTTTGTCGAAATTAGCCCCTGTAAGCGAATAAACTTAATTTTGACACACCAAACCTTCCAAAACTTATTCCTAAGTTATGTAAAGGTTACTTAAGGTATGCTAAGCCCATGTCACTATTCCAGAGTGTTTGTCGCGTTAAACTGATTACGTTTACGCATCAGTTCGCGTATAACTTCCCAGAAAGCGATTTAGAGCTCGAAATCGAACAAGAATTGATATGTGCAAATGATACACATATTTATACAAATACCAAGTATGAAATACAATATTTCATTGACTTGGTATTTATTTGATGGCCGTGGAGGCACAGATGTCACAAATCTTTGGTCATTTGTTCCTGAAATGACTTGTCTCGCCATAGATGTTGCAAGTACCAGTCGGGAAACGAGCTTGAGCAGGGTTGGCTTGGGGTTGGTTTGGACCACCTTGGCTTGGGTTGAATCTACAAGCATTTTCCAGGTGACCGAGTCACCCACATGATGCACACAGACGACACTGAAGGTAAACTGCGTGGTGTGCATTACATTTGTTGCATATCGGTGCAGTACCGGCATAAGGTTTCCTTGCAGGAGGTTGAGCAGTAGCAGGATTTGCAACAACTTTGTTTTGGATAGCAAAGCGGCACACGTTAACCAAATTCCCCCATCGTCCACAGTGGGTACATTTGCGACATGGTGTTTGATTCGGATGGTGAAGGTTGCATTGATTGCACCAAGGAGCAGTTCCCAAGTATGGCTTCTTGGCTGGTGGTGTTGCCACCTGGCTAGGTCCTGCTTGATTTGGTGCAACTGCTGTGGGATTCTTTGAAGCTTTACGCTTCTTCGATTTTTGTGAAGGCTTGGCTTCTATTTCATTTGGTGATTCTTGAGTGGCTTCGTCCTTGAGACGAGACATGGAAACAGCTAATTCAGCAGTCTTCTGGATTACTACACCTATTCGTTGGGAAATTTTGGTAGCCTGCTCATACATTTGAGTGTCACTGCGATGAAGAGACATCCTAAAGGAAATGGAAGACATAGGAGGAAACAAGTGAAATGTTATCGGATAATCAAGACAGAATGACAACGCATAAAAATTGTGATCATTTGTTTATTACCTAAGGCAAACAAATGAGACGGTATCAAATTAAGCGGGTCATATTAATGTATCGCGAATACATGCTTTAGCCTATAAGTGGACACTCACCCCAAGAGTTCCAAGGTAAGAGTGACTGGTCTGATTATGTGGATTTGTATGAACACTCTAGCCTTAGACAGAAAACTCAGGATACAGGCATCCACTCTTCCAGGTTACACGTGTTCACATTATAAGACCCAAACTTTGAAGAGATTTTGAAAATTCGGAAGGCACTAAGCTAAAAACGAATCATCCAAAAGGGTGGGTGATTATTTTCAAAATCATTTTGGAAAATTGAAGGTTCAAAACCTTATAATAAATCATCCTAGAATAGATGATTGGTTTTCAAAGCGGATTTGAAATTTGTGTTCTTGTTGTGGTTGTCACCTAAGGATAAGTGACGGTATTGTTTTAAGATCTAAACACAAGAATCTTGTGTTAGGGTCCTAGGAAAGTTATAGTCTAGATCAAAGCATTACTAATAACCTAATTCCCTATAACCATTGGCTCTGATACCAACTCTTCTGTCACACCCCGACCACGTTAAAACAAGAAACCGCGGCAAAAACGTCGGGGTGTGTCGTAACAGAATCATTGTTTCACAACCATGGAATCAAAAAGTTGCGTTTTATTGATTCATTAGATAATTTACATTGTCTTGAAATTTAACAAACAAGTTAAACATAGTCTATCATCGTTATTAAGTCACTAAGGCCTCGTCCAGTCCTAAGTGAGCACGCATCCTAGCAATCAACATCATTCAACAACACCTGAAACATATGTAAAAACAAAGTCATCAAAGAAATGCTGGCGAGCACATAGGTTTTATGAGAGTGTTGGATTCATGGCTAGTTTACATGTTTCAATACCTCATTAGACTACAAGAGTCAAAAGTTAAAAACCTTGTTTTGAAAAGTGTATAGTATTGCAACATAATTAACCAAATCAAATCAAGTTGGTTATGATTTATAAAATCTCGTAGCCATGATTCTTAACCCAAAAAATTTATTTAAGAAAACCAAATTGTAAATCATCTCGTTAATAAAACTCGTATGGTTTATATCATTAAGAAAACATCGTTACGTGACATCGTTTTAAAATCGTTTGCCCAAGTGAACTAAATAATGCCACGAAATGTAATATGATAAAAACACTTATATATAAGAAGTACCAGTGGTGTATCTACCATGCTTTTATCATATCACATCCGTCCCATTATCTAATCACAACCCAAAAAACCAATCATTTATCCAATTCGTTTAACTCGTTAAAATCGTTTCAATCGTTTAAATCATTCTTGTTTTAATTGTGAAAACTACTTTTGGACGTCTCGCTAATAACATCCAAACCTTCGCAACTCGTCTATCGCTAATCTCACATTAACAAACCACCAAAGGGTAAGTTAACAATCATAGATTCAGTCGTTACCTACATAACCCCCACACATAACCATGGGTGCAGTCTGATAACGGGATTTGTTAGATCCTATGGTACCATAACCTAATACTGGTTGGTTCGGCCGAAACAAATGAATGTTATTCGTTATGTAACTACGTCCAACAAGTTTATTCACATTATCGAAATCGTTATTAATTTAATATAAACCATTTTATTCATTTTTGAAACCATCGTTAAAAACATCAAAATCATTTAACACATATGAATCACCCCAAAACAATTGAAAATAGTAAAATAGGGGAACTATGTACTCACTTGAGAATGCTTAGAAGTCTTGAATAACAACCAAGCAAAGCTAGAGGGATCACGGAAATCAATCGGCACCTAATATAAGTAACTACGTTAATAAACCGGACCTAAATCGGAAGATCGGATAGAATGAGGTCTCGTAAACCAAATGAGAATTGGAACTCATATGATATGGTTTAATAAAGCCTACATACTAAATCGAAACCTATCCTAGGTGCTTATGACCCATTACGACTCGTTTAGGTAGCTTACGCTACTTTAATGCGTCATTCGCGTGAAATGCGTTTGGACGGCCTAACTAGTCCTATGATAAGTATTATATGCCTTAACATGTCTAATAATGTTACCTAATCAGCTTAGATATAAAAATTTAGGTTACATATGCTTAAAATGAATTTATGCGTAAAAAGGGCATTTTGGTCATTTTCCTAAGGCATATTCCCTATACAACTATGGTCACAAAATATGTTTAGTCGGATCCTAATGATCAACCAAACGGGTCGGGTTCGAAAGTCTAAGCGGTTGTTTAGACCGCTTATCTTATGACCCTATATAAGCACTAAACTAAAAGTGACGAGTTAAACATGTTAAAACATGTTTAGCAAAGTTAGAAAACAAGTTTGATATCAAAACAAAGGGTTTTGATACCCAAGAATAGTTTGGTTGCAAAATACGCATAAACGCGTATTTTGACCGAAACTATGACTCGTCACTATACCTAAATAACGTGGTAATCAGTAGGTATAGTCAAGGGACTATGACCTTGGTGATTACACTCACGTTGCAAAGTTCAAACGAACTTCGTGTTGACCATTGACTGGTTAAAGCAGAAAGTCAAACACTGTTTGACTTTCATGCTTAAAAAACATAAACGAGCATGAAAGAAACTTACAAAAGGTCCAAGACTTGAAGATTTGAACTCAAAATTTCTTAGGTAGGAAACTTCACAAGGAGAGCTTCAACTTAGAGAATAATTTGAGAGCAAATGTGTGGGTTTGGAATGAATTGAGGTGGGTTTATATAGAGTTTGAAGAACCGTTAGGATCGTTCCTCGATAATTGAGCTTTGATCTGGACCATACATGTAAGGCACATGGTTTTGGAATACTAAGGGTGTCCAAAACCATCACACGGTATTGAAAAAGTTACACTTAGGCCACTGAAAATCAACCTGGTTGTCAAAATTGAATTTTCTGCCCAGATGAGGTGGTGGTGTGCCGCCACAGCAACACCACATTGTGGTGGCATGACACCACAGGTCCCCAGATCCAGAAACTTTTGAAAATTGACAGTTTTGGTCCCTGCAACATTTTTAAGTCATTTTCTATGCGTTTAAACCCCGTTAACCCATTTTCTAGGCTCAATAATGAAGTTTAAGTATAGGGAACATGAAATCTACTTGAAAACATCTCGGATGTCAGTTCGTTTGGTCGTACGGTTGTGTTGTTCGGTTAATTACGACGAAACTCGAACGGACACGAAAAACGATCCAAATTACGTGACGAATGGGATTTTAACATGCCAATCACTAAAATAAAATATTTTACTGATTACATAAATTTTTGGATGTCCAGATATGTTTAGAACGTGAGATATGCGCGAAAATGCAAACTTATGCACTTTTTGACGCTTTTAGTCCCTGTTTGACCAAATAGTTTATTTTAGCATACCGAACCCCTCAAAGCCTATTTCTAAGCTATGTAAAGGATATTTATGGTATTTTTAACTTATGGTCAAGTTATGGAATGTTCGATACCATACGAATCAGCAGACTTTTGCAGTTTGACGCAAATGGTCCCTGCGATGGAATAAACTTGATTTCGACACACCAAACCCTCCAAAACTTATTTCTAAGTTATGTAAAGGTTATTTATGGTATGTTAAGCCCATGTCACTATTCCATGGTGTTTGTCGCGTTAAACTGATTACGTTTACGCATCAGTTCACGTATAACTTTCCAGAAAGCGATTTTAGAGCTCGAAATCGAACAAGAATAGATATGTTCAAATGATAAACATATTTATACAAATCCCAAGTATGAAACACAATATTTTGTTGATTTTCTATTTGTTTGATGGTCGAAGAGGCGCAGATGTCACAAACGTGCAGACCTTTTTACAAAAGCCTTTGACAAATCTCGCTTTGACTATCTTTTGTTGGTTAATGGCAATAAGGTGAAACAAGAGTAAAACTTCTTTCGGCAGATCGTTATCATAAATATTTTCTTTAAACTCAAAAATACAAAAAGATTTTCAGTTTATTTATCTTTTCGCATTTTAGGGGGAGAAATTTCAAGAAAATACATAAATATGTGAAAATTCCAAAAATCCAAGAACATGTCGTTTATCTTTCTGTCTTTAAGTTTGAAAATTTTGAAAAAGTTCAAAGACATTAGAAAATCAAAAATGAGTTTCTTGGATAAAAGAAGGAAAAGTGATGATATACACTAGGTGTGGTCAATCAATATGGTCAAAAAATAAAAAGAAAAGTTGAAAAATGATAAGTAGCTCTACTAATGATGTATCGGTAGGCTCATAATCAGACAAAAATGTGTAGGATGATATAAACCTAACAGACTTCAAGTCAGGTGGAAACCATTCATTGGTATATGATATTGGTACTGAAATTTCGTTTGAGAGATTGCCAAGGTTCAGAGATATTCGGTCTTTATGCTGTCTTATCATCTGGGTATCATGGTTGTATCTTTTACCGAAAAATAACGGAGACGAAGTCTAGATCTTCCATGATACTATACATACGTGTACATATTGCATACGACCTCAATAAGTGATCAACAATCACATGTCCAAACAAAATAAGTGATAATATATCACATCTTTCTTGCGGTAGTCAAGTTCGTCTCTTTGTCTGTACGTTGGTACTAACCTGTTCACGGACTTGCTCCTGTGCCCTCATGCATACGAAAATCAAGTTTCTCATCAATAAGTAATTCTATCACATAGGGCTTGTTTTCAAACAAAAATAAGTGAGTTTCTCACATCTTTTATACGCTCAAACAGATGATAAGGGGTATACTCACCGGTAAGATGAACTCTCGTGCATACCTTGATATGGGAATGTGTCGTGAGTTGATGAACACCGACAAGTAAGTAAAATTCATACCGTAAATCATATCTCCTAATTATGATTACATCTGATAAGTTGAGCTTATGTGGATAACAATACCGATAATTGTGGTAGGATACTTATCTAAAGCTTTAAACAGAAATCGTAAACCGTTTTGACAAAGACCGTAAGCTGGTAATGATTCTCTTACCTTGAAACTTGCAAAAAGTTTGCTTTTTTGTACAGCGTCTTTATGCTTATTATTGATTCTCGTTAGTTTATCGTATTTTAAATTATGTTTTAGTGTAAGTTGTAAAGTTCGTTTTTGATTAGCCGAAGTTGAAACTCGAAGTTTTCTACAGAAAAGCCCGAAACCGACTTGTTTGTGTTTTCTCTACTTCATAAAATGTTCTTTTTGCAATTGGTAAATATAACACAAGTTCAAATCTATTCAAAATTAAATAATTGGTGTTTCTGTCTTGACTGGTCAATGAAGACCCTTTTTGGTCTTCGACGAACCTTCTTGTTCAACGAAGATTCAATCTTCGTCGAGATCAGACATGGGTCCAGGGTATAAAAAGGGGACCCTATGCATTATTGGTTTCACTTTTACAAAATCACATTTCAAAACACCCACTAATACTGTTCATCCTCTCTGTCCTCTGCGAAAACCCCCATAATCGACTCATAAATTCTTTGATATCTCTGATTTGTTGAACCAATCTAAGGTATTATAATGGACCGATTACATGATCTAAACCTTTTTAACCCTCTGATTTTGTCAAAATGCTTGTGAAACCCTCTGAAATTTGATGATTGATGACATCTCATATTCACCGTTCATGTTTTTACATTTCTTATCTGTATATGGTTTGATATGCTAGAATGTAATAGGTCTTATGTGTGCATATTGTTGATTCTTCTAGGTTTTTTGATTCGGGTATCATACAGGAGTTTGGGTTTAGGTTTGTTCATGTTTAAAGTATGTGTTGGGTGTTTTCCTTGTTCGTAATCTGAAATGGTTGTAATGTACCTTGTTGCGTTTGAAATGGTTTAATCGATTAAATAGGGGCCTTGGTTTTTGGTGTTTTGATTAAACCTGGGTATGGTTGTTGTTTGTTTGACATTGATTAAACATGTTTAAAATGGTTTCATTAAAATTCTGGGTTTTGGGTTCCTAATATTGGACATGTTGTTGAAAAATTGTTGTTTGGAGTTTGAATCAACTGGGTTTCAATGTTGATTGACGAAAACCCCCAATTCTGATTTTGGAATGACGAACCCAAATTGATGACGAACCTCAATTTATGATGAACTCTTAATTGACGAACTTTAAAATGACGAAGATTTAATCTTCGTCATAACATGTGCGACGAACATCTTCTAAGGTCAACGAAGATCCAGTCTTTGTTTCACTATAGTTGATTTTTGCTGACCATTTAAACTTCATCAGCTATGATGACGAAGATTCAGTCTTCATCATAGAAGAGGACTCTTCGTCACAGGGACCATTCTTCGTCGATCAACACTTAGAAAAATTTCAAATTTGTCAAATATGCAACTCTTCTACAGTATATATATTTATACATGATTATTGTTCACAATGTACATTAAATGTGTATACATGTATGTATACTATAAGTGTTATGTATTTTTGTCTTATTGCGGGTATTTTTCATATACAGAATGGCTCCGAAAGCACAAAAACGCAAACCTACCACCAAGAAAACTAACAAAACGGAAGAAGAAATCATGTCCGAACCTCGACACAATATGGTAGCGTTCTTAGATCCTAAAGGAAAGCTTGATGATTACAAGGAAATCACTCAATGGCTACGTGAATCAAGGATAAACAAAGCTGTTACATTCTCAACACCGGTGTACAAGTCGTTGATTAAAGCTTTCTGGAAAACGTCTAAGATCATAGAAGTTGACGGAAAGGAGTTGATTCAGGGGCAGGTTAACTAGTTGAACGTCGATGTGTCCCCGGAGATTCTAAACTCTGTTTTGGAACTTCAAGATGATGCAAGTGCTCCAGATGCTATTCCAATCACGTGCACAGGTGGCTGTCTACTTAGAATGAAGTGCACTGGTGATATCTTTGCAGGGCAGATCAACAAAGCTGGATTGCCGCTACGATACAAGTTCTTGCTGCACATTTTTATTCAATGTATAAGCAAAAGCCGTGCTGGATATGATATGGCTGGGAATGATCTCGTTGGTTTGATGGTCGCGTTGGTGTTAAACAAGCCTTTCAGTATTTCAAAGTTCATCTTCGCAAACATGAAAGAAAACTTAAGAAGAACAGGATCTCGAACGTCCGGCAACAAATTCTGGATGTATCCCAGATTTATGCAGATGATTATGAATGTTCAACATCCAGGGCTTCCAAAGGCAGATAACGACATTATCAAGATTGATGCTATGTTAGAACTGCCTTACGGATATTCAAGGGTTTTTTTTGCAAAGAGATACGTAGAATATGATTCTCCAAGGAAGATGTTTGGAGCCTTAGCAAACACAGAGTACGTTGCTCCTGCAAACGATAAATGGCGTCACGATGACAGCCAATCGGACTACGAAGAGCCAAAGTTGAAAAAGATGATCGAAGATAAGTTTGGACGCAAGAAGTTGGATTCTTCTGAAAGCGATAGTGACGGTGATGAAAGTGGTGATGGTGGAGATACTAGAGCTATTGGTGCATCTGCCGCTAGTACACCTGGTGCTAGTTCTGCTAGAGGTGATAAAGAGAATTCTGACTCTGACGATAATGAGCCAGAACCAGGATATGAGTTCTATCTTGACGATCGTGGTGTTAGGAAGGTACGTCAGATTAGACAGGAGGAGGATACTGATTATGTTCCGTCTGATACATGAGGCTGAACGTTTAAAGAAAAAGGAAGCTGTTGCTTGAAGGAAGAGAAAGCGCAGAAAGTATATTGGTGCTTCATCTGTACAGCCGACCGAGTCACAACAAGAAACTGTTCACGGAGCAGAATTGGATCCAAATCTTGGTCTCACAACCGAAGAAGCTTCCACTATGATATCTTCTCCTCCGCGATCAACTGAACCACCTCCTGTGGTTTCTTCAACAGTTGAAACGCCAACAGTTACGCCACAAGCTGCACCTGCTCACACAATAGCATCTACTATTCGAGCAACTACTTCTCAGCACAGCTCAGAACGCCGACAAAGAAAATTTTCTGAAATGCAACCAAACGAAAAGGTAGATTTCTTATTCTCTCAATTGCAAGCTGCTGCAGGTCAGATCGATAGGCAATCGGCGTTCATGAACATTACAAAGAGCAACGTTATCAAGCAACAGTTGGAGATGAATACGTTGAAGTCCACTGTTGAGCGTCAACAAGCTGAGATTACACGCCAACAAGCTGAGATTGAACAACTTAAGGCTGAGAATGCACGTTTAAAGTCTGCTGATGAAGAAAGGGAACGACAATTACAGCTAATGCAAGCTCCTGATAATGCTCATGGTATTGATATGAATCGTTTGAAAGAAAGAAGCACTGTTGTTCAAAGGTTGGCCGAAACTCTTAAAGCAAAGCATGATGATATGAAAGAATGGTACAACTCTCGCAATACCAAAATAATGGACGGGGTAAAGAAAATCAATGATGGTTTCGAGAACGTCAGAAAGCGTGTTAACATTATGTGGGATGACCGATGCAAACAACAAGAAGCCTTGAAGAAACGTGATCATGATTCTAAAGATCCGGGTAACCCTGACCCTTCCACTACATCTAAACAACCACCAGCTACTTAATCTACTCAGATTGCTGCTTTGCCTCCACAAATTGAATCTACACAAGGAACCTCCGGTGGAGCTTTAGAAGAAATACAACAGCTAGAAAGCAGTTCTTACATTGAAAGCTCCTTGGCTGGTACATCCACTGTTCTTAGCTCTGCTGACATTGCTTACAGGTTATACATCCTGTGTCTGGAGGAGTTCTAGAAGAAGGGGAATTAGTTGCCGATTTCTCAGATGAACAGATTTTAGCGCTGAATGAAATGAAAGTAGTAGAAGATGCTACTATTGATCAGATCCCCAGTGAACCCAAAACAGCAGACTTAGAAAATCTTGAAGATTGTCTTTGAAGATGATAATCACAAGTCTACTTACGTGCGAGAAGACGGAACAGAGTTCATTCCTTTCAATGAAGATTGGTTGAAAGAGAATGTGGACGACATCGACGAACATTTGAAAAATCGTGATGCTACAGATAATTCACCTGATGCGTTCACAGAATGGAGAAAACAGTTCCTGTCCAAGGTTACAAAGCCTACACCTGCTGAAGCTCAAGTCGATTATTTGAAATACGAGAAAGAAAACTTACACGGGAAGATACTTTGCTGGATGTTTGTCAAAGAAATCCATTGCATGGCCGTAAAACGTGAACACGGCATCCAGTATTTCAGATCGTTGCTTGGTATTCTGTCCTTACCGTTTTATGATGTTGCATCATTAACAAAGCTGGAACTGATTAATCTCTCAAAGTTTAAAGGAGCAACATTGTTTGCTCACAAGTTGAAGATAAATCGGAGGATAGGCTGGAAAGACGAATTATATAAGCCACAATTTCCTATTTATCAGCAGATAAAGTACACTTTGGATCCGCAACCAACTCGGCAAGATACAAGCTTGTTTATCAGCCAACGAAGGTTATGGACAAGATCCCACTGACGCAGATGAAGCAGAACTTCTTGGAAAACATGGCGTTATGGTGTTATGACTCCGATACGCACGAGGCCGTTATTGTGTTCAAAGACAATCAAGAGAATTTCCGCATGCTAGATCCGATGTGGATAATTAACATGTATGCGTCCGATATCAACAAGCTGTTTCGTGACGACATATTCTACGAGGACAAGGACGCGCATCAAGCGTCACGATTTCAACGCATCGCTTGTTTCTGTTTTTATCGAGGGATACACGCCGGAAGCACCTGGTCGGCAAAGCACTGAAGACTCAAAGAGAAAAAACCAAGCAATAGACAAGGGGGAGTTTGTTGATACATTTATGTGTCTGTAACTTTGTCTTGTTTACGTTGTATGTTATACGGACTTTTGTAATCGAGTCTGTAAGTTCCGTCAAGTCTACCTAGTCGGATATCCTCCTATCCTACTTAGTATGATGTTTTGTCTCTGTATTTTTATCTTAAACTAATGCTAATTGTGCATTATGTTTATGAGGGTGTGTATTCATGCTTAACTGTTTAACACTTAGTATATTCTGTCCTTGTTTGATGATTGACGAAGAATCAATCTTCGTCGAACAATCATGCTTGACAAACCTTTACCTTCGTCGTATTGAGTGTGTGACGAAGATTCAATCTTTATCACACATGATCTTCGTCACACAAGGTTCGTCGAGGGACAGTATATATAAAGCTTGTTATGTTAACAGTTTAGGGATGGGAGCATAGAGAAAACTGAGAGTTTATCGTTCAAGCATTGTGTGTATATGTTTGATGTTGTTCTCGTCCTTTTAATCTAAAGTGAATATTTGGTTATCTGTTGTGTTACTTGCTATACTCTGTTTGGTTTGCACCGTCACGTGGATTCCGCATTCGTGATTGTGTTTGTGATAAACAGGGACTAGGTTTCGTATCGGTCCTCCGAGAAAAGCGGACCTACATTTAGGACAGTGATTTATCTGATACTGGGCGTTTTTAACATGACCCAGTGTCAAATTAAGCATGGCCCCGTGTGAGCCTGTGTCAGATGTGGCAAGGCCCCGTGTAAGGCTTTTGTAACTGAAAATTTAGAAAAAGAAGAAGAGTTTGAAAATAATACTGAAAAAGATGATTAGGCCATCGTTTTTAAACTTTCTTAAAATCCTTGTGTTCCCCCGCAACGGCGCCAAAAAACTTGATGTGGTGTAGGTGGGTATAATTTTTAGTATATTTTAAGCACTTTTACTCGTTTATCAAGCTTTAAATTTATAAAACACGATATAACACAATCACTCTCTACAACATGCTAGGGCAAGTGCACCCATCGTTGGCGTAGTATAGTAAAGGTAAGATACTAAGGTCGTCCAAGGACACAAGAGCTTTTAATACCAGAATATTGTTAACATCTAATCTAATCAAATTTTATAGGAAAAAGATGTTTAGTAATTAAAAATAAAGAAAGAAACTAAAATAATAAAAAGAAACAATAGACATGATAGAGTCACTTGGTTCCAACTCATCTTTTACGTATCCTTTGATGATTTCGGCACTTTTGGTTTTTAAGAGATTAGTTATAGTGGCATGTCCCTCTTTTGGAGGCAACACTACCCTCAGCCATATTGGTCTGAGTTAGCAGGGATACACTCCCGCAAAGCCGAAATATTGAAAGATAATTAAGTTATTAATGCAAAATGTGGCATGTCACTCTTTTGGAGGCAATACTACCCTCGGCCATATTGGTCTCCGGTTTAAAGTTTTAATAGTAATTTGTTTATAAGGGATTCAAGCTATTCTTACTTCTCCCGATTTGATGCTATCTGCCTCAAGAGAAGTCCTAATAAGCTTGAATCAAATCCTTGTAGGATCTATACACTGAACGAGGCAAGAAATTTACCCAAACCACCCTTCTAACCCCTTCCAGATAGTTAACGTGCTTTATATAGACCGTAAAGACACGAATTAATGAATCAACAAAACATGAAGAGATGATAGAATAAAGTTCACTTTCAATATAAAAAAAACTAGCTATTAAAGTCCTTAATATATACCCAATTAAAAATTCAACCAAAGCTTGGAAATCAAAAGTAATACATAAACGATTTGTCTTCACCAAGTGATGTAAGAGATTAGCCAAGCATGTCCATTGTTTGACAAGAACTCTTACTATCGATCTTGGATCCCGAGACTACTACACACTTTAAACTCTAACGGTTGTGGTGGATGATGTTGTTGGAGTGGTGGGGAAGTGGTGATGAAGTGAGAGAGAGGGCTTCCAAGGGATGGATTTCAATTGAACCAAGCACCCCTATTTATAGCTGGAAACAGGCTCCTCACATGGCCCCGTGTCTTCTTCTTCTCTTTTTTCATTTAATGAGCTGTGTCAGTCCGTATGCACACACGACCTCGTATGTTAGAGGCACGACCCCGTACTCTTGTAGTTGTTGTACTATAGGAGATCGTGCATATTTGGGAGTTAACCACGGCCCGTGTTCATGGGAAATGGCCCCGTGTCTCTTTTCTGCTTCTGTTTGTCTTTTCTTCATGGACTCTGGAGTGGGGAATGACCCCATGCCTTGGTGGCACGACCCCGTGCTTGTCTTCTGATTTGTTGTTTTGGTCTTGGGGTGAAGCTCAGAGGGTTGGTATGAACTGTCAACTTCTCTTCTTTTGTACTTATGTTGATTTTGCTGTTAGTTTGTTCCTTTTGTACATTTGAGCTCTTTTAATCCTAAAAATAAAAAGTATACAAAGAAACACACTTTTTCCAACATTAGTACAAAAAAGAGTTGATTTTATACCTTATTTGATATAATTTATATGTTGCATTTTGCGCATATCAGTGACACATAGATCTAACCCTATCCTTTTAGATCTAAAGGAAGCTTATTTGTGCAAAGGCTTTGGATCAACTCTTACAATATCCACCTTAAGATGGCTACTAAATGTCCCTCCTTATTCTATTACTTTGTTTACCTATTTGGTTAACTTGTTTAATTATCAATTTTCATGTATTAGAACATTTGAAAGACTACCAGTGATCTATATAGGGTAACTCAAATTTCTAATGAATCCCTCAGGGATTATGTGAACAAGTTTGGTCGAGAATCCTTGGATATTCAAAATGTTGATATCGCCGTGGTAGTTCAGGCTTTTAAAATGGGATTGAAATAGGATTCATCGTTATATGAAGATCTCAAGATGAATGCACGCCGGAATTTGGATGAAGTCAAGAATCGAGCTCTAAGTTTCTTAAGGGTTAAAAAGATAAGAAGATCTAAAAAAGGATTCACACACCTCATCTTATAAACTCTACAGATCTAAACCTTATTCAAAATCTAACAACCATAGGGTCAATGTTGCAGTGGGCGATGAAGAAGAAGAAGATTATCCTAAGATAACTAATTTTTTTTTTCAGTTGACATTCAAGTGTTATGAATTTAATGTAGGTTCTTGGAGATAAAGTAAGATGACCTAGGAAGAATGATAAAGGCTCTGCATGGATGGACAAGTCTAAACGGTGTGCTTATCATGAAGATTTTGGTCACATAACTGTGGATTGCCTTGCATTGTAAAAGAAGATAAGTTATCTCCTAAGCAATAGGCACTTGAAGGAGCTATAGGGCAGAAAGAAAGACAAGAGCCAGTATCCTGACCAAATCCCATGACGAGCAACATCCCCTCATCCGGATGCCAAGGTGATTGGAGTGTCGTGGTCTGGTCCAAGATGCATTTAAGTCCTAATTACCTTAAACAAATAGTAAGTGGCCGCAAGGGTGTCGAACCACGAATAGTTTATGATTCATGTCAAACTCCATTATTTATTCATTTAACTTATGAAGCTTGTTATGTTAATTATTTGTTTATAAGTTTGTTGAAAAGATGTCGGAGTGAACTCTCAATTTGTTACTACTTATAAAAATGATTCTTGAAATACGATTTTGAAAACTTAAACAATTAGCTTAAAACAATAATCTGAAACAAGGTTCACACCCTGTAGAAATAGGAACGGTTCTAAACGAACACCTAGTTCTGCTTTAATTCAGTTTAACGTGCGAAATCCGTTGAACTGAATTGTGATAATGTACACCATAATGTAAATACAACGTTTAAGCACTTTATTAAGATTCAAATGACAACTTGAATGAGTTTCGACTCTATAACGAATCCTTTGTATAAGTTATATTTGAGATCGATCAGTGAATTCTAATGTTGAACACATGACCTGATGCTTTTATAGAGATTTGAGCATGCGCAGGAATCCCAAATGCATGAGTTCTGCATTGTTATGGAAGCGTAGGACTCCTCCGTAATGATTAGGAATTGTGCACAATATTCATGCGTACCATGCATGCTATACAATTTTCCATATGTAATAGTATAATTCTTCTATGATGTCATCATGATGTGTGATGGCATCTTACCAAAACTCTAATCGTATGGAACCGCATCTTATTGAAACCTACTGAAAACATAGCAAAAACTTTGTCCGGAACACATACATAGACTTAAAACTATACACATAACGTGTATGAGATTTTTAAGCTATGGACAAACTAAAACTACACTAACAACCTCCCCCTTGGACATAGCTAGAAATCTGTGATTTTAAGTTTTGATCTGTCTTGGATAACATTTTCAAGTGAAACCAAAATCCCCCCTTGAATGATGCTCCGAATCTCTATTAGATTTGACTCTAGTGCTCAATCACATGTTCCCACACACAAACAATTTCTCAGCAGTCTCGTTGGTTCGACTCACATTTATCATTATCAGGTTTCCATGAAAGATATATGAATGAAAATCTATTTGGAATTTGAATTTTGAATGCAGAAAGGTATACATACTGAAATGTAATATTTGTAGTTTATATCTTTTTGAGAAAACGTACTAGAGGATCATATCAGTTGATTGACACATGTCACACCCCGACCGCGTAAAACAATAAATCGCAACGGAATCGTCGGGGAGTGTTGTAACAGAATCATTGTTTCAAAACACACGGAAATTTGAAGTTTCGTTTTATTAAACATTAAATATTTACATCGTCTGGAAATCTAAATAAACAAGTTAAACATAGTCTATCATTGTTATTAAGTCACTAAGGCCTCGTCCAGTCCTATGTGAGCATGCATCCTAGCAATCAACATCATTCAACAACACCTGAAACATATGTGAAAACAAAGTCAGCAAAGAAATGCTGGCGAGTACATAGGTTTTTGAGGGTGTCGGATTCATGGCTAGTTTACATGTTGCAATACTTAATTAAAAACCTTGTTTTGAAAAGTGTAGTATTGCGACATAATTAACCAACTCAAATCAAGTTGGTTATAATTTGTAAAATCTCGTAGCCATGATTCTTAACCCAAAACATTTATTTAATAAAATTCATTAATAAAACTCGTTAATAATTCTCGTTAATAAAACTCGTTAATAATTCTCGTTAATAAAACTCGTTAATAAATCTCGTTAATAAAACTCGTATATAAATCTCGTTAATAAAACTCGTATGGTTTATATTATTTCGAAAAACTTGTTTGTGTGACATCGTTTCAAAATCGTTTACCCAAGTGAACTAAATAACGCCACGGTATGTAATACGATGAAAACATATATATATAGGAAGTACCAGCGGCGTATCCACCATGCTTTCATCACATTACACCCGTCCCGTTATCTAAACACTAACCAAAAACCAATCGTTTACCCAAATCGTTTAATTCGTTAAAAATCGCTTTAGTCGTTTACATCATTCTCGTTTTAAATCTTGAAAACTACTTTTGATTGTCTCGCTAATAACATCCAAACCTTCGCAACCCGCCTATCACTTCTCGCATTAATAAACCACCAAAGGGTAAATTAACAATCACAGATTCAGTCATTACCCACCTAACCCACACATAACCATGGGTGCAGTCTGATAACGGGAGTTGTCAGATCCTATGGTACCATAACCTAATACTGGTCGGTTCGGCCAAAACTAATGGATATTATTCGTTTTGTAAATGCAACCAACAAGTTTGTTTACTATATCGAAATCGTTATTAATTTAATATAAACCATTTTAATCGTTTTTGAAACCATTGTTATAATATCGAAAATCGTTTTGAAAACCATCGTTAAAACCTTGAAAACATTTAGCACATATGAATCACCCCAAAACAATTGAAAACAGTATAATAGGGGAACTATGTACTCACCTGAGAATGCTTAGAGGTCTTGAACAACAACCAAGCAAAGCTAGAGGGAGCACGGAATCAATCGGCAATCTAATAACTATATAAATAAACCGGACCTAAGTCGGAAGATCGGATAAGATGAGGTTTTGTAAACCAAATGTGTATTGGAACTCATATGACATTGTTTAACAAAGTCTACATTCTAAATTGAACCCTAACCTAAGTGCTTTCGACCCATCGTGACCCATTAAGGTAGCTTAAGCTACTTTAACGTGTCGTTCACGCAAAAGCGCGTTCGAGGCGTCTAACTAGTCCTATGACAAGTATTATATGCCTAAACATGATTAAATATGTTTCATAATCAATTAAGTGACAAAAGTTTGTGTTACATATGCTTAATTACCAATTATGCATGAAAAGGGCATTTTGGTCATTTACCTAACGCATATAAACTACCTATCATACAACTAATTAAACCTAAGTGACCATAAGGTATAACCTCGGAAGGTTATTCCCTATGCAAATATGGTCACTAAACATGTTTGGTTGGATCCTAATGATCGACCAAACGGGTCGTGTTCAAAAGTCTAAGCGGGTGTTTAGTCCGCTTGACTTAGGACTCTACACAAGCACTAATCTAAAAAGTGATGAGTTAAACATGTTAAAACATGTTTAACAAATTTAGAAAATACATTTGGTATCAAAACAAACGCTTTTTGATACCTATAAGTAGTTTGGTTGCAAAATACGCAAGAATGCGCATTTTGGCCAAAACTACGACTCGTCACTACACCTAGATAACGTGGTAATCAGTAGGTATAGTCACTAGGGACTATAACCATCATGATTACCCTCATGTTATGAAGTTCAAATGAACTTCGCATTGACCATAAACTGGTCAATGCAGAAAGTCAAACGCAGACTCGAAAAGCGATAAAAGAACGAAAGAATACTTACAAAAGGTCCCCGCAAGCTTTGATCCGATTTACTCTCAGGTATGAAGCATAAAATTCAACTTAGAGAGCCAAAATCAGATCAATGTGGGTTTTGCAAGTGAAAGGGGATAGCTATTTATAGGAAAACTAGAACCGTTAGGATCGTTCATCGTAAAACGAGCTTCGATCTCATCCATACACATGTGCCCATGGTTTTGTGAAACCATGGGAGCCCATAGTTTCATTAAAATCATGTGCAAATGAGGGGAACAGCTGGAACAAGCTAGAATTTATATTTTTCATTTTGGTCCCTTCCTAAGATAACTATGACAGAATGACAATTTTGGTCCCTGAACTTCAGAATCTTGCATTTCGGCTCATTTTTGACACGTTTAAGCCCCGTTAACCTCATTTCAAGGCTCTAAATGAAGTTAAAGTATAGAGAACTCAAAACATGCTCAAAAATATCTCGGATGTCGGTTCGTTTGGTTGTACGGTTGCGTTGTTCGGTTAATTACGACGGAAGTCGTAACGAACGCAAAAACGATCCAAATTACGCGACGAATGGAATTTTATCATGCCAATCACTAAAATAAAATATTTTAATGATTACATAAAGTTTTGGATGTCCGGATGTATTCAGAACCTAAGATATGCGCGAAAATGCAAACTTATGCACTTTTGACGCTTTTAGTCCCTGAATGACCAAAAAGTTTATTTTAGCACACCGAACCCCTCAAAGCCTATTTCTAAGCTATGTAAAGGATATTTAGGGTATTTTTAACTTATGGTCATGTTCCAGAATCTTCATTACAGTATAAATCGGCATACTTTCGCAGTTTGTCGAAATTAGTCCCTGTAAGCGAATAAACTTGATTTCGCCACACCAAACCCTCCAAAACTTATTTCTAAGTTATGTAAAGGTTATTTAAGGTATGTTAAGCCTATGTCACTGTCCCATAGTGTTTGTTTCATTAAACTGGTTATATTTACGCATCAGTACGCGTATAACCTTCCAGAAAGCGATTTAGAGCCCGAAATCGAACAAGAGTTGATATGTGCAAATGATACACATATTTATACAAATCCCAAGTATAAAACAAAACATTTCATTGATTTGGTATTTTTTCGATGGCCGTGGAGGCACAGATGTCACAAGACATATCAGCTACACTGTTGATCTTTTAAGAAACAATTAGTCTCAAACTGTTCATATCACGTCCTCAAAATCCACACACGGGGTTTTACCGTGAGGCGTGTGACTGACCAGGATCAAGCCACTAATCATTTTGAGCCAAACATAAAAGTTATTATCATCATCACAATCAACACGATTAGTGATTAAGATTTAAATGTCCAAAACATAGTTTAAATCAATAGAGGAAGCTAAACGTAAAATCCAAACATACGTTAAAAACCATAGTGTTTAATAAAATTTAAAGCTGAGAGTTTAATGCCGGCCACGGCACCCTAAATGCTACAAGCTCCCATGCTGTACCTAACATCCTACAAAGCATGCTAAAGGTGGTGTTTGTTTTTTCAGATGCAAAAGCTCTACAGTCTGCGGACCACATCTGTAAACATCTGCATGAGAAGAGGTGGACCAAATGTCTGCGAAGTGTAATAAAAAGAATGTTTGATTATCTCACCTCTTTACCCCACATTTTCAAAATAAATAACTTGGGGGTGAAAACCGTATATAACGATGGCTTCCATAAACAACCGAACTAACATCAAACCCACTTCCAACTTTCCCTTGAGCCATACAATGAGCCGTTTGGGCTATAATATGAACCACATCCAATTTTTCTTGATGTTGGGCCCCGCTATACGATGAGAGATTAACCACCCCAAGGTAATGTAGTAGAGCAGCAACCACTGATGTCTTCATAGCAGTATGTGAGTACATTAATATCTATCATCTTCGTCAATCCGAATCGTAGCAAGAAATGGAACAAAACAAGGTTTTGGAGTATTAAATATAGGGCAATGGCATTATTGTAAATAAGGAAACCTTCCTTATTAGAGTCCTATAAATAGGAGTCTTATATGTTTTGTTTAGAACTTTTGCACTTTGTATCTTTGGAGAGCATTCAAGATCTAGAGAGAGAAAGAAGCAAAAGAGAAGATTCAAGGTGTAGAAAATTGTCATATTCTAATAGAATCTTTGGTTAATTACGTTCTTGTGTTCTGTAAAACCCCAATCGCGTAATTCAACAAGACGCGGCAGAAATATCGGGGACTCACGTTACAAATTGCTCACAACTACTGGTATTAAATAGTTTCAATATTATTAACATCGTTTTACAAACAAAGAATACATGTAATTGTCTTTTGATTTAGAAGTCTAAGGCCCGAATGCAGTCCTATGCATTGCATTCTTGAATAGTTGAAAACCTAAAACATATGTGAAAAATAGTCAGCATAAAAATGTCGGCGAGTACATAGGTTTTATTAGCCAAATAAATGGCAAAACATTTGATATTGCAATACTTTGACAACTACGAGAGCTGTCAATTGAAAATAAATCTTGAAGCAAGAATGGAAAAAAATTAGTATTGCAATAAATAATCTTGATTATGAAAACTCGTGGCAAATAGTTTTGTATATGGCAATATGATTATTACTAAGTGTTAGGATCTGAGGCCCTCATGATTGTGTTAGTTAGTATGATTTGAAACAAATCAACCAGATATGAACAGATTTAAGTGCAGCGGAAATGAATAACAAACTTTGTAAACACAATCAAAGGAGAATCTAGTTTGATAAACAATTGCTTTTTCATAGAGTCGAAAGATTACATCAAAAGCAAAAGGTTACAATGCAAGCTTACAGACTAAACTCCCCCTCAGCCTGATACTCCAGGATTGGTTGCACAAGATGAAAGGATTGAATTGAGGAGAAGAACTCACTCAAAACGAATCAAATATAACAGTACAGAATACTGTCATATTTATAAGCAAACCAAACCACTGATGTACTTCAGCTGACGTCACCATGATAGTGACATCTAACAGCCTAACAACCTATAAACACTGGTCTATACAAAACTACTGATGTCTAACAACTGATTGATAATAAAATACAAAACAAGTCTAACACTGTTCATGTTCCACTGTTGTAGCCTAAGCACTGATTGTTTGACCATCAGTGCTTTCTTCAAAAGGTGATCAGTCTTTGAATGAGCAGTGCTTGGGTCTTCAGCAGTACTTAAGAGACAGCAGTAGATAGAGCTCAGTGTTTGCCTTTTAGCAGTCTTTAGTTGTTTCATCAGTGTTTGGTTCATCAGTTGTTCTTCAGAGCAGTACTTAGAGTGTATCAGCAGATAGGTAACCATTGTCAAGGGGAGAGCTTAGTGTAAACGTCTGCTTATTGTGAATCCACTGTTGTGAACAGGTTTTGGCTTTACATTATCTGTTCCTCTGGTAGGGTTCAATCCCAACAATCTCCTCCTGGAACAGATAATGCCAAAATCCTTCATTATTCTGGATTTTTATTCTTCATCAGAAGTTCCTTTGCTTTTCTTTTAAATTTTTCTTCAAATTCTTTGGAACTTGAATCAGCCTCATCCCTGCACAGTGAAAGCTCAAGGAGATCTTGTAGATCTTCAACACTCAGGCCTAGTGCTTGATTCCTTGATATATGCCTCACTTCTCCATTGATTATGATCAGAGTCAATACGTGGGCCTTTTGATCAGAGAGCCACTTTAGTATTTTTAAACCAAATGGGTTTCTTGGGAGAGGTTTATTGTCTGATGAACTTAAAGTGTTTGGCCTAGAGAAGAAGTGTAGAGCAGTATCATGAGCTTCAGAAATTCGTGTGAATGCTTTTTCAATAATCTCATTAGCTGCAGCTATGTCTGCTTCAACTTCTTTGTCAGTCAGCTCATTGTTTGTGACATCTGCTGATGATTTTGGGCTTACTACTTTGACCCTTTTGGCAAGGTCTTGTAGTTTTGCTAATCTTTCTTTATCTGAAGCTATTTTCTTGATAGCTTCTTCAATCTGATCAACTTCTTTATCCTTTTCTTCTCCAGCAGACAGCATTTCCTTCCTTTCTTTTCTCAATTTTGTGACAAAAGCTTCTGCTGTGCTGATTTGTGTTTCAAAGGTCTTGACTTGCTCCTGTAGCTTTTTGTAGTCAGACTTTTTAGAAATGTCGGAGACTTTCATCCTCTTTTTCTCAAGCCTTTCATAAGCTTCATCAGTGTGCTGCTTTGACCATTTTGCTATGGCATCCGCAGTATCCACTTTTCCATCCACCAACTCCTGCTTCTTTCTTTTATGCTCGGAAATAAGATCAGCTACGAATTTCTTGTATTTGTTCCAATTTGGAGCTGTCTTTTTCTTCCGTGGATCAAGTTTAATCTTTTCAATTCTGTTAGCCTCATGCTTTAGTGCAACTATTGGCCAGTCTTTGAATTCTGTTTCTTCAGCAGGATAGAACTTTTCTTTCATTATGTATGCAAGATATTCTTTTCTCAATTCATTTCGTTGATCTGCTTCAGGGAATAGGCTTGACATTTCTTTGTTTAGATCACTTGCATATTCTTCTATTTGTTTGACTTTGTTGAGCAGGAATTCCCTTCTTTCCAAAATGGCTTCATCACCTTGATCCTTGCATTCAACTTTGGCTGTTATCCTTGCTTGTCTTGCTTTTATTTCGAGATATTCATCCATGTTTTCTGGTATTATGAAACCTATGAGAGAAGGAAATTTCCTTTTTGAAAGATCATCTTCAGTGTAAAATTGTTTCATCTCATTTTTCACGGCTTCTAATTCCAATGGATATTTAGCAGCAACAGGATCATACTTTTCATCAGCAACAGGATCATACTTTTCATCAGTAGCCTGTGTTGTTTCTCTTTTTCTTTTGTGAGGCTTTGGAGGTTGTGGTGTAGGAATGATGAGATCAGTGGTGGATGTTTGACTAACAGTGGTTGAAACAACTGGTGTTTCAACCGCTGTTGTCATTACAACTGCTGATGTATCAGCAGATGTCTTCTGCTTTAGAGCAGGGGTTTTTGATGGTGGTGGTGACTCATCATCAGGAATGAAAACCCTTCTCCTTTTTAATGTAGGAGAGGCTGATGATGTTTTGAGTGGATCAGTGGTTTGAGATTGGATAGCAGTGGTTTGTGATTGTGATTGACTGACAGTGGTTGAAACAACTGGTGTTTCAATCACTGTTGTCATTACAGCAGATGTTGTAACATCTGCTGTCTTCTGCTTTATGGCAGGAGGCAATGGTGGTGATATGATTGTAGATGATGATGGTGGTGGAACAGTGGTTGTGATGGTGTGTGATAGAGTGGTGTGTGTTGAAGGTGTGTGTGTTGATGAAATGGCAGTTGTTTGGCTACTGACAGCAGTTTTTGTGACTACTGCTGTATCAGCTGTATGACTAACAGGTTTTGAGACCTGCTTTTCTTTTTCTTTTTCTTTTTCAGGCTCAATATAAAGGCCATGTTCTATTCCCATCTTATTCATTTTTCTCAACAGCTTGATATTCTCCCCCTTTTTGGCATTATCTGAAGGGGGGTTATCAAGAAATGATAGGGAAGAAGGAGCTTTGCCAGAGGCACTTTGAATGCTAGCCTTTATAGCCTTGATATCTGCTTGAGTGTCTTTAAATCTTGATTCTACCATGTTGGTCAGCATTTGTACATGAATAGCATGCTTTTGATCAGCCATATGTTGCTGTTTTTCAAGCATGGGTTTAAAAATATTCCAAAGCTCATTTTCAGCAAATGCATGTTGTGCAGGTGCTTGAGCAGGAACAACAATGGCTTGTGCTTTTTGAGCTTTTAAAATCTCTTGCACCATATTTTTAATTTCAGCAACTGTATCTTCAAGTTTTTCAACTCTTTCCGTCAATTTCTGATATTTTGAATCATCACCTACATTAGTTGGATCATCTGAATCCCCACCAGTAGTGGTTGTATCAATGTGTGTCTTAGGAACTGAGTCCCAAAAATCACCCATTGATGCCCCTTGTTCTTGGTACTGGGGACTTCTTTCTTCAGCATTTGATAATCCTTTGATGTTACTAGTGGTCAAAATAGGCTCACTAGTGGTTATCGATGGTGCTATAGAAGAAATTGCCTTCAAGGGAGTCTTACTTATGAAACAACTGTCCAACTGAAGATCTGTTGATCCATCAGTTGTAGTTGCTGCTACACTTGAACTACTGACAAGAGTTACTTGTAACTCTTGCAGTGTAACCTCCTCAATTGTTGCTGGGATAGCAGAGGTATAAGCATCAGACCCAGTTACTTGTGGGGGTATACTCTCAGTGATAGGTGATAGAGAGGAACTGGTTTGTGTCTGTGCAATATCAACCGCATGCAACAGGGGTATTATTGATTGTGGCATTATGATTGGTGAGGGTATGGGTGTTGAAAGAGACATGTCCTTTGGATCAGGACTGTGGAAGATAGATCCAAGTGGATCCATAGCTTCATAATTTGGTGTCCCTGTGATTATAACCTGATCCTTTTGTGAGGATGCAGGAGGAGTTTGAGGCAATGGTTGAGATCTTTCTTCCAACTGCTATGAGGAAGTAGAAGCAGTGGTTTGTGGTGACATTTGTATTGTCACAGGCAGTTGCTCTGGGATCTCATCTTCCAGAGTTGCCTTTGTTTTGGGTTTGGTGGGTTTTCTGGATGTTTTTCTTTTGGTCTTTTTGGTAATGTCAGTTGTGGGTTTCAGAGCAGTGGCAGTGCTGCTCTGATCACCTGGAGCAGTGGGCTCAGCAGTAGTTGCCTGAGGGTCAGTGGCAGTTATTAAAGTCTGCTCAGGCACCTTTGCTTTTAATTTTATTGGTGCCATCATTCTTGAAAATGTTTCAATTGTTAAACCTTTTATTTGAAAATGGACACCTTCTTTTGGCAAATTTTCATCCTCTTTTCAAATTTTTGTTTAAAGTAATAGCTCAGAATTCTTGGAAAAAGAAGAAATGATTTGCTATCAACATTCTTTACCATGTCATTGAAGATCTCATGGGAGTAGTTGTAATCTTTATTGTTTAAAATCGCATATCCCAGGCATTGAATCTTCAATGGTATTTCGTTAAACGCTGTTGTTTTATTTGAAACACAACTTAAAAGTGTGTGAAATAAAAATCTGGGTGCAGACGGAAAATAACCTTTTTGCAAGGTATCTACCTTTGATTGTTCTGCATATCCCCTTTTCAGAAAGTCAGCTTTTAACTCGTTTTTGTCAAAGGAAGTTTTACCATTCTGATCATTGAGTTTGAAGACTTCCGAGATTGTTTGCGGAGTGATTTGAATCACTTTACCCTGTATCGAGGAGTTTATGGCTACTACTTTATCATCTTGTTTCTCAAGCGTAGCATTTTTCCAGAACTCTCTCTGGGTTTGTGGATAAATGGGGGCATCTACTGTTAACAAAGTTTTGTACTTTGATGCAGATAATGTATCAATGATGGAATCGAAGGTGTGGTTATCGGTAGGTTTTTTGAGCAAACCCAGATAATTATGAGGAGATTTGTATGGTATATCGATGGATTCTTCGGCCGTTTGAGCGACCTCTTTGGAAGTTGATGGTGATTTTGGTTTTGATTTTGATTTTGATTTTGTCATTTTAAAGAGAAGAATCGGAGAGTGTTTTGGGAAGAAAAGGTTTGAAAACTGCTTTGAGAGGAGAACTTTGGAATTCAATTCGACAGTGTAAAACCCTGTTTGGGGGTTTAGGGCAGGGTTTTATTTGGGGAAAAAATGATCGCTGATGTGGCAGCGGTTATTTTGATCTGAGGGCTAAAAACTGACCACATGTCAAACACTGATGGAATGAATGAAGGGTGGAGGACAGTTGTTTTAAGAACCATTGATGAATCAAGTATCAGTGGTTACAACGGTCATAATGTGGACAGTGGATGATTTTTACTATCAGTAGATAGCATGTCAGTGGAAAAGACACTGATTTTGAACATCAGTGCTTGTCAAAAAAATGAAGGATCAGTGGCTAACTTTCAGCAGTGGACAGTAATTAGGAAACAGATGTTTGAACAAAGCAGTGATTAGGGTAAATGATACAGATTTGAAGGGCAAGTATTTCAGCAACTATTTTGAGAATATTTCATTCAAGGTTTTTGCCACATGTCAATTTTGAATGACAGTGGTTTAGTACCCCAGATGATGAGAACTTTTTGCTAAGGCAACTCATTTTCATTTAAAATCCAATTAAAACATGAGTGCCCCAGTAATTTAAACAATGTTTGGCAATCAACCTTTAAATGTTTAAGAACAAACCTGAGTATGACATGAACTTGATACATGTACCATTTCCCTTGGACCCATTTATGAGGACAATAATACCTACAAAAATAGGTACTATATCCTGACAGGTAATTGAAACTAATGCCAACAAAAACAAGCAAAAGTTCAAAATATATTATTCTTAAAAAAAATTGAACAATATATCCTGGTTATTCGAGAAAATCCTTTGAAAAAAAATGGTTAAAGGATTTTCTAAGAACAACATCAAAAGGAATTTGATATATTTTCAATAAAAAACATAATCATATCATTCTCAAGTTTATGAAAATGGTCAGTGGTATGACATCAATGGTAGGAATTTTAAATACATTTTGACCACTGTTTGGCACCATTTTCTTGTCAGTTGATTGCAAACAAGAAGACACATGGACCAGTCCTTTTGTAGGCTCGATCACTGAGAATACTATTGTCACCTGAACTTTCTTAGACCAATGAGTACAAACAATTGCTTAATGACCATTGTTACCCCAAGCTTTGACTCTTAAGTGTTTTACATTTATACTCTTTTCTTTTGACTTCAAAAGTTTTGAGATAAACACACTTTCAAGTTTTGTGAACTTTAGTCCAAAATCATTTTCCAGTAATGTTTTGAGAGAATTGGTCATGTTTGCACAAGTTGTTCAGCCAATCTCACACTACATATGATACGGACTATGTTGACCCCTGTTTTTCTTAATGTATTTAGACAAAGTTGATTTGTTCCTTTTGAGGATCTCAACCTGTGTTCAACACATAAGATCAAATGGCTAAAGTTTTAATTTCCCTCTTTTTGTGTTAGCAAAACATTAATGTTTTTATTGAACATAGGTTTTGTTAATCTGAGGTTCATACTTTAGTATTTAATGAAAACATCACATATTACACATCAACAATTTGAGATCAATTTAGAAAATAAGAAATAATCTCATAGTTTAACAGATATTGTTTTCAGATCTAGAAACCATGAGTGTCTTGTGCATGAAATCACTTGTTGTGTGAAATTTGTGTGTCATATGACATCTTGGTTGATTTACAGAGTTTTTGCATAACCATTTTGATCATGGTTTTCTCGTTACTCTGTTTTTCAACTGAATACAACCAACCTTAGTATCAATGAATTTTGAGCCGAACTGTTATGTCAAATTGATTGTTAGATCGAATTTGACTGTCCATGCTCTGATACCAATTGTTAGGATCTGAGGCTCTCATGATTGTGTTAGTTTGTATGATTTGAAACAAATCAACCAGATATGAACAGATTTAAGTGCAGCGGAAATGAATAACAAACTTTGTAAACACAATCAAAGGAGAATCTAGTTTGATAAACAATTGCTTTTTCATAGAGTCGAAAGATTACATCAAAAGCAAAAGGTTACAATGCAAGCTTACAGGCTAAACTCCCCCTCAGCCTGATACTCCAGGGTTGGTTGCACAAGATGAAAGGATTGAATTGAGGAGAAGAACTCACTCAAAACGAATCAAATATAACAGTACAGAATACTGTCATATTTATAAGCAAACCAAACCACTGATGTACTTCAGCTGACGTCACCATGATAGTGACATCTAACAGCCTAACAACCTATAAACACTGGTCTATACAAAACTACTGATGTCTAACAACTGATTGATAATAAAATACAAAACAAGTCTAACACTGTTCACGTTCCACTGTTGTAGCCTAAGCACTGATTGTTTGACCATCAGTGCTTTCTTCAAAAGGTGATCAGTCTTTGAATGAGCAGTGCTTGGGTCTTCAGCAGTACTTAAGAGACAGCAGTAGATAGAGCTCAGTGTTTGCCTTTTAGCAGTCTTTAGTTGTTTCATCAGTGTTTGGTTCATCGGTTGTTCTTCAGAGCAGTACTTAGAGTGTATCAGCAGATAGGTAACCACTGTCAAGGGGAGAGCTTAGTGTAAACGTCTGCTTATTGTGAATCCACTGTTGTGAACAGGTTTTGGCTTTACATTATCTGTTCCTCTGGTAGGGTTCAATCCCAACACTAAGTCACTTTTATGCCAATTGAAATTGTACATCGTACTCTCGTTTAAATCATCGTAAAACTCATTAATGTGTTATTAGAAATTCAATCAAGGATTAATAATAACTGTTTTGAAATAAATCACAACTTGTGTGAGTATTATATAAATAAAGTCAATGATTCATAATAATACTTTAGATATCCTTCTAAGAATCTAATATATAAAGATATGGAAGATTCTACAAGGATTTGGATAATCGAACATTGAATCAATCGTACACAAAATCCTAAAGTGATTCGGATAACGCTACAAGAGTAATAAAATAAGGACATTTATATATAGAAAGTACCAGCGGCGTATCCACCATGTTCTTATTTTATTACACCTGTTTCGTTATCTAAATCACGACTACCACATAAACACAAATTCGTCAACTTGTCAACAACTTGTAAACACGCATTAAAGTACACAATGAATCCAAATAAGGAATCTAATATTAACACTTTAAACATCCCATATATGTTTAGCTATGAAGATAGATAAATATTACAGGGATACGGTTCTCGTCACATCGTCTAGTCAAACACGCATTAAAGTACACAATGAATCCAAACAAGGACTCCAATATTAGCACTTTAAACATCCTACAAGTATCAATCTATAAAGATAAATTGATGCTAAAAGGATTCGGTCTCGATCACATTGAATCATTGTATAACATTCTAAATCCTAATGGTGATTCGGGATAACGCCACGAAGGGTAATACAATAAGCACACCTATATATAGGAAGTACCAGCGGCGTATCCACCATGTGCTTATTGTATTATCTAGTTTCATTATCTAAATCACCAACAATCTACACATAAACCATAATCGTCGTTTCGTAAAGTACTTCTTAAAAATCTCACTATGAAGATATGAAGATCTAAGACTGTACTTCAAATATCCTATAAGAATCTAACTATGAAGATAGGTAGATCTTTTAAAGATTTGAATAAACATCATATTTGCATAATTGGATTAATACACATAAAAGCACTTAGTAAACACATATATGCCATACATTTGGAAACCAAATCGGTTACACATATGAATCACCCCAAAACATTTGAAAACGGTAAAAGAGGGGAACTATGTACTCACATTGAATGCAAAGTATCCTCGATCTAACTTAACAAAGCTCGGACAAACCAAGGAAATCAAGTGGTACCTAGTAATCGGATCGCTAGTTAATAAATCGACACCTAAATCGGAAGATCGGGTAGAATGAGGTCTCGTAAACCAAATGAGTATTGGAACCCATGTGATATGGTTTAAGAAAGCCTACATTCTAAATCGTAACCTATCCTAAGTGCTTACGACCCGTTACGACCTATTAAGGTAGCTTACGCTACTTTAACGCGTCGTTCACGCAAATGCGCGTTCGAGACGCCTAACTAGTCCTATGACAAGTATTATATTCCCTAACATGTTTAAATAAGTTGCATAATCAGTTTAAGTGACAAAAATTAAGTTACATATGCTTAAAATCCAATTATACATGAAAAGGGCATTTTGGTCATTTTCCTAAGGCATATAAACTACCTATCATACAACTAATCAAACTAAGTGACCATAAGGTATAAACTCGGAAGGTTATTCCCTATACAACTATGGTCACAAAATATGCTTGGTCGGATCCTAACGATCGACCAAACGGGTCAGGTTTGAAAGTCTAAGCGGTTGTTTAGACCGCTTAACTTACGACCCTATATAAGCACTAGACTAAAAGTGACGAGTTAAACATGTTAAAACATGTTTAACTAAGTTAGAAAACAGGTTTGATATCATAAAAAAGGTGTCTTGATACCCAAAAATAGCTTCATTGCAAAATACGCATAAATACGTATTTTGACCGAAACTTTGACTCGTCACTACGCCTAATTAACGTGGTAATCAGTAGGTATAGTCACAAGGGACTATAACCATCGTGATTACACTCACGTTGCAAAGTTCAAACGAACTTTGACTTGACCATAACATGGTCAAAGCTGAAAGTCAAACACTGTTTGACTTTCATGCTTGAAATGCATAACCAAGCATGAAGGAGACTTACAAAGGGTCCAAGCTTGGAATAAGAACAAAGAAAACAGAAGGAGATGCACTAGAACTCAGGTAGGTGGCTTCCAAACATGGCAACCTCCACTTAGAGTTCAAAAGATGGAATGAGCAATGAAATGGGCAGAAATTGGGGGCATTTATAGTGAATTTTAAGCTACAAGATGATGCCAAGTGGTTTGTGCATTGCCCAAGGCATTATCTCAACCACACAAGTGTGTGGATAGAATTAAAACCACTCAAAATGCCCACAATTTGCAAAACAATGGCCAAAATTAGCTTAAAATTACATGTGCAGCAGCTGGAATGAAGATTCTCTCGATATTGAGGCGTCGCGTGCCGCCACGGGTACCCCCCTTTGTTGTGGCGCGACGCTAGCACCTGCCTGAGCCAGAAACTTTCAAAAATTGGCAAGAATGGCCCCTGCAGCATGTTTAAGCCATTTTGACGCATTTAAGCCCCGTTAACCCATTTTCAAGGCTCTACATGGAAGTTAAAACATAGGGAACTTAAAATATGATTGAAAACATCTCAGATGTCGGTTCGTTTGGTCGTACGGCCTCGTTGTTCGGTAAATTACGACGAAAACTCAAACGGACGCGAAAATGATCCAAATTACATGACGAGTAGTATTTTTGCATTCCAATCACTAAAATAAAATATTTTAATGATTACAAAAATTTTTGGATGTCCGGATATGTTCAGAACTTAAGATATGCGCGTAAATGCAAACTTATGCACTTTTTGACGCTTTTAGTCCCTATTGATCAAATAAGCGTATTTTCGCATACCGTGCCCCTCAAAGCCTGTTTCTAAGCTATGTAAAGGATATTTAGGGTATGTTTAGCTTATGATCGAGTTCCGGAATGTTCGTTGCTATATGAATCAGTAGACTTTCACAGTTTGACGTAAATAGTCCCTGTGATCGAGTAAACTTGTTTTTGACACCCCAAAGCCTTCAAAACTTATTTGTAAGTTATATAAATGTTATTTAAGGTATGTTAAGACTATGTCAGTATTCCGGAGTGTTTGTCGCATTAAACTGATTACGTTTACGTACCAGTTTGCGTATAACTTTCTAGAAAGCGATTTAAAGCTTGATATTGAACTTAAAATCAAAACGTGAAATTGTCAAACATAAAAAGCAAACACTGAGACCAAAAACACATTGTTTCTTTGATAAAGGTATTGTCCTACATCGTGCGGCGTTTATGGAGCACAAGTGTCACATGTTCGGTCCACACACGTGCACGGATTCCGCACATTGTACGTGTCATTTCGCAAACGTTCGGGAGTGAAACACGATCCTACAATGCATTCACAAGTGGTATCAGAGCGGGAGATCGATTGCACGGATCAAATTTACAAGATTCTACTTGATTTCATCTCTTTTTCACACTTTTGATCCAAAAACTCAAAATTAACAACGATTTTACGGTTAAAAATTGTTGAATTTTTGAAATGTTATGCGCAAACATGTGTTTTTAAACCCTACAAATTTTCATAACAAAATCAAAGTAAAAAGGGTTCAAATCGAAGATTTTTGGTCCGAAAAACATGACTTTTTGCTGTTGTTCATGTTCATCTGGGTGTCCATCCGGATGGATGGGCATGAACTAGCCCATCCGAACCTCCATCCGAACAATAATCTTCATCCAAACCAGCGAAATCGTCCATCCGTACCATGTTGTTATCTCATTTGTTCGGATGAGTGAAAATAAGTCCATTCGGACCTGAAATAAGTCCATCCGTAAAACAAACATTGTCCATTCGAACAATAGTTTATATCATCCGCTCAGATGTGGAAATTTTAGTCCATCCATAAACTGATAAAACTTCATTCGGACTATAGATTGTGCGGTTCAATTATAGTTGTCAGAGATCAAATAGGTGGCCCAATTAAAAAAAACAACATTCAATGTATGTTTGACTTTGTCATGTGATAGTTTATAAAGATAGTGGTTTTGGCGGTCATATAAGGTTCAATAAAACAAGTCGCGGCTCAATTGGAAGACAACATTTAATTGGCATCTGACATTATTCACGAGAAAGCCAAATAAGAGAATACTTATGTTTGCATGGCTCGATAAAGTGAAATTCATTGAAAAGATAAATCGTATACATGTGCCGACAAAGTGTTAAATTGTTTCAATAATAGTAATTTCATGTCAGTATCACATGTGAAGTTGGCGGTTCAATTTGTTTGATAGTATTAAAGTTTTATCCATCCGAAGATTCGTAAAGTGTCCTTCTGATATATTAGTCCATCCGAAGCAACAATATATCCAAAGTCCATTCGGATGTTTTAGTCTTTTAGTCCATCCGTTTGGTTATATTTTTGTCCATCCAAAAGAAAGAAAATTATCCATCCGCTCAATTTTACATCAAGTCCATCCGGACTCTTTGGAAGTTTTAATTGTCTATCTGAATCATTCAACATCTGAAGATTTGATAAATGTTCATCCGCCAATTATGTCCATCCGAACTGTTTGAATATTAGGCTCATTCGGACATCAGATTATATAAGTCCATCCGGACTTAGTTGGACATGTGTTAAAATTGGTTGTAAAGCCCATCCGTTACACTTATATTAGTTCATACGCTCGTGTCAAATATTCTCATCCGGTCCAACAGATTTCACACATATTACAGATTTTCACGTATTTGGTTCATTTAAGCTGATCAAGTGTTTGTTTGTTTGTTTGCAGGTGAAAATCAAGGTGATATACAAAGGAGAAGAAAAACAAGGAATCAAATATCATGGCTGAAGAGTTTTATAACACGTTCTACAAGGCTTATACTTCAGAGTCTTCCGAAATATCGACTGTCACACCAAAAAGCAATTCGAAAGCTATAACTGAAAATATTAATTATGATAATTTTACGAAACTAACTCGAAACCACCTAAACTTGATAGTATTGAGGATTACACATGGTGGAAAGAATGATTTATTAACTGGGCCAAAGGTTATGCACATGATAGTTGGTTTTGTATGGAATTTGGTTATAGTAGGTCTGTTGATGATAAAAATGAAGAAATTCCACTTAAAAGCTTATTAGTTGAAGACAAAATGAATTTCTCATATGAACAACGAATGATTGCCTTGATCCAATAGTCAATCAGAGATGACATATTTGCATTACTTATTCATGATGGGTCATCGAAATCAGTGTGGGAAGCATTATGGGTAAAAGCTGAGGGTGGAAAGCAAATCAAAAAGAACAAAATAACATTGCTTAAGAAAGAGTTTGATTTATTTGATGGTACAAAAGGTGAATCTGTAAGATAAATGATTGAAAGATTTTGTCACCTTAAAATTGAACTCGATAGGTTTGGAATAACAAAAACTCGTGAGGAAATCATTGATAAAATCATTGAAGCTTTACCATGTGCTGATTAATGGCAAACATTTGTGTGTATTTTGAAAAATGATGCATTGTTTGATGAAATTACTTTGGATGCTTTGATAGAAAAGATCGAGAGTCATGAGCTTGAACTACAAAATCAAAGCGAAATGGGCAACTCTTCGTATCAGCAGAATGTGGGTCTTTATTATAGAGGCAGTGTAACTTTGATGTCAGTCAATGAGTCACCAAAGATAGCCTTCAGTGTTGAAAAGTCTAAAGATTCACAGAAAAGCAAATCTAGCTACAATACAGGGTATCATTCATCTTCAACAACCTCAAACTCAGAAGAACCCGATGAGACTCTCTGCAACATTGCCTTAAAGCTGAAAAATTCTCCAGCAATGAGCATCAATGCAACTAAACAACAAATGAGTTTTCTAGCTTCGATTATGGAATCATACGAGAGTCTGGTAGCAGGGAGAATCAGAAATCCTGATCTGACAAAGGAAGATTACGACCAGATTGATCCAGAAGAGATGGAACTCATTGATATTCGATGGTGTTTGGCTAGCGGCATTCATAGCGCTCAGCGGTTCATGGAGATAACCGGCAGGCAGGATCTTGGAGGGTTGTTAAGCACCAAGCTTGGTTTCGACAAGTCTAAAGTAACATGTTTTTGATGTAAACAAAAGGGTCACTTCAAGAGGGAGTGTGTGAACCGAGAAGTAGCTGATCATGGTAATCCTTTTGCATGATGACTACTACAAAAAGGCAATTTATCATAAAACTGGTGAACATACTTCTGGAGAAAGCCTAAAGAAGATTACTGGAAATTCATCAAAAGAAAAATCACATGCTTTAGTGATACGTGATCATGCTAAACCCAAGATTAAACATGCCAAACACAGGGTTACTCATGCAGATGAAGGGTTTAATTGGAATGATTATCTTGATGATGATGATGAAACTGCTTTAGTGGCTGAAGTGAAAGAGAGTGCATTTGTAGTTGTAGTAAAAGAAAGAACGAAAGAAGAAATTTTAAAAGAGAAAAAATACAGAGAAATATGTATTGTTGATTACAGAATTCAAGAAATGCAGCAAGAGTATGAAGAGGCTAGGAATTATCGAAGATGGGATAAGAAGCAAGAATGTTATATCAACAGCAAAGGAGAACCAGTTGTGTATCCAAGCAAAGTGGTGTATAACGACGTTCTTGCAGTAATCCCTCTATCCGGCGAATACAATTCAAATGTTGCAAAAGATAAAGAGTGTTAAAAAGCTGGATAAAATCATCAGAGATGTCATGATAGCGAGTCTAAGACAGAGAGATGAAGAGAGGATGAAGAAGACTGTTGAAAATCTGGTGGATGAACTGAAAAAGGTTGCAGAAGAAGAGAAAGTGGAAGTGGAAAATGAAGAAGCTGATGAAGAAAAGCAGGAGGAAGTTGATGAGAAGTTGGAAAGATCGGTTGAAGTAGCTGATGCTGGTAAAGATGTTGATGAGGAACAGCAGGAGAAAGAAGCTGATCAGAAGCAGACGACAGAAAAAGCCGAGGTACCAACTAATGAGGTAAACATATCAACTGAATCTTCTGAAGTTTTAAATAAAAATGTTAAAAAGTGTAAGAAATGCATGGAAACGTTCAGTGCTTGTACTGAAAAAGATGAAAAATTCAGAACAAGAGATATGGAATTTACTAAAATTGAAAAAGTTTTCAAAGATAAATGTAAAGAAATGTTTGTAAATGAAAAGATTTTAAAAGATAATGATGAAAAGCTGACACGGAAATGTAAAGTTTTAGAAAAAGAAAATGAGATTTTAAAAGAAAAATGTTCAGTAATGACAGAAGACTGTTTACAAAATGACAATTCGTTTCAAGAAATGAATAAAGAATATGATTCAATAAAACTTGCATATCATTTTACAAAAGAGTCATATGAAGATGTGAAAAGTCAAATGAAACTTGTTCAATCGAGATTGAAACATTGTTCTGAAACATCTGATACGCTTAAGCGACAATATGAAATAAAACAAGTTGTAAATTCTTATAGTGAAGATGTTGCTAAGTTTAAACGTAAAATAGCTGATTTAGAACAAGATAATAACAAGTTGCATAGTTATCAGACTTCATCATGTGTTCTTGAACGTATTTTCAATTTAAAACCGGATGATAAAGATTCTGAGAAAAACAAGAAAGGAATTGGCTCAGAGTATCATCAGGTTCCACCACCGTTTGAGGAAAAATTCACATTCTATGATGACGAGAAGGTGATACTGACATAACCTATTCCAAATCTGTTGATTCTAGTGATTCAGAGGTGGTAGTGTCACACCCCAACTGATGGCGGAAATATCAGGGCGCGACACTGAGCGAAACAGATTGTCCAGGAGAAATCCATAACAACTAATTTTACCAAATATTTAAAGTTACGTCCCATACCATAACATACTAAGCAAATCAGTTAATACAGACATAATATCTCATAGACAAATAAATTGTTTCAACAACTCAGAATTTATTAAATTTGTTTCTAGACTCTCTCCTAGCTTGATTCCACAAAAGCAAGGCAAAGCACGGCATCCTAAACACCTGTCACATATGTTAAAATAGAGGTCAATACACATAGTGTAAAGGTGAGCATACCTGTTTAATAATATAATAGATAGAGAAATCATTTTACGCATAACCAGCATGTAACATGTAGCAAAGTGAAGTTAGTAGGTCATCGACAATGAAATATGCACAGATGTGACTGCGAGTTGTAGAGAGCGCAACACATATCACCATTGTGACACGTGAAGAAATACCCTTAGCAACCCCCGTCAAAGACAGGTGCTGAGTCCAAACTATAGTACTATCGCTGCTAAGGTGTCAGGAAACAATCACTGTGTAAACATAACGTACAGGCATCCATCGAGTAACACGTATAACATGCAATAACGATCAGCGTATAGAAATGTTGGCGTTGTGTGTCGATTGCGATTTGAATAAGTAACGTATGTAACACCCAAAAGTGCGTAAAGCAAAAAGGGTTCGAGTATACTCATAGATAGCATTTAATAAATAAACACCATCTTGGATTGAAGGGAGCGCTGGAAGGTTAGCCTGATTATAGAACAATAGCATAAGCGATGAACAGTGCGTTAAACGGTGTTGCGTGACTGAGTGACGAATGGTCATTCGATCGGATAACAATCCGTACGGATGGTCATTCGATTAGATGACAATCCAGATGGATGGTCATCCAGTCGGATGGCCATTCGGTTGGATCGTCATTCATTTGGGATGGATGTGTTTGTGTATGATGGCTTTGAAGTTTTTGTTGTAGCATTTAAAAAAAAAAGAGAACTATCTCTACCTTTCAGGTAGTTCGATCGAACGGTTATCCGGACGGATGGTCGTTCGATCGGATGGCGATCCCTTCTAAGTGAGACATTTCTTAGAGAACAAGTTCACAGCAGGATGGTCATTCGATCGGATGGTCGTCCGATCGGATGACCATTCTTGTGTGTTGAAAATTGCAAAATGTTTAAGTATTTGGGACCATGAGTCATCCGGTCGGAGTGTCGTTCGATCGGATGGCAATCCGATCGGACGACAGTCCGTTCAGTGGCCTGATCGTTTGAAACTTGTAAAATTTTAAAAAGTTTGCGGTTTGACCGAGACGGTATGACAACGTGTTAAACAACGGGAACTCCATCAAGCCCAGGTCATCCGATCGGACGGGAATCACCCCAGTCTGATCAGTTAACTGTTCTTAACGGTTGTTCATATTCAACCCGTGAATCGGTTGTCTCTTTGATAGGAATCAGTTCCCCAACCGACACTTCACTAAAGAATGAGTAGAAGGCCTGAATGAGCTCCGATTCTATCGGTTTTGAGTGCAAGAGTGTAAAAGAGTTGAAAGAGAGTTATGAAAAAATCTTTCATTCTTTTTTAATCTTGAAAGTGTTTAGATTTTAGTGAAATCAGTGTCTAAACATGTTGAAATCCCTTAGATCTGAGTTGTTCTTTGTGGAATGAGATCAAATCTTGAAGTTCATAGGAACCCCACAATGACATCATCCTAGAACACCTCACATCAGCCGATTTCATGGTGAAAAATGAAGATTTGATGGTGAAAATGATGAAGAAGTGTGTGTAGATGATAGATGTACAAGATTTGAGTTGAAAACTTACAAGAATCGTGAGAAATCAAAAGAAAATAGCCTGAGAAGTCGAAGGGTCGGAGAGAGAGCTGTCACGTCACTGTTCATGATGTGACATGTTCTATTTATAGGTGACAGAAAGGGAAAGGTGGTGCCGGTGATGGATCGAATGGCCATCCAATCGGATGGTCATCCGCACGGATGACCATTCGATCGAATGGTCATTCGATTGAACGTCTCCAGCGAGTTGAGTTTTGATGTTTTGTTTCGTGCGTCGAGCGTTGCGATGCGTTTAGGCGAGTGTCAATTAAGCGATACGATAGCTTCAAATAATAGTCACAAAAATAGCATAACCAACGTACAACAACATAATTAACCTTGCGTTCCCAGTTCGCGATGAGATTGCGTTGCGATAGAGTTACGATTGCGTTTTCGATTAATCACCACAACCTATGATAAACATGCACAAGTAACACATAAGTACCACACACCCGTAAAACAATATTTAGAACCTACGATTCAAGTTTGCGAATGTGATGGCGATGCAATTAGCGATAAGTAGATTAGCGATAAACTTCGATTAAACTTCGATTGGTATAGCAAGGAGTGACAGATCGCAATTAGCAATCTTTTCTTCCTTTGACTTTGACTTTGACTTCCAGAAAACGGGTTGTTATAGCCTCCCCTAGTTTAGGGAATTTCGTCCCGAAATTAGGCCGCATGCGTAACAAACAACTGTGGATACTTCGCCTTCATGTCACTTTCGAGTTCCCGGGTGAACTCTGCGCTGCGTTTTCCTTCCCAGCGAACCTTCACAATGGTAATGCGTGAGCGTCTGAGCTTCTTGGTTTCTCGATCCATGATCTCAACAGGCTTCTCCATGAAATGTAATGTTTCGTCCACTTGTAGGTCCTCAAGTGGCACTTGTAAATTCTGCTCAGCCAGGCACTTTCTGAGGTTCGAAACATGGAAAGTCGGGTGAACGTTGCTAAGTTCCTCTGGTAGTTCGAGTCTGTAGGCCACCTTCCCAATCCTTTCCAGAATTTTAAAGGGTCCAACATATCGAGGCACGAGTTTCCCTCTCTTGCTGAATCTGATCACCCCCTACTAGGTGAAACCTTTAGGAGTACGTGATCGCCAACGTCAAATTCAAGGGGCTTGCGACGTCTATCGGCATAACTTTTCTGACGACTCCGAGCTTTCAGCAGGTTGTCTCAAATTTGGAGGATTTTGTCAATCGTTTCTTGCAGCAGCTCAGGATCAGTTATTTGCGCATCTCCGATCTCATGCCACACAATCGGTGATCGACACTTTCTTCCGTATAGTGCCTCAAATGGTGCCATTGAATGCTAGAATGATAACTGTTATTGTACGAGAATTCGACCAAAGGTAAGTACGCGTCCCAATTACCACCGAAATCTATAACACGTGAGCGAAGCATGTCTTCAAGGGTACGTATCATTCTTTCAGTCTGACCGTCGGTTTGGGGATGGAAAACGGTACTTAGATTAAGAGTAGCACCGAGATCAGATTGAAACGTTTCCCAAAGACGCGAGGTAAACCAGCCATCGCGGTCAGAGATGATATCATGAGGCGTCCCATGTCGACAGATGATCTCGTCGGTGTAGATTCGTGCTAATCATTCTACCTTTTAGTCTTCTCGTATTGGCAGAAAATGAGCAGATTTCTTCAAATGGTCAACGATAACCCAGATGCGATCGTGACCTGAAGATGTACGCATAAGTTTCGTTATAAAGTCCATGGCTATGCTCTCCCATTTCCACATCGGAATTTCGGGTTGCACAAGCAAGCCAGGGGGTCTTTGTTGCTCGGCCATGACTTTCGAACAAGCCAGGCACTTCGAAACATAGATTGCGATATCCTTCCTCATTCCAGGACACCAGTACCATAGACGAAGGTCATCGTACATCTTATCGGCACCAGGATGAAGAGAATATTGAGACTTGTGCGCTTCATTCAACAATATATCTCGAAGGTGTTAGTGCATACATCTGTCGACTTCGTCTTGTATCGAGTCTTGTACTAGATATGTTAGATCAGGGCACATTGTACGAGAAAATAGGATGGTTTAGTGAGTATTTTATGTAAGTTCGCTTGAAGGAGGCATGTTCGCTTGAATGAGACAAGTGTAGTTTCAAGCGAAAACAACATAATTGAGTTCGCTTGAACTGGTTCTTGTTCCTTTCAAGCGAAACCCTCATGGCCTATAAATACCATTCAAGCAAATCATTTGTAACGGTTCTAGAAAATCATACCGAGGTGCTGCCGGTTTGATTCTTGGATGTAATCAGTGTAAAATCAATCAAAAGTGTGTTCAAAGTGAATTGCAAGCTGTTTCACCGTCTGTTTCTTGTTTTCCGCACCTGAAACAGATAAGAACTTCTCTGAACGACTCATTTGGGTCATCACACGATCCTACAATTGGTATCAGAGCTCAGGAGGAGGAGTTCTGTACAATTCAGCTCGAAATTTCTGTTTTTCTACACCTTTTCTTCATTAGAACAAGTTTTAACGGTCGAAATTAGTTCAATTTTTCACAGAGTGTATAAAAGTGCATATTAACAAACCCTGGAAAGTTTCAGCTTAAAATTCGAACTAAAAATTGATAAAATGGACCTTCGAAGTGGTTTCGCTTGAACATACCTTCAGTTTTTGCTTGAAAGTTTGTTTTCATTTCAAGCGAACTAAGTCTTTTCGCTTGAAAATTTGTGTGCATTTCAAGCGAACTAAGTCAGTTCGCTTAAAACAGAAGGTTTCACTTGAAAAATCATAGTCCGCTTGAATCATCTCAAGCGAACTAGGTCTTTTTGCTTCAAATTACCATTTCGCTTGAAATTCAAGTAAAAAAAAAGTTACTTTGCTTGAAAGACTTATCTCGCTTGAAGGTATTTGCAGGTTGTTTTCGCTTGAACTGGTTATCTCGCTTGAAGAACCTATCTCGCTTGAAAGCGTTGTATTGTGAAAAAGTTTCCGAATCATGAGTGAAGATTTTTACAACGCGTTTGCAACATCCCCGGCTACTCCAGCTGTCATTGCTCAGAACATGAATTTAGAAAACGAAATGGGAACTACTCAAAAACCCCCTGAAGCTAATGAGCATTGAAGAATATTACGGATGGAAAGATCGTTTCCAAAACTGGGTTCAAGCTAACCATCTCAGATCTTGGGAGTGTATTATGAAGAAATATGTATTACCACGGACTGATCTGCAAATTGAGAAAGCAATATCTGAGTTTAGTGATCAAGAGCGAGATATGTACAAAGTTGAAAAATGATGATCAATCCGCTTCAGCAAGCAATCAAAGAAGACATCTTTATACTGCTTCAACATGACAAGACATCAAAATCAATATGGGATGCTCTTCGAGTCAAATTTGAGGGTAGTGAAAATATGATTAAGAGCAAGAAGGCGTTGCTCAAGAAAGAGTTTGATCTTTTCAGCAGTCTACCGGGTGAAGATACAAAGAAGCTAATTGAAAGATACTTCCACTTGGTGCGATCCATATCGATGCTTAGTATAACAAAAGATCGTGAAGAATGGGTAGACAAGTTAGTTGACGCTTTACCGCAAAAAGAATGGGGTACTTACTTGATGATTTTGAAGAACACTGGGGTTTATGATGGGTTAACGATTTCTTAGTTTATCGAGAAAATTGAGGGTTAAGATTTGGAACAGCAGAAGATCGCGAGGATGAACAGTCCAAGTGGTCAACAAGATGTAATCAGTGTAAAATCAATCAAAAGTGTGTTTAAAGTGAATTGCAAGCTGTTTCACCGTCAGTTTCTTGTTTTCCGCACCTGAAACAGATTAGAACTTCTCTGAACGACTCATTTGGGTTATCACACGATCCTACAATTGGTATCAGAACTGTTCAGAATGTGAAGCTGTTCAGAATGTAAAAATGTACTACAAAGGCAGTGTTCCAGAAGTTGAAAGAAGCCCGAAAATCCAAACTGCGTTTAGTGCTGGGGACTCAACAGAAAAAGTTGATCAGAGTTCAACCAAGAGCAGTGGTTATTCTTCATACCCAAGTTTCAATCCAAAAGATACTACATCAAGCTTCCATTCTCAAAGCACAAAGGCAGGAAATGGTTATGTGATACAATGCAACATTGCTTTGAATCTTCCAGACGGTCAAAGTTTTTCTGAAGATGTTGCGAAAGATCATATGGCATTACTTGGTTCCGTGCTACTATCCTATGAAGGTTTGGTCGCAGGGCAGATCGGGAATCATATGCTCACAAAGGAAGATTACGATCAGATAGACGCCGAAGAAATGGAACTAACTGACATCAAATGGTGTCTAGCTAGTGTCCTTAGAAGAGCTGAAAAGTTCAAGCTGATAACTAGAAGAAATGACTTTCTTGATGCACATGTTTCTACTTTAGGTTTTGATAAATCTAAAGTTACTTGTTTTCGACGCAGGGAGAAAGGTCATTTCAAGAGGGAATGCAAGAATAGAGAAGCTAGTGATGTAAAGAATCCGTTCAGAAAAGATGACTACTATCGGAAAGCCATATATCAACAAGTTGGTCAGCAACAACAACAAGAACCACAGGTGGCTCATGGTAGAAAAGTGATCGAGGATTCAAAGAGAGCATGTTTGGTGGATTTTAACTAGCACAAATACATATCACCTGAAAGCAAAGCATGCCTAATCAATCAAGATGACGAAAGGTTACCTGAAGGTTTTTGTTGGGATATGTTTGTAGATGAAAAAGGAGATTTTAAAGAATTCATTGCTAAGATTGTAAAAGAACTAGATATGTTTACCACATGGATGAAGTCTATTGGTGAGACTGTGAAGAGTGTGGAGGAAGAGTCTGTTGCATCTGAAGAAAGCTTACAGAACTCAGATGAAAGTTCACATAGTGATGAAAGTTCAGAAAAGGAAGTTGTTTTTGATCAAACTCCAACTGATTCTGGTTCTTCGGATGATAATGCTGAAAAGTCAATTGAGTTTGATCAATCACCAACTGACGACAGTAGTGATGATGAAGAAGAACGACATATTAATGTTGCTAAAACCCATCTCTCTCCTGAAAGTTTTCATTTTTATTTTGCAGATCGCTTGGAAAAACTGAAAGAGAAACAAGCTGCAAAAGAACAAATGAAACAGAAGTCTGAAAATGGTGATCAAAGAAAGGAAGCTGTTCAAAATGAAGAAGTAAAAAGTGTTGCTGGGGAGGTTGATGAAGCAGAAAAGGTGACTAAAGATGAGAAAGTGATTGAAGTTGAGAAAATTATTGAAGTTGAAAAGATTGTTGAAGTCATCAAGCCTTGCTTGAAGTGTTTGGAGACTTGCAAAGAATGTGCAGCAAAAGATGAGAAGATGGCAGAGTTTGAGAAAATGAAGGAACAGTTATTGTTCAATCTCAACTATGTGAAAGAATCTTATGATGTCTTGAACAAAACAGTAAATGGTCTTCAAAAGACAAATTCTGAAAGAGAACAAGCACTAACGATGATGAATGCTGTGATGATGACAAAACAGAAAGCTATAAACTTCTACATCGAAGAGAGTGCTAAGTGGAAGCAAGAGTTGGAAACTGAAAAGATTGAAAATGAGAGAATCAGAGGATTATTGCAGAGTTATTCTAGTTCTGAGTATCTTATTGATAGAATTTTTCCGACTGTTGCAGGTTTTGAAGCCTTTAAAGATGATGAAAAGACAAAGAAGAAGGATACTGGTAAGAAACCGAGTGTTAACTATAACAAGTGTCCGCCTCCGATCTGGGAAGGTTATTCTCCCAGAAAACCAAATGAGGAGCAACTTGAAAAAGCAGTCAATATAAAGCTAAAAACCGATACAACTGATGATTTACTAGAAAACATTGACGTTATTTTCACATCGTCTGACACTGATCACGAGTCTGAGTTAATCAAAAAGGTGGTCGATCAGGTGTTGGATACTGATGAGGAGTCTGAGTCAAAGTCTGAGTCTGGAGGTTCAAGTTCGTCAGTCAACAGTCCAAAATCGTCGGTTAAACGGTCTTATAGTAAAGAATTTTTGTTATCAAAAGCAAATTTGGATGATGAAACATTTGAAGTTGCATACACTTTAAATGATTCTGACAAATTATACTCTGACAAAGAGTTTCCAATAAGAAGTGTTAGATTTGAAATGATCAAAAAGGTTTTCAAAATGACAGAAATTAATATTTCTGAAATAAAAGATTTAAATTTACTGGAAAACCTAAAAAATACACTTCAAGAGTACAACAACGATTAAACAAGAAAAAGGGTTACAATTCTGGTTCTGTTTTTCAAAAGAAACCAAACCATAATGGTAGCTACAAAAAGAAAGGATTAGGTTTTATTCCACCAGAAAATTATAAAAATGAGAAAAATTCAAAAACAAAAACAGAATTTGTTTCAGGAGGAAATGCAGAAGAAGAACAGAAGAAACCGTTCTGGAGACAATCAAACCAGGAGTTTCTTGCTGAGAAGAAAAGGAATGGAACTGGAGTGTTTCATCCAAAAGAGACTCGAACCTGTTTCAAATGCAATGAAGCTGGTCACATTGCATGGAACTGTCCAAAAATTGCTAATACTAAACAGGGAGTTTCTGAAAAACTGAAAGAAATAGTTGTTGATGTTGAACCACCAATCGAAAAATTCAAATTTTTGAAAATTCAACTTATGAGGATGGTGAATGTTCTAAAAAGAATTTTTACAAAAAGAAAGCAAAAGATAACCAAATGTGGGTTGTCAAGAAGGGTGATGTAAAAGTCGGCGATGAACCTGATTCCACAAAATCAGTAGAGCCACAAGTTGAAGATGATGTTAAAATTCCATCTTTGACGTTTGAAAAAATTAAGCAAAAGGTTGGTAAGGTTGAAATTTCAAATCAATTCTTTTCTGATAAAAAGGAATTTGATGTTGAAAAAGTTTTTAATGGAAATGTTAAGAAAATTTTTGGAAAAATGCTTGATGGGAAAGTAAAAGGGGTTAAAGATTCCTATTCAACTAAAAAGGCAACTTACAATCCTACTGAGCAAGAATTGAAAACACTCAAGTCTGAAAAGACTTGGGTGGAAATTCTTTTCCCTTGAATATCTGACTTGCCGGAGATCCCAAGTTTGTATTCGCGGATCAGGAATCGGCATCTTTCTTAAATAATTGATGATTGTGAATGAGTCATATAAAGTTTAAATTTTTAGAGGTTAAGTGCGACTTGCCGGAGCTTCCAGGTTGGTAAGTGTGAAGCAGGAATCGGCATCTTTACTGGTAAAATGATTTTGTGTAGATGCGTTATTCCTACAAGTTGGTTGATGAAGGTTTTCATTTACAAGTGGTTAATCAAGGTCATTAAGTTGAACTTGATTGGACCATACTTACAATTGGTATTTTGAAAAACAATGTGATGAATCAAACCCCGAAACCTACAAGTTATAAAATCAACAAAACTTATTTTCCGGAAAAATCATTTTGGTTAAAACAAACTTAAGTGTTTTGAAATCATAATGAGAAAATTGTTTTGTGAAAGGGGGAGTTCTGATTGTATATGCCAAGTGGATGACGATTTGAAGCGATTCGATATCGGTTGTCAAATTTGCTTGTATAGTTTGATTTCAAATTTCCTTTAATGTGTTTGCATTTTAGGGGGAGTAGAAATTTCTGAAAATCCAAAAACATTTGAAAATTTGATAAAGTCAAAAACATGATAAAATCAAAAATGAGTTTTAGTGTCAAAGAAGAGGAAATTATAGTACATCAGTAGACGGTCACAGTATGCTAAAGAAATGTAATGTTTAAATAGTCTCACTGATGATATGCCGATAGGTTTTTACACATTTAGTAAGCTTTTTCGGGATATAAATTTAAATTCAAACTTGCTTATCTCGTGGGGAACACTACTTGGATATATAGGTAACCCCTGAAATCTCGTTTGAAAGGTCCCTCTTTCTGAGATACTAGGTCTTTATGCTCAGTGATATCTGGGGTATTATCCCGGGACTTCTGATTTTGCGGAAGCAATGGCCTAGTCCCCGGAGAATACTTTCCACTTGCTCGAAAAATAGCGCCGCCCTTAGCAAATTGATGAAACAATAAAATTAATAGTCATTGCTGTTGTTGTAATTCAAAAGATCCACTAAAGGGGACACACCAAAAGTCGAGCCGTCATCTCTCTGCTGAACGAAAGTTCTGACCTGAGCTCTCACGGTTTCGTACTATAATTTATTCCCTTACAGATATCATCTGTGGTATACTCACATGTAAGACTGAATATTGGGATCTGGATACGGGAGTATATTCAAGAGGTGGGACACATGAATGAGTTTAAGTTCTTAAAACACCTAACTCATATCCTGAATTAGTTGAAATTTGTGTGAGAATTTAAGTGGATCAGTATATCGGCAATCTAAGTGAATTGTTTAATTCTTAATGTGTAACTAAGCTCAACGGTACTGGTGACTTGTCATAAACTGATATGATCCTCTGGCACAAACTCACAAAAATATCGCATGTAAATATTTCTTTATTGCATTTCATTACATTCAAAAAATCCAAAAAGATTTTCGGTGTGTTTTAGCATAAACTTTTGAAAAATTCAAAAAGATTTTCGACAACTGGTGTTGGAGAGCTTATTTTCAAAATTCCAAGTGCTAAACATGACGAACAGATTTGGGAAAGAGTGTGTGAAAAGATTAAGTATTGTGAGAGGAGAAGTTAATGTTTGAATGAGAAAAGTTTTATGAAATCAATCCTGATAATGGTCCATCAAGATTATTGAGTTATTTTTTAGGGAGAGTCAGGGTTAGTGCATACATTGAATTGTTAAATTTAGAAAATTTACTTTTGGGTAGAGAATGTGCAGCTTTAGCCAGGTTTCGATACTTAAGGACTCTGAGTGTTAAGAGAGCCAGGTTTCGATTCTGAATCTGTGAAAAGTGTGAGCTAGGCTGCGATCCTAAATCTGCTGATGCTGATGAACTTAAGAAATCAAGAGATCTGATCAAGAGAATTAGAAGTCTATGATTCCAGCACTAGTTGAGAGGGAGTCTGCTAGAGAAAAAGAAAGCTCAAGAGCCAGATGGAGAATCTGGTAGGAACCCAGAGACTGATAAAGACTGAAGACGTAAAGACTCGACACGATAGACTCGTCAACATCTGAGGGGGAGTCTGTTAGTGCATACATTTGCGACTTCGTCTTGTATCGAGTCTTGTACTAGATATGTTAGATCAGGGCACATTGTACGAGAAAATATGATGGTTTAGTGAGTATTTTATGTAAGTTCGCTTGAAGGAAGCATGTTCGCTTGAATGAGACAAGTGTAGTTTTAAGCGAAAACAACATAACTGAGTTCGGCTTGAACTGGTTCTGGTTCCTTTCAAGTGAAACCCTCATGGCCTATAAATACCATTCAAGCGAATCATTTGTAACGGTTCTAGAAAATCATACCGAGGTGCTGCCGGTTTGATTCTTGGATGTAATCAGTGTAAAATCAATCAAAAGTGTGTTCAAAGTGAATTGCAAGCTGTTTCACCGCCTGTTTCTTGTTTTCCGCACCTGAAACAGATAAGAACTTCTCTGAAGGACTCATTTGGGTCATCACACGATCCTACAGAAGGTTATTGCGACTTGGAATCCAGATGCGATCTAGATAGTAGAGGATACCGTTCGATTTGGTGACAAAGTGCGATTCAGCACCACACTTTTTCATTTCCTCTCGCATAGTATCTTCAACGAAACAGGCGTGCTGGGCATCTCGAATCAAGGCTTTGAGGTTGTGTTGGGCGTAAGTATCAAGAATGCTATGCAAATAGCTTCGTCTACTTAGAGCATCTGCCACAACATTTGCTTTGCCCGAGTGATAACGAATCTCATAGTCGTAATCATTGAGAAGTTCAACCCATCGGCGTTGACGCATATTCAGTTCTTTTTGGTTGAGGATGTTTTGTAGGCTCTTATGGTGGGTGAAGACCGTACACTTAGTACCATAAGGTAGTGTCGCCAAATCTTCAACGCAAAGACAACTGCGCCTAGCTCGAGGTCGTGGGTTGTATAGTTCTTCTCGTGGATCTTGAGCTGACGAGAGGCTATGTGATAACCTTGTCCCATTGCATGAGAACGCAACCGAGACCAAGGTTCGAGGCATCACAATAGACCACGAAGTCATCGTTTCCGTTGAGTAGGGCGAGAACAGGAGCATTACAAAGCATATGCTTCAGAGTCTGAAAGGCTTGCTCTTGTATGGTTCCCCAAACAAAAGGCTTGTCTTTATGCATGAGAGAAGTAAGCGGAATGACAATTTTAGAAAAGTCAGCGATGAATTGACGGTAATAGCCCGCCAGTCCGAGGAACGAATGAACTTTTGATGGTGATTTTGGAGTAACCCAACTCTTAACAGCTTCGATCTTCGCGGGGTCGACGTGTATACCTTGGTTATTGATGATGTGACCGAGGAATTGAACTTCCTCTAGCCACACTCACACTTGGAGAACTTGGCGTAGAGTCGATTCCCTTGGAGTAGTTCGAGAACCAAACGTAGATGTTGCACGTGTTCGGCTTTTGACTTCTAATAGATAAGGATGTCATCGATGAATACGATGACAAAACGGTCAAGAAATGGTTCACACACGTGATTCATCAAATCCATGAAAACCGCGGGTGCGTTGGTTAAACCAAAGGGCATAACGACGAATTCATAGTGGCCGTATCGGGTGCGGAAAGTGATTTTCGGTATATCTTCCTCCTGAATTCATAACTGGTGATAGCCTGAGCATAAATCAATCTTCGAGAAGCACGTTGCGCCTTGCAACTGATCAAATAAATCATCGATTCGGGGCAGGGGATAACGATTCTTGATAGTCAGCTTATTCAACTCCCTGTAGTTGATGCACATCCGGAACGACCCGTACTTCTTTTTTATGAAAAGAACTGGTGCGCCCCAAGGAGTGGTGCTAGGGCGAATGAAGACTTTGTCAAGTAATTCCTGGAGTTGACTCGAGAGTTCGTGCATTTCAGACGGAGCGAGACGATTAGGAGCTTTAGCGACAGGATTTGCTCCAGGAATGAGATCAATACGGAAGTCGACATCATGAGAGGGCGGTAAACCAGGTAAATCATCAGGAAAGACACGAGGAAAATCACGAACCACAGGAACCTTGTCTATTGCCTTCTCCTTCTTTTCCTTCTCCGCTACTATGATGTGTACCAAGAAAGCTTTGTATTCCTTGCGGAAATACTTGCTTGCTTGAACACACGACATGAGTTTGAGACCTTTCGAAGGAGTTTCTCCATACACACAAAGTTGATCACCATTAGCGAGTGAGAAACGAATCATCTTATCAAAGAAAACAACTTCAGCACGATTTTCACAAAGGATAGAACGAACAGTAACGGTTCTTCCAGTGGCAACTTCAACGTCGAACGTCGTAGGGAGATGGGCGCACTTACGCTTTAGGAGTTTCTTGAATTCAAATGATACAAAACAGTTATCTGCTCCAGTATCAAACAAACACGAAGCATATAAACCATTTACAAGGAACGTACCATTAACCACATTGTTGTCTGCTTGAGCCTGGCAGGCGTTGATGTTGAAAGCACGTCCGCAGGCTGCTGGCTGCTGCTGCTGATGTTGTTGCGGCTACTTCTGTGGCTCTTTCTTCACCACTCTATTGGGGCACATGTTTGCAAAGTGGTTGGGATCACCACATGCAAAGCAGGCTCTTGCGTGAGCAGCGGGTGCAGGAGCTGCTTGTTGGCCCTGTGGAGCAGGAAGGAGAGCTGGTGGCGCAGGAGCATGACCTTGAGCTTGAGCTGCGGCTTGGCGTGGACCAGTACGGCAATTGGTAGTAAAGTGGCCATACAGGTTGTAGTGAACACAGAATCTACAAGCAATCCCGGTAGGATGATGATAAGTACAGGTAGGGCAGAGCGGGTGAGGACCAGTATATGCACGCTTGGCCGGCGGTGCATTGGTCACCAGTGTCGCTACTTGGCAATTCTGAGGCTACGGTTGAGCAGGGATAGCTTGGAGTGGAGCGGCAGTAACTGCACAATTCTTGCTACTGTTGTTGTTGTTGTTCTTTCTGTTGCGGCGGGAGGACGTGGAAGCTTGCGGAGCAGTGGCGGTTTCAGCGGTGGGAGCAACGGTAGCTTGGTGAAGATTCTTGGTGGCTTTATCAAAGTAACCAGCCCAAACTCGGTTGTCATTAATCTCGGCAGCGAGCAGGAAGGTTTCCTCAATGGTTGTTGTCTTCATGGCTTGCACGAAATCAGCCACACAATCAGGTAAAGCACGGATGTATTTCTTGATGGTTATCTCAGGGGTAGTAACTTGGCCGAGACAAATGATACTCAGCTGCTTAGCGGGCAGTTAGACCAGCGTTATCGCCACCCTCTTGCTTGATGTGCCAAAACTCGTCCTCCAGCTTCTGAAGCTCATGGGGAGGGCAGAACTCCTTCATCACGATGCCCTTCAACTCATCCCACATAATCCCATAGACTGCATTATTCACACGTTTGTTTCTTTCGGCAGTCCACCAGTCCAGAGCCCTGGACTGGAAAACGCCGTTGGCGTTAACAGTACGTAGGTCTTCAGGACAGCCACTTTGGCGCAGGGTGACTTCAATTGAATCAAACTATTGAAACATGGCAATAGGCCCGTCTTCTCTGGTGAATTCTTTCGGTCTGCAGGCCTTAAACTGCTTGAAGCTAAAAGTAGACTTAGGAGAATCAGTCCTAGATTCTTCAGAGGACTTACTGGTGTTTTCATTCAGCTCGCTGACAATTTGCGGTATGACCTTAGCCATCTGCTTTACGACTAGAGCAGCAATGCGTTTGTCCTCATGGTTACGACGAGCGGCGCGGGAAGTGTGCGATCCAAATGACGACATTGTCTGCAACAGACATCGTCACAGGACTTAAACACTATATAATCGAATCTCACCTCACAACATACTTTAATTCCACTAAAGCTCAGTAACACGTCGGTACACCTAATCACGTAATCAAGTAGGCACATAATCTACAGAGGCATGTAAGCACAGTAAAACAACCCTCCAAAATATTCCCGACACCCCTAATATAATTAAAGTATCCCAATATGTCTTAAAATACACCCCTTATACGAAAACAGGCCCCGAATACCTTTATCTTATTAAATTAAATTAAAAATTGAATTTTTAATCTCTGTGGCGGGCCGCGAAGACCTAAGCTTGTTCTTACGCGGGCCGCGACCGAGTGGACATGAGGCGCAGCCCAGTGCTGCCACGTGGAAACCACACGTCGAGCCTACACCGATGACTGGGCCAGGCTAGGGCCTACCCAGCCTATGACGCGAGCCGCGAAGGCCCTGCCTTCTTTCTACGTGGGGCGCGAGGGACTGCAAATCAGCTCCTATAAATTGGGAGCATCGGCCTTCAGTTCCAGTCGCTCATTCCATTCTTTCTCTCTCAAATTTCTGCTTAGATAAAGTGATTCTCGGGCATAATACCCCCCTAAATAACGAAGTTATGCCTCGTTGTAAGTATCATAACCTCGGTTACGTATTAGATACGCTGCCCGATTGATCCAGGGTTCCGTAACGGTTGTCGAGGTTCTGCACGACGTAGTCGTTGGAATGCACTCTCGGGGAGGGTATTACTAATGTAAATATTGGGTTATTATACTAACACGTGTGCATTTGTGTAATTTATAGATAATCACCAGAAAACCCTAAAGGAAAAGCTAAGACAGCAATGTGAGTAATCTCCTTTTTGTAAACTGTTTTTACAAAACCTTAAATATTTTACAATGTGATTAAGCAGTGATTGAGTCTTTGTAATTCTTCAATTACTGCCGGTATGTTGGGGTTTTGTATACAAAATGTGGAACACGTTACCATTGGACAAAGAGTTAGCCAATGTGTAATATGACCCACCAGTCAGGATTGACAATACTGAATGAGTAATTGTGTAGATGTAAACATTGTAATCGCTCTCAATACTGTTAAATGATAAAACTCTTCTTGATTAAACTGGGATTCACTCACCAGTATTTCCCACTGACAAAATGTTTTTAAACGCGTTTCAGGTAACAAAATGTGAAAGCCAACTAGAAGCCAGCTGGACAGCACTGAAGTCTTGGAAAAGTGGCTATAAAAGTTACCTAAAATAAAGAGATGTTTTATTAAATAAAATAGGATTTATTCCTATGAAAATGTGTGTACTTAAAACTTGGGATTATTCCCACGTGTTTAATATATTGAAAGTGTGGTATTTTACTCTGATAAAATATTTCCTAACTACGGTCCTGATGTAATTTTCGCTACCAAAATGATAAACACCGATACCACTAAAACTGGCCACGGCCGCCCGTACCCGGGTAATTAGGGAACGGGGGTTGTGACAGAAGGTGGTATCAGAGCTAGGCCACTGATTCAGCCATAGAAGTGTTCTGCTGACACCAAATATTATTTGAAATGTTAGGAAATTATCTATGGAAATACCTGCAAATTTGTATTTTATTGTTGTATGTTATTTGACTATTTGTTAGTTTACAGTATGAGCGACCAAGGACCTTCAGTTGTGTGTTAGGACGCCTACCATCAGTTGTCCAGCTCACCTAGGAGCAAAGGCACCTCTTCACAGCCTGCCCTCTCAAGGTATTCAGCTGACAATGAAGATGGGATATTTATGTTTAAGACTCAGTCTGAAGAGCCATTCCCTCCTAAAGAGAGAGGATGGTTCAGTAGGGGAGCGCATGAACGTAGGAAAAGAATGAAAAAGTTACAACAACAACGTGTTTTAGCAGCCGCTAAGAGAGAGACAGATGCTCATGCCCAGGATATGCTTAATAGGAGTCTAGAAAATTTCCATATCCTAGCAAGAACAGTCGCAGATCCTAACCTGGAGCAACTCATAGCACCCCAACCATTAACACAGTTTCCCACCCAGCCAATCGAAATTGAAAACAACCCAGAAAATCAAATCCAAATGCATGATTTTAACCTAGAAGAGATACCTAGAATACCGGCACCCAATCCCTTAGATCCAAACTATGACCCGTGGGTAGACGACAATAAGGATTACCAGCAACGTTACCCAATACCAGAAGATGAACCCATGCCGAATCTAGCAGCCTACCCAGGTTTGGACCCTCTAGATCCCTTCTATGATAACGATCAGTAAATTAGATAAATTCTAGAGAATCCATACACGTACCAGGAAACCATGCCCCAGTTCCCAAACCCAGTACCAGCACCTGCACCCCTAATGAGTGCAGAAAATGTGCAAGAGCTCCGAACCTTCGGTGAGGAGATTTTAGAAATAGCGAGAGGATGAGACAGGTCGGAGAGCGACTCGTCTGGAAGTATGACGAGCACAATATGGAGTTTTGGATGAACCCATATCAATGATGGTGGTGGTAGTAATAGTAGTAATAGTAGTAGTAGTAGTAATAGTAATAATAATAATAATAATAATAATAATAATAATATAATATGTGTGTATGTTTGAAAAAAAAATCTAGACGATAGCTATGGATGCATAGTAGTATTGTAATTTTAAATTGCAGTATCAGTTTGTATTAGATGCATACTATATATAAGAAAGAGTAAGTCGCAATGCTCGACGTTTTTTATCACTATGTGTGTTATGTGATTGGTTGCATTAAATATTATTTTGTAATATTAATGATTGGAAAATGTTTAAAATTCAGATGGACAACGAAGTGAACCAGGAAAACCAGAATGACAATAACCCGAACAATGATAATCCGAACAACAATAACAATGGAAATCAAGTGGATAATAGTGCCATCCAACATATAGTGGCACAAGGAATTATAGATGCAATGCCATTTATTATTCAAATGGTTAAGGAAGCTGATAATAAAAGTAACAATGGCAGTAAGGGACCAACTGAACCTGAACACAGTGTAAACAATGGACCCATACTTCAAGTGCTCATTCCCAAAAGAAGAAGAACCATATCTTATGGTTGTTCTTATAAAGAATTCTAGTCTTGTAAACCAATGGAATTCTCGGGCAATGAAGGGGCCGTTGCAGCTCTACGCTGGATAGAAAAGACTGAGGCTGTCTTAAAAATAAGCAAGTGTGTGGAAGAGGATAAGATAATGTTTGCTTCCAATCTATTTAAGAACTCAGCCTTGGAATGGTGGAACACTATCCTCCAGTCCAGGGGAAGTGATAGGGTTTACAATATGGAATGGGAGGAATTTAAGAACATGGTGGAAAGGAAATTCTGCCTTCCCAATGAAAAAGAACAGATAGCAAATAAGTTCCTAAACCTTAGAATGACTGGAGTAGATAGTAAGGGTTACACTACATTATTCTTTGAATATGCTAGAATAGTACCAACCCTTGCGTCACTAGAACCAGTATTAATCTCCCGTTACATATTGGGATTAATCAGTGAAATTAGACATGTAGTTAAGGCAGCTAGACCCCAAACTATAGAAGAAGCTGTAGAACTAGCAAATACCTTGACCGATGAGTTAGTGCGTTCACAGGAAGAGGATCAAAGGAAGAACCTAGCGTTCACGGAAATTCCAACCGTGGAAAAAATGTAGGTTCTACCTCTGCACCATATTGCAAGTATTGCAAAAGGAAGCATTCTGGAAGATGCTCTATATATTGCAATTTCTGCAAAATATCTGGACACAAGGAAGAAGACTGCAGGAAGAAACCTAACAACCGGATATGCTACAACTGTGGAGATCAAGGCCACATCAAGCCAAACTGTCCAAAACTAGCTCCAGCCATGAACAACAAAACTACTAAAAATGCTAGAGCGTTTGTGCTGACTGCAGAAGAAGCCAAAATGATCCCGGATGTGATCGCCGGTACGTTTTTAGTTAATGATGTTATTGCTTCATTTTGCAAACTTCGCAATCAACCATTAACTAAACTCCCACAAGAATGTCTAGTAGAGACAGCAAATGGAGAAACCATTAAGATTTCCGAAATCTTGCAGGGAGCAAGAATAGAGTTTTTAAATCAAAAGTTTATGGCAAACCTTTACCCAATGAATCTGGCAGGATTTGATGTCGTATTAGGAATGTATTGGTTAATTGCCAATAAAGCCAGTATTTTATGTGACCAAAAGTCAATCAAAGTAAATTCACCAAAGGGTGAAAAGATCACAATTAAAGGAGATAAACCATCTAGATCCACAAAATTCATTTCTTTAATGAAAACAGCCAGTTATATAAGAAAAGGATCATTAGTGTATTTGATTTCTATAATCACTAACACTAAAGGAAAAGAACTGAAGGATATTCTAGTAGTATCCCAGTTTCTAGAAGAACTACCAGGATTACCGCCAGATAGAGAAGTTGAATTCAGAATCCATCTGCTACCAGGAACAGCACCTATTGCCAAAGCACCCTACCGCTTGGCACCAGCAGAAATGAAAGAATTAAAGAAACAATTGGACGAATTGTTGGAGAAAGGATTCATACAGCCAAGTTCATCGCCATGGGGAGCACCAATATTGTTCGTCAAAAAGAAAGACGGGTCAATGCGAATGTGCATTGATTACCGTGAATTGAACAAAGTCACGATTAAGAATCGGTACCCATTACCAAGAATCGATGATTTGTTTGATCAGTTGCAAGGAGCTCGATTTTTCTCTAAAATCGATTTACGATCAGGATATCATCAATTAAAGGTACAGGAAGAAGAAATTCCTAAGACGCTTTCAGGAGAAGGTATGGCCAGTATGCATTTACTGTCATGCCATTTGGTTCAACCAATGCCCCAGCTGCATTTATGGACTTGATGAACCGAATATGTAAGCCATATTTGGATAAATTCATAATTGTCTTTATAGATGATATTTTCATTTACTCTAAGAGTAAGGAGGAACATGCAAAGCATTTGCACGCACTTCTAAGTTTATTGAGAAAGGAAAAGCTTTATGCAAAGTTTTCAAAGTGCGAGTTTTGGTTAGAACAAGTACAGTTTCTTGGACATTTAGTCAATCATGAAGGAATTCATGTGGATCCCACCAAGAGCGAGGCGATTACTAAATGGAAAACCCCTGAATCACCAATCGAGGTTAGAAGTTTCTTAGGATTGGCCGGTTACTATAGAATATTTATTCAAGATTTTTTTAGAATAGTCATTCCTTTGACTAAGCTAACCTTTAAATCTATTAAGTTTGAATAGGGACCAAAACAAGAAGAAGCCTTTAGAATTCTTAAGCAAAGACTAACCCATGCACCCATACTAGCGTTACCAGAAGGAACTGAAGACTTTGTAGTCTATTGTGATGCTTCTAAGTTAGGTTATGGATGTGTGTTAATGCAACGTCAAAAGGTCATAGCCTATGCGTCTAGACAACTTAAGAATCATGAAGAGAATTATTCAACCCATGATTTGGAATTAGGAGCTATAATTTTTGCCCTTAAGATTTGGAGACATTACCTTTATGGTAGTAAGTTTACCATTTTCACCGATCATAAGAGTTTAAGGTATGTCTTCGGGCAAAAGGAGTTGAATATGAGACAAAGACGTTGGATGGAAATTCTTAGAGATTATGATTGTAATATTCAGTATCAGGCAGGAAAGGCTAATGTGGTAGCTGATGCTTTAAGTCGAAAGTATCATGAAAAGCCAAAAAGATTACGTTCTCTTAAGTTAAACCTGCAGGTAGATTTAAATGAACAGATTAAAGAAGTACAAGAATCAGCAATCAAGGATGGTACTGAAAAGTTAAAAGGAATGATTAAGGAATTAGATCAAGGAACCGATGGAATTTGGAGATTCCATAAGAAAAGAATGTGGATACCTAAATTAGGAAACCTACGTCATCGTATATTAGAAGAAGCCCATAAGTCTAAGTATACGATGCATTCTGGAAGTGATAAGATGTATCAGGACTTAAGAAGGAATTTTTGGTGGATAGGAATGAAAAAGGATATAGCAGCTTATGTTTTTAAGTGTTTAACATGTTCACAAGTCAAAGCTGAACATCAGAAACCCTCAGGATTGTTGCAACAGTTAGAGATGCCAGTTTGCAAATGGGAATTGATAACAATGGATTTTGTTACTAAATTACCCAAAACAAGAAAAGGTAATGATACAATCTGGGTGATTGTAGATAGGCTAACTAAGTCAGCTCATTTTCTACCAATGAAGAAAACTTTCAGTATGGAACAATTAGCTAAGTTGTATGTAAATGAAATATTTTCATTACATGGAATTCCATTATCAATCGTTTCTGATTGAGATAGTCATTTTACCTCTCATTTTTGGGCAAGTTTCCAAAAGGCAATGGGAACCAAGTTGAATCTAAGCACCGCTTATCATCCTCAAACAGACGGACAAAGCGAAAGGACAATTCAGACAATGGAAGATATGCTTAGAGCTTGTGTAATTGATTTCGGAGGTAATTGGGACGATCACTTACCACTGATAGAATTTTCTTATAATAACAGTTATCATATGTTGGATCGGGGACTCGATCAAATGAGTCGATCAGAAGAGTTCTAGACCAAATCAGAGGCGGAATTCAGTGATTTGATCTTCATTACAGCTTGATATGCACTTAGAAGTAGATTAATTGTCGATTGTATTGATTTCACAACGTTATACGAGCTGGCGACACTTTGGCAGAGCTTCGCTACCGGAATCAGAATTGTTACAAATGAAGACCCAAGACCCTCTATTTATAGGAGAAGCCAGATCGCACCAATCAGTCCGCACGACCTGGTCCAGTCCGCACGAACTGGCCCACTTCGCACGAACTGGTCACTTCGTGCGAAGTGGCTGGTTCCAATCTGTTTCCCGTTTTTCTCGAACTATGCGTCTTGGCCTATCAATCTAGTTACATGACTCGATACAAGACGAAGTCAACAGACAGATGCACTAACAAACTCCCCCTTGGATGTTGACGAGTCTTCAGTGTATTGAGTCTTCAGTCTTGATCAGTCTTCTCGCTCTTTCCAAAGTATCTTTCTCTGTAAGCATCCTTCAATCTTTCTCTTCTTCTATCAAAATCTCAACCTGACTCTGCTCTCTCTTATTCTCTTTATCAGGTCTCTTGATTCCTTAAGTTTATCAGCATTAGCAGCTTTTATCTCGAACGCTATTCCAAGATTTGAATCTGGCTCTAACGACTTCAGACTCCCCCCTTTCGATAAGCTGGGATCGCAGTCTGGAATTCACTATCTGCAAGCTTTCACATGTTCAGGATCGTCTCCTGACTCTTCGTAGCAACAGGATCAGAAATCTGGCTCTAATCTGCATACGAAAATCCTCAGGAGTCGAAACCTAGCTCTTTCAAAGCTTTTTACCTGCACATACTCTACCCAAAAGTAAATTTCACAATTTTTTAATTTTAACAAATTTAGAAACCACTTGTAGATAATCTTATAACATTTCTCAAATTATCTCACACTTTGACTTCATTTTTCAAATCTTATGTTTTGGGTATTTTTATTTATAACAATTTTAATCTCTGATTAACCACTTGTATTCGTAACACACAAATTTGGTTTCAAATTAATGAACCATTTAATCATTTCAAAATCATTTCTCATTTCAAACAAACTCTCCCAACCCTGTTGTCGTTCATTATGTTTAGCACTTGGAATTTTGAAAATCAGCTTTTCAACATCAGTTGTCGAAAATAAGATGAAATAGAATCTTTTTGAATTTTCAAAATTTTATGCTAAAACGCATTCTTTTTTTGGATTTTTTTCTTTAATGAAAACAGTAAAGAAATATTTACATACCTATTTTTGTGAGTTTGTGTAAGAGGATCATATCAATTTTTGAGACAAATCACCAACACCGTTGACCTTTTTAGACTTTAAGTTTTAAACAAATTCACTTCTGATTGTAGTATTGTTGTCCACTTAAACTTCTACACAAGTTTCAATTGATTCGAGATACGAATTAATGTTTTAAGAACTTAAACTTATTCGCGTGTCCCACCTCAGAATATACTCCCGTATCAAAATTCCCTAGATTCAATCTTACAGGTGAGTATACCAATTTGATATATGTATTATGGGTTAGTGCGAGACCTTGAGAGCTCAGGTATGAACTTCCGTTCAGTCAAAGAGATGAAGGCTCGACTTTAGGTATGTTCCCTTTAGAGAATCTTTTCTTCAACTACAATTGATTCATATCTTTCGATATTTTTCAATTTTTAGGCAGAGGGTAACTTTTTAAAGCACGTAAAGTATTATACGAAGTCTAGGCCATTGCTTCCGCAATATCAGAAGACTAGGTATAATACCCCAGATATCAAACAGCATAAAGACCTAGTTTCTCAGAATCAGGCAATCTCTTAAACAAGATTTCGGGGGTTACCCATATATCCGAGAGATGTTCCCCACGAGATAAGTAAGTATTGATATTTAGGTTTATATCTCAAATTCAATCTACTAGTCGTGCGAAGTCTACTGGCACATCATCATTGAGACTTGTTTTAAAAACATTTTGACTTTCCATTTCTCTAGCATGTTGTGATAGTCCACTGATGTACTATCATTTCCTCTTTTTCACAACAAAACTCATACTAGTTTAAAAATCAAAAATGAGTTTTCAATGTTTTTGGCTTTTTAGATTTTATCATGTTTTTGGATTTTTTAAATTTTCAAAATTTCTAAATTTTTTACTCCCCCTAAAATCAAAAATATGTTTCAATTTTTGAATTTCAAGGAAATTTTGAAAATAAACGCAATAAACTGAAATAATATGACACACTGATGTGAATTGCTTCAATTCGCCATCCACTTGGCGTAAACAATCAGAACTCCCCCTGACAACAAACCATTTTCCCATTATGATTTCAAAACACTTAAGTTTGTTTTAATCAAAATGTTTTTTTCCGGAAAATTAGTTTTATTGATTTCACACATCATGGGGTTTAATTCATCATTTTGTTCTTTCATCCACTTGTATGAAAGTTAAATCAAGTTCAACTTAATGACTTTGATTAACCACTTGTAAAAACAATCACTTGTAGATTTTTTCACACAAACATTTTTCAAGAATGATGCCGATTCATGCTCGACGATTACCAACTTGGGAGCTCCGGCAAGTCAGGATTCTTAAGCAAAGAATACAGACACCCAAGCCTGACCAGCTTTGGGTGCATCCAAGTTATTTTCACTCTGTGTGGAAGTTCCCCTCTTTGATTCATAAAATTCTTTTACCCCTTTTTCCCTTCCATCGACCATCTTACCAAAAATATGTTTCACTTTGCCATTAAACGCTTTTTCGACATCAAATTCTTTCTTTTCAGAATAGAATTGATTCGAAATTTCTATGTTTCCAACTTTTTGTTTTAAATTTTCAGTCCGCAATGGTGGAAAGTTTACGTCATCCAATGGCAGAACTGAATTTTCTCTTTTTAGTTCAACTGGTGGCTCCTCTGACTTTGATGAGTCAGATTCATCGCCAGAAAGTGGCTCCTTTGCTTCCGAAGAAACAAATTCATCGCCAGAAATAACATCTGATTTCTTAACAACCCACTTTTAATTGTTAAGATTCACATTTCTTTTGTAAAAACGTTTTGAACTCTCACCAACTTCAAATGTAGAATTTTTAAACACTTTGAATTTGTCCGTTGGTGGTTCAGTTTTATCAACAACTTTTTCTTTGAGTTTAACAAGAACTTCCTGTTTTATGTTGGTTGCCATTGGACAGTTCCAGGCGATGTGACCAACATTTTTGCATCTATAACAGGTTCTTGTCTCCTTTTTCTGATTAGCTTCATTCTTCTCATGTTTCTGTTTTTCTGCAAGAAATGCTTTGTTCGATTGCTTCCAGAATGAGCTCTTTTTCTCTTCTTCAAAACTTGCCCCTGAAACAAATACAGTTTTTGATTTAAAATCTTTAATATTTTGATTATTTTCAACATCAAAACCCAAGCCCTTCTTTTTTAAATTGCTTTTATGATTCGGTTTCTTTTGATGACCTGGACCGAAACCATTCTTCTTGTCTAAACGTTGTTGAACTCTAGAAGTATATTTTGGTTTTGAAAATTCCATTTTATCTTTTATTTCTGAAAATTTTATTTCTATCAATTTAAAAACTGTTTTAATTTTTTCAATTTTCAAATTTTTAATTGGAAATTTCTCATCAGAATATAATTTGTCTGAATCATTCAAAGTATATGCTACTTTGAATGTTTCGTCATTCAAATTATTTTTTGATATCATAAATTCTTTATTGTAAACCCTTTTGACCGATGATTTCGAACTGTCAACTGATGAACTTGAGCTCTCAGATTCAGACTTTGACTCTGACTCCTCATCCTTATCCAACACCTGATCAACCACTTTCTTTATTAACTCAGACTCATGATCAGTGTAAGACGATTTGAATGTGACGTCAATGTTGTCTGGTAACTCATCAGTTGTTTTAGACTTTAACTTTATATTGACTACCTTTTTGAGTTGTTCCGAATTTGGTTTTCTGGGAGAATAACCTTCCCAGATCGGAGGCGAACACTTGTTATAATTTACACTTTGTTTCTTACCAGTATTCATATCTTCCGACCTCTTATCTTGAAAAGCTTCAAAACCTGCTACTGTCGGATAGATTCTATCAATCAAGTAATCAGAACTTGAGTAACTCATTAGCAATCGTCTGATTCTTTCATTCTCAATCTTTTCAGTCTCCAATTCCTGCTGCAACTTTGCACACTCATCAATCTTCCCTTTCTGAATGTGTCTTTTCCAACTGGTTGACTGTTCTGTTCAACACATCATAAGATTCTTTCACGTACTTAACATCGAACAATAATTTTTCTTTCATCTTGTCTAGCTCACTATTGGAAGCAGCCTCTCTATTCCTACGGGGTAGAGGTAAGGCTGTCTACATCTCACCCTCCTCAGACCCTACCTTAGCTTTGCTATTGGTGGGATATACTGAGTATGATGATGATGATGATGATGATCTTGTCTAGCTCACTATACTTCTTATCTTTCTCTTCACAATGTTTGCATGGTTCCAAACATTTCAGACAAGGTTTTGTAACCTCTACAATCTTCTCAGTAACTTTAACTTCTTCACTCTATTCATACTTCTCTTCCACCTGAACAACATTCTCACATTTTACCTCTTTCTTTTCTTTTGCTGCTCGTTTCTCCTTTAGCTTCTCCAATTTATCTGCAAAATAAAATTTGAAACTTTCAGGAGATAGATGAGTTTTACCAATGTTTATTTGATTAATTTCTTCATCATCATCACTGCTATCAATTAATGATTGATCAAAGACTGGTGTCTTTTCTGAACTATCTTCTGAAGAAACAGACTCTCCATCTAGACTTTTCTCATCATTTGCAAACACATCCATCCATTCTTTCTTCAACTCTGGCTCTTGAATGATCTGTGCAATAAATGCTCTAAACTTTGAGTTACTTTCAGCCGGAATATATTTGTCCCAGCTAAATCCCTCTGGCAATCTTTCATCTTCTTGATCTGGAGGCATAATAATACAAGCTTTCTTCTTTCCATCTTCAATCGAAATAGCACGGGATGATGACGGTTGTTGAGCTACCTGATGATATATTGCTTTTTGATAATATTCATTGTTCCCGAAAGGATTCTGAGCTCCACTTGCTTCTTGGTTGGTACATTCCCTCTTGAAATGTCCTTTTTCCCTGCACCGAAAACAAGTAACTTTAGACTTATCAAAACCTAAAGTAGAAACATTAGCATCACGTAAGTCATCTTTTCCTGTAATCTGCTTAAATTTCTCAGCTCTCCTCAACACGCTCGCTAAACACCACTTAATATCCATTAGCTCCAATTCCTCTGCATCAATCTGATCATAATCCTCTTTTGTTAACATAGGATTTCCGATTCTTCCCGTAACCAAACTCTCATATGATTCTAACACGGTAACTAGTAATGCCATATGACCTTTAGCAACTTCTTCAGAGAAATTCTGACCATTCGGAAGATGCAACGCGATGTTGCATTGTAGCACATGACTATTACCATTGTTTGAGCTTTGAGACTGATAACTTGAAGTTGAAACATTTGGATTAACACTTGGATATGAAGAAAATCCACTGTTGTTGATTGAACTTTGATTGAGTGATCCGGATGAGTTTTCTGCGCTGAAAGCGGTTTGGATCTTTGGACTAGCTTCAACATTTTGAACATTACCTTTGAAATACATCTTGATATCTTGTTGACCACTTGAATTATTCATTCTAGCAATCTTTTGTTGTTCAAGATATTGTCCTTCAAATTTTTCAATGAATTGAGCAATTGTCAATCTATCATACTCTCCGGTATTCTTCAAAATCATAAGATATGTACCCCATTCTTTTTGAGGTAAAGCATCGGCTAATTTTTTAACCCATTCCTCTCGATCTTTACTGATATCCAACCGAGACATTGAACGCACTAAATGACAATATCTTTCAATAAGAGTCTTTGTAGTTTCACCCGGCAAACTTGAGAACAATTCAAATTTTTTCTTTAATAGTGACTTTTTATTCTTGATCATCTCCGTACTTCCTTCGAATTTTGTATGAAGTGCTTCCCAAATCGAACGTGCACTATCATCATGTTGAAGTAATATGAAAATGTCTTCTTTCACAACTTGTTGAAGTAAACTGATCATCATTTTTTCTACCTTGTACATTTCTCTCTCTTTTTCTGTAAATTCAGAAATATTCTTTATAACTCCCACATTATTACGAGGTTGAACGTACTTAGTTTCAATACACTCCCAAGACCTTAGATGATTTGCTTGAACCCAATTCTCGAACCGTTCTTGCCAACTGTAATATTCTTCAATGCTCATCAGCTTAGGAGGTTTCTGTAACGTTCCCGTTTCATTTTCCATAGTTACATTCTGAGCAATGGTGACAGGATTACCCGGGGCAGTAGCAAATGCATTATAAAATTCGTTGTCCATGTTTCGATGTCGAGTGTTTACAACAACAAAATTTCAAACGATCTGACTTTTTGAAACAAACTGGAAGCCACAAACGATCTGGAATTCAACTTCACATGACCTGAACTAATCACAAACAAACTGGATCACTTCGCACGACCTGGATCTATTTTCAAACGACCTGATACACCTCGTGCGACCTGAAGTGTTCAAACCGTACGATCTGATGTTGTTTCAAGCGAACTGATCAACTCGTGCGACCTGAGTTGTTCAAACCATGTGACCTGATGATGTTTCACACGATGTGATGTGATTTCAAATGATCTGATGATATTTCCAAACAACCTGACAGTATCTCGAATGATCTGACAAGTTTTCACGCGATTTGGTCAATTTTATCAAGTTTTAGGTTGATTTAGGTTCTGATTTGTTCACAGATTGATTAAAACAGTGTTTTACGTGTTATATGTCAAAATCAGATCATTTTAACCGTGGAATCTCGGTTAATTTGATGAAAAAGTGTAGAAGATGAGTAGAAATCAGATTTTATCCTTGAAAACAAGCTGAAATAGTAAGAAATATTCCTCATGTGCTCTGATACCACTTGTAGGATCGGGGACTCGATCAAATGAGTCGATCAGAAGAGTTCTAGACCAAATCAGATGCGGAATTCAGTGATTTGATCTTCATTACAGCTTGATATGCACTTAGAAGTATATTAATTGTCGATTGTATTGATTTCACAACGTTACACGAGCTGGCGACACTTCGGCAGAGCTTCGCTATCAGAATCAGAATTGTTACAAATGAAGACCCAAGACCCTCTATTTATAGTTGAAGCCAAATTGCACTAATCAGTCCGCACGACCTGGTCCAGTCCGCTGGAACTGGCCCACTTTGCACGAACTGGTCACTTCGTGCGAAGTGGCTGGTTCCAATCCGTTTCCCGTTTTTCTCGAACTACGCGTCTTGTCCTATCAATCTAGTTACATGACTCGATACAAGACGAAGTCAACAGACATATCCACTAACATCATACCAGTATCAATGCCGCACCATTCGAAGCACTCTATGGACGAAAGTGTCGAACCCCAGTCTGTTATGTAGAAATTAGGGAAAAGCAATTATCTGGACCATAGATAGTACAAGAAACGACAGACAAGATTGTCCAAGTCAAGGAACGACTGAAATCAGCACGTGACCAACAAAAGAGTTATGCTGATAACAGACGCAAGTCGTTAATATTTCAAGTAAGAGACAAAGTGTTATTGAAAGTCTCTCCTTGGAAAGGAGTGGTAAGATACATCAAAAGGGGAAAGCTAAGCCCCAGGTATGTTGGACCTTTTGATATTATTAAAAGAATAGGACCTATAGCCTATCAGCTACAACTGCCAGAGGAAATGGCAGGAATACATGACGTATTTCATGTATATAATCTCAAGAAATGCTTAGCTGATGAATCACTGATGGTAGCTCTTAAGGATATAAAGGTTAATAAACAACTTAAATCTGTAGAAAAACCTCTACAGATCGAAGACAGGAAAGTTAAGAATCTCAAGCACAAGAGATTAGTTCTGGTCAAAGTGCAATGGGACACCAAAAGAGGACCAGAACACACATGGGAGCTTGAATCGAAAATGCAAAGGAAATATCCACACTTGTTCCAGCAGATCTCAAGGACGAGCTCTAAAACAAGGTGGGAAGGATATAACAACCCTCCAAAATATTCCCGACACCCCTAATACAATTAAAGTATACCAATATGTCTTAAAATACACCCCGTATACGAAAATGGGCCCCGGATACCTTTATCTTATTAAATTAAATTAAAAATTGAATTTTTAATATCTGGAGGGGCCGCGAAGACCTAAGTTTGGTCTTACGCGGGTCGCGACCGAGTGGACATGAGGCGCAGCCCGGTGCTGCCACGTGGCAGCCACACGTCGAGCCTACACCGATGACTAGGCCAGGATAGGGCCTACCCAGCCTATAACGCGGGCCGCGAAGGCCCTGCCTTCTTTCTACGCGAGGCGCGAGGGACTGCGAATCAGCTCCTATAAATTGGGAGCATTGGCCTTCAGTTCCACTCGCTCATTCCTATCTTTCTCTCTTGAATTTCTGCTTAGATAAAGTGATTCTCGGGCATAATACCCCCCTAAATAACGAAGTTCTGCCTCGTTGTAAGTATCATAACCCCGGTTACGTATTAGATACGCTGCCCGATTGATCCAGGGTTCCGTAACAGCTGTCGAGGTTATGCCTGACGTAGTCGTTGGAATGCCGTCTCGGGGAGGGTATTACTAATGTAATATTGGGTTATTATACTAACACGTGTGCATTTGTGTAATTTATAGATAATTACCAGGAAACCCTAAAGGAAAACCTAAGACAGCAATGTGAGTAATCTCCTTTTTGTAAACTGTTTTTAGAAAACCTTAAATATTTTACAATGTGATTAAGCAGTGATTGAGTCTTTGTAATTCTTACTGCCGGTATGTTGGGGTTTTGTATAAAAAATGTGGAACACGTTAGCATTGGACAAAGAGTTAGCCAATGTGTAATATGACCCATCAGTCAGGATTGACAATACTGAATGAGTAATTGTGTAGATGTAAACATTGTAATCACTCTCAATACTGTTAAATGATAAAACTCTTCTTGATTAAACTAGGATTCACTCACCTGTATTTCCCACTGACAAAATGTTTTTAAAAGCGTTTCAGGTAACAAAATGTGAAAGCTAACTAGAAGCCAGCTGGACAGCACTGAAGGCTTGGAAAAGTGGCTATAAAAGTTACCTAAAATAAAGAGATGTTTTATTAAATAAAAAAGGATTTATTCCTGTGAAAATGTGTGTACTTAAAACTTGGGATTATTCCCACGTGTTTAATATATTGAAAGTGTGGTATTTTACTCTGATAAAATATTTCCTAACTATGGTCCTGATGTAATTTCCACTGCCAAAATGATAAACACCGATACCACTAAAACTGGCCACGGTCGCCCGTTCCCGGTTAATTAGGGAACGGGGATTGTGACACACAGAAGCACATAAGCACGTATTTTGCACGTATTCACCTTCCTATATTGCACGTATTCACCTACATATATTGCACATATTCAACTATCTTTCACAGCTGCGTAAAGTGTTCGAGAGTTGCAAGTGCGACTAGCGAGTAACATAGCGAGTAGCATAGCGAGTAGCATAGCGAGTAGTGTAGCAGGTGATTTGTTAGTGTGTTGAGATAGATGTGAAGTGCGAGTTGTGTGTGTTGATCAAAGAGAAAAGCAAAAAGCGTATAAATCACCAAACATCGTAACACATAAACATATAAAACCACATAAAACACAAAAAGCGATAAATCACAGAGTCAGCGGTGGCGAGATCTAGAATCGAAACACTTAAAATCAGCGATGAGAGTTTCTTGGTGTGAGACGTCGACTATCCAAAGTGATTCGACTATTCACAAGGACTTTAAGTGCACACTTTGGCTTTCCGGACTGTGCTCTCGCCTCAATTTGGGCGAACGACACGCATCCTTCCAGTTACAGCATGACTCAAGTTGTTGGAGTCCGTCGAGACTTTGGTGAGAGTTTTGTAAAACCATAATCGAGAGTGGAACGAGTCATCAAGATTCTGGTTTCACCCCTAACTCAACAACTGTATTCTTGTTTGTGTGATAGAATCATGAGATAGAGATAGGAAAATCTGCGTCGAAGTATGAATTTCACTCCTGATTCAACGCAAATTCTCGTGTTTATAGGAAAAATGCGCGTCGAATAAGCGATCCAATCGAGAAGTCGCGGTTTTCACACCTAGTCTCGATCTAATCACTCGTCCATTTTTGAAAATAGTGGGCGATGTTCTAGCATTCCTTTCCTAAGGCCATATCGTGCGGTGTTCGTGCGAGAATAAGTTCGAGGAAGCGCAACATAGATAGGCTTGTGTAGAACCCCTATTGGGTTCGCAGAAGGCGGTCTGTTGGTACTTAGACTATAGACTAGGATGTTTCTAAGACATCGACCCGGACTAGGTCGAGTCTTGCCTAATTCCCTATAGATATGGCTCTGATACAAATCTGTCACACCCCAGCTGATGGCGGAAACATTGGGGCGCGACACTGAGCGAAACAAATTGTCCAGGAGAAATCCATAACAACTAATTTTACCAAATATTTAAAGTTACGTCCCATACCATAACATACTTAGCAAATCAGTTAATACAGACATAATATCTCATAGACAAATAAATTGTTTTGACAACTCTGAATTTATTAAATTTGTTTCTAGACTCTCTCCTAGCTTGATTCCACAAAAGCAAGGCAAAGCAAGACATCCTAAACACTTGTCACATACGTTAAAATAGAGGTCAATACACATAGTGTAAAGGTGAGCATACCAGTTTAATAATATAATAGATAGCGAAATCGTTTTACGCATAACCAGCATGTAACATGTTGCAAAGTGAAGCTAGTAGGTTATCGACAATGAAATATGCACAGACGTGACTGTGAGTTGTAGAGAGCGTAACACATATCACCACTATAACACGTGAAGAAATACCCTTAGCAACCCCCGTCCACGACAGGTGCTGAGTCTAAACTATAGTACTATCGTAGCTAAGGTGTCAGGCAACAATCACTATGTAAATATAACGTACAGGCATTCATCGAGTAACATGTATAACATGCAATAACGGTTAGCGTATAGAAATGTTGGCGTTGTGTCGATTGTGATTTGAATAAGTAACGTATGTAACACCCAAAAGTGCGTAAAGAAAAAAAGGTTTCAAGTATACTCACAGATGGCGTTTAATAAATAAACACTGTCTTTGATTGAAGGGAGCGCTGGAAAGTTAGCCTGATTACAGAACGATAGCATAAGCGATGAACAGTGCGTTAAACGGTGTCGCGTGACTGAGTGACGAATGGTCATTCGATCGGATGACAATCCATACGGATGGTCATTCGATCGGATGACAATCCGGACGGATGGTCATTTGGTCGGATGGCCATTCGGTCGGATCGTCATTCGTTTGGGATGGATGTGTTTGTGTGATGGCTTTGAAGTTTTCGTTGTAGCATTTTAAAAATAGAGAAGTATCTCTACCTTTCAGGTCATTCGATCGAACGGTCATCCGGATGGATGGTCTTTCGATCGGATGGCGATCTGTTCTAGGTAAGACATTTCTTAGAGAACAAGTTCATAACAGGATGGTCATTCGATCAGATGGTCGTCTGATCGGATGACCATTCTTGTGTGTTCAAAATTGTAAAAAGTTTAAGTATTTGGGACCATGAGTCATCCAATCGGATTGTCGTTCAATCGGAAGGCAATCTGATCGGACGGCAGTCCGTTTCGTGGCCTGATCGTTTAAAACTTGTAAAAATTTTAAAAGTTTGCGGTTTGACCGAGACGGTATGACAACGTGTTAAACAACAGGAACTCCATCAAGCCCAGGTCATCCGATCAGACTGGAATCACCCTAGTCTGACCAGTTAACTATTCTTGACGGTTGTTCATATTCAACCCGTGAGTCGGTTGTCTCTTTGATAGGAATCAGTTCCCCGACCGACACTTCACGAAAGAATGAGTGGAAGGGCTGAATGAGTTCCGATTCTATCGGTTTTGAGTGCAAGAGTGTAAAAGGGTTGAAGGAGAGTTATGAAAACATCTTTTATTCCTTTTTAATCTTGAAAGTGTTTAGATTTAGGTGAAATCAGTGTTTAAGCATGTTGAAATCCCTTAGATCTAAGTTGTTCTTGGTGGAATGAGATCAAATCTTGAAGTTCATAGGAACCCCACGATGAAATCATCCTAGAACACCTCAAATCAGCCGATTTCAAGGTGAAAAATGAAGATTTGATGGTGAAAATGATGAAGGGTGTGTGTAGCTGATCGATGTACAAGATTTGAGTTGAAAACGTACAAGAATCGTGAGAAATCAAGAGAAAATAGCCTGAGAAGTCGAAGGGTCGGAGAGAGAGTTGTCACATCACTGTTCATGATGTGACATGTGCTATTTATAAGTGACAGAAGGGGAAAGGCGGTGCTTATGACGGATCGGAGGGCAGTCCGTTCGGATGGCCATCCGATCGGATGGTCGTCCGCACGGATGACCATTCGATCGAATGGTCATTCGATCGAACGTCTCCGGTGAGTTGAGTTTTGACGTTTCGTTTCGTTTCGTGCGATGAACGTTGCGATGCGTTTAGGCGAGTGTCGATTAAGCGATACGATAGGTTCAAATAATAGTCACATAAATAACATAGCCAACGTACTACAACATAATTAACCTTGCATTCCCAGTTTGCGATGAGATTGCGTTGCGATAGAGTTACGATTGCGTTTTCGATTAATCACCACAACTTATAATAAATATGCACAAGTAACGCATAAGTAGCACACACCTGTAAAGCAATATTTAGAACCTACGATTCAAGTTTGCGAATGCGATGGCGATGCGATTAGCGATAAGTAGATTAGCGATAAACTTTGATTAAACTGCAATTGGTATAGGTACTCCACATAATACAACTAAAGTACATAAATTAAGAAAACGATTACAAGTCAATAAGTGCAATCAATAATTAAGCAAGGAGTGACAGATCGCAATTAGCAATCTTTTCTTCCTTTGACTTTGACTTTGACTTCTAGAACGCGGGTTGTTACAGGTAGGTAAGGTCGTTGAAAGTGTTTTACAAGATGATTCTACCAAAACAGATAAGTCTGAATCACAGGATGAAAATGAGGGAAGTTTTCATGAAAGTTATCTTAAAAATTCAAAATCTGAGAAAAAATATGAATGATGATTCAAAAGGATTGGCTTATACCATGATTGGATCGGACAAATTATTCTCAGATATTGAGGTCCCGAATCAAAATGTGATTTCGGAAAAGATTGATAAAGTGTTTAAATTGGTGGAAATTGTCAAAACTGAAATTTCAAAATTTGCTGAAAAGAGAAAGAAATCTTTTTATAACAAACCTAGTTACAAGAAAAAGAACATGAAGGCTGGGTTATAAGAAGAAACAAAATCACAAACCATTTGAAAAGACAAATCTTCATAAAAAGATGAACTTTGTTCTCGGAAAAAGTTCCGAAGAAGAGAAAGAACTCCAATTTAGACGACAGTCTAATGAAGGGTTCTATGCTCAGAAGAAACAACAACAGGCTAAAGATGTTTCAAAGAGAACATGTTGTAAATGTGATCAAACTGGACATCTTGCTCGTAAGTGTCCAAATCCGAAGCCTGTTGGTGTTGAGAAAGAAAAGTCTGATGTTGTGAATCAGAAATCAACCAAGTTTCAATCAAGACAAACTTGGAGGCCAAAAATGTCAAACGCTGAATCACAACAAACTTGGAAACAAGTGACACCCAGATTTAGAACAACACAAAGTTTGAAAACAACTGTTGATGCAACAAAACCAAACCAATTTTGGAAACCAAAAGTTGTTGTTCAAAATCAAAACATTAAAAATGAATCACGATTTTATAAAAGGAATATTTCTAAAGGTCAGAGTTGGGTGGTCAAACAACAAAAGGTTTCAGTTGAAGAAAAACTTAAAGAATATGTTTTTGAAAAGAATGAACGAAACTATCCAGTTTTACCTTGAAAGATACACGTTCAACTACCTGAGTCTAAACAGGCATGGGTTGCATTGTTCAAATGATCAAGTTAGTTGAATGTGCAGGTGCTCCCGAAGACAACTGAATGTCAACTAGAGGAGTATTGGAGCAGCCTAACACAACAAGAGGAGGCTGCTGAACCCTGTTTTTGAAATCAGGGAGTTTGTTTCTGTACATAAATAAACCATATTAAAAACCCTAAAAATAGAAAATTTAAAAACCAAAAATATGTTTTTATTCTGTCAAAAATTGAAAAATGAAAAAATGTGTTTGTTTTTAAATTTGTCAAAAAAATCAAAAATTTACAAAAAGATGTTTTGATTGAATATGCCAAAACCCTCACGGCTGAACAAACATGATTATTTCACAATTGAAAATGGTTTTAACATTGTTAAAAATCAGTGTGTTGTAAATCATGGGGGTACTTTATGCGAAACAGAGCATGTGACGCAGAAAGCCGATGGTGAGACAAAGCTATCTACATCGGTTATCAAATTTTCTTAAATGTTTTGAATTTTAGGGGGGGGGGTAAGAAATTTTCAGAAAATACAAAAGCATTTGAAAATTTGAAAAATCCAAAAACATGAGAAAATGAAAAAGAGTTTATGTGTAAAAAGAGGAAATGATAGTACATCAGTAGACAATCACAGTACGCTAAAGAAATGGAAAGTCAAATGTGATAAACGGTCTCTCTGATGATATGCAAGTAGGTTTTTACACATTTAGTAGATTGATTTCGAGATATAAACCTAAATATAAATATTTTACTTATCTCGTGGGGAACATCTCTCGGATATATGGGTAACCCCCGAGATCTTGTTTGAGAGATTGCCAGATTCTGAGATATTAGGTTTTTATACTGTTTGATATCTGGGGTATTATACCTGGCCTTCTGATATTGCGGAAGCAATGGCCTAGACCTCGTATAATACCTTATGCGCTAATTACTTACCTTCTGCATAAAAATTGAAAAATATCAAAAGATATAAATCAAGTGCAGTTGTAAAGAAGATCCCTAAGTGGGACACACCTTAAGTCGAGCCTTCATATCTCTAACTGAACGGAAGTTCATACCTGAGCTCTCAAGGTCTCGCACTAACCCAGAGAACAGATATCATTATAGTATATTCACCTGTAAAAGACTGAATCTAGGGAATCTTGATACGGGAGTATATTCTGAGGTGGGACACACGAATAAGTTAAGTTCTTAAAACACTAAATCTCGTATCTCGAATCAGTTGAACTTTGTGTGAAAATTTAAGTGGATCGGTATACTGAAAATCTAAGTGAATTGTTTAGAACTAAAAGCGTTTATAGCTCAACGTTGCTAGTGATTTGTCATAAACTGATATGATCCTCTAATACGAACTCAAACAAGAATATTGTCTGTAAATAATTCTTTATTGCTTATCGTTTAAGAAAAATACAAAAAGATTTTGTTTCCATTTTATTTTCGACAACTGATGTCTGAGAGTTGAGTTTCAAAATCTGAGTATGCTGAACGTGTTTCTGAAAAATAAATAAGTTCATTAATTTGATACTTGAAGTTTTAATTGAAAAACAAAAATAGTTTGTGAAATCTCCAAGGTCATTAATTTGGACTTGGATGATTATTTGTGAAGTTTTGGATGCTTTAAACTGTCAAATCTTATAAAGTCATTTGATAGGGGGAGTGGAGTCGGGCAATGCTTGATAAATTCATATTGTTATATTTGTGCAATAGAGCCAGGTACTCAATCCAAAGATATTTACGAGCCAGGTCATCATTCCTGGAAAAACCTAAAAAGCTTTCACTGTCACATATTTGAAATGCTCCAGCTGCTGTTTAGAGCTAGGTTTTCAATCTTAAATTGTCAAATTTCTTATAAATTGTTTGAGATATTGCAGATGTTAAGCCAGATTACGATCTCGATAGCTGAGTCTAAGGGGGAGTCTGAAGATGAGCTCATTACAAGGGGGAACTTGTAACCGAAGAACCAGGTGTGGATCCTAAAAGCACGGAAGCTTTACGAAAGGGGAGCCTGAAGAAAAGAGTCAACCGAAAGGGGGAGCTGATTCAGAACGTAGAATCAAGAGGAGCTTTGAAGAGGGAGTCTGTGGTTGCTGGAGATGTAAAAGCTTCTTAAAGACTCAGAGAAAGAGAAAAGACAGAAAGCTATGAGATTGACTATGGCAATATCCAAGGGAGAGTCTGTGAGTACATTAATGTCTATCGCATGCGTCAACCCGAATCGTAGCAAGAAATGGAGCAAAACAAGGTTTTGGAGTATTAAATATAGGGCATTGTCAATTTGGCATTATTGTAAATAAGGAAACCTTCCTTATTAGAGTCCTATAAATAGGAGTCTTATACGTTTCATTTAGAACTTTTGCACTTTGTATATTTAGAGAGCATTCAAGATCTAGAGAGAGAGAGAGAAAGTAGCAAAAGAGAAGATTCAAGGTGTAGAAAATTGTCATATTCTAATAGAATCTTTGGTTAATTACGTTCTTGGGTTCGGTCCACACACATGCAAGCAAGTTGTACGTGTCATTTCGCGATCGTTCGGGAGTCAAACACGATCCTACAACGCGTTCACACAATAGATGAACCCAGACCAGTTTTTGCAACTTCAGGATTGGAATTTTGACCGTCTGACTGTTCAGCGTTGAATGTAATTGAAGAAAATGGCAGGAGAGATGCTAACGATTCTGGCATTAACGGGAGCCGGCCTGCTTCAATCTGTATAACAAAAAAGATATAGAAACAAGAGTTTCCAGATTAATTAGGTGTTGCCGGTGGCTGTGGAGGAGGAGGAGGAGGTGGTGACCGGTGGTGTGGAGGTGGGGGAGGTGTCTGCGTTTTGAGATTAGGAGGAGAGGGGTGGAGAGAGGCCAGGGTTGTAAGAGTTGAAAGAGGTGGGAAGACATTGGACCATGTCTGCGTGGGGAAGAGGACGCGCAGAGGTTTGAACGCATTTTTTAATGATATGTCTTCTAGAAAACAAACAGTCTGAAGAGCTAAACGTCTGCGCGTGATCTGTGCGGCGCAGACATAAGGGGTCAGAAGAGGTTTTTCTGAAAAACAAACACCCCAAAAGTGTATCAAAAAGGTTGGCGAGTTCACAGTTTCAGTTTTAAAGTAAAGTAAGTTTCAAATACATTAGTTCATTCAAAACATGTCATGGGTAGCTAACCCATGGTTAAGCCACTAAACCGTGTAGTATCGAGTACTTGACTGTAGTAAGTTGTTATACCCATATCAATGTCTATCGTTATTGATATAAAGTCAAGGTCAAAAGTTCACGCCCGGCTCCCAGCATGGTGTGAGGTTTGTCGAACCTAATAGCGCTATTAACTAGTACCCCATTTTCCAAACCCGATAATTAATAGGTATAGTGTGTAGGGACTTTTCAGATAGAGTTTCATTTAGTCTGCTTAAGACTGAAATATAAACTACGGTATTTAATAAGGCAATATTCCAAACTAGGAATATAGAGTAGTCCCAAATCCAAGAACAGTGTAATTCCCAAACCCGGGAATGCATGCTTTTAATAAAAGTGTGAACTCACCTTAGTTTAAGCTCGGTTAGATTTAGATGGAATGAGGATGGTCAACCACGTCCTAGAATGATTACCATCTAACTCTTTAGGGTGTGTTCATGCAATACATGAAGTTCTACAAGCATCTAACACATAGCACACCACTCTTGGACACGTGAACATTTAACCGAATAGATAAATGCACATCACCATAAGATTCAACATGTTAAACAGTTCTCATATAAGTATCAATCAAGTTCAGGCATTCCATGATAATATAAGCAACATGCAAACACATATAAATCAACTTGTCGTAATTCAGCTTTGAATCTTAAAACTGGGTTGTTTTCGGTGATTTTATTAAAATAGTAAACAAGCTTAAAAAATTATGAATATTTTATGTGACGCGTATTTGGTTGTCTAGGCTTTGTCTAAAATTCGCAAGGCCTAACTCTTTATAAAAATTTAATAAAATTGATTTACTAGGCAGTGGCCAGATTCATCACTTTCTGACTATAGCTTACGATAAAATTCATTTAAAAATCCTCGTTTATCTGATTAACGTAAATCTAATTGGAGATTTTGGGATCACCTAGAAGTACCTATAGTAAATAGTTAAGATCATAACTCAATTCGTACATTGAGTTATGACATTCATAATGGGCTACAAATTCTGAAAGAAAATGCAGTCTAGACCTTTGACCAGAAATAAATCATTTAAAATATGAAACGACGTCTAAAAGATGTGATTCCAGTTGGCTTTGAAAGGTATTTCCTAGAAGTTCATCATAGATTCAAGAAACATCAGGTTTTTATAATATTTGATCCAGTTACAGCCGAGTAAAAATCGGGTGTAACATTTTGGACAGATCCTGATTAGCCACCCAAACACCAAAAACGATTGTCTAAGGACACCAATGACGTATATACCTTATTCACAGTAGATTACCATCCTAATTTAAGTCATATATCCTTTATGTATAAAAAAACATCAGGATTTACATCTAGAATATGTAAAGAAACGAAACCCTACGTCTAACTGAACTCATGATCAATCATAACATCATCAAAATTGATTTCTAGCCAGTGGTGAAGCTTGAAAATCTCCACCGGGGGGTCGGAAGGTACCAGACCTAAAAAAATTTCTATCGCGTTGTTTCGAGGTGATATGTTCGGGTCGGACGTCAGTGATTCGATTCGAGTCGGGTCGGGTCGGTTCAAACATTAATCTCCTTTTTAAAACGTTCTTAAATATTAAAACGTAAACATTGTTTAACAAAAAAAATGAACAAAGATACCTAATCTCCTTTTTTCCATCAACAATTCCCTCTACTTGTTCTTCATTCTTTCTTTTGAAAAAAGAACTTATGCTTTTGTACTTCCCCATAGCATAATCTAATAACACAACAAGTTAACATATCACACTAAATTTCAAACTCTAATTTTCTATCTAAATCAAATCACAATAAGATTAAACAAATAAAATTAGACATAGTTACAGAAAGATTCAACAAGTTTAGGGTAAAATTTGGGCCAATTTCACCCCTAATTTCAACCTAAATCACATAAATTGCAGCCTAAAGATAAAAAACACATACCTTTAACCTTATGAAGATTTAAGAAGTCGAACAAGGAAGATTCAACAAGCAGCAGTTGCAGTCGAACAACTGAAGAAGACCAGGCGACCAAGAAAGCAATGATTTTTCCGCCCTTATGTTCTGTTCTGGTCATAGTCCCAGGTAAACAAATTTGGGGTTTTTTATAGCGTGGGCTTTTATTTGGGCTATATAATATACATTTTTCCAAATATAATGATTTGGGCTATAAAATATTTGGGGTAATTAAATATTATATTTGGGCTATATAAATAAAAAAATAAAATCGGGGGGGGGGGGTGTCACACCCCGACCGCGTTAAAACAACAAACTGCGGCGGAAACGTCGGGGAGTGATGCGACAGAATTATTGTTTCAACAACCATGGTAATTAAAGTTATGTATTATTGAATAAAGTGTTTACATTGTCTTTGAGTTCAACTAAAATAACATAATTAACTGTCTTTTAAGTCACTAAGGCCCAAGTCCGCCTAAATGAAGAATAAACATCATCACACATTAGCACCTGAAACACATGCAAAAACTAGGTACGTCAGCATAAAAATGCATGTGAGATACATAGGTTTATGCAGGATTCATGACTTGTAGTTTGAAAGAAGTGTTTAACAAAAATGTAGTCATGAACCTTGTAAAATGTTTTCCTTTGAAAAATCATATGAAAATCGATGTGAAAATCAAATGAAAATAAAATGATAATGCATGGTTAAATGAATAACCAAGTAAAAGTAAATTTGTATAAAATATGTACTTTGTAAAACAATGTCATGTTCTTGTAAAAATGTTTCATGTCTTGTCCAAGTGATTTAGATAACGCAACAATGTATAATACGATAAAAGCACTTATATATAGGAAGTACCAGCGGCGTATCCACCATGCTTTTATCATATAACACATAGCCCCGTTACATAAGTCACTTATCAATACCCGACCAAAATGTCATGTTCAATGTCAAAATGTTTATGCATAACCATATCAATGTCATGTGTAACATGTATCATGTATAACCAATGAAATGCATAGCAAGTAGGAAGACATCTACTCAAACTATGTGATGATATCAATGTGAAAACAAATGTCATGTATGGTGAATAACTAGTAATTACTCAACCCCATAGGAAAAATGTACAAAACAATGTTTTTGAATAAACCTAAGTTTGAATCAAATGTTATGTTTTGCAGAAAACAATGCTTTATGATTACAAACATATATGTAGTAATGTTAATCGCATACATTCAAGCCTTGCGACTATGGCGACAAACCCTTAAACAAATTAAAGGTTTATCTAAATCATGTATATCGAATTATGTCATTCCCAACTTCCAAACAAACTTAGGAAGTCGGAAACGAGATTTGTCAAGTCCTATGGTACCATTACATACTACCGAGCGGTGTGATCAATGTTAATGAATGTATTATTGTCCCGATTAAACACACCAAATGTCATAACCAATGTAGCATGTGAAAACCAGGTACTAGGTATGCTAAGTAAACATGCCTAGTAGAAATGTTCATGTAAAACAATGTGCTAGCATGCTCAGTAAACATACATAGCAGAAATGTCATGTAAAAACAATGTGTCCATATGTTAAGTAAACATATGCAACAAATGTGTAATGAATCAATGTGCTAGCATGCTTAACATACATAGCAAAACATAATTGAAAACATGTACTAGATATGTACTAGGTGAAATTAGCATGTTTATGTCATAAAAGCAATGAAAACTCATAAGTAACAAGTATGTACATGTGTATCACCCCAAAGTATTTGAAAGCGGTAAAAGAGGGGAACTATGTACTCACTTGGGATTGCCTAATAGTCTTGAGGATAAGACCAAATAAGGCTTCAAGGATCACGAATCAACCGGCACCTAATATAGGTAACTATGTTAATAATCGGATCCTAAATCGGGAGATAGGATAGAATGATGTTCTATAAATCAAATGAGTATTTGAACTCATGTGGTATGATTTAATAGAGCTTACATTCTGATTTGAAAGTCTACCTAAGTGCTTTTTGTTGGTGCATATTTGTGACAACAGCTTAGATTTGGTCTTTGGATATCTTGTAATTAGTAAAACGATAAACGATTAGCGGGTTTAGCTTTGTAATAGTTAATTAAGAGTGATTGGGCCAAACCAAACCCACATAGGGGGATGGTAGGCGAAATGGGCCTAGCCCATGACCTAGCCCATATGCAAAGCTTTGTCCTATATAAACAAAGCTTGGCATTAGGGTTTAGGTTGATCTTCCAATCTTCTAATCACTCTTGGAGAGAATTCGTGAAAGACAAAGGCTTGGACGAATTAGGATCTTGATTGATTGTAATCGTTGGAAGATAATCAATAAAGATCGAGTTTAAAGTGATTTCAGTTTTCTACACGTTTTCTGTTAAATCTGATCTAGAGGATTCCGCACTCTAGGTTAGATCGACGATTCTGTTACGATCCATACGGTTCACGAGACCTACAATTGGTATCAGAGCATTACGCTCTCGATTGGCTTGGTTCAGAATCGTTTCTGCAGAAAATCGAAGTTTTGGACGTGTTTTGACGGCTGTTCTAGGGTTTGCTGCTAATTTCGGACAAAAATCAAGGATTTCGGATAGGAATATTGCATTTCGGATTGATTTCGGACAAGAAATCAGTCATTTCGGGTTAAACAGCATCAATTTTGGACCAGAAACAAGCATTACGGATCATCAGACCTGTATTTCGGATCATAAAGTTGCATTTCGGATCTCCTGACTTGCATTTCGAATCAGTTGGCTGCATTTCGGACCAGAACTAGTTGATTTCGGATCAGTAGGCTGCATTTCGGACCAGTTGATTTCATTTCGGATCAGATAGAGTTGATTTCGGACCAGCTTGACTTCATTTCGGATCAGAGTGCATTATTTCGGATCAAAAGGTTGTCATTTCGGATCAACACTGACCATTTCGGATAAACATAACCATTTCGGACCATTACGGATAACCATTAACCATTTCGGACCTTTTCTGACCATTTCGGAAAGGGTGGAATTTTTCTTGGCTCGCGTAAGAAAAATTTCATTGTTTCGTGTTTAGAAAATTATCCGTAACTCGTCACAGGAAACCGTTCGCACCGTTGGAATCGTTGGATTTTTAGGGCAAAAAAAAAGCATGAGACATGAGGTAGGCACAACGAACAAACCACCTAAGATGATGAAGGTGGAGAACTACTTGACATGGAAGGATAGGTTTCAATCCTTTGTTGAATACCAGGACACTCGTATGTGGATATGTATAGACGATGGGTATGTGAACCCAACTCATGAGTTTGAGGGAAGACAACGTATAACTGCTTATGTTGATATGGATGCCGAACAGAAGAAAATGTATGAGGCTGAAAAGAGAGCCTTGGCAGCCATTAAAATGTCTTTACCTGATGGCATCAAGCATACCTTTAAGAAGTACACTACTCAAAGGAAATGTGGGATGCACTAGAGAAGAGATATGAGGGAAATCCTGATGTAAAGAAGAACAAAGTTGATCTATTAAAGAAGCAGTTTGTTGTGTTCAAGTTTATGAAAAATGAGTCACTTGAAGACATCATCACTCGATACTATCATTTGATGTCAGAATTGGAAAATTATGACATAGATTGCTATTCTGACATAGAGAAAAATGACAAACTGCTTGATGCTCTACCTACTAAATGGGATATCTACACTCTCATGATCAAGGGAGAAGCAGATTATGAAACAAAGGAACTGGAAGAAGTAGTTGGAAAGCTAAGAGCTTATGAGCTCAGCATGAAAAAGAAGGACACTGGATATGATCAGGTTCAAGATCCAGGGATCTACAATGGGCTTACATCTTCTTCGACTCATGATGCTTCTAGCGACTCTGCTACTGCGTTTCTTTCATGTGATAATGAGCAGGTCACAGTAAATGAGGATGGTGATGTGTGTTTTGTAGCTGCTTCAGGAGGATCAATAGGAGTTAAGAGATCATCAGCTGCTAAGCAAAGTAGTAGTACAAAGTCGATGCCAATGAGTGTGAAGTCTGCTGAAGAACATCTTGCTCTACTTGCGTCGTTTGTTGCTTCGTATGAGAACTACATTCAGGGGAAGATATCTGATCCTGCTACTTTAGATGAAGATTATGATCAGATTGACCCTGATGATCTAGAAGAGATGGATTTACAATGGCAGATGGCCATGATATCAAGACGTGTGAAGAGGTTCATGAACAGAACTGGAAGAAAGTTTGTAGGGAAGAGTGTTGGATTTGACAAGACCAAAGTCAGGTGCTTTAACTGTCAGAGTTATGGTCACTTCGCTAGGGAATGTCAGAAACAAAAGCATGAGACTTCGAGTCAGAGTTCAAACAATAGAAATTCATCAAACAACTCTAACTCAAGGGCGTTGATCTCTGCTACAAGAGATGGTTCGTATGACTGGAGTATTCACTTGGAAAATGATGAGAATGTTACTCAGGCATTCATGCCAGAGATTGTGCCAGTTGATGAAGGTGAAGCTACTGTAGATGAGGCTAAGGTTGAGAAGAAAAGTGAAGCTGAGGTAGATAAGGCTGGTCAGACAAAAGATGCTGAAAAAGAAAAGCCAAAGTCTGAGCATGAAAGGGAAGATGAAGCGAAAGATGAAATCATCAAAAGAATGGAAGCTCAACTTGCTGCTCTTATGGCCAACTCAGACAAATCGACAGGAGAGGTAAGTAACTCTGCTACTTCTGTTTGTTTAAACTGTCGTGAATTACAGGGTGAAGTTGACAGGTTGTCAACTCAAAACAAAAGTCTGGTGAGCGAAATATCTAACGTAAAAGAATCAAATTTCTTTGCTAAAAGAAACGAGTCATCATATTTGAAAAAGATAAAAGGCTATGAGGCTGAAATTGAAGTTTTAACCAGCAAACTAAACGAGAAACTTCAAGTCATAGACTTAGCTCATGACATGATGGCTGAGAAAACAAAAGAGATTTCTGAAAAATGCAAAGAGTTGTCAGATGCACAACTCAAAATTGTTGAACTTGAAAAGAAATTAGGTCAATTCAGGGATTCTACTTTTGTTATGAAACACATGATGGGTGGGTTAAAGAAGAGTAATGACAAGACCAGCGTGGGATTCAAGGGCTTCAATGAAGTCCCACCTCCTCTTAGTCATGACTATTCTTTCTTACCTGATGAAGATGAGTTCACAGACTTCCTGTCAACATCACCAAGTAGTTTCACATCTAGTCAAGGTGATGTGTCTGAAGATAATGATGCTAAGAAGGAAAATAACAGCAAACCTGTTTTGAAAAAGAAAAACTCAAATCCTACGAATAAAAATCCAACTTTTGTTAAAAAGGTTAATTTTGTTCAAGGAAGTGACATGAAAAACGAAACAGTTGTTATTGAAAACGAATCAAATTTAAAGTTTGCAAAAAATAAGAACATAGAAAATCTTGAAACTAAGCAAACTGAACCAAATCCTTCTAAGGCATCATCATCAAAACCATAATCTAGTTCAAAGGCTTCAGCTGAGAAGTCTTCAAAAAGGAGATCGTGCTTCAAATGTCACACAAAGGGACATGTAGCTAGCTGCTGTCCTAACAAAAAGGTTGAAGCACAAGTTAGTGAGAAACAAAGAGGGAAATCACCTGAGAAGCAAGGTGATAATGAGGAGAAAGTCTCAAATTCTCCAAAGAAATCTGCTCCAAAGCAACAACCGGGTGTTGCTGGTAGTGTAGATAAGGCTGAAAAAGGAACTCCACAAGTTCCTCGTTTCCAAAGAAATCAACCAAGATTTCAGCCTGAATCTACATCAGGCAGATATGAAAGACCTAGAAGTAACTCACCAAGAATGAAAAATCAAAATTCAAATAATTTTAGAAGTCAAGGTCAATATCAAAATCGATACCAAAATAATGGTGGTCGAACTTTTTATAACAATGGCTTTAGAAATTACAATCAAGGTTCTTGGAATCAAAATCAAAATTTTCAAAGGTCACATAGTCCAAACACAAATAGGTACCCTCAGGACCAGAGACCTTATGGAAATCATGCCCCATTTCCATCAACAGGCCCAAGATCCAAGACTCCAGTTAGGATTGATGGATACTGGATGGATGTTCCTGTAGTTGATGAATCTGGAAGACCCAAGACCATTAAGGCTTGGGTCCCCAAAACTAACTAATCTTTTGGTTGGTATGTGCAGGAGCTGCTAAGGAGGATTATCAACTTATGGTATGTTGATAGTGGCTGCTCTAGGCACATGACGGGGGATGCGAGGTTGTTTTCTGAATTTGAAGAATATGATGGTGGACATGTAAATTTTGCTGGTGCTAAAGGTGGTAGGATTACTGGACGAGGAAAAGTGACTAATGGGAAGATCACTTTGGACAAAGTGAACTATGTTGAGCAGCTTAAGCACAATCTGATGAGCGTGTCACAAGTCTGCGACAAGGGTCACTCGGTCCATTTTACCAAGACTGAGGCATTGGTGTTGAAACCGGGTTTGGTCATTCCGGACGATTGGATAGTTATGCGTGCACCAAGGAAAAATGATACTTATGTCATGGACATGGGTGCCAAGGATCCAACTGCAGCGGTGGCGTGTTTACTGTCAAAAGCATCTGAAGCTGAATCTATGTTGTGGCACAGACGCATGGCCCATATTCACTACCGCAAAATGAATTATATCATCAAAAATGAGCTAGTGAAAGGGGTTCCATTGCTGAGGTTTCAAGTGGAAGATAAATGTCTTCCATGTCAAAAGGGAAAACAACACAAGAAACCTCATAAGTCTAAAACAGTAAATTCCATTAATGCCCCTTATGAACTACTTCACATGGATTTATTTGGTCCAGTGAACGTGAGGAGCATAGGTGGAAAGTACTACTGTCTGGTTGTCACTGATGATTACTCACGTTATTCATGGGTTTTCTTTTTAGGTACAAAAGATGAGACGGCAGAGATGCTGATAGATCTTTTTACAAAATTGGAAAACGTCCATGATGCAAGGATTAAGAGGATAAGGAGTGATAATGGCACGGAGTTCAAGAATCGGATTCTGGATCTCTACTGTCTTCGAAAGGGAATAGAACATCAATATTCTGCTCCTTATACTCCTCAACAGAATGGAGTCGCTGAGAGGAAAAACAGGACGTTGATTGAAGCCGCTAGGACTATGCTTTCAGATTCAAAGCTACCAGTTCTTTTCTGGGGAGAAGCTGTGAATACAGCCTGCTACGTCCTAAACAAAGTTTTAACCGTTAAACGTTTTAACAAAACATGTCATGAACTTATGTTTAACGAAAAACCAAACTTAACAGGCTTTGAACCATTTGGATTACCCTGCACCATTGTGCGAAACAAAGATAAACAAAAATTCGGTGAGGTGGCTGACGAAGGCTACTTTCTAGGTTACATGCCTGGCACACCGAATAAAAGGGTTTTTAATCTCAAAACTGGTAAAATTGAGGTTGTTTTTAATGTGGAAATTACTTCCTACAAATCTCAACAATCAACAAGTGGTCCTGCTATATTATATGATTATGAAAGTGTGTTTAAATCATTTAATATTCCTGAGGTTTCTGATGCAGATGATTCTCAGCTGATTCAAACAGTGATTGGTGAAGACGATGAAGGCGAGTTTTTGCCTAGATCGAATGTTGATGTGACAGATGCTCCGGAAACTTCCCAAGGTGCTGCTAATCCTGATTCAAGCGATAGTGACTCTGAACCCATTCAGGGGGAGGGTTTGTTAATCCGTTTGCAAATCAGAATATTCAGGGGGAGGTTGGATCAAACCTGGGTGATAATCTAGAAGTCGATGCGGTTGCTACTACACGAGCAAATAGGGATCATCCAGTTGATATGATACTTGGAGATCCTACTGTAGGTGTTCAGACGAGAAGAAGCATAGCAGCACATTCTGGGTTATTTGTTTCGATTGAGAAGACTGGGATAGTGAACGAGTGCTTGTATAGTTGCTTTATTTCCCAAGAGGAGCCGAAGAACATTCATATGGATCTTAAAGACAATTCATGGGTTGAAGCTATGCAAGAAGAATTGGCCCAGTTTGCTAAGTTGAAGGTTTGGGAGTTAGTGGACCTTCCTAAAGGTGAAAGAGAGATTGGCACTAAATGGGTATTTAGGTGCAAGAAAGATGAAAGAGGTATTGTCACGCGCAACAAGGCTTGGTTGGTGGTCAAAGGGTTCAATCAGCAAGAAGGGATAGATTACAATGAAGTGTTTGCACCAGTGGCAAGGTTGGAGGCAATTCCTTTGTTTCTAGCTTTTGCTTCATTCAAGGGCTTCAAAGTTTACCAACTAGACGTGAAGAGTGCATTTCTTTACGGGAAAGTCCAAGAAGTGGTGTATGTCTCACAACCAGATGGGTTCGTTGATCCAGACTATCCAGATTGAGTTTACAAACTTGATAAGGCTTTGTATGGGTTACATCAAGCTCCCAGGGCGTGGTACGAGACACTGTCTACACATCTGCTCAATAATGGTTTTGAAAGGGGTCAGATAGACAGTACACTGTTCATAAAGAGGAAGAAGGAAGATTTTCTGCTGGTACAGGTATACGTGGATGACATCATCTTTGGGTCATCTGATGTGAACATGTGTAAAGAGTTTGAACAGGTGATGAAGAGCAAGTTTGAAATGAGCGCTATGGGTGAGCTGTCTTATTTTCTGGGATTACAAGTTGAACAGAAGGAGGATGGGATGTTTATTCATCAAACAAAGTATGTGTATGACATTTTGAGTCGGTTCAAAATGAATGATTGCTCTACTTTCAACACACCCATTTGCGAAAATCACAATCTTGGCCCAGATCATGAAAGCACTGAAGATGTTGATCCTACTCAATACAGGGCGATGATTGGTTCTCTAATGTACTTGACTGCTTCAAGACCTGACATCATGTTTGACGTATGCTTGTGTGCCAGATATCAGGCGAATCCTAAAGAGTCACACATGAAAGCAGTGAAGCGTATTCTTCGTTACTTGAAGGGGAAACCTAAACTTGGGTTGTGGTATCCAACTGATAGTGATTTGAGGTTCGTTGCTTACACTGATTCAGACTTTGGAGGATGCAAATCAAACAGAAAGTCTACAACAGGTGGTTGTCAGTTCTTAGGAGGCAGGATCGTGTCTTGGCAATGCAAGAAGCAATCCTGTGTGTCTACATCTATGTGTGAAGCTGAATATATTGCTGCGGGTAGCTATTGCTCTCAGGTTCTCTGGATTCAACAGCAGATGCGCGATTACGGTTTGGATTTCACTCGTACTCCTATTATGATAGATAATAATGCCACTATATCAATCACAAACAATCCCGTAAAGCACAGTAGAACTAAACATATTGACATACGTCATCACTTTATACGGGATTGTGCTGAAAAGAGACTAACTGAATTACATCGAGTCGACACAGAAGATAACCTTGCTGATCTTTACACAAAAGCTTTTCATCGAGCTCGCTTTGAACACTTAGTCGAACTCAACGGGATGAGGAATCCTGAATAACTGGTTTTTCATAAGAGTTTTTGTAAATAGTTTATTGCTTTCTTAAAAATCAAAAATACAAAAACATTGAAAAATCAAAAACATAAAAAAATAGAAAATCAAAAATGAGTTTTCACTGTGTGAAAAAGAAGAAATGATAGTACATCAGCAAGTTAGACTGTCACACTCAAACTGGATTAAAATGCTTAAGTGTGATAGCAGCTTCATCATATGATGTACCAGTAGGCAAAAAGCATGAAATAATCAACTTACCAATGTGATATAAACCTAAACAAACTGAATATGAGTGGGGAACACATCAGTGGTGTATGGTTTGATGACCTTAAATCTTGCGTTGATAGATTGCCAAAATCTGAAGTTTTGGGTCTTTATACTGTTATTTCATCTGGGGATATCTTGGTTGTCCTTCTGTTCAGAACTAAAATTGTACATGACCCCAGGAAAGAAAGTCACTTGGAATTAGCTCATTTCTATTTGAATGTCTGTATGTTGTCCCGATACACACAATTTTGATCTGATTCTGAAATCTTCTCTGAAAAAAATCGTGTACCTCATCTGCTGCATCCAGATATAAGCTGACCTGGAGGTGCTAGGCAACGACAGCTTCTGCTGCATCTAGATACATGCTGACCTAGCTGTACGTTGTCGCGCTATAGATCTAATACACCCGAAAGAGGCCCTCAAGTGCCCAAAAGAAACCCAAGAAACCTATATCAAACTGAGAAAAACTCATTTGATCTGTATATTATACCATCTCTGCTAAAGATCTATTCTGTTCTCTTCTCAACCTATTCCCAGTTAAGATTTCAGAAATCTGGATTGGACTTGTGAAATATGTGGTAGGGAAGATACCTGCATGATAGAGTGTGTTGTTTATATTTCCAGGATTTGATTAGTATTTATTTGGGTGTTCATTGTTAAGCAATCAAAACATGATAAAACAGATTATATGCAGACCTAGGCACTGTCAGGATATCTTAAAGAATGACATCAGTATACTCACCTACTACGATGAATCTTTGTGCATACCTTGATCGCGGGGGTATATCCTGAAGTGGGACACACTAATATATCAGATATAATATTACCTTAATGTATCATACGGTAATGGTACTTGAAAATGTTCATGCATTTGTTTAAGTGGACAAACATACTGGTAATCGTCTTGAACTGCTTTTCAGAAAAAATTAAATAAAGAATTATCTAATAGTGTGAAACAGTTTGATTGTGCTGATATGATCTTCTTACCGGTGATTCTCACAAAAATAGAGTGTTTATTGCTTTACGTATTTATTTGCTTTTAGAAAATATAAAAAATACAAAAAATAGTGTCTTTTTCTGTTAAAAATTCTTAATGTACGGGAAACTGTTATTCTTGGAGGAATTGTTACTGATAGGGGGAGACGGTGTTAGTAAGTGGGTTCAAAATTTTGAAATGATGCAGGTTATGGGGTGTTTATTTAAAATTTGTGCGTGTTGGTGTTGAGTTGGAAAGTGCTTAATCTGTTATCCAATTTAACTAATCTCTTGAATAATAATAATTTGTTTAACTTATGTTGAAAAATTCTTATGGTTTCTCGAGATGTTTGTTTTATAGTATACAGATTGAAGCCGTGTGTTGCTGAGAAGTTGCTGTGTTGCTGAATAGTTGCTGTGTTGCTGAGAAGTTGCTGTGAAGATGAGAGTTTGATTGGATGCATGGTAGACCCTCCTTTCTACATTGCAGACAAAGTTGAAGAGTTGAAGATTGCTATACAAAAGCTGAACTGGAGTTTACTCAAGCGCTAAAGTTTTGAAGATTTTGTGATTGGATGCATCAGCTTAGGGGGAGTCTGTTGGTGACAGAAGCTGTTAAAGCTGAAACTATCCAAAGACCAAAAGACTGTGAGATTCTGAAGACTGAAGTTACCTTTGCGAGCTATTGTCAAGGGGGAGTTTGTTGGTGCATATTTGTGACAATAGCTTAGATTTGGTCTTTGGATATCTTGTAATTAGTAAAACGATAAACGATTAGCGGGTTTAGCTTTGTAATAGTTAATTAAGAGTGATTGGGCCAAACCAAACCCACATAGGGGGATGGTAGGCGAAATGGGCCTAGCCCATATGCAAAGCTTTGTCCTATATAAACAAAGCTTGGCATTAGGGTTTAGGTTGATCTTCCAATCTTCTAATCACTCTTGGAGAGAATTCATGAAAGACAAAGGCTTGGACGAATTAGGATCTTGATTGATTCTAATCGTTGGAAGATAATCAATAAAGATCGGGTTTAAAGTGATTTCGGTTTTCTACACGTTTTCTGTTAAATCTGATCTAGAGGATTCCGTACTCTAGGTTAGATCGACGATTCTGTTACGATCCATACGGCTCACGGGACCTACACTTTTGACCCGTTTCGACACATTATGGTAGTATAAGCTACTATGATATGTCATTTGCGTAAAACTATGTTCGGATGGTTAACTATGTGCTATGTCAAGTCTTACATGCCCAATTATGCCTAAACATGTTACTAAATCAGATTATATGTCAAAAAGTTGATCACATATGCAAAATACGGATTTATGCTTCAAAAGGGCATTTTGGTCATTTCCTATGGGCATATAAGCTAACTAACAAATGACTAACCAATCCTATGTTATCATAAGGTATAACCTCAGAGGTTATTCCCTATGCAACTATGATCACTAAGCAAGCTTGGTCGGATCCTAATGATCGACCAAACGGGTCGGGTTCGAAAGCCTAAGCTATTGTCTAGACAGCTTAACTTACGACCCTAAACAAGCACTAAACTAATAGTGACGAGTTAAACATGTCAAAACATGTTTAACCTACTTAGAAAACTGATTTGGTATCAAAACAAAATGTTTCGATACCTAAAAGTAGTTCCATGGCAAAATGCATGCTAAAACGCATTTTGACCGAAACTTTGACTCGTCACTACACCTAGTTAACGTGGTAATCAGTAGGTATAATCGCTAAGGATTATAACCATCGTGATTACAATCACGTTGCAAAGTTCAAACGAACTTTGCGTTGACCATTGACTGGTCAAACTAAAAGTTAAACACTGTTTGACTTTTTAAGGTAGAAAGCAATAAAAGAATGAAGGAATGCTTACAAAAGGTCCTTGCTTGAACTTGATATTATAATTCTCAGGTATGAAGTTATAAAACCCCAATTTAGAGAATTTAGATCAAGTGTGAGTGAAAATGAGAGCATGGCATGGCTATTTATACTTGTAGTGAACTCACAGGATCATCACAAGTGTTTGTGTAACTCCCAAGCATAAAACCCTAGCCATACATGTGTTACAAGCAGGTTCAAAGCCTTGGAGATGTGTTAACTTGGTTAACACACCAAGAAATTTGCATAACAGCCCCTGAATTATCAACAGAATGCTGAAAAATGATTTTTGGTCACTGGGGGTTTTTAGGCGGCCCGCGTAAGCTGAGGACCAGGCTTACGCGACCGGTATCGTCCCTGCAGATCAGCAAACTTTCAGAATTTACAGCTTTAGTCCCTGCATGTGTTTGAGTCCATTTTTGGCACTTTTAACACCCGTTAAGCCATTTTCAAGGCTCTACAAGGTCATTAAAGTTTAGAGGACTCAAAATATGCTCGGAAAACTCTCGGATGTCGGCTCGTTTGGTCGTACGGTCGCGTTATTCGTTAAATTACGACGAAACTCAAACGGACGCGAAAACGAACCAAATTAAGAGAAGAGCGGTATTTTTTGCATGCCGATCACTAAAATAAAAATATTTTAGTGTGTACAAAAATTTTGAATGTCCAGATGTGGTCAGAACGTAAGATATGCGCGAAAATGAAAACTTACGCCGTTTTTGACACTTTTAGTCCCTGTAAGATCACATAAGCATGTTTTCGCACACCGAACATATGAAAGCTTATTTCTAAGCTATTTTTAGGTTATATATGGTATGTTTAGCTATGATCAAGTTCCAGATTGTACATTGCCTTACGAAACGGCAGACTTTTGCAAGTTGACGTAAATAGTCCCTGTGAGCGAATAAACTTGTTTTTGCCATACCAAACCTTCTAAAACTTATTTCTAAGTTATGTAAAGGTTATTTAAGGTATTTTAAGCTTTTGTTGCTATTCCAGAGTGTTTGTCGCGTTAAACTGATTACGTTTACGCATCAGTTTGCGTTTAACTTTCCAGAAAGCGATATAGAGTTTAAAATCGATCAAAAACCAAAACGTGCATAATGTCAAACATAAATAACAAACATTGGGATCAAAACTCACTGTTTTATTAATATTGAATTGTTCAAAGTCTGAAAAATGATTACACAAGCACAGATGACACAGTCTCCCCTACTTTAGGAAATTTTGTCCCGAAATTTATTTAGAGGAAACTTGTGAGAATAGATGTGGATATTTTGCTTTCATCTGATCTTCACATTCCCAAGTAAATTTTGGGCCACGTTTAGATTCCCAGCGAACTTTGACAATTGAAATGCGCTTGTGTTTGAGCTTTTTAACTTCACGATCCATGATTTCCACAGGTTTCTCAACGAAGTGCATCGTGTTATCAACATGAATTTCATCAAGTGGTATGTGGAGGTTCTCATCAGCTAAACACTTTTTGAGATTGGACACGTGGAATGTTGGATGAACATTTCCAAGTTCAGGAGGTAGCTCTAATCTGTAGGCTACTTTTTTTATTCTTTCAACGATCTTGAATGGTCCAACATAGCGTGGTGCAAGTTTTCCTTTCTTTCCAAATCTAATCACACCTTTCCAAGGGGATACCTTGAGTAGGACGTGATCACCGACTTGAAATTCTAAGGGCTTGCGTCGTCGATCTGCGTAACTCTTTTGACGACTTCTAGCTATCTGAAGGTTATCGCGAATCTTCTTGACCTTATCTGTAGTCTCTAGAATGAGATCGGGTCCAGTAAGCTGAGCTTCACCTATCTCATTCCAGCAGACCGGTGAACGACATTTTCGACTGTATAAAGCTTCGAAAGGAGCCATGTTGATGCTAGAGTGATAACTATTGTTGTAGGAGAATTCGATCAAAGGTAGATGCGAATCCCAACTACCACCAAAATCAATCACACAAGCTCTAAGCATATCCTCCAGTATCTGGATTGTTCTCTCAGATTGACCATCCGTTTGAGGATGATACGCTGTGCTCAAATTAAGTTGGGTACCCATGGCAGATTGCATGGTTCTCCAAAAGTGAGACAAGAATCGAGCATATCTGTCAGATATAATGTTTAAAGGAACACCATGTCGAGATACAATCTCATCAACGTATAACTTGGCAAGCTTGTCAGCAGATAGATCCTCACGGATCAGCAAGAAATGTGCTGACTTTGTAAGACGATCAACAATAACCCAAATGGCATCATGTCCTCTTTTAGTGTGCGGAAGCTTGGTAATGAGATCCATAGCAATGTTTTCCCATTTCCAAACTGGAATCTCTGGTTGCTCCAATAATCCAGAGGGGAGTTGATGTTCTGCCTTAACCTTAAGACAAGTAAGGCATTTGGAAACATATAAGGAAATGTCTTTCTTCATTCCCGGCCACCAATACTGGGTTCGAAGATCCTTATACATTTTATCTGCACCAGGATGAATAGAATAACGAGACTTATGAGCTTCATCCATAAGCAAGGTGCGAAGATCGTCTATACTTGGGACCCACAAACGGCCCATGAAATAAAACAACCCAAAGTCTTTCAATTCAAGCTCAGGATTAATATGACACGGTAATTCTTTACCCATCAAGTCTTGTGTAACACAAGTATGTTGAGCCTGAGAAATGCGGGTTTGAATGTCAGATCGAACCTGAACACAATGAAGCTTGACACGTTCCTTACGACTCAATGCGTCAGCCACGACATTCGCCTTACAAGGATGGTAGCGAATTTCGCAGTCGTAGTCATTTAGGAGTTCAACCCACCCAACGTCGTTGCCTCATGTTTAGTTCTTTCTGATTGAAGATATGTTGGAGACTCTTGTGGTCAGTAAACACTGCACACTTTGTACCATACAGGTAGTGTCTCCAGATTTTGAGAGCAAAAACTACTGCACCTAACTCAAGATCATGAGTAGTGTAGTTTTTCTCGTGTACCTTCAGCTGTCTTGATGCATAAGCTATGACTTTGTTTCTTTGCATAAGAACGCAGCCAAGGCCTAAATTGGATACATCACAGTATACGACAAAATCGTCATTGCCCTCAGGTAAAGTTAGGATAGGTGCATCACAGAGTTTCTGTTTCAAGGTCTGAAAAGCTTCTTCCTGTTTGGATCCCCACTCAAATGGTTTATTCTTCTGAGTTAAAGCAGTGAGAGGAACAGCAATCTTGGAGAAGTTTTCAATGAAACGGCGGTAATAACCAGCGAGACCAAGAAATGAACGAACCTCGGTAGGAGTAGTAGGCGTATCCCAATCCTTAATCGCACTGATTTTGGCGGGATCTACATGTATACCTTGTTCGTTGACGATGTGCCCCAAAAATTGAACTTCCTTAAGCCAAAATTCACACTTGGAGGATTTGGCAAAAAGCTGCTCTTTCTTTAGGAGCTCCATTGTAAGACGAAGATGCTGCTTATGATCAGCTCGAGTCTTAGAATAGATCAAAATGTCATCAATGAATACAATGATGAACTTGTCCAAATAAGGCTTACAAACCCTATTCATCAAGTCCATTAAAACAGCAGGAGCATTTGTTAAACCGAAAGGCATAACAGTGAACTCATAAAGACCATATCTCGTACGAAAAGCAGTCTTGGGAATATCTTCTTCGATCACTCGAAGCTGATGATACCTAGAACGAAGATCAATCTTTGAAAAGCAAGTAGCACCCTGTAGCTGATCAAAGAGATCATCAATGCGAGGTAGGGGATATCGATTCTTAATGGTAAGCTTATTAAGCTCACGGTAATTGATACACATTCTGAAAGATCCATCTTTCTTTTTCATGAATAGGACAGGAGCGCCCCAAGGTGAAAAGCTCGGACGAATGAATCCTTTGTCAGAAAGCTCCTGAAGCTGCTTGGATAATTCTTGCATCTCAGACGGTGCAAGAAGATAAGGTGACTTCGCAATAGGATTAGCACCAGGTACAAGATCGATGCGGAACTCAACTTGGCACACAGGGGGTAAACCAGGTAATTCTTCAGGAAATACCTCAGGATAATCCCGAACAATAGGGATATCTTGGATTGTCTTACCCCTGCCTTTATCCTCTACGACATATGCCAAGAAAGCAACATATTTATTTCGTAGGTATTTTTGGGCTTGGGTACAAGACATAAGCTTAAGACCACTAACGGGTTTCTCCCCACGAACTTCTAAGATCTCACCTGTCGATAGCGGTATACGGACCAACTTCTCAAAACATACCACCTCAGCATGGTACTTGGATAACCAATCCATTCCTACTATTACATCGAAGCTCTCGAGTTGCATCGGTGTGAGGTCAATAGGGAAAAGATGGTTATTGAGATTCAACTGGCAAATTCGAAGAACAGAGTCGAGTACAATAGGTTCATCACTAGCTACTTCTACTCTCAAGGGCTTTCCTAGTTTTGTTCTAGTCATCGAAAGCAAAGGCTCAAATGCTAATGACATAAAACTATTATCGGCACCCGAATCAAATAGAACAGAAGCAGGATGGTTGTTAACAAGGAACATACTGTTCACCACTTCGTTATCCGCACGTGCGTCATTTGCATTCAGATTAAAAGCTCTACCATGAGCTGGTGCCTGATTTGCGTTTGCCAACCTCGGGCAGTTGTTCCTATAGTGGGTCAGATCCCCACAGTTAAAACATGAACCAGGCGGATAGTGAGGTCGTGCAGGATTCTGGGCAGGGTTTTGTGCTGCTTGGTTTTGAGTTGCCTGATTTTGATTCGGAGCAAAACGGCAGGTGTTTGCAAGATGACCAGACTTGCCACAATTCGTGCAGATGCGACATTGCAACTGTGGCTGGTGATGGCTATTGCATCTGTTGCACAGAGGTGTGATACCAGCATACTGCCTTTTGGCAGCAGGTTGTGCAGCCTGATTAGGTGCAGCCTGATTAGTATGAGTAGTAACGGCGAAATTTTTGGAAGCCTTACGCTTATTAGATTTCTTAGAAGACTCAGCAGCCTTCTTGCACTTTTTCTCATTGGTGCTAACAGACTGATTCTTCTTCTTGTCACCTTTTCTATGGAGTTTACCCTTTTTAACTTGCGACTCAGTAAGGGTAGCAGCGAGCTCAATGGCCTGACGGACGGTAGCAGGGTTGCTGCCAGTGACAATATCTTGAACAGGATCTGGCAAACCGTCTATGTACTTCTCAATAGCCTTATCCAAAGGCGTGACCATTGTAGGACAGAGCAAGCTTAACTCCTCGTATCTGTCTGTGTAAGCCCGGTGTTCACCACTGTCTTGCTTTAAGTCATGGAACTCATTTTCGAGTGCCCTTTGCTCGTGACGAGGACAAAACTCTCTCATCATGAGAGCTCTAAGTTCCTCCCATGTCTGACCCAAAGCAACATCAGCACCTCTATCTCTCATTACCCCATGCCACCAGGTAAGAGCCCTCTTTTGGAATACACTCAAAGCAAACTCGACTTTATGGTTGTTAGGACACTGAACATGGCGAAAGGTGCTCTCAAGACTCTCAAACCACTGTAGGAGCCCAGTTGCCCCTTCAGAACCACTAAACTTGAGCGGTTTAGCCGAGTTAAAACTTTTGAAATTGCACGGAGCAGGGGCATTATTGTTATTGTTGGCTTGGTTTATTTGAGTTATGAGATTCGGTAGCATAGCAGCCATGTGCTGTGCTATAATAGCTGCCAGTTCGGCATTAGGTTGCTGAACGTTACGTCAAGGAGGCATTCTAAAAGCGGAAACATGAGAGAAAACGAGTGAGATGATGTGATGAAAATGAGATATCAATAAAATCGACAAAATACAAGGATGGTGGTCATTTGTTTGTTACCACAAAGCAAACAAACAGCACATAGTGACAAATCAAAGTAAATGAGTCATAATAATGTATCACCGAAGACATGCTCGCCTATAAGTGAACACTTACCCTAAGAGTTCCCAGGTAAGAGTGACTGGTCCGATACTGTGGATTTGTACGAACACTCTAGCCTTAGACAGAAAACTCAGGGTACAGGCATTCACCCTTCCAGTATGCACGTGTTCACATTATTTAGACCCAAACTTTGACGAGATTTTGAAAATTTGGAAGGCATACGGCCAAAAGAAATCATCTAAGGAGAGATGATTGATTTCAAAATCATTTTGGAAATTTGTGTTCATGTTTTGGTAATCACCTAAGGATAGGTTATGTGTATTGTTTTAAGATCTAAACACAAGTAAACTTGTGATAGGGACCTAGAAAGTTATAGTCTAGGTCAAAGCATTACTAATAACCTAATTCCCTATAACCATTGGCTCTGATACCAACTCTTCTGTCACACCCCGACCGCGTTAAAACAACAAACCGCAGGGGAAACGTCGGGGAGTGATGCGACAAAATTATTGTTTCAACAACCACGGTAATTAAAGTTATGTATTATTGAATAAAGTGTTTATATTGTCTTTGAGTTCAACTAAAATAACATAATTAACTGTCTTTTAAGTCACTAAGGCCCAAGTCCGCCTAAATGAAGCACAAACATCATCACGCATTAGCACCTGAAACACATGCAAAAACTAGGTACGTCAGCATAAAAATGCCTGTGAGATACATATGTTTTGTTTATGCAGGATTCATGACTTGTAGTTTGAAAGAAGTGTTTAACAAAAATGTAGTCATGAACCTTGTAAAATGTTTTCCTTTGAAAAATCATATGAAAATCGATGTGAAAATCAAATGAAAATAAAAGGATAATGCATGGTTAAATAAATAACCAAGTAAAAGTAAATTTGTATAAAATATGTACTTTGTAAAACAATGTCATGTTCTTCTAAAAATGTTTCATGTCTTCTCCAAGTGATTTAGATAACGCAACAATGTATAATACGATAAACGCACTTATATATAGGAAGTACCAGCGGCGTATCCACCATGCTTTTATCATATAACACATAGCCCCGTTACATAAGTCACTTATCAATACCCGACCAAAATGTCATGTTCAATGTCAAAATGTTTATGCATAACCATATCAATGTCATGTGTAACATGTATCATGTATAACCAATGAAATGCATAGCAAGTAGGAAGACATCTACTCAAACTATGTGATGATATCAATGTGAAAACAAATGTCATGTATGGTGAATAACTAGTAATTACTCAACCCAATAGGAAAAATGTACAAAATAATGTTTTTGAATAAACCTAAGTTTGAATCAAATGTTATGTTTTGCAGAAAACAATGCTTTATGATTACAAACATATATGTAGTAATGTTAATCGCATACATTCAAGCCTTGCGACTATGGCGACAAACCCTTAAACAAATTAAAGGTTTATCTAAATCATGTATATCGAATTATGTCATTCCCAACTTCCAAACAAACTTAGAAGTCGGAAACGGGATTTGTCAAGTCCTATGGTACCATTACATACTACCGAGCGGTGTGATCAATGTTAATGAATGTATTATTGTCCCGATTAAACACACCAAATGTCATAACCAATGTAGCATGTGAAAACCAGGTACTAGGTATGCTAAGTAAACATGCCTAGTAGAAATGTTCATGTAAAACAATGTGCTAGCATGCTCAGTAAACATACATAGCAGAAATGTCATGTAAAAACAATGTGTCCATATGTTAAGTAAACATATGCAACAAATGAGTAATGAATCAATGTGCTAGCATGCTTAACATACATAGCAAAACATAATTGAAAACATGTAGTAGATATGTACTAGGTGAAATTAGCATGTTTATGTCATAAAAGCAATGAAAACTCATAAGTAACAAGTATGTACATGTGTATCACCCCAAAGTATTTGAAAGCGGTAAAAGAGGGGAACTATGTACTTACTTGGGATTGCCTAATAGTCTTGAGGATAAGACCAAATAAGGCTTCAAGGATCACGAATCAACCGGCACCTAATATAGGTAACTATGTTAATAATCGAATCCTAAATCGGGAGATAGGATATGTTGGTGCATACGTCTGTCGACTTCGTTTTGTATCGAGTCTTGTACTAGAATTGTTAGATCAGGGCACGTTATACGAGAAAATAGGATTTATATGTTGAATGGTTAATTTCGCTTGAAAGTGACAAGTGCACTTTCAAACGAAATCAACATTGTTAATTTCGTTTGAAAGTGGCAATTGCCATTTCAAGCGAAATCAGCTCCTCTATATATACCCTTGGAGCGAAATCATTTGTAACTTTTGTAATTCCGGTACCGAAGTGCTGCCGACGTGTCTACTAATCTGTAAACTTGTTATAATCAGCATGCAAGACATTTAAGTTTGAAACAAGCTGTTAATTAAGTCAATTCATCTGTTTCTGCCTTTTGAATTGATAAGAACTCTTCTGATTAACTCGTTTGGGTCACAGAACGATCCTACAAGTGGTATCAGAGCTCAGGAGGAAGAGTTCTTGCCATAACAGCCATTATTTCTAACTTCTACACCTTCTTTTACAAAATTCACAAGATTTTACGGTCAAAATGGATTGAATTTCATGCATGTCAAGCAAAACAGTGTTTTAAAGAATCCTTGAAAGTATTGGACTTTAATTCAGCCTAAAATTGGTAAAATACATAATTCCGCTTGAAAATCGGATCGAAAAAGATGATGTCAGCAGCATTTCACACGGAATTAGCAATTGATTCCGCTTAAAATTGCTATTTCGCTTGAAAAGTACATCTAATTCCGCTCGAAATAAGTGTTTTCGTTTCAGTGTGTAATTCCGTTTTAAAAGTGAACTTGACTTTACACGAAATCACCTGATTTTGTTCCAAAGTGTAATCTCGTTTGAAAGTTCATCTGTTTCACACGAAATAAGGTATTTCGTGTGAGTGTGTATTCCGTGTGAAAGGTATTTCGCATCAAAAGTGTTATTCCGTGTGAAGGGGGTATTCCGCTTCAAAAGTGATTTCGGTTGAGACTTGATTCCGTTTGAGTTTGGTATTTCGTGTGAAATTGTGTCTTTGAGACTTGTGTTTTGTGAAACAATTTGCTGAATCATGGAAGAAAAATTCTACAATGCGTTTGCTACACCAGTTGCTCCGGTTACAGCTGCTGAAACTCTTTACAGTGAAAATGAGACGGGAACTCATCAAAAACCGCCAAAGCTCATGTACATTGAAGATTTTAAAGGATGGCAGAATCGATTTGAGAACTGGGTGCAAGCTTATAAGTTTGACGCATGGTGTTCATTGGAAAAAGATTACGAGAAACCGAAAAATGAACGTGGGCTTGAAAAAGCATTTTGTGACTTTTCAGAGAATGATAAATTGAAATATACAAGTGAAAAAATGATGATCAGTATTCTTCAACAAGCGATTAAAGAAGATATCTTTGTTTTGCTCCAACATGAGGGTACTGCTAGGTCAATTTGGACGGCATTGATTCAAAAGTTTAAAGGAAGTGCAGATATGATCAAGAACAAAAAGGCTTTACTTAAGAAATCATTTGACATGTTTGTAGCCTTTGACCATGAAATAACAAAAATGACCATTGATAGATATTGTCATCTTGTTTTGGAAATGGGAAGATTGGACATAAAGAAAGACGATGATGAATGGGTTAATAAACTTGCTAATGCATTACCACAGCATAAATGGGGAACTTATTTAATGATTCTTAAACACACGAGAAAATCTGAAAATATGAATCTGGCACAGTTTATTCAGAAGATTGAAGAGCACGAATTGGATATCCAGAAAACAGCAATCATGAAGAATCCAAATGCTCAACAAGATGTCAGTTTATACTACAGAGGAAACAAATTTGAAGTTACTCCAAGCCCAAAGATTCAAACTGGCTTCAGTGCTGATAGTTCTTCTGGAACAAAGGGAAGTACTGCGACTCAAAGTGGTGGATCTTCGTCCTCGTATTCAAGTTTTGATCCAAATTTTACAACACCAAGTCCTCAACAACAGAATTCTACAAATCTGCAGTGCAATGTTACCTTGAACATTCAAAATGGTCAAAATCTTTCTCCGGAAATAGCAAAGCAACACATGGCATCACTCGTTGCTATGTTAGAATCATATGAAAGCTTGATTGGTGGCAAGATTGGAAATCCGATGCTTACTAAAGAGGATTATGAACAGATTGATGCTGAGGAACTTGAATTGATGGATGTAAAGTGGTGTTTAGCCAGTGCTGTTCGAAGAGCAGAAAAATTTACACAAATCACCGGTAGAGATGATTTTCGGGGAATAAGTGAATATCCAATTGGGTTTGACAAATCGAAAGTCACCTGTTTTCGTTGCAAAGGAAAAGGACATTTTAAACGAGAATGCAAAAACAAAGAAGCAACTGGAAGACAAGATGGAAAGAATGATTATTATCAAAAGTCAATTTTTCATCAGATTGTTCAACAACCACAAACTGCACATGCACGTGCACGTGCACGTGCCATTGAAGAAAAAGAGAAAAGAGCGTGTTTTGGTATAATTGATCAAGATGATTAATTTGTTGCAGAAGGATTTAGCTGGGATAAATACATTCCACCTGGTTAAGGTCTTGTTGCCAGAATTCTGGAAGAAGATGAAGTCAATTCGAGTTCGAAAAGAATACCGATTTTTCAAGACTTTGGAAGTGATGTAGATACTGATGATGAAGAAGACTACATTAATAAAACTAGAAAAGGTCTAGATCCTAATAGTTTTAATTTGTTTTTTGCAGATAAAGTTGAGATGCTGTATGAGAAGAAGATTACCAGACTGAAGAAAGAACAGGAAGCAATAAGAAAAATAGATGATGAAAAGGCAAAGATGGAAGCTAAAGAAATAAATGGTGAACCAGTAATTGAGAAAGTGATAGAAAAAATTGTTTAAGTGGAGAAAGTGGTAGAGAAAATTGTTGAAATCGAAAAAATAGTCGAAGTTGAAAAAATCATCGAAGTTGAGAAAATCGTTGAGGTAGAAAAAATTATTGAAGTTGAAAAGGTTGTCGAGGTTGAAAAGATAGTTGAAGTCATTAAACCTTGTCTGAATTTGTTGTCTGATATAAAATATGTGAAAGAGTCGTATGACGTTTTGAATAGAACAGTTGATGGTTTGAACAAAACAAATAAAGAAGTAGATGCTGCAAAGACAATGATGAGCTCTACTTTAATGACAAAGCAGAAAGTCATCAATGAGTATATTGAAGACTGTGCAAAGCTAAAGCAGGATTTGGAACTTGAAAAGATTGAGAGTGAAAGAATCAAACGTTTGTTGTTGAGTTATACAACATGTGATTATTTGATTGATCGAGTTTATCCTACTGTTGCAGGTCTTGAAGCGTTTCAAGACAAAAAGACAGAAGATACGGATACTGGTAAGAAACAGAGTGTCAAGTATAACAAGTGTCCGCCCCCGATTTGGAATAGTTATTCTCCCAGAAAGCCAAATGAGGAACGTTTAAATAAGGCTCTCAACATAAAGTTAAAGTCTGAAATCATTGATGAGTTACCAGACAATATTGATGTCACATTCACAGCGTCTGACACTGATCATGAGTCTGAGTTGTTAAAGAAAGTGGTCGATCAGGTGTTGGATATGGATGAAGAGTCAAAGTCGGAGTCAAAATCTGAAAGTTCGAGTTTGTCAGAAAAGAGTCCAAGTTCACCAGTCAAGCGGGTTTACAATAAAGAATTCTTGTTATCAAAATCTAATTTGAATGACGAACCAATCAAAGTAGCATATACTTTGAATGATTCAGACAAATTATATTCTGATGAGGAATTTCCAATAAGAAGTGTAAATCTGAAATGATCAAACAGCTTTTCAAATTAACAGAAATTAATATTTCTGAAATAAAAAATTTAAATCTTGATGACAAACCTAAAAAGTACACTTCAAGAGTTCAACAGAGATTGAACAAGAAAAGGGGTTACGGTTCTGGTTCTGGTTTTCAAAAGAAACCAAACCATAACAGTAATTTCAAAAAGAAAGGTCTAGGTTTCATTTCCCCGGAAAATTATTAAAATAAGAAAAATTATAAATCAAAAACAAAATTTGTTGCAGGAGGAAGTTCTGAAGAAGAGCAGAAGAAACCATTTTGGAGACAGTCAAACCAAGAGTTTCTTGCTGAGAAGAAAAAAGAATATGATGATGAGAACTGAGCAAAGAGTTGAGAGAAGAATGTGTTTCAAATGTCACAAGATTGGACACATTGCTTGGAACTATCAATAGTCCAACAATACAAAACAGGGAGTTTCTTTTAACCCAAGATTGGAAGAAATACGTATTGATGAAAAGAAACAACCAACAAATTTTGAACTTGGTGAAACTTCAAAACGTTTTTACAAAAGAAAAGTTGATGAAAACAAACAAAGATGAGTTGTAAAATCTGAGAGTAGTTCTGACAATGAATCTGATTCCATAAAATCAGAGGAGTCATTTGTTGAGAAAAAGAATGAGAATTTCGTTCCTGAGATGAACGATGAAAACTTTCCAAAATTGTCAAAAGAAAATTTGAAGTTAAAGGTTGGTAAAACTGAGATTTCATGTCAATTTTTCCCTGGTAAAAGAGAATTTGATGCTGAAAAGACTTTCAATGGAAAAGTCAAACACATCTTTGGGAAGATGGTTGATGGGAAGGTTAAAGGTGCCAAAGAATTTTATCAATCAAAAAGATGGTGGGATAGATGTGAGCCAAAATCACCCAAGGCTAGTCAGGCTTGGGTGACAGGATTTTCAAACTAAAAACCTGACTTGCTGGAGCTCCCAGGTTGGTAAGTGTGGAGCAGGTATCGGCATCTATCTTGAGATTTATCACAAATGTGAAAGGTGGTTGTTATATGATATTTCGACTTACAAGTGGTAAATCAGGGACATTAAGTTGTACTTGATTTTCTACAAGTGGTGTTTGTTGATTGAATTTAAAATTGTTATATTTTTAAAAGGTTGAAAATAAAAAGAACAATGTGATGAGATCCCCTAACCTACAAGTGGTTTAGGATGAAAACAAAACTTATTTTCCAGAAAAACCATTTGATTAAAACAAACTTAAGTGTTTTGAAATCATAATGGGAAAATGTTTTGTTGTGAGGAGGAGTTCTGATTGTTTATGCCAAGTGGATGGCGAATTGAAGTGATTCGATATCAGTTGTCACTTTATTTATACAATTTGTTTTCAAATTTATTTCAATGATTTTGAATTTTAGGGGAAGTAAGAATTTTCAGAAAATCCAAAAACATTAGTAAATTTGAAAATGTCAAAAACATGATAAATTCAAAAATGAGTTTTGTTGTGAAAAAGAGGAAATGATAGTACATCAGTGGACGGTCACAGCATGCTAAAGAATTGGAAAGTTAATATGTGATAAACGGTCTCACTGATGATATGCCAGTAGGTTTTTGCACATTTAGTAGATTGTGACGAGATATAAACCTAAATTTCAAACTTGCTTATCTCGTGGGGAACATCTCTCGGATATATGGGTAACCCCCGAAATCTTGTTTGAAAGGTCCCTCTTTCTGAGATACTAGGTCTTTATGCTTAGTGATATCTGGGGTATTATCCCGGGACTTCTGATTTTGCGGAAGCAATGGCCTAGTCCCCGGAGATAACTTTACACTTGCTTGAAATATAGCCTACCCTCAGCATAAAAATGAAGAAACATTGAAAAATGCTAGTCATGTGCTGTTGAAGAAAAGATTCTCTAAAGGGAACACACCAAAAGTCGAAGCCGTCACCTCTCTGATTTTGCAGAAGCAATAGCCTGAGCTCTCACGGCCCTCGCAATTTAACCCTTTATAGATATCATCTAGGTATACTCACCTGTAAGACTGAATATTGGGATCTGGATACGGGAGTATATTCTGAGGTGGGACACGCGAATAAGTTTAAGTCGCTTAAAACATTAATCTCGTATCTCGAAACAGTTGAACTTTGTGTGAGAATTTAAGTGGATCAGTATACTGACAATCTAAGTGAATCGTTTAGAACTTAAAATGTTTAAAGCTTAACGGTGTTAGTGATTTGTTTCAAAAACTGATATGATCCTCTTACACAAACTCACAAAAATATTGATTTGTAAATATTTCTTTACTGCATTTCTGTTATATAAAAAATCCAAAAAGATTTTCGGAGTGTTTTAGCATAAATTTTGAAAAATTCAAAAAGATTTTAGACAACTGATGTTGAAAAGCTGATTTTCAAAATTCCGAGTGCTATACATGACGAACAGGTTTGGGAGTGTGTGGTTAGAAAAATGATATACATACATGTGGTCATCAGAAATTAAATTTGTTATATCAATAATTGATGTTTTGAACTGAGTTTATCAAGTGGTTAGCAAAGTTTAAATTTGTCAAATTGTTAATTTGTGAAATTTACTTTAAGGTAGAGTATGTGCAGGTTATGGCTTTGAGAGAGCCAGGTTGCGATTCTAGTACCTGAGCAGGATGTGAGCCAGCTCACGATCTTGAAACCTGTGAAAGCCAGACTACAATCTCAGCACAATTCAAGGGGGAGTCTGCTAGTAGAACAACATCCAAGGGAGAGAAAAGTCTGTAGATGCAAGAGTCAGAATCGAATCCTGATGATAAAAGAGAGTAGAGGATAAAGATTGAGGATGCTTACACTGTCAGATATTTTGGAAGAGCCCAAAGGCTAATAAAGACTGAAGACGTTGAAGACTCGACACAGAAGACTCGTCAACATCCGAGGGGGAGTCTGTTGGTGCATACGTCTGTCGACTTCGTTTTGTATCGAGTCTTGTACTATAATTGTTTGATCAGGGCACGTTATACGAGAAAATAGGATTGTTAATTTCAAATGAAATCAACATTGTTAATTTCGCTTGAAAGTGGCAATTGCCATTTCAAGCGAAATCAGCTCCTCTATATATACCCTTGGAGCGAAATCATTTGTAACTTTTGTAATTCCGGTACCGAAGTTTGCCTACGTGTCTACTGATCTGTAAACTTGTTATAATCAATAAGCAAGACAATTAAGTGTGAAACAAGCTGTTAATCAAGTCAATTCATCTGTTTCCGCCTTTTGAATTGATAAGAACTCTTCTGATTAACTCGTTTGGGTCACAGAACCATCCTACAGGATAGAATGATGTTCTATAAATCAAATGAGTATTTGAACTCATGTGGTATGATTTAATAGAGCTTACATTCTGATTTGAAAGTCTACCTAAGTGCTTTTGACCCGTTTCGACACATTATGGTAGTATAAGCTACTATGATGTGTCATTTGCGTAAAACTATGTTCGGATGGTTAACTATGTGCTATGTCAAGTCTTACATGCCCAATTATGCCTAAACATGTTACTAAATCAGATTATATGTCAAAAAGTTGATCACATATGCAAAATACGGATTTATGCTTCAAAAGGGCATTTTGGTCATTTCCTATGGGCATATAAGCTAACTAACAAATGACTAACCAATCCTATGTGATCATAAGGTATAACCTCAGAGGTTATTCCCTATGCAACTATGATCACTAAGCAAGCTTGGTCGGATCCTAATGATCGACCAAACGGGTCGGGTTCGAAAGCCTAAGCGGTTGTCTAGACTACTTAACTTACGACCCTAAACAAGCACTAAACTAATAGTGACGAGTTAAACATGTCAAAACATGTTTAACGTACTTAGAAAACTGATTTGGTATCAAAACAAAATGTTTCAATACCTAAAAGTAGTTCCGTGGTAAAATGCGTGCTAAAACGCATTTTGACCGAAACTTTGACTCGTCACTACGCCTAGTTAACGTGGTAATCAGTAGGTATAATCGCTAAGGATTATAATCATCATGATTACAATCACGTTGCAAAGTTCAAACGAACTTTGCGTTGACCATTGACTAGTCAAACTGAAAGTCAAACACTGTTTGACTTTTTAAGCTAGAAAGCAATAAAAGAATGAAGGAATGCTTACAAAAGGTCCTTGCTTGAACTTGATCTTATAATTCTCAGGTATGAAGTTATAAAACCCGAATTTAGAGAATTTAGATCAAGTGTGAGTGAAAATGAGAGCATGGCATGGCTATTTATACTTATAGTGAACTCACAAGATCATCACAAGTGTTTGTGTAACTCCCAAGCATAAAATTCTAGCCATACATGTGTTACAAGCAGGTTCAAAGCCTTGGAGATGTGTTAACTTGGTTAACACACCAAGAAATTTGCATAACAGCCCCTGATTTATCAACAGAATGCTGAAAAATGATTTTTGGTCGCTGGGGGTTTTTAGACGTCCCGCGTAAGCTAAGGACCAGGCTTACGCGGCCGGTATGGTCCCTGCAGATCAGCAAACTTTCAGGATTTTCAGCTTTGGTCCCTGCATGTGTTTGAGTCCATTTTTGGCACTTTTAACACCCGTTAAGCCATTTTCAAGGCTCTACAAGGTCATTAATGTTTAGAGGACTCAAAATATGCTTGGAAAACTCTTGGTTGTCAGCTCGTTTGGTCGTACGGTCGCGTTACTCGTTAAATTACGACGAAACTCAAACGGACGCGAAAACGAACCAAATTAAGCGACGAGCGGTATTTTTTGCATGCCGATCACTAAAATAAAAATATTTTAGTGTGTACAAAAATTTTGAATATCCAGATGTGGTCAGAACGTAAGATATGCGCGAAAATGCAAACTTACGCTGTTTTTGACACTTTTAGTCCCTGTAAGATCACATAAGCATGTTTTCGCACACCGAACATATCAAAGCTTATTTCTAAGCTATGTTTAGGTTATATATGGTATGTTTAGTTTATGATCAAGTTCCGGACTGTACGTTGCCTTACGAAACGGCAGACTTTTTTCAAGTTGACGCAAATAGTTCCTGTAAGCGAATAAACTTGTTTTTGCCATACCAAACCTTCTAAAACTTATTTCTAAGTTATGTAAAGGTTATTTAAGGTATGTTAAGCTTATGTTGCTATTCCGGAGTGTTTTTCGCGTTAAACTGATTACGTTTACACATCAGTTTGCGTTTAACTTTCCAGAAAGCGATATAGAGTTTAAAATCGATCAAAAACCAAAACGTGCATAATGTCAAACATAAATTACAAACATTGGGATCGAAACTCACTGTTTTATTAATATTGAATTGTTCAGAGTCTGAAAAATGATTACACAAGCACAGATGTAACAGGGGGAACATATATACCTACAAAATTCTTTACGAAATGTACATACATAACACTACTGACCGAAAAGTTCAGGGGATCGGGCGCTCCTCCCCGCCACTAGAATCATGCGCCCCTGTTTCTAGCAATCCTATCGTACAAGTATCATCATAGAACATAATCACTCATCATAGATCAGAAAACGCAACCGAGATTCAATCAAAACATGAAATCATCAAATCCTAGTTCACACATAATGTCTAAACATACTTAACCAACAACACAAAACATCATACTTGGTTTCTTTATGAATTTTAAACCACAACTTAACATCATAACATCAATAATCATTATTTTATCATGAACACAGCCAAGAAAACTTGATTCAGATCTTGCATGAACATTAAACTGCACAAAACACAAGATGAAGATACCTAGTAAAGAATGCAGTGAGACCGAGCCTTGAACTGAACTTTTGAAACCCTCGGAGCTCCTTGATTGCGTCGGTAGAAGAGATAATAGGTTAGGGATGTTTGGGAAGTTATTATCCTAAAACATGCAATTTACGTATCCACTAGGGGATATGGGCAGTTAGTATTGACTTTGGGCTTGGGCCTATCACTTAATGAGGGTGTGGGCTGAAATAAACATAAAAGATTAAGTTGGTTTCGTGTGTGGGGGGGGTGTTACGGGTTGGGCTTGGTTACGCATGAAAGGTGATGGCACGAAGGAATGGGGTTTCGTGTTAAGTGTAGTGGTTTTGCGTGAGGTAAGGTGACACAAAGGAAAGTGTCTTGATCCGCACGAGGGGAAAATTATAGATATAAATATATATAGGGAAGGGTTATCTTGAGAACGCTAAATATTGCGAGAACCGTGAGAACGAATGAAAAAACCAATCAAAACCGAATTTTTTTAATGCAAACCTCATTGTAATTAAAATACAACATCAAAAAAGAATTTACAACGTCAAATATTTTATTTCTCCTCTCAAAATCACTGTTACCAGATTTTTTACACATGTGTAAATATGACAAATTTACACATGTGTAAATGACAAACTTACACATGTGTAAATTTTCTTTATTTATGAATTCACGTAAATTTAAACGTGTAAATTTAATTTCTAACATTGTATTCGAACAATAATGATAAATGTAAAAAGAAATTTTGAATTTGAATTGTTTTTTACTAAGTTCTTGTGGTTTTTCATTTGTTCTCATCGTTCTCGGGATATTTAGCGTTCTCATTTAAACTCTCCCCTATTGACATATTCGTTTAAGTACGGTGATGTGATAAATAGAACGTATCAGAAACTTAAATAAACTAGCCGAAGAACATGAACGGTTTATACCTCGGAAATACGGGTTGTCACGGTTTACATCGGTTATCAGTATTGTTTATCCACTTAATCCTAAACATGTTTATATCCCCTGCATTGCTTAATGATGTGTGTAAAATGCAACATATAAATTACATGAATTGTGGCATAAAACTAACCCTTTTTTAGTACTAATGTTGGAAAACGTATGCTTTTGTCTTCCTCGACAGCATCCTCCCAAGCAAAAAAAAAGAGAACAGAAGGATGAATACGCCCCGTGCTCAATGAACACGGGGGGCGTGCCCAAGTGTCTGCAGAAAAGACAAAGCTGTAGAAGCTTCTATCACCCACCACGGGGGCGTGCCCAGCGGACACCGGGTCGTGGTCAACTCTAAGATTCGTAGAATCTAGGGAAATCTTGATAGTACAGATACGCTTCTGCACACGGGGTCGTGCCCAGCGGACACGGGGGCGTGGTCAACTAATGTAGAAAAACTGCAATTAATGAAGAAAGAGAAGATGGGTGGACACGTGACCGTGCCCAATGGACACGGGGGCCGTGTCTGGGCTTCTGTGTAGACTATAAATAGGGGTACTTGGCTCACTTGCAAATCATCCCTTGGCAAACCACCTCTCTCCCACTTCACCCGCACTCCACCACCACCACAACACCATCATCCACCACCATCATCCATCATCCATCAAAGAGTGTGTGTAGTAGTCTCGGGATCCAAGATTGATAGTAAGAGTTCTTAACAATCAAAGGCCATGTTTGCCTAAGTCTCTTACATCACTTGGTGAAGACAAACATTTAGTGTAATACTTTTTTATTTTTAATCTTTTCGCACTTTTTATTTGGTTATGTATTAATGACTTTAATAACTAGTTTCTTATGTTGAAGGTGAGTCTTCCTTATCATTTGTCCGTAGTGTCTTGGCATTATTTTACTGTCTATATAAAATAAAAGATTTACACCATTCATATCTCCATGGTCTTTATGGAGATATGTTGGCTACCTGGTCGGGGGTTAAGGGAATGGTTTGGTAAGAGTCTTGCCTTGTTCAGTGTATAGATCCTGCAAGGACCTGGGTCAAGCTTAGTAGGATCTCCTTCAATACCCATTGGTATTGGATGGCGGGGGTTCGAATTTCTTGATCCCCTCATATGTAAACTACTATTAATATATTAACCCGGCTACTTAGGATTGTATCCCTGCTGACTCAAACTACTTAGCCAAGCGTAACGTCACCTTCAAAAGAGGGGCCTACCACATTACGCATTAATAACTTAATTAATTATCTTTCAATAATCCAACCCTTTAGGATTGTATCCTTGCTGACTCAAACTACTGGGTTGAGGGTAACGTCACCTTCAAAAAGAGGGGCCTACTACAATAACTAAGATAATCACTTAAAAAGTGCAAAAGTGCGGAAATAATCAAAGGTTACACTAAAGGCGAGTCGGATCCATGTGATTCATCTTGTCTATCTGTTTTTATTTTATTTTTATTTTCAGCATTTTAGTTTTTATTTTCTAGTTTAAAACATTTTTCTAAACTTTTGATTTGATTAGACGTTGAGGATAAACCGGTATTAAAAGCTCTGGTATCCTTAGACGACCTCGGTATCTTACCAACACTATACTACGCTCACGATGGGTGCACTTGCCCATTTGTGTGTTTGGTGTTAGTAAATGTAGTGTTTTATAAATTTAAAACTTGACTAAAGTGGTTAAAAAGGGCTAAAAGTATACATAAAAATATATCACACTCGACACGCATCAAGTTTTTTGCGCCGTTGCCGGGGACACAAGGATTTTAAGAAAGTTAGGAATCAACGGCCTAATCGTTTTTCTTTCTTATTTTTTCTTTTTCTGTTTTTCTTTTAATTTTTCAGTTTCTGCAGAGCTCAACAGGGGCCGTGCCTGGTCGGACACGGGCCGTGCCCAGCATTGTTACTGGCAGTTTTTATTTTCCGAGTTATAGAGGGTTGAGCACGGGGCCATGTCGGTGCAACACGGGGCCGTGTCGAGCTCTCCAGTAACAGGGATCCGGAAAACAATTACTGTACCTTCGACCAGGGGCCGTGTTCATCTGAGCACGGGGCCGTGGTGAAACTTCTGACCAACGTTCTTTTGTGTTTTTGTTGCAGGACTTGGAACCCAGGCGCCACACCTGATCTGTTTATATAGTGTATGAGCTCCAGTTCTAGCAGAGACATAAAACAACCGCTAGACGAACCTGAACGCCTTCTAAGAAAAAGACTTAAAGCTAAAAACCAAGACAAAGTTTCGGGGGACCCACTTCCAATGGCGGATCAACGTACCCTCATGGATTACCTACGACCCACTGTAGGTAATCTCGGTGCCGCTATCAATGCACCGAATGTCGAAGCCAACAACTTCGAACTTCGGCCGTATTTGATACAGATGCTCCAAAACTCCGCAACCTTCCACGGACTTGCGGACGAAGATCCCCATTTACATATTACTAATTTCTTGGAAATATGTGATACCTTTAGGATCAATGGAGCATCAAATGACGCCATCCGCCTTCGAATGTTCCCATTTTCATTAAAAGACCGAGCTAAGGCTTAGCTTAATACCCTCCCAGTTGGCTCGGTAAACACCTGGGATGAACTAGCCCAATAGTTTTTATATAAGTATTTCCCTCCTGCTAAAATGGCTAAATTAATGACTGAAATTAATACATACTCACAAGAAGATGGGGAATCCTTATATGAAACTTGGGAAAGGTTCAAGGAGCTATTAAGAAAGTGTCCTCATCATGGTCTTGCGGTTTGGCAACAAGTATCTACTTTCTATAATGGATTGTTGCCCCACACAAGACAAACCCTTGACTCTAGCTCCGGGGGACTTTTAGGTAATCGTCGCCCAAATGAAATATATAATCAAATTGAGGAAATTGCTCAAACCAATTTTCAATGGCACACTCCCCGAGGCAATAAATCTATTGCCCCGGGCGCCCATAAGTTTGACAAAAGCACTTCTTTACAAGCCTAAATCGAGGCCCTTTCTTCAAAAATCAAAAAGTTAGAAATGGCAAAAACGGCCTCGGTTATGGCTTGTGAAGGGTGTGGTGGGCCACATGAAAATTGGAGTTGTATGAAAGAATTGGATAATCAAACAGAAATGGTAAACTACATTGATAATAGACCTAGGCCGTCGGGTCCTCCAGCGGGTACCTACAACCAAGGATGGCGTAACCACTCTAACTTTGGTTGGAGAGAACCCGGTAATAGTAGTAACCAACAAAATCCAAACCAACGAACAAACTTTCAACAACCAAGAAGCGAGTCACAAAATTTCTCTCAACAACAAGGGGGATGAGAAAGGCTTGAAGATACCGTATCTCGCCTCATCTCCGACACCGAAAAGAAAAACTAGGATCGATTTCAACAATTGGAATCGAATTTTAGAAATCAACAAGCTAGTATTCAAAACATTGAAAAACAATTAAGTCAAATAGCTCAAAATACCTCCGATAGACCACAAGGCGCGTTACCAAGTAATACTGAAACCAACCCAGAGGCACAAGTACATCTCATCACATTGAGAAACCGTACCGTGGGTCCCGAGGAAGCTCCATTACCGTCAACTGAAAAGAGCCGATCTAGCCAAACCACAACTCCACAAACACCCCAACAAGAGATGGCTCCTCCACCACAACAAGAGCCCATCAAGAATCCTCCGATTCTATACCCCGACCGGTTAATTTGCCAAAAGACCGATGAGCAATTCACAAAGTTCGAAAAATTGCTAAAACAATTGCATGTTAATATTTCATTTATTGAAGTCCTAACCCAAATGCCTAAATATTCAAAATTTATGAGGGATTTCCTCACTAACAAAAGGAAAATTGAATCATTGCAATTAGTTAATTTAAGCGAAGAATGCTCCCCTTGCTACTCAACAAACTCCCGCAAAAGAAGATTGATCCTGGAAGCTTCACAATCCCTTGTTCGATTGGGGAATCCCCCATTCGCAATGCACTAGCCGACCTCGGGGATAGCATAAACCTCATGCCCGCATCAATGTTCAACCGACTCGGCCTAGGAAAAACAAGCCCTACAAAAATGAGCATACAACTCGCCGATAGGTTAGTCAAATATCCACAAGGTATCACTGAAAATCTATTAGTCAAAGTCGGTGAATTCGTCTTCCCAGTCGACTTTATCATACTAGATACGGAGGAAGATACCGAAGTACCACTCATCTTAGGAAGGCCATTCCTAGCTACGGCCCACGCAGTAGTAGACATGAATGGTGGAACACTAACATTGAGGATTGGGGACAAGGAAATGAAGTTCGGAGTTGGAAAGAGAGTAGAAGACGACGACCCGGTCAATTACATGAAGGTCATAGACTCAAGTTTGGATGATGCTCTCCGACGGTGCAACATGGGATGCAAAACATCCTACTTGGGTAACATATGACTGGATTTGGGTCTAGCCAAGGACCCTTATAAACATGGCGCACCACGGAGGCATTCCGCGGAACTATCCTTAGTATTAGCTTAGATTAATTGTTATGTTTTCTAGTTTAGTTTTAATTTTCAAGAATAAAACACACTCGGGATGGTGAAGGATACCAAGGGAAACTTAAACCAGCACCCCATGCACAAAAACAGAGCCTCTCGAAAGTTTTTCTTTGTTACAGCAAGTTCAACACGGGTCGTGCCCACCCAACACGGCCCCGTGCTGAATGATATGCAGGAAATCGCCCAGTTCAGGTAAATGGACACGGGGCGTGTTCGCTGAACATGCCCCCATGCACAGGCTTTTGCTTCTATTTAAAGATTTCTGTTACTGGCAATCTGAACACGGGGCCGTGCCCGGACACCACGGGCCCGTGTCCAGACGCCCAGTAACATTAAAATTTGTTTTTAAACACACTTTTACACATTCAATCAACCTAAAAAACTTATTTTTGGGACACATTGAGGACAATGTGTAATTTAAGTGTGTGTGTGTGGGGGGGGGGGGGGGGTGCTAAAACCTTGAATTTTTGTAAGTCCAAATCACAAGCCTTACACAAAACTCTATTGGAACCGCTAATCACCCCAAATTTTTTTGAAAATTTTCATTTTTTTTTACTTGTCTTGGTTTAATTTGGGAATTAAAAGTTTTAAAAAGGTTATATTTTTACAAATTTACAACCGATAGCGTCGTGATAAGAAGAACCAACATAAGAAAATTATGAAACGGCATGACAAATCTAGTTAAAATTTGATTATATATAATTGATCACATAAAAACTCATTCCCACAAAAAATGAGTTTTGAGCCTTTATTGAGCATACAAATATACATCATTAAACTAAATGCTCATTTTTCGTTTCTTGTGTGAATAGCCGCTTGGTTTCTTACAACTCTAGAACTTGCCACGACGATTCATTCTCGGTCCTTACTAACTTAAACCCGAGTAAGTAAATGATGGAGGCATTAGGACTAACCCTTTTTATTTCTACACCATTATTTTTCTTTTTTTTACCACCTACCCGAAATCCCCCTAGTTAACCCCTTTGAGCGTAAACTTTTTCATTTCTTAACCCACAAAACAAACACCCTTTTTACCCACCAAAACCCTTTTTTAAACCCTTTATTTTAGTAAAAAGCTCGGTTTTTCATATGACATTCCTTATAAAAAAAATGATGATGAAGCCAAGAAATAAAACACACAAGTTCATCAAAAAGAACTTTGTTTAAATAATTGCTTCATTAAAATAAAAAGTTATGGAAAAAAATGAAAGTCTTGCGAACACCGACGCTTTTTACGCCTTTCGCCCTTTTCTACTAACCACTAACCCAACCACCGACCTTTAACCCAGGCCTAACCCTTCCCCAAAGTCCTCTTGATATTCACAAAGGTTTATAGTTAAAAAGGAGGAGGATTGATTGCTTGGCAAGCATATGGTAGAAGTAAGTTCCATGCCGCTCTCGAGTGTTTCACAAAAATACATCTTCGGCCGAGTGTTGAGTGATCTCCCGTGAGGTATGTGAACTTGTATATAAATGGAATTTTAAAGAGGCATGTTATGCCCAAATAAGTAGTTCATCTTATGTAATGTTCTAAATAAATCATGACGAATAGTATAGTAAATAAAATAAAAATAAAACCTAATAAAAATCTTGGAATCCCAACACTCTATGACAAGCCCAAAAACCTTCTATTCTACCCATTCCATTTGGGAGTGTAAAGCCACATTATAAAGAATTTTGCTTGATGACAAGCAAAAATTCAAGTGTGGGGTATTTGATGTGTGTAAAATGCAACATATAAATTACATCAATTGTGGCATAAAACTAACCCTTTTTAGTACTAATGTTGGAAAAAGTATGCTTTTGTCTTCCTTTTGTATTTTCAGGATTAAATGAGCTCAAATGAACAAAAGAAGCAAAAAGGCAGCTAAATCTAACATAAATACAAGAAAAGGAATAAACGTGGCATGCCCGACCCCTCGACAACATCCTCCCAAGCAAAAACAAGAGAACAGAAGGCTGAACATGCTCCGTGCTCAATGAACATGGGGGCGTGCCCAAGTGTCTGCAGAAAAAACAAAGCTGTAGAAGCTTTTATCACCCACCACGGGGGCGTGCCCAGTGGACACGGGGCCGTGGTCAACTCTAAGATTCGCAGAATCTAGGGAAATCTTGATGTACAGATACGCTTCTGCACACGGGGTCATGCCCAGTGGACATGGGGGTGTGGTCAACTAATGCAAACAAACTACAATTAATGAAGAAAGAGAAGATGGGTGGACACGGGGCCGTGCCCAATGGACACGGGGCCGTGTCCGGGCTTCTGTGCAGACTATAAATAGAGGTGCTTGGCTCACTTGCAAATCATCCCTTGGCAAACCACCTCTCTCCCACTTCACCCACACTCCACACTCCACCACCACCACACCACCATCATCCACTACCATCATCCATCGTAGAGTGTGTGTAGTAGTCTCAGGATCCAAGATTGATAGTAAGAGTTCTTGACAATCAAAGGCCATGTTTGCCTAAGTCTCTTACATCACTTGGTGAAGACAAGCATTTAGTGTAATACTTTTTATTTTTAATCTTTTCGCACTTTTTATTTGGTTATGTATTAATGACTTTAATAACTAGTTTCTTATGTTGAAGGTGAGTCTTCCTTATCATTTGTCCGTGGTGTCTTGGCGTTATTTTACTGTCTATATAAAATAAAAGATTTACACCATTCATATCTCCACGGTCTATATGGAGATATGTTGGCTACCTGGTCGGGGGTTAAGGGAATGGTTTGGTAAGAGTTTTGCCTTATTCAGTGTATAGATCCTGCAGGGACCTGGGTCAAGCTTAGTAGGATCTCCTTCAATACCCACTGGTATTGGATGGCGGGGGTCCGAATTTCTTGATCCCCTCATACGTAAACTACTATTAATATATTAACCCGGCTACTTAGGATTGTATCCCTGCTGACTTAAACTACTTAGTCGAGGGTAACGTCACCTTCAAAAGAGGGGCCTACCACATTACGCATTAATAACATAATTAATTATCTTTCAATAATCCAACCCTTTAGGATTGTATCCTTGCTGACTCAAACTACTGGGTTGAGGGTAACGTCACCTTCAAAAGAGGGGCCTACTACAATAACTAAGATAATCTCTTAAAAAGTGCAAAAGTTCGGAAATAATCAAAGGTTACACTAAAGTCGAGTCGGATCCAAGTGATTCATCTTGTCTATCTGTTTTTATTTTATTTTTATTTTCAGCATTTTAGTTTTTATTTTCTAGTTTAAAACCTTTTTCTAAACTTTTGATTTGATTAGACGTTGAGGATAAACCGGTATTAAAAGCTCTTGTGTACTTGGATGACCTCGGTATCTTAGCAACACTATACTACGCTCACGATGGGTGCACTTGCCCATATGTGTGTTTGGTGTTAGTAAATATCATGTTTTATTAATTTAAAACTTGACTAAAGTGGTTAAAAAGGGCTAAAAATATACATAAAAATATATCACACTCGACACGCATCACTTAACGTGATGCGAATTAGGTAATATTATAACATATTAACCAATGGTTCCTACCACACGTCATACTCCCGAATTAATATATGCATGTGAATATCATATTACAGGTGAATATATTTAGTTTACATCTGTTTGGGTGATGTGAAACTTCAGTGACTCGGGTTAGTGCCACCGTACAGACAACGAGTATGAAGCTCGAATTTAAGTGGTGTACCTCTTGGTATATTTTTAGCATAAATTCATATCTTTCGATAATCATTCAGCTTTAGTGGGTTTATGTAGTTTTGCGTTTTGATAAACTATTATAGAAGTTCTAGGTTAACACCATCGTGTAGACAAAAGAACTTGTATAATACCCCAAATGTTAAACTAAGATAAAGACCTCTTATCTCAGTATCTTGGCAATTCTATCAAACGAAATCACAGTACCAAGACCATATGCCAATGAGATGTGACACACATTTCATTAACAGTTCGTTATGTTGGTATCATTTATGCAAACTTTTGATTAACAACGAGCCTACCAACACATCAATTAGTTAGATTGTTTTCAACATTTGAGCTTTTACAATTCTTTAGCATGCACTGATAGTTGATGTACTATCATTTCTTCCGTTTACATATGTTATATCATTTTAACATTTTCAATGTTTTTTGGAATATTTAGAAAATTTTCTATTGTTTTTAGCATTTTGAAAATTTTTATCAATTTGAACTGATTTTGAAATGATGTTTTTGTATTTTACAATTTGAACAAAATTTTGCGTATCACTCATGCGCAGGTATGACTTGTGCGTGGGTACCATTCCTACATGCGTACCACTCATGCACTTCATGTGGTGTGCGTGTACAACTCCTACGCTCCAACACGTTGTTCACAATTTTTTGATCTAAAATCTTCATTTCTTCAAATTATATGATCAAATCACCACAGAAAGGTGCAGAATTCAATTTTGATAAATAATATAACTTCAATTTTACATTTTGTTCGTGAATTGACATTCATTGTTGTCATTAACGCATAGGCATCTTTGGTTTTACGTCAAAAACACATAATCCAGAACATAGGTGATTTAATCGATGGTTAGATCGATTGAATCAGTATTGTAGCACTGTAGCTCTGATGTAGAAACAATTTTAGGATCTTTAACGTTACAATTAGTGTTTACATGGAAGTTTAGATATAGTAAACAATTCAGTAAAAATCTTAGCAGCATAACCACTTGTTAACACAGTTTTTATTAACTTCCATTTGATACTGAAACTGTATACATCGGTTAAAACACGGGAGAGAACACTAGGTTCAATCTTCTCTCAAATCCAAGACTTATGAGCTAATGCGCATCACTACCCTATTTATAGGCGTAGGACTCATGCACACCAATCTTGCGTATGTCTCATACGCACGCACGACTCATACGTTGCATTTGAGTCTTGCACTCCTAACACACTCTAAACAATGCAATATTCAACACACGCTCTATCTAGCCTATTTTCATAGTAATGGGCACACAATATGCACCAACAGATTGCACGACCGTGGTAAAACTGTCCTTTGCTTATAGTATTTAGTTATCCATTTTAATGCCATCGGCATTTTCTTTTCTGATATATTTGCACTCTCAGTTCAAATGGTACATAACGTTGTTTTATTACGAATAACGAATTCCCACTCCAAAGCGTAGAAGAATTCCACTAGTTCGTTATGATAAGGAAATGAGGTATACCTTTCACTTAGAGTGGGTGTTAGTGTGTTATGGTCAGTGACAGAAGAAACATGAGAGGAGCTGTGGGGAGTTACGCAACATAGAAACACATCATAACCTTCAATTCGATTAGATTTGGTTAGACATGTTTACAAGTTTCCTTTACATAACAACAATAAGGACTAAATATTTATGTTGAGAAAATCTCAAAATCTAATATTTGTATAAACTTAACCTATTTATTTAATGTGTTTTAGCTGATACTAATAACATGTATTTAAACACTAAGTGTGTTATAATTTATCTAAGACAACCATGTTTTGGTATTTGTTTTGTAATTGTAGATAACCAACGAATAAATAAAAGTTGTGGTTAAAGTTTATTAGTATAACAAGACTTGCATTAGTTACTTATTTTTTCGAGAATTGCTTCTATGTACAGTCTAAGATAAAAGAAATACTAGTAACACACAAAACCTCCATTCTTATTAGTTATTTAAAAATAATATTATATTTATATATTAAAAGGTAAGTGGGTGCTAAAGTGATTAACAAGGTATTGTGGCTCTGAGCTAATACTCACCTAGGTTTCTGAATGTTCTTTGAAACCTCGGGCACCAATCGCTGAACCTATGCACGAATCTCACTCCCTCTGTTGCTTATAATAGGTTTGTACTATCAAATTGGGCTAACTTTGTAACTTCAACATGCTCTATTATGGGAATTAAGAAATGACTACAAATTTCCAAAATAGATGTATTCAATTGTCGTATGCTATGTATGTATTTGTTGTAGACATTTGATGCATATGTTGTTGGAAAAAAGACTCTTGGAATTGTAGTTGTTCAGAAGTGGTAGGGAGTTGCTTTTGAGATAAAAACAAAACATGGCCTAATGAAAAACTTGATATGTGCTAAATTTGTACTTTCGTGAATTTAAGTGTACCGTGGAAAGGTTGGTTAACTGGCTTAAGGCCAATGATTCACAGACGGTATAACATCATTTTCCAGCATAATTCTCTTCACGTGATGTAATTATTAATAATAAGTTTAAAAATTTGATAAGATAGTGTTCTTCACAAGATTCACTTATTAATTCTAAGTTAAAGTTTATTTATTAAGAAAGCAAATGTCAGATGATTGCATCACCGTAGTAAAATTGTCTTTTGTTTATAGTATTTAGTTATGCATTATAATGGTTGTTTTTTTTATATGAGTTGCCATCAACATTTTCTAATATATTTTCACTCTCCGTAACGGTACGTAACATTGTTTTATTGCGAATAAAGAATTCCCACCACAAAGCGCAGAGGAATTCCACTAGTTCTTAATAATAAGGAAATGGGGTATACCTTTCACTTAAAGCGGGTGTCATTGTGTTATGGTTAGTGACAAAATAAATGTGAGAGGAGGTGTAGGGAATTACGCAGCATATAAACGCAACACAACCTTCGATTCGATCAGATTTTGTTGGACATGTTTACAAGTTTCTTTATATGATGACGATAAGGACTAAATATTTATGATGAAAAAAACTCAAACTCTAATATTTTTATAAACTCGTCCTATTTAGTTAATGTGTTTTAGTTGATACTAATAGCATGTATTTAAACACTATGCGTGTTATAATTCATATGAGACAACCATGTTTTGGAATTTTGTTTTGTAATTGTAGGTAACCAATGAATAATAGAAGTCGTTGTTAAAGTTTATTATTATAACAAGACTTGCATTAGTTACTTATTTGTCCGACAAGTGCTTTTATGTACAGTCTAAGATAAAAGAAATACTAGTAACACAACCGTGTGTTAATATATATTGTTTCTGTATTGCAAAGTTATCCTTTAACAACGTCAGTGTGTAGAATGACATTATATTTTTAATCTTTACTATGTAATATAACTAATCCTTAATAATACCAGTTATTTTTGTACCTAACAACAACTTTTCGTTTGCTTGCAGATTCTCTCGCATACCTCTTTACTACCATAGGTTTTATCGCAACAAATCCACATGTTATATACTTGTGATGCAAAACAACGTGGAGTACAGTCTTTCGGTGGCGATGGAACTCCAAATGCTTGCGTGTGCTGGTGTTCATTTTTTTCACCTATAGATCCAAAACTAATAATATTAACTAAGATTTTTATCTAAAAATAATAACATGACAAAATGGTTATACATGTAGAACTTACACCAATAACACACAAACACCAATAGAAAGCTTATACAGAAGACCCTCACATGTGATTTCACGAGCCTCACCATTGTATGACGTTTCAATCTATTACTCCAATTTAATATACAGATGAATGAAAATAGTTTGAATTATATAGTGGAGACACAACTATATTTTTATGCACTATTGAATATCATCTACTATGCATGTTCACATATATTGCTTAAATCAAGGCATTATTTTTGAGGTGTGATACATGGTGATGTGGTGTGATGGAAAGGGGCATCTCCTCTACTCAAGAGGTAGAGGTTCAAATCATACAAGTTGCATGTATAAGTGGTTAAAAGTATATTAGTATTAAGAGTTGTATTAAAAAATGACATCTTTAACACAAATGAATACATAGGTCGTGTCTGGGTTCACCTACTCAACTCGTCAACCCATATTTTTTCAACATGCCAACTAGACATGATCGGCACCCATTATTTATTTGATAGATAAATATATAGATATAGATGAAATATATTAGAATTCTCATACAGAGATTTCATAGTGTTAGATTAACAAACACTGCATAAAATTTTATATGTTTTCATTATTTGATAGCTACGCAATTCTAGTTATTATGTTGTTGTTGTAGTTCTTTTTTATCTCTCTCTAGCTTTAACTTATAAAACTCTCATTCTTATTAGTTACTTAAAAAAATAATATTATATTATATATTAAAAGCTAAGTGGGTGTTAAAGTGATTTACAAGTTATGTAGCTTTGTATCCAAGCCTTAATGCTCACCTAGATTTTCAATGTTCTTTGAAACCCTAGGCACCAAATCACTAAACCTACGCACACATCTCACTCCATTTGTTGTGTATAATAGGTCTGTACTATCGAATTGGGCTAACTTTGCAACTGGAACATGCTCTGTTATGATAGGAATTAAGAAATTACTACAAATTTCCTGAATAGATGTGTTCATTTGTTGTATGATATGTATGTATATGTTGTAGACATTTGATGCATATGTTGTTGGAATAGAAGATACTCCTAGAATTGTAGTTGTTCAGAAGTGGTGTGGAGTTGTTTTTAAGATAAAAAATATGCCCTAAACTTGACTTCATTCCCAAGTAATTTACTTACCTTAGCTCAGGCACATAAATTACCAAAATCATTGGCGCGGACAAAGCGTGCCACGTTATGTTGAACTTATTTAGTCACTTTTTTAATCATTTCATTAACGTGTCGACCCTTTTATGACCCTAGCCCGTTTATCTTCATGTCATGTAAACAAATCGTGTAAAACTTGTCAGCCTACTAATAAAAAACTTGATATGTGCTAAATTTGTCCTTTTATGATTTTAGATGTACTGTGGAAAGGTCGGTTAATGTCACACCCTAACCGATGGCGAAAACTATCGAGGCGAGACATGATAGATTTCTCAAAGACTTCATAACATTAAATTGCGATATATTTTAAGATTCAAAATTTCATTTCCATTTAATCGAATAACACATTACATTGTTCAATAAGGAGGGACAACAATCGGGAATTTCATAACTAAAAACGTCAAAATGCATCAATAAATTAGATGTGTATCGAAATCCACCCTAAGTAGTTTCTTATGATAGCATCATCAAACATATCCTGCAACATGTATAAACTATCCGTCAACATGGTACCGCTACCATGCTCATCCCTAGTATTATTTATTCAGTCACATGAAGTTTAGGGGTACTGTCACACCCGGACTCGCAGCGGAATGTTACAGAGCATGATGATTGTCCCTAGCTCATGACAGATTTTATAAGTTTAATATTAAAACATGATCGAATTAAATTTGTCACACTTTACAAAGAGATCTCAAAGAAATCATGGAGTATTCAAATTCCTCAAACATAAATTAAAATCCAATTTATTAATCTAAGGCATGTCCTACATGTCTTGTCTTCAACTCTATCTCATACTTGTGTACCTGTATCATGCATAAAAAGGTTTTTGGGTCAACATAAAGTTATTGAATAGATCTAAATTTAAATGATGTGTGCAAAATGCAACATATAAATTACATCAAATAAGGCATAAAACTAACCCTTTTTTTAGTACTAATGTTGGAAAAAGTGTGCTTTTGTATTCCTTTTGTATTTTTAGGACTAAAAGAGCTTAAACGAACAAAAGAAGCAAAAATGCAGCCAAATCTAACTATAATACAAGAAAAGGAATAAACGTGACGTGCTCGACCCCTCGACAGCATCTTCCCAAGCAAAAACAAGAGATCAGAGGTTGAACACACCCCGTGCTCAATGAACACGGGGGTGTGCCCAAGTGTCTGCAGAAAAGACAAAGTTGTAAAATCTTCTATCACCCAAAACGGGGGAGTGACCACCGAACACAGGGCCGTGGTCAACGCAAAGATTCGCAGAATCTAAGAAAATCTTGATAGTACATATACGCTTCTGCACACGGGGTCGTGCCCAGCGGACACGGGGGCGTGGTCAACTAATGCGGACAAACTGCATTTAATGAAGAAACAGAAGATGGGTGGACACAGGGCCGTGTCCGGGCTTCAGTGCAGGCTATAAATAGGGGTGCTTGGCTCACTTGCAAACCATCCCTTGGCAAACCACCTCTCTCACACTTCACCCACCCACCACCACCATCACAACCATCATCCATCATCCATCATAGAGTGTGTGTAGTAGTCTTGGGATCCAAGATTGATAGTAAGAGTTCTTGACAATCAAAGGCCATGTTTGCCTAAGTCTCTTACATCACTTGGTGAAGACAAGCATTTAGTGTAATACTTTTTTATTTTTAATCTTTTTGCACTTTTTATTTGGCAATGTATTAATGACTTTAATAACTAGTTTCTTATGTTGAAGGTGAAACTTCCTTATCATTTGTCCGTGGTGTCTTGGCGTTATTTTCCTGTCTATATAAAATAAAAGATTTACACCATTTATATCTCCACGGTCTCTATGGAGATATGTTGGCTACCTGGTCGGGGGTTAAGGGAATGGTTTGGTAAGCGTCTTGCCTTGTTCAGTGTATAGATCCTGCAAGGACCTGGGTCAAGCTTAGTAGGACCTCCTTCAATACCCACTGGTATTGGATGGCGGGGGTTCGAATTTCTTGATCCCCTCATATGTAAACTACTATTAATATATTAACCCGGCTACTTAGGATTGTATCCCTGCTGACTCAAACTACTTAGCTGAGGGTAACGTCACCTTCAAAAGAGGGGCCTACCACATTATGCATTAATAACTTAATTAATTATCTTTCGTTAATCCAACCCTTTAGGATTGTATCCTTGCTGACTAAAACTACTGGGTTGAGGGTAACGTCACCTTCAAAGAGGGGCCTACTACTATAACTAAGATAATCTCTTAAAAAGTGCAAAAGTGCGGAAATAATCAAAGGTTACACCAAAAGCCAATCGGATCCAAGTGATTCATCTTGTCTATCTGTTTTTTTGTTTTATTTTTATTTTCAACATTTTTAGTTTTTATTTTCATGTTTAAACCTTTTTCTAAACTTTTGATTTGATTAGACGTTGAGGATAAACCGGTATTAAAAGCTCTTGTGTCCTTGGACAACCTCGGTATCTTAGCAACGCTATACTACGCTCACGATGGGTGCACTTGCCCATATGTGTGTTTAGTGTTAGTAGAATATCGTGCTTTATAAATTTAAAACTTGACTAAAGTGTTAAAAACACTACTAGAAAATGAGGCTAATGCAACTTTTTAGATGCAACCTTTTTCAATTGTGTTGCCTTTGACTCTAATGCAACTTAGTTCACCATAAAGGTTGCATTAGAAGATCTACTCCAACCTTTTTTATAAAAAGTTGCTTAATTTTATTGAAACTGCAACCTTTTTATTTAAAAGTTGCAAATTTTACTAAATGTTGCAACCTTTTTTTTAAAGTGTTGCAAATTTTATTGAAAGTTGCAACTTTTGTTAAAAAGGTTACAATTTTAAAACTTATATACTAACTCTTATTTCAAAAAGTTACGTGAAAATGACAAAATTGTATAAAAAGTTTCAGTATATAGACTGTAAATAGCTTCCTTAATTGTTTTAGTGTAGTGATATTAGATATTTAAATAATATTCTTTTATAATATAATACATATAAGATTAATTGTTTGAGTATATCAAGAAATAAAAAAAACAACTCTTTAGTCCTTTTAGAACAAAAATAACAAACACATCCCATGAAATCCTAAAAAAATTACCTTAAAAAATATTATTCTACCTCACCTTACTGTCGTGCTTTCGGGCAAGTGTTTACAGGCTTCTGCCCTAGGTGAGGGTTTTCCCCAGTTCGAAGACGAGTGTATCCTGATGTGATGATTCAGCAGTAGTCCATTTAGAGGATTTGTTGGCCATTAAAAAAATATGGATACTAATTCACCAACACTATTAGGCTATTCATAAGTGGATTACATAATGACATATTACTTGTAAGCATTTCGATATTATTATTTCATAGTGGAGTCTCCATAAGGTATCTTGTTAGATATTATTAGTTGCAGCCATTTTATATATATATATAAAAAACAATAGCCGAGTCATACCCCTCCCTAAAACTTCCCTCCAATATCGATCCCACTACCCTCATTTTCTCCTTGACCACACCCCCAAAATCAAAAATTAAATTTCCCTCTAAAATGAGTAGCACCAGTTGAAGGTCCTTTTGAGTTTTGACAAATTCCCTCTACACTAACAACGCAACAATGGAGGCTAATAATGCAGCAATGGAGGGGACTCGTAATCACAACAAAAATGACAACATAAGATCATTGTCGGAGATTGCCAAGGAGGAACGATGGTCAGACCAGGACCCGCCCCATTGTGTTGCCCAAAGCGCCCACTCCGGTTCCAGTAGGCTTATCTCGATTCACTTCCATCTTCTAACAGGTATGGTTAGGGTACATGATTGATATTAATTTCGTGTTGAGTACTTCAATTAAGCTTGTAGTTTGTTCTAGGGTTTAGGTTTTAACATCTGTATGTTTTGATTTGATAAATCACCATAATATGTTCGGTGAACTGCAATTAGGTCGTTATAATCCCTTTTATACCCTATAAGTGAAACATTTGGTGCAGTTTGAAGCTGGATCTTTTTCGAATTGGTTGTAAATCGGTGGTTTTCTATCTTGAAGAAGTATTATAACCGGGAGAGAGGCATAGATTTGTGTGGGTGGCTGTTGGCTGAGGACGGAAACTTGAACAACGGTGGTGGTGGGTGGGTGGGTGATTGTGGGTGGGTGATTGTGTGATGAGCAGGTCTTTCAATATTTATATTTATTCTTATTTTGGGGGTGCCAGTAGTATTTGATCACACATTCACATTTAGACGCAAGGGCTTTCAACTTTACATATATTTTTTCAACAAATTATTAAGGTAGGATGCATTGGTTTGGATAGGTTTTGTGCTTAATTTGGCTAGAACCAAACCAAAATCAAAATTTGAGTTTCTATAGTTTTAGAAAACAGTTGATTTTCAGTTTCACATTTAGGTTTGAACTATTTGGATCTGAAGAAAAATTGACTAATTATAATCAGTTTTAAGAAGGAATAAAAGAATTTTCACATCTTATACAATCATACTAAACACATTTAACATGCATTGGTTTCAAATGGCTAAGCTATATATCACAGTAGGGACATTTAACCCAACTCTCCCGTACAGGTAATTGCTTAGGCGTGGTTGTCTAGATTGTTGGACTAGGGGATTTAATTCGCATGGATGAATTCTTAGACGTGGTTGTGATTATGATGACATTTTAAATGCATTTTTAGTTACTGGGTAACTTTTTTTATAGGGGTTGTGACATTTTAAATGAACTTTTAAGATTGTTATATTGGAGACTTAGTTTTTGTAAAAAAAACTAGGATCAAGATATGATCCTTAGAGAATTTTAGATTTTTAAGTGTTTTTATGTGTATTATCATATATTTGTAAACGAGAAAAAATTTTTGCCCCCCCCCCCCCCCCCCTTCTGAAAAAAAACGTCTTACTCGGTCGCACCTCCTGCACTCTTAAAAAACCGGCCCAGCTTGATTAGATCCAAATTTTGATCATAAAATCATAGATAGTAAGATCTTGATCATATCGTGTACGTGAGTGGAATCGAGATCACGGTTTGCGTATTGATGCTTCTATATATGATATTTGCAATGTAATTTTCATATTGATAATGGTTATCATTGTGTTTAATTTTATTGTAGGTATTGGTAGATAATTACACAGAAGCATAAAGGATTTCGTCAACATTTTACTTCCTATATCACTTAAGGTGAGTATCATATTAAGCGTTTCATTTTTATATGGTTTTGTAATATAATCAATACCATGCTAAAGACACTACTATATATTAATTTTTTGTATACTTATATCCAGTTGTTATACTAAAAAATAAAAATATATAATTTTAAAACCTATAATATCTTAGTTTTCTTAACATCCGCAGCAACGCGCGGGTTGCGTCAACTCGTTTATGATAATTAGCAACTTGTGTGTGATTATATTCAAGCATGAGAAAAGTTATATGCATCGAGATGTAGTAGCTCATGTTGCGGTTTCGGCAGGTGATTTTTTCATTATTGGAAGTCAAGATGGTAAATATTAAATGTGAATACTTACACTTGTTTGATAGTAATAACCTATATTTGGATTGATATAAAAGTAAGTAACTTCATGATAGTGTTGTTATTAATTCAGCCTCACGAGGCTCTTTGTTGAAGGAAGTATATTCAAATGGTTTTCTTGTAATCTTTTATCACACATTTAAAGTTTTAGAAGAAAAAAAGGTCTAGGTATGCCTCACTGTCGTTTCTTCTGTCTTGAGAAATTTACTGGCATCTTTTAAGTTGTTGGTCAATGGAGTAGATTGTTGTTTATATATGCTGAATTTAAGAGACCATTTTTGGTGTGTTTTCAATTGCAACTTTATCTTACCTTGGAGTTTCATTGAATTTATTTTTAGATATGTGGTGTGCATTTCTCTAAACCTGTTGCTCCAATCAGATGCCCTGTGACGTAGAAAATCCATAAAAAGAGTCTTTACCCCATGTGCTCTTATTGAACTCTAATCAAATTGATATATTGATTTCGTTCAGCGAGTTTCTGAATTTGGGGAGTTACTGGATATTTCTTATCTGAATCACTACTCTCCATCATCAAAGATGTCCTCAACAATACATGCGTGCTTCACATTATAAACTGGATCTACATGGATTCACTCCTATAGACAATACCTTAAGTACTGATGGTCTGTCTTGCTTATTTGTATCATGTGTTTGTTATATGTGTGTTTCTCATGATAAATATATAAACTCACAGGGAACTTCCAAGATCAGACACTTTATGAATAATCCAAATCCTTGACCAGCAGGTGTATTTTTTTTGTTAAATTTAATATTTAAGTTGGCGATGAATATGATAATGGTAAATCTGACGCATTGACGGATTTTTGTATTCTCTGTTTATGATTACCTATAACTCCGTATAAAAACACAGTCTTGCGTCGGCTAAGTTTTATTTGCAGAGCTAGTAACTGAAAATGCAATTATAAAAGTTGTTTTTGATTGTAGATGCTATTTCATGACACCTGGATCAATAACTCTACCCCTAGGAGTTGTGTTGGAGACAAAAGCTACCTAAAATCGAAAGTTCACTAAAACTTTTTAGGGATATTCGGAGTTAAAATTATTAAATTATATTGAATAACCAACTTATATGAAGTTTTGCGATCTCTGCAGGTGCTGGGGTCCACTCGTTGGTAGTCAGGTTCCCTTGCAAGAAGAATGATGTGAAAATTCAACTTCATGGACGAAATTCAAGGCTGTCTCATTTGTGCCATCTACTTTGATAACCCAACATGCATAATTTGGTAAAACTTTATTTTTTGCTGATGTGAAAAAATGGGTAGTTTGGTTGACTAGTCATGGTGGGCATTTTATGGATGAAACGGGTCGGGTTGACCAAACCTCTTTGACAAGTTTATCTAACAACTTAGTGTGTCAGTTGTCAAATATTGTTATGAAACTATATTAAAAGCTGGACTTTTTGGTATCTAATGTGGTTAGTTTAATATTTTTGTGTAGGTGTGGAGAAAAATCATATTATTTGTAGAATTTGCCCAAAATGCTTATAAGTAGTTTCGCAACAAGGCAGCATTTTCAAGATCAATAAGTGTATGTTGTCAAGTTTTATTTTAAGCAGTTTTAGGTATGTTGACTATCACGTTAGCAGCCCGACGTAGTTATAATTGAAGCTGGATAATGGAGGATATTGCATAGGGAAGAGCGTGGAGTGGTAATATTTTGCAAATTTTTAACATGAAGAACACCTGCAGAAACATTTTGACATCCAATGAGCAAACTTTGAAGCTAGGATGCGAAGTATCATGGATAGCTACCAATCAGAGTACTTTAAGATCTTAGAGATGAGTAGGAGGTTTTTGTAACTTTAATTACAACTTTATTTTGATTACATTGTTACGTAGAGTTTGGATTGATGTTAAATTATGATATAAGATATTTATTATATTTATGTTATTATTGTGTTGGTGTATCTGAGACATTATATATTGTGTATTAATAGAATTTTTAATACTTGAAACTATAATGCTATAGAGTTGCATTTAATTGTAAAAAAAAAGGTTGCATATGTTGTAACCAAAATTTTAAAAGTGTTGCATTTGATGTGAAAAATGGTTGCATTTGATTGTAACAAATGTTGCATTTGAGGTAGCAAAGGTTGCATTTGAGTGTTAGAAAGGTTGCATTTGAAAGTAAAAAAAGTTGCTTTAGCATATAAAAAGGTTGCATTGTGAAAAGGTTGCATTTGAATAATAAATGCAACTCTTTCAAAAAAGATTGCGTTATCTAACAAAAAGGTTGCATTATATCTAATGCAACTTCACCTAATGCAACTTTTGATAAAAGGTTGCCTTAGGCCTAACGCAACCTTTACGAGGCCTAATGCAACATTTTATCGAGGTTGCATTAGCTTTATTTTCTTGTAGTGAAAGGGTTAAAAATATACATAAAAATATATACACACCGACACACATCAAGTTTTTGGCGCCGTTGCCGGGGACACAAGGATTTTAAGAAAGCTTAAAATCGACGGCCTAATCAGTTTTTCAAAACCTTTTCAAAACGCACGCACATTTTTATGCATTTTAGTTAGTTTTGCATTTACAGTAGGTTGAACACGGGCCGTGTCCGCTGAACACAAGCCATGCTGCATATTTTTTTCAAAACTCCCAGATACAGGTCTGAACACGAGGACGTGCTCACTAAACACGCCCCCGTGCTGCACAAAACCAATAACTTTTATTAAAACGCCCAGATACAGAATCTGAACACGGGCCGTGCTCACTGAACACGGGGTCGTGTCCAGCCTCTATTTCCGCTTAATTTTTGTTTTCTGGTCCCGAGACTCTGTTGTGGTCTGCTGAGTGATTCTTATGGATCAATACTCAGGAGATTACAACTACACCTATGAGAAGGATGATTATAGGGAAGACTATTGCACCTTTTGTGGTAACCCTCACTCGGTACAATATTGTGACCTTTTCGAGCCATCCACTTCATACACCTACTATGAGGAGCCCAGACACGAGCCATCAACTTCATACACATCCTATGAAGACCAAAGGTATGAACCTTCTCCCTCATATTCATATTTTTATGAACCAAGGTATGAACCTTCACCTTCATACTTTGAGGAATCAAGATATGAGCCTCCACCTTCATATACTTATTATGAGGAACCATGGCATGAACAACCCACCTCATATGGGTATTATGAAGAACAAAGTTACGACCCATATCCATCATATACTTACAATGAGGAACAATGGTGTGAACCATCTACTTCATATGAGTATTAAGATGAACCAAGGATCGAACATCCGGATTCAAGCTTTGAGGATCCCGATCCTTACTCTATCACCGACATAGCCGATAGGATAATAGAACACATTAAAACTATCGAACATTGCATAAAAGAATCTCGAACAAGGGAAGAGGAGTCCCACGCAAGAGAAGAATTAACTTGTAATAAAGAAGAGATAGTTGAAAATGTAAAAATGGAAGAACAAGTAAGTGAAAAGCCGACACATGAGTTAAACAACGAAAAAGGTGAGTCCGACAACGTTAAAATTCAAGAAGAGTCTAATTTTGAAGAAATTAATCTCTTGTCACCTTCTTTCGAAAACCATTGTTTAGTACCCACTCATGCTAAGTTTTTAAAAGAGTTAAATACTAACACTAAAATTGACGAAACGGTAAGCATTAGGTTAACAAATGATCAAACTACACTAATAAAAGAAGACCCCTTTGAAATTAACATTACACCGGTTCCATGTTTTTTTTTTCAAAATTCCTTTGTTAGTAATGTCACAATTGATAAAGATCTTTGTGTTAATATAATGCCAAACTATATTTTCGAAAAATTAAGTATTAGTGATTTTTCTCCCCTTCAAATACCCATTTGTCTATCTAATCGGAAAACAATAAAATCAATAGGGATAGTTGAGGATGTGTTGGTCCAAACCAATCAAATGGTAATCTTAACCGACTTCTTCATCCTTGATGACACTCCACTAGTGTTGGGACGACCTTTTGTAAAGACCCACGAAGCTTTAAAGAATCGGAAACATAACAATCTACCTATTCAATTAGGGGCATTCAAAAGAAGTGTCGATCTTGAGCGATCAATGAAATATCCAATCGGCATTGACGACCCCCTAATTGAAAATGAGCCAGAACCACCCGATAAGGTGGGTCTAGCCAAGGACCCTTATAAACGTGGCGCACCACGGAGGCATTCCACGGAACTATCCGTAGTTTTAGTTTAGATTAACTTTTATGCTTTCTAGTTAGTTTTAATTTTCAGGAATAAAACACACTCGGGATGGTGAAGGATACTAAGGGAACCTTGAACCAACACCCCATGCACAAAAACAGAGCCGCCCAACAATTTTTCTTCATTACAGCAAGTTCAGCACGGGGCCGTGCTCACCCCAACACGCCCCCTGCCCGAGGTTCTGCAGAAAATTCCCAGTTCAGGTAACTGGACACGGGGTCATGCTCACTGAACACGCCCCCGTGCCCAGCCTTCTATTTAAATTTGATACTGGCAGTCTGACCACGGCGCCGTGCTCAGCCCAACACACCCCGTGTTCAGCTACCCAGTAACATAAAATCTTGTTTTTAACCCACTTTTACACATTTTAATCAACCGAAAAACTTATTTTTGGGACACATTGAGGACAATGTGTAATTTAAGTGTGGGGGGATGCTAAAAACTTGAATTTTGCAAGTCCTAATTACAAGCCTTACACAAAACTCTATTGGAAACCGCTAAACACCCCAATTTTTTTCAAAAACTTTTCATTTTTTTTACTTGTCTTGGTTTAAATTGGGAATAACAAGTTCTAAAAAGTTTTTATCTTTATAAATTTACAACCGATAGCATCGTGATAAAAAGAACCAACATAAGAAAATTATGAAACGGCATGACAAATCTAGTTAAAATTTGATTATATATACTTGATCACATAAAAACCCATTCCCACAAAAAGTGAGTTTTGAGCCTTTATTGAGCATACAAATACACATCTTTAAATTAAATGTTCATCTTTCATTTCTTGTGTGAATAGCCGCTTGGTTTCTTACGACTCTAGAACTTGCCAAGACGATTCATTCCCGGTCCTTACCAACTTAAACCCAAGTAAGTAAATGATGGAGGCATTCGGACTACCCATTTTTCTTTCAACACCATTATTTTTCTTTTTTTTACCACCTACCCAAAATCCCCCTAGTAAAACCCCTTTGAGCCTAAACCTTTTCATTTCTAAACCCACAAAACAAACACCCTTTACCCACCAAAACCCCTTTTTATTTTAAACCCTTTATTTTAGTAAAAAGCTCGGTTTTTCATGTGACATTCCTCATAAAAAAAACAAAACAAAGAAAGAAAAATGATGAAGTCACAAAAACAAATCTTTACAAAAACCGACGCTTTTTACGCCTTTCGCCTTTTTTTTCTACTAACCACTAACCCAACCACCTACCTTTAACCCAAGCCTAACCCTTCCCCAAAAGTCCTCTTGATATTTACAAAGGTGTATAGTTAAAATGGATGAGGATTTATCGCTTGGCAAACATATGGTAGAAGTAAGTTCTATGCCGGTCTCGAGTGTTTCACAAAAATACATCTTCGGCCGAGTGTGAAGTGATCTCCCGTGAGGTATGTGAACTTGTATATAAATGGAATTTTAAAGAGGCATGTTATGCCCAAATAAGTAATCTCTCTTATGTAATGTTCTAAATAAATCATAATGAATAGGATTGTAAATAACATAAAAATAAAACCTAATAAAAATATTGGATTCCCGACACTCAAGACAAGCCCAAAACCTTCTCTTCTACCCATTCCATTTGGGAGTGTAAGCCGCATTGTAAAGAGTTTTGCTTCAGGACAAGCAAAGATTCAAGTGTGGGGGTATTTGATGTGTGCAAAATGCAACATATAAATTACATCAAATGAGGCATAAAACTAACCCTTTTTTAGTACTAATGTTGGAAAAAGTGTGCTTTTGTCTTTCTTTTGTATTTTCAGGACTAAAAGAGCTTAAACGAACAAAAGAAGCAAAAATGCAGCCAAATCTAATAATAATACAAGAAAAGGAATAAATGTGGCGTGCCCGACCCCTCGACAGCATCTTCCCAAGAAAAAACAAGAGATCAGAGGCTGAACACGCCCCGTGCTCAATGAACACGGGGGCGTGCCCAAGTGTCTGCAGAAAAGACAAAGTTGTAGAAGCTTCTATCACCCAACATGGGGGCCTGTCCACCGGACATGTGGCCGTGGTCCACGCAAAGATTCGCAGAATCTAAGCAAATCTTGATAGTACAGATACGCTTGTGCACACGGGGTCGTGCCCAGCGATTATGGGGGCGTGGTCAACTAACGTGGACAAACTACATTTAATGAAGAAAGAGAAGATGGGTGGACACGAGGCCATGCCCAATGGACACTGTGTAACATCTTTGCTTGTAATCATTGTAAACAATTCAGTTATCAATGAAATAAAGTTATTTGATCCCAATGTTTGTTTGTTTATGTTTTACATTTTTCATGTTTTGACTTTTATTCAATTTCAAACTCTATATCGCTTTCTGGAGAGTTATATGCAAACTGGTGCGTAAACATAGTCAGTTTAACGTGAAAAATACTCCGGAACATCAATTTATGCTAACATACCTTAAATATCCTTTACATAACTTAGTAATAAGTTTTGAAGGCTTTGGTATGGCAAAATTAAGTTAATTCGCTTACAGGGACTAAAATTGACAAACTGCGAAAGTATGCCAATTTGAAATGTACTGAACATTCTGGAACATGACCATAAGTTAAACACACCCTAAATATCCTTTACATAGCTTAGAAATAGGCTTTGAGGAGTTCGGTGTGCTTAAATAAACTTTATGCTCATTCAGGGACTAAAAGCGTCAAAAAGTGCATAAGTTTGCATTTTCACGCATAACTTACGTTCTGAATACATCCGGACATCCAAAAATTTATGTAAGCACTAAAATATTTTATTTTAGTTTTTGGCATAATAAAAATTCATTCGTCGCGCAATTTGGATCTTTTTTCGTGCTTATGCGCATTCCATCGTAATTAAGCAAACATCGTGATCGTACGACCAAACGAACCAACATCTGGCATATTTTTGAGCATGTTTCATGTCCACAATGTTTAAGCATCATTTTAGGGCCTTAAAGTTGGCTTAACGGGCCTTAGAAGTGTCGGAAATAGCATTAAACACCAACAGGGACTGAAACTATCATTTTTCAAACTTGTTTCTGATCTGTGCAGCCCAGGCGGGCCGCGTAAGCTTCTGTTGTCCTCTTACGCAGGCCGCTAGGCCCTCCCAGATATGCAGAATCAGTTTAATAGCCTGATTGCAGCTGTTATACACTCATTTTCCACTTGCAAACGGTTTTTGCAACACCATGGGCCATTTCTATGGGCTCTAATGGTATTAGAAAACAAGGGGCACACTTGGACGGCCTAGATCGAAGCTCGTTTCCCGATAAACGATCCTAACGGTTCTACCTTTCCTATATAAACCCCACCCCATTTGTTGCAACTCACAATTTGAATCTGATTCATGCTCTCTAAGTGTAAGTATATGCTTCCTACCTGAGAGATGATCGGATCAAATACTTGCGGGGACCCTTTCTAAGTGTTCCTTCGTTCTTTTATGCGTTTTTATGCTTGAAAGTCAAACTGCGTTTGACTTTCTGCATTGACCAGTTTATGGTCAATGCGAAGTTCGTTTGAACATCATAACGTGAGCGTAATCACGATGGTTATAGTCCCTAGTAACTATACCTACTGATTACCACGTTATTTAGGCTTAGTGACGAGTCGTAGTTTCGGCCAAAATGCGTGTTCTTGCATATTTTGTAACCAAACTACTCTAGGGTATCAAAACCGTTTGTTTTGATACCAAACCTGTTTCTAACTTAACTAAACATGTTCTAGCATGTTTAGCTCATCACTTTTAGATTTGTGCTTGTCTAGGGTCGTAAGGGTAAGCGATCTAAACAATCGCTTATGCTTTCGAACCCGACCCATTTGGTCGATCATTAGGATCCGACCTAACACTTTAGGTGGCCATAGTAGTATAGGGAATAACCTTCCGAGGTTATACCTTATGGTCACATCGTTTGAGTAGTTGTATGATAAGTAGTTCTTATGCCTTAGGTAAATTACCAAAATGCCATTTTTTACGTTAAAATTCATTTTAAACCTATGTAGCCCAAATTTTGACATCTAAACTGATTTGGCAACAATATTAGACATGTTAAGGCATATTTTACTTGTTATAGGGCTAGTTAGACATGTTAAGGCATATTTTACAAGCTCTGGAGACGATTCGGCAGAGTTTCGCCGTTACATACAAGACCTTCACACCTGTTCTATGTGGTTTCGCTCATGGAGACCTATATATAGGCTCCTGAGTTCGCTCATACGTACTGACACAAGAGCGAAACCTTCATGATGACACATGAGCGAAACCTATCAACTTGACCTAATAAGCGAAATCTAGTTGTTGGTGATTTCGCTCATATGACCATATGTCACTATGAGCGAAATCATCATTAAGACATACATGATTTCTTGATTTCCATGCATTGTACAATCAGCTCTAACCTAAGACTCGAATGAAGATGTAGTCGACAGACAACTGCACCAACACATATCATATACTTGCTACGTTCATTAGTACACTTATAGTACATAATTTCATTATGTTTTTGCTATGTATGTCCTTTGTAGCATACTTAGTACATCGTTTTACATGACATTTTATGCTATGTATGTTCAGTTAGCACATACTTAGTACATTGTTTTACATTACCTTTTCATGCTATGTATGTTCACCATACTTAGTGCATTTGTTTTTCATCACATGCTTACATTTTGGGATATGACATTTGGTTTGTTAAGTGGGACCATATACATTCATTAACTTTGATCACGCCGCTCGTTAGTAGGTAATGGTACCATAGGAATTGACAACTCCCGTTCCTGACATCCTAGGTATGTTTGGATGAAAGGAATGACCGAATCCGATAAAACATAACACAGATAGACCTTTAATTTGTTTAAGGGCTTATCACCACAGTCACAAGGCTTGGATGTATGCATTTTTATAATACCGCATAAATGTTTGTATTCAGTATAGCATGCATTTCCACAAGACATAATGTTGATTTAAACCACGTTTTACTTCAATACATTGTTTTGTGCAGTTTTATCTGTGGCTCAGTAGATATATATATATATATATATATATATATATATAGGGTGGGAGTTGGCTAGAAAGTCTATTTTTCCTACAAAGTGTACAAAGTCATAAAACATCATAATGTTAACCATAAAACACACTCAAAACCCACAAATAACATAATAGAGATTACTAAAACACCATATTTGTGGGTTTTGTGTTGTGTTTCGAATGATAAGGCTTTGATTATCGAATGACTAACATTAATGCGTTTTATGTTGATTATTATGTTGTGTTTTATACTCATAGTTGTACGATGGTGTGTTTGAAGTTTTTAAGGAATGTTAGGGTTTGAATATTGTGTTTTAGTGATCTTCACTATGTTATTTGTGGGTTTTGAGTGTGTTTTATGGCTGAAATTGTGGTGTTTTAAGACTTTGTACACTTTGTAGGAAAAATGGACTTTGTAGCGGAACCCCACCATATATATATATTTCACTTGCCATACATGACATTTTGTTTACACATTACATATTTGACATTTGACATAGACATTTTGATATTGATATATATATTTCATGGACTGCATTTTGACATAAACATTTTGACATGGTTTACACAAAGACATTTGACAAATGGTTTAGACATGGGCAATTTACTTTGGTGGTTTGTTTGGGTAAAGTGATTTAAGTAACGAGGCGTGTGTAATATGATACAAGCATGGTGGATACGCCGCTGGTACTTCCTATATATAAGTGCTTGTATAGTATTACATATCGTAGCGTTATTTGAATCATTTCAATTTAGACATATAACATTTTATACAAATAACATATTTTTCAAGACATTGTTTTACAAACAACTTATTACATAACCCTACAAAAAGTAACTTAAGGTATGATGGTTTGGATCACACCTTTTCAAAAAGTCACAACCCTTCAAACTAGAACTTAAGGTATGATGGTTTGGATCACACATCTTCAAAAAGGTCACAACCCTTCAAATTACTTTTATATGTATCATACCCTTACAAAAAGTCACAACCCTTCACATGTATGGTAACAAGTCACAACCCTTCATATATAATGATTCAGATCACACATTTTAAAAAAGTCACAACCTTTCAAACTATATACATATAAGAAGTAATTTAAGAAACAATAATTTCGATCATACCTCTTCAAAAAGTCACCCTTCAAACCACATTTAAATGCATCACACCTCTTAAAATATTACAACTTTTAATATAAAATTTACTAATCGACACACCCTTTAAAATTACCGATCGACACACCCTTTAAAAATAAAATATGTACTTTTTTTTTTACCAAAAGGATGCGTTGTTTCATTTTATTATTAAAGTGGTCTATTAAAAGACGTGACTCTAATGCGTAAAACCGCCACATGAAGTGGTATGTCATGAATGGTTCACACTGATAACAAAAACACGCAGCATCTTAAAGATACGGATCATGTATAGACAATATTCTTTAAATTATTAAGTATCAAATGCAAGAAATGCACGAGTTAAAGAAAAAAGTATTGCATCTAAATATTGTTTAAAGAAAAGAGGATATACATAAATAAATATTGTTAAACACAAACATTCATGTGACGGTTATATAAAAAAAACTTATATTATCTCCGGCCGGAAAGTAACCGTCCCAACGTTTGGAAAAAAATCAACCAAACTGACACGCGAGTCGTAATATCGTACAGCTTCATGCTTTTATGTTTCTCCAGCGAAATCCTCAAATCCCATGTTGCATCTTACAATATTCTTACGATATATATAATATATTTGTTTTCGTGTTGTTACTTTTTTTATGTTTTTAACTTTCTTTTTTATTTGTTACACTTAATTTCAAAGAAATGGTAAATTTAAATATTTTAAACTTAATATTGTCTATATATATTAATAACCGTGGAATGATAAACAAATATATGTTTATTTATTTTATTTTTATCATTTTATCCCTATACATACTTTTTAAGGGTTGTTTTTCTCTTATAACTTTTAAAATATGATGTTTATAAAAATTTGAGTATGTTGTTGCGTTGTGCTTATTTTTTTATACGTTTTGATGTAGATTTACTTAAAAGAGAGTTGCGAATAGTAACGTACAATTGATCGAAACACAAACATGCATGTAATCAAAGTTGTCTCATGATTTGTTTCCAATCAGGGCCGGGGTGATAAAGCAACAAAAAAAAAAAAAAGAATGTCTTAAATAACCTTATGAATTTTCGCATCTAATATAGTGATACTAAAACATTCATTATCAACAACCCGCCGCAACGCGCGGGTTAGAGTCAACTCGTTTTATAGAAAACTCATTTTACTTAGTTATTCACTTAACCTCACATTACTCTTTTACATATCATCTACCTTATCATCGCTTTTCAAAAGATTTATAAAACAAAACAATTAACAAGGTTCATGACTGACTTTTGTTAAACAACTTTTTATTAAGCTTAAGTCATGAATCCTATTTTTCACAAAACCTATGTATCTCACAAGCATTTTTGTGTTGACGTACCTATTTTCACATGTGTTTCAGGAGCTGTTGCTTAGGATGATGATCATGACACTAGGGCGGACCTGTGCCTTGGAGACTTAAAATAAAGATAGACTTAGTTTAATTATGTTGTGTACCCTTTGGTTCTTGTTTTGAAACAATGTATTCCACCTTTGGTTGATGAATAAAATGAAATTTTAATTATCATGGTTGTGGAACAATAATTCTGTTACAACATTCCCCGACGTTTCCGCCACGATTTGATGTTTTACGTGGTCGGGGTGTGACAGAAGAGTTGGTATCAGAGCCAATGGTTATAGGGAATTAGGTTATTAATATTGCTTTGACCTAGACTATAACCTTTCTAGGTCCCCAACACAAGTTGTCTTGTGTTTAGATTTTAAAACATGCACTTCACCTATCCTTAGGTGATCACCAAAATAAGAACCCAATTTCCTAAAACGATTTTTGAAAATTCAATCTCTGTTTTTTTTTAAATAATTTGTTATATGGTTTTGAACCCTTTTGATTTTTCAAATTGATTTTGAAAATTTATCATTTGTTTTTGAATAATTCTTTTGGCCTTGTGCCTTCCAAGTTTTCAAAATCTCGTCAAAGTTTTGGGTTCTAAATAGTGTGAACACGTGCAAACTGGAAGAGTGAATGCCTGTACCCTGGGTTTTCTGTCTAAGGCTAGAGTGTTCGTACAAATCCACATAATCGGACCAGTCATTCTTACCTGGGAACTCTTGGGGTGAGTGTTCACTTGTAGGCGAGCATGTCTTCGCGAAGCATTATTTTTGAGCCATTTACTTTGATTAGTCACTGTGTGTCGTTTGTTTGCTTTGTGATACGAACAAATGACCACCATCTTTGCTTTCGTCGATTTTTGTTTCACCTCATTCTTTTCACCTAATCATCTCACTCGTTCCTTTCATGTTTCCTCTTTTAGAATGCCTCCTCGACGCAAAAATCCGCTACCAAATGCCGAACTGGCAGAAATCATCGCACAGCAAATGGCTGCTGCGTTCCCCAACCTTATTGTGTGACACCTGTGTCACTTCAACCATCAAACAAATACCAAACCAATGAAATATTGTATTTCATACGTGGGATTGGTAAAAATATGTGTATCATTTGCACATATCAAATTTTGTTCGATTTCAAGCTTTAAATCACTTTCTGGAAGGTTATACGTGCACTGATGCGTAAATATAACCAGTTTAATGCAACGAACACTCCGGAATAGTGAAATAGGCTTAACATACCTTAAATACCCTTTACATAACTTAGAAATAAGTTTTGAAGGCTTTGGTATGACAAAAATCAAGTTAAATCGCTTACAGGGACTAAAGTTGACAAACTGCGAAAGTATGTCAATTTGAACTGTAACAGACATTCCGGAACATGGCCATAATTTAAACATACCATAAATATCCTTTACATAGCTTAGAAATAAGCTTTGAGGGGTTCGGTGTGCTAAAATAAACTTTTGGGTCATTCAGGGACTAAAAGCGTCAAAAAGTGCATAAGTTTGCACTTTCGAGCATAACTTACGTTCTGAATACATCCGGACATCCAAAAATTTATGTAAGCACTAAAATATTTTATTTTTGTGTTTGGCTTGAGAAAAATCCATTCGCCGCGTCATTTGGATCGTTTTTTCGCGCTTATGCGCATTCCGTCGTAATTAAGCGATCATCGCGATCGTACGCCCAAACGAACCAACATCCGGGATATTTTTGAGCATGTTTCATGTCCACAATGTTTAGGCATCATTTTAGGGCCTTAACGTTGGCTTAACGGGCCATAAACGTGTCGGAAAAGGCTTTAAAACACAACAGGGACCAAAACTGTCATTTCTGAAAGTTGGTTTCTGACCAGTCAGGCCAGGCGGCCCGCGTAAGATTAGTGTGTCCTCTTACGTGGCCCGCGTCAGTGTCCCATATCAGATAAGATCAAATTTACAGCAGATTACAGTTGTTAAGCACTCCCAATTCCTTTCCAAGTGTTGTTTCCTGCTTATGGGGGGCCAATTTGGTGAACATGAGTTTGCCAACAAGTGTACGGATGAGATTCGATCACGTTATCCAAGAAACGATCTTAACGGCTCTCCGAATACTATAAATACCCCACCCCCATTTGCTTCAAACTCACAAGAATCTGTTTTGAGAAGCTCTAAGTTGAAACCATTGTTTTATACCTGAGCTACTTGAATCAAGATTAGCATTCGGGGACCCTTCGTAAGTATTCCTTCGTTCTTTTATTGCTTTTCGAGTCCGAAAGTCAAACTTTGTTTGACTTTCTGCATTGACCAGTTTATGGTCAATGCGAAGTTCGTTTGAACTTCGCAACGTGAGCGTAATCACGATGGTTATAGTCCCTTGTGACTATGCCTACTGATTACCACGTTGTCTAGGGTCGTAAGGGTAAGCGATCTAATAAATCGCTTATACCTTCGAACCCGACCCATTTGGTCGATCATTAGGATCCGACCAAATACATTAGGTGACCATAGTAGGTAGGGAATAACCTTCCAAGGTTATACCTTATGGTCGCTTCGTTTAAGTAGTTGTATGATAGGTAGTTTATATGCCTTAGGTAAATTACCAAAATGCCCTTTTTACGCCAAAATTCATTTTAAGCATATGTAACATAACTTTTGGTATCTAAACTGATTGAGTAACAATACTAGACATGTTAAGGCATATTTTACTTATCATAGGGCTAGTTAGGCGGTCCGAACGTGTTTCACGCGAACGACGCGTTAAAGTAGCATAAGCTACCTAAACGGGTCGTAATGGGTCATAAGCACTTAGGTTAGGTTTCATTTAGTATGTAGGCTTTGTTAAACCATATGACACGAGTCTCCATACTCGTTTGGTTTACGAACCCTCATTCTATCTAAATCCTCCGACTTAGGTCCATTTTATTAACATAGTTACCTATATTAGGTGCCGTTTGATATCCGTGATCTCTAGCATTGCTTGGTGGTTATCTTAGGACTTCTGAGCAATCTCAAGTGAGTACATAGACCCCTCTTTTACTGTTTTCCAAACATTTTGGGGTGAAACACATGTGCCTACTTGTTACTTTCATGCTTTCATGTTTTCACATCATATACTTGCTATGTTCCCTTAGTACATTTATAGTACATGATTTCAATACATTTTATGCTATGTATGCCCATTATGTGCATACTTAGTACATCAGTTTACAATACATTTCATGCTATGTACGCCCATTGTGTGCATACTTAGTACATTGTTTACATTACATTTCATGCTAATGTATGTCCATTGTGTGCATACTTAGTACATTGTTTTACATTACATTTCATGCTACGTATGTCCATTGTGTGCATACTTAGTACATTGTTTTACATTACATTTTGTTGCATATGCTCATCCAGCATATGAACACATTATATTACATTATATGAACCGTTTGTAACTATTGAACCATGTGAACCAGTTGTATCTGTTGACATGATTTACATTTGACAATAGACATTTGACTATACATAAACATTTCTACAATTGTTAAACATTTTACTTTGGTGGTTTGGTTTGAGTAAATGATTTAAGCAACGAGGCGTATGTAATATGATACAAGCACGGTGGATACGCCGCTGGTACTTCCTATATATAAGTGTTTGTATAGTATCACATATTGTAGCGTTATTTGAATCATTTCAATTTGAGACATATAACGTTTTATAAAAATAACATACTTTTCACAAGACATTGATTTACAAACAACTTATCTTATACAAACTCATTTTACATGGTTATTCATTTAACCATACATTATTCTCTTATTTATACATATCATCTGATATTATCGTTTTTCAAATGATTTACAAGACAAAGCAAATTACAAGGTTCATGACTAAACATTTTCTCAAACATAAGTCATGAATCCTGTTTTCACAAAACCTATGTATCTCACAGGCATTTTTATGCTGACGTACCTATTTTCACATGTATTTTCAGGAGATGATGCATAGGACTTATCAAGACATACTTAGGCGGACCTGTGCCTTAGTGACTTAAAACGAGACAAGAACTAGTTAATTTATGTTATGTACTCTTTGTTTCTTGTTTAAAACAATGTAAACTCTCATGTTTGATTAATAAAACGAAACTTCAATTGCCATGGATTTGAAACAATTAATTCTGTTACAACACTCCTCGACATTTCCGCCACTTTTCGTTGTCTCACGTGGTCGGGGTGTGACAGAAAAGTTGGTATCAGAGCCAATGGTTATAGGGAATTAGGTTATTAGTAATACTTTGACCTAGTCTATAACCTTCTTAGGACCCTAACGCGAGTTTACTTGCGTTTAGTCATAAAACGATACCGTCACCTATCCTTAGGCGAGAATATTAATTCCGAATCCGCTTTGAAAATTAATCATCTGTTTTTGGATGATTGATTACTAGGTTTTGAACCCTCAGTTGTAAGGTTTTGAACCCTCTGTTACAAGGTTTTGAACCCCTTTAAGTTTTCAAAATCTCGTCAAAGTTTTTGGTCCTAAATAATGTGAACACGTGCAAACTGGAAGAGTGAATGCCTGTACCCTGAGTTTTCTGTCTAAGGCTAGAGTGTTCGTACAAATCCACATAATTGGACCAGTCACTCTTACCTGGGAACTCTTGGGGTGAGTGTCCACTTATACGTGAGCATGTCTTCGCGATACATTATGAGGATCTATTTGCTTTGATTCAGCCTTTGTGTGTCGTTTATTTGCTTCGTGGTTCAAACAAATGACCATCGCCCATGATTTTGGTCGGTAATTGCAACATCCTATTCTTACCCCATGCCATTTCATTTTTTTTCTCTCTTGTTTCCCCTTTTTAGAATGCCTCCACGACACGAAAATCCGGTATCTATTGAAGATCTGCCAGCTGTCATTACACAGCAAATAACTGCTGCAATCCCGAACATCGTTGCCCAATGTAACCAAGGCCTCAACAACAATAATGCCCCCTGCAACTTCAAGACGTTCAACTCGTCTAAGCCATCAAAGTTTTCTGGGTCTCAAGGAGCGACTGCACTTCTGCAATGGTTCGAGAGTTTAGAGAGCACCTTCAGACATGTTCAATGTCCAAACGAGCGAAAGGTAGACTTTGCATCTAGTGTCTTTGAGAAACGAGCTTTGACATGGTGGAACGGTGTGATGAGAGATATGGGTGCCGAAGTGGCACTGGCTCAAACGTGGGAAGAACTTCAAGCACTGATGATGAAGGAATTTTGTCCTCGTCACGAGATCAGGGCCTTGGAAAGGGAATTCGACGATCTTAAGCAAGACAGCGGCGAACATCGAGCATACGCTGATCGATATGAGGAGCTGAGCCTGTTGTGTCCTACCATGGTTACACCTTTGGATAAGGCGATCGAAAAATACATTGATGGTCTCCTTGACTCAGTTCAGGACATTGTTACTGGTAGTAACCCCACTACGGTTAGGCAGGCCATTGAGCTATATGCAACCTTGACTGAATCTCAGATCAAGAAACGTAAGCTTTTCCGAAAGGGTGACAAGAAACCAATCGAGGAATCAAAGACCATGGGTGAACAAACTGGATCCCCTAAGAAGTCAAAGAAGCGAAAGGCTTCTCAGAACTTCGCCATGGTTACTCACAATGATCAAGCCGTCCCCAACCAACCAGCTCAACCCCCTGCTAGGAAGCCATACAATAGAACTTCACCCTTGTGCAACCAATGTAACCTTCATCATCATTCTAGTGTGAAGTGCCACGAATGCCAAATTTGTGGACTTAAAGGTCATACAGCAAAAGTTTGCCGAGCTGCAGTTGCACCAAATCAAGCTGACAACAATCCTAATCAAGCTCGCTTTCCACCAGGTTCTTGCTACAATTGTGGCGAGATGGGGCATTTCCGAAGAAATTGCCCAAAGCTTGCTAATGCAAATCCAGCACAGGGATGAGCATCTGACCGACTAGAAGACAACACCCTTTAGAAATAATCATGTCTTATATATTATTTTCTTTTGTTGTCAAGGTCCATGAAACAGTTGTTATCATTGTTTATAAGTAAGTCTTTTATTTACATTGCAATGTATTTATGTGGTTGTATGTATAAACAACATATCCCCTATAATACTGACAATCAAGGAATCGTATTCCTTGAAAAGAAAACTACCCCCCCCCCCCCCCAAATGTTTCTATTTTATGATCTCTTACATTTTCCACGAAATTCCTAAGTACCCGTTTCTTCCAAGGAAACGAAGTACAAGGCGCAAGTTACAACACTAGACGAATACCCAAAGTACCACTATAAATCCTTAATAGGGTACCTAAGGGTATTTCCGTGAATCCAAAAATTGATGTGTTCCTTAATTCGAATATTACGTTTCTTTGAAAACAAAAATCGAATTTTTGGAAGATCTTCCTATCTTTTTAGATAGATCCCAGAGGACATTGAAGTCCATCGACTGGTTTCCACATCCATTTTCAATTGATAACAAGTTAATAACAAATTAATAACCAAGATAAACAACTATGTGATTATGTGCTTATGTGTTTCCTTTTATGTTTTTGTGTAATCCAAGTTTTGTTATCCAAATCCTCGTAGAATCTTCCATATCTTCGTATAAGGGATTCATAGTAGGATATCCAAAGGTACTATATTAAATCCTCAATGGCCTTTTATGTAATAGTAAAGACCCTTGGATTATATTGTACTATTCCATAATTAGACCCCTTGAGTGGTCTAGTTGAACAGATTGATCCAGAAATCTGGTTAGGAATATCATGTGATGAAATAGCTGAAAAGACTCCTTGGTGGTCTAATTAAAAAAGGATCATTTGTCGATCTAAGTAAAAGGACCTTATGGTAGTCTAGTCACACTCATCACATTTTTGATTTTCCTCCCCTAAACATTACAAGACAAACTGTGTGAACTATACAAGGAATTACGTAATTATGGATGCATACATAATTATGGAATTCAGTGCACAGAAACCACAGCGAGTTTTGTCATGTGTCTAGAGTTGACTCGGTTCATTCGCGTTTCTGAAGAAATTGTGGAAAATGACTCATTCCGTTCATTTTCGTTCCTGAAGAAATTGTGGAAAATGACTCATTCCGTTCATTTTCGTTCTTGAAGAAATTGTGGAAAAGGACTCATTCCGTTCATTTTCGTTCTTGAAGAAATTGTGGGAAACGACTCATTCCGTTCATTTTCGTTCCTGAAGAAATTGTGGAAAATGACTCATTCCGTTCATTTTCGTTCTTGAAGAAATTGTGGAAAATGACTTATTCCGTTCATTTTCGTTCGTGAAGAAATTGTGGAAAATGACTCATTCCGTTCATTTTCGTTCCTGAAGAAATTGTGGAAAATGACTCATTCCGTTCATTTTCGTTCCTGAAAAAATTGTGGAAAATGACTCATTCCGTTCATTTTCGTTCCTGAAGAAATTGTGGAAAATGACTCATTCCGTTCATTTTCGTTCCTGATGAAATTGTGGAATATGACTCATTCCGTTCATTTTCGTTCTTGAAGAAATTGTGGAAAATGACTCATTCCGTTCATTTTCGTTCTTGAAGAAATTGTGGAAAATGACTCATTCCGTTCATTTTCGTTCCTGAAGAAATTATGGAAAATGACTCATTCCGTTCATTTTCGTTCCTGAAGAAATTATGGAAAATGACTCATTCCGTTCATTTTCGTTCCTGATGAAATTGTGGAAAATGACTCATTCCGTTCATTTTCATTTCTGAAGGAATTGTGGAAAATGACTCAATCCGTTCATTTTCGTTTCTGAAGGAATTGTGGAAAATGACTCATTCCGTTCATTTTTGTTTCTGAAGAAATTGTAGAAAATGACTCATTCCTTTCATTTTCGTTCCTGAAGAAATTGTGGAAAATGACTCATTCCGTTCATTTTCGTTTCGGAAGAAATTGTAGAAAATGACTCATTCCGTTCATTTTCGTTTCTGAAGAAATTGTGGAAAATGACTCATTCCGTTCATTTTCGTTCCAGAAGAAATTGTGGAAAATGACTCATTCCGTTCATTTTCGTTTCTGAAGAAATTGTGAAAAATGACTCATTCCGTTCATTTTCGTTTCTGAAGAAATTGTGGATAACGACTCATTCCGTTCATTTTCGTTTCTGAAGGAATTGTGGAAAATGACTCATTCCATTCATTGTCGTTTCTGAAAATTGTCCATCGAAGGGAAATGAATATCCCTGATTCTTCCTTCATTTCCATTTCTGAAAATGTCCATTAAATAGGAATATCAGGATATGCCTTATCCTTCATGGTTATTTAACACAAAGTCACAGACATGCTCCTACAAATAAATTTCGGGACGAAATTTCCTAAAGTAGGGGAGACTATGACACCTGTGTCACTTCAACCATCAAACAAATACTAAACCAATGAAATATTGTATTTCATACTTGGGGTTGGTAAAAATATGTGTATCATTTGCACATATCAAATTTTGTTCGATTTCAAGCTTTAAATCACTTTCTGGAAGGTTATACGCGCACTGATGCGTAAATATAACCAGTTTAATGCAACGAACACTCCAGAATAGTGAAATAGGCTTAACATACCTTAAATAACCTTTACATAACTTAGAAATAAGTTTTGAAGGCTTTGGTATGGCAAAAATAAAGTTAAATCGCTTACAGGGACTAAAGTTGACAAACTGTGAAAGTATGCCAATTTGAACTGTTACAGACATTCCGGAACATGGCCGTAAGTTAAACATACCATAAATATCCTTTACATAGCTTAGAAATAAGCTTTGAGGGGTTCGGTGTGCTAAAATAAACTTTTGGGTCATTCAGGGACTAAAAGCGTCAAAAAGTGCATAAGTTTGCACTTTCGCGCATAACTTACGTTCTGAATACATCCGGACATCCAAAAATTTATGTAAGCACTAAAATATTTTATTTTAGTGTTTGGCTTGAGAAAAATCCATTCGTCGCGTCATTTGGATCGTTTTTCGCGCTTATGCGCATTCCGTCGTAATTAAGCGATCATCGCGATCGTACGCCCAAACGAACCAACATCCGGGATATTTTTGAGCATGTTTCATGTCCACAATGTTTAGGCATCATTTTAGGGCCTTAACGTTGGCTTAACGGGCCTTAAACGTGTCGGAAAAGGCTTTAAAACACAACAGGGACCAAAACTTTCATTTCTGAAAGTTGGTTTCTGACCAGTCAGGCCAGGCGGCCCGCGTAAGATTAGTGTGTCCTCTTACGCGGCCCGCGTCAGTGTCCCAGATCAGATAAGATCAAATTTACAGCAGATTACAGCTGTTAAGCGCTCCCAATTCCTTTCCAAGTGTTGTTTCTTGCTTATGGGGGGCCAATTTGGTGAACATGAGTTTGCCAACAAGTGTACGAATGAGATTCGATCACGTTATCCAAGAAACGATCTTAACGGCTCTCCGAATACTATAAATACCCCACCCCCATTTGCTTCAGACTCACAAGAATCTGATTTGAGAAGCTCTAAGTTGAAACCATTGTTTCATACCTGAGCTACTTGAATCAAGATTAGCATTCGGGGACCCTTCGTAAGTATTCCTTCGTTCTTTTATTGCTTTTCGAGTCCGAAAGTCAAACTTTGTTTGACTTTCTGCATTGACCAGTTTATGGTCAATGCGAAGTTCGTTTGAACTTAGCAACGTGAGCGTAATCACGATGGTTATAGTCCCTTGTGACTATGCCTACTGATTACCACGTTGTCTAGGGTCGTAAGGGTAAGCGATCTAATAAATCGCTTATACCTTCGAACCCGACCCATTTGGTCGATCATTAGGATCCGACCAAATACATTAGGGAATAACCTTCTAAGGTTATACCTTATGGTCGCTTCGTTTCAGTAGTTGTATGATAGGTAGTTTATATGCCTTAGGTAAATTACCAAAATGCCCTTTTTACGCCAAAATTCATTTTAAGCATATGTAACATAACTTTTGGTATCTAAACTGATTGAGTAACAATATTAGACATGTTAAGGCATATTTTACTTATCATAGGGCTAGTTAGGCGGTCCGAACGCGTTTCACGCGAACGACGCGTTAAAGTAGCATAAACTACCTAAACGGGTCGTAATGGGTCATAAGCACTTAGGGTAGGTTTCATTTAGTATGTAGGCTTTGTTAAACCATATGACACGAGTCTCCATACTCGTTTGGTTTACGAACCCTCATTCTATCTAAATCCTCCGACTTAGGTCTGTTTTATTAACATAGTTACCTATATTAGGTGCCGTTTGATATCCGTGATCTCTAGCATTGCTTGGTGGTTATCTTAGGACTTCTGAGCAATCTCAAGTGAGTACATAGACCCCTCTTTTACTGTTTTCCAAACATTTTGGGGTGGAACACATGTGCCTATTTGTTACTTTCATGCTTTCCTGTTTTCACATCATATACTTGCTATGTTCCCTTAGTACATTTATAGTACATGATTTCAATACATTTTATGCTATGTATGCCCATTGTGTGCATACTTAGTACATCACTTTACAATACATTTCATGCTATGTACGCCCATTGTGTGCATACTTAGTACATTGTTTACATTACATTTCATGCTAATGTATGTCCATTGTGTGCATACTTAGTACATTGTTTTACATTACATTTCATGCTACGTATGTCCATTGTGTGCATACTTAGTACATTGTTTTACATTACATTTTGTTGCATATGCTCATCCAGCATATGAACACATTATATTACATTATATGAACCATTTGTAACTATTGAACCATGTGAACCAGTTGTATCCGTTGACATGATTTACATTTGACAATAGACATTTGACTATACATAAACATTTCTACAATTGTTAAACATTTTACTTTGGTGGTTTGGTTTGAGTAAATGATTTAAGTAACGCGGCGTATGTAATATGATACAAGCACGGTGGATACGCCGCTGGTACTTCCTATATATAAGTGTTTGTATGGTATCACATATTGTATCGTTATTTGAATCATTTCAATTTGAGACATATAACATTTTATACAAATAACATACTTTTCACAAGACATTGATTTACAAACAACTTATCTTATACAAACTCATTTTACATGGTTATTCATTTAACCATACATTATTCTCTTATTTATACATATCATATGATCTTATCGTTTTTCAAATGATTTACAAGACAAAGCAAATTACAAGGTTCATGACTAAACATTTTCTCAAACATAAGTCATGAATCCTGTTTTCACAAAACCTATGTATCTCACAGGCATTTTTATGCTGACGTACCTATTTTCACATGTGTTTTCAGGAGATGATGCATAGGACTTATCAAGACATACTTAGGCGGACCTGTGCCTTAGTGACTTAAAACGAGACAAGAACTAGTTAAGTTATGTTATGTACTCTTTGTTTCTTGTTTAAAACAATGTAAACTCTCATGTTTGATTAATAAAACGAAACTTCAATTGCCATGGATTTGAAACAATTAATTCTGTTACAACACTCCCCGACATTTCCGCCATGTTTCGTTGTCTCACGTGGTCGGGGTGTGACATATTGCTCAATATAACCAAGCCAACAACAACAACAATGCTCCATGCAATTTCAAGAGTTTTAACTCGGCTAAACCACTCAAGCTTAGTGGTACTGAGGGAGCAACCGGGCTTCTTCAATGGTTCGAGAGCATTGAGAATACTTTACGTCACGTTCAGTGTCCTTACAATAGCAAAGTCGAGTTTGCTTCCAGTGTGTTTCAAAAGAGGGCGCTTACATGGTGGAACGGGGTTATGAGAGACCGTGGTGCTGAGGTTGCTTTAGCACAAACATAGGCTGAACTTAGGACTCTTATGATGAGGGAGTTTTGTCCTCGTCATGAGCTGCGAGCCCTAGAAAGGGAGTTTGATGATCTGAAACAGGATAGTGGCGAGCACCGGGTGTATACTGATAGGTATGAGGAGCTGAGTTTGTTATGACCAACAATGGTTACCCCACTCGAGAAGGCTATCGAGAGGTATATCGATGGCCTACCTGACTCCATACAAGACACCGTTACTGGTAGTAACCCTACCACAGTCCGTCAGGCAATCGAGCTATCTGCAACATTGACCGAGTCTCAGGTTCGAAGGGGTAAGCTGCATAGAAAAGGTGACAAGGGCAAGAAGCAGGCGTCTGATCAGAGTGAGAGCAAGAAAGGTAAAAACAAGAAGGGTAAGGATTTTGGTTCCTCGAAGGGTTCTAGGAAGCATAAGGCTTCCCAAAATTTCGCCGTTACTGCACAAGCTGCACCAAATCAGCCAGCGCAGCCTCCAGCAAAGAAGCGGTACGAAGGGAATGCACCTTTGTGCAATAGGTGCAATAGTCACCATCAACAGCAACTTCCGTGCTGTTTCTTTACCAACTGTGGGAAGTCTGGACACCTTGCAGAAGTTTGTCGTTCTGCTCAGGTCGCTCGAAATCCAGCTCAACAGGTAGCTCAACAACCTGTTCAACAACAAGCTGCACGACCTCACTATCCTCCTGGCTCGTGCTATAATTGTGGAGACCTGACCCATTATCGAAACCAGTCCAAGGCTGGTTAATGCGAATCCGAATCAGGCTCAGGCTCAGGCTCGAGGTCGAGTCTTCAACATGAATGCACAAGAGGCGCAATCAGACAATGAAGTGGTTAATGGTACGTTCTTTGTTAATAATCAACCCGCATCTGTTCTTTTCAATTCAGGGGCCGATAAGAGTTTTGTGTCTTTATCTTTCGAACCGTTGCTTCGCGTGTCTAGAACGAAACTAGGTAAGCCTTTGACAGTAGAAGTTGCCAGTGGTGAACCCATTGTTCTTAATTCTGTCCTTCGCAACTGCCAGTTGAACCTTAACGACCATCTTTTTCCCATTGACCTCACGCCAAAGCAACTGGGAAGCTTTGACATTATAGTGGGTATGGATTGGTTAGCCAAGCATCGCGCAGAGGTAGTCTGTTTTGAGAAGATCGTTCGTGTGCCGCTTTCATCAGGTGAGATCCTACAGGTTCGTGGTGAGAAACCTGCTAGTAGCCTCAAGCTTATGTCTTGCTTTCAAGCTCGGAAGTATCTGCGAAAGAATTATGTGGCCTTCTTGGCACATGTCGTAGTCGAAGAAAATGGCAAAGGTAAGTCTCTTCAAGATATCCCTGTCGTTCGGGATTATCTGGAGCTATTTCCTGATGAGTTACCTGGATTACCCCCAGCACGCCAAGTTGAGTCCGTATTGATCTTGTACCTGGTGCAAATCCCATTGCCAGATCTCCTTATCGTCTTGCACCGTCTGAGATGCAGGAGTTGTCTAAGCAGCTTCAGGAGCTTTCAGATAAGGGTTTTATCCGTCCTAGCTTTTCACCTTGGGGTGCTCCCGTTCTTTTTGTCAAGAAGAAGGATGGATCTTTCAGAATGTGCATCGATTATCGTGAGCTTAACAAGCTCACCATCAAGAATCGATATCCCCTACCTCGCATAGATGACCTCTTTGATCAGCTACAGGGCGCTTCTTATTTTTCGAAGATTGATCTTCATTCCGGGTATCATCAACTTCGTGTGCATGAAGAAGATATTCCCAAGACAGCGTTCCACACTCGTTATGGGCATTATGAGTTCACAGTTATGCCATTCGGTTTGACTAATGCCCCTGCTGTTTTCATGGATTTGATGAATAGGGTTTGTAAGCCTTATTTAGATAAGTTCATCATCATTTTTATTGATGACATTTTGATATACTCTAAGACGCAAGCTGATCACGAGCAACATCTTCGTCTTATTCTGGAACTCCTAAAGAAAGAGCAACTTTTTGCCAAATTCTCCAAGTGCGAATTTTGGCTCAAAGAAGTTCAATTTTTGGGTCATATCGTCAACGAACAAGGTATTCATGTAGATCCCTCCAAAATCAGTGCGATTAAGGATTGGGATACGCCTACTACTCCTACCGAGGTTCGTTCTTTTCTTGGTCTCGTGGGTTATTACCACCGCTTCATCAAAAATTTCTCAAAGATTGCAGTTCCCCTAACTGCTCTAACTCAGAAGAACAAACCCTTTGAATGGGGTTCTAAACAAGAAGAAGCGTTTCAGACCTTGAAGCAGAAGCTTTGTGATGCACCTATCCTATCTTTGCCCGAAGGCAATGATGATTTCTTCGTTTATTGTGATGCATCGAAATTGGGTCTTGGCTGTGTTCTAATGCAAAGGAACAAAGTCATAGCCTACGCATCAAGGCAATTGAAGGTGCATGAGAAAAACTACACCACTCATGATCTTGAGTTGGGTGCAGTTGTGTTCGCTCTTAAAATCTAGAGACAATATTTGTATGGTACAAAGTGTGTGGTTTTCACTGACTATAAAAGTCTTCAGCATATCTTCAATCAGAAAGAACTCAACATGAGGCAAAGACGTTGGGTTGAACTCCTAAACGACTATGACTGCGAAATTCGCTACCATCCTGGTAAAGCGAATGTCGTGGCTGACGCTTTGAGTCGTAAGGAACATGTCAAGCTTCATTGTGTTCATGTTCAATCTGATATTCAAGCCCGCATTTCTCAGGCTCAACATGCTTGTGTTTCGCAAGACTTGATGGGTAAGGAATTACCCTATCACATTAAGCCTGATCTTGTTTTGAAAGACAATGGATCATACTACTTCATGGACCGTTTGTGGGTCCCAAGCCTAGATGATCTTCGCACCTTGCTTATGGATGAAGCTCATAAGTCTCGTTATTCTGTCCATCCTGGCTCAGACAAAATGTATAAGGATCTTCGTACTCAGTATTGGTGGCCTGGTATGAAGAAGGATATTGCCTTGTACGTTTCAAAATGCCTTACTTGTCTTAAGGTAAAGGCTGAACACCAACATCCTTCTGGTCTTTAGGAGCAACCAGAGATCCCAGTTCGGAAATGGGAAAACATCGCTATGGATCTCATTACTAAACTTCCGCGCACTAAGAAAGGTCATGATGCCATTTGGGTAGTTGTTGATCGTCTTACAAAGTCAGCGCATTTCTTGCCAATCCGTGAGGATTTTTCTGCTGAAAAGTTGGCTAAAATTTATGTGGATGAAATCGTAACTCGACATGGTGTTCCTTTGAACATTATTTCTGATAGAGATGCTCGTTTCTCTTCTCGTTTTTGGAGAACCATGCAATCTGCTATGGGGACCCAACTTAATCTGAGCACAGCATATCATCCACAAACAGATGGCCAAACTGAAAGAACAATCCAGACTTTGGAGGATATGATTAGAGCTTGTGTGATCGATTTTGGTGGTTGTTGGGATTCACATCCTCCATTGATTGAATTCTCCTACAACAACAGTTATCACTCCAGCATCAACATGGCTCCTTTCGAGGCTCTCTATGGTCGAAAATGTTGTTCACCAGTCTGTTGGAATGAAATAGGTGAGGCTCAGCTTACTGTACCTAACCTCATTCTAGAGACAACTGATAAGGTTAAGAAAGTTCATGATAACCTACAGGCAGCTCGAAGCCGTCAAAAGAGTTACGCGGACCAACGAAGCAAGCCCTTGGAATTTCAAATCGGTGATCGTGTATTACTTAAGGTCTCACCTTGGAAAGGTGTGATCAGATTTGGAAAGACATGAAAACTTGCACCTAGATATGTTGGACCATTCAAGATCGTCGAAAGAATCGGTAAGGTAGCCTACAGACTTGAGTTACCTCCTGAACTTGAAAACGTTCATCCAACCTTCCACGTTTCCAATCTCAAGAAGTGTTTAGCTGATGAGAACCTCCACATACCACTTGACGAGATTCGTGTTGATAAAACACTACATTTTGTTGAGAAACCTGTGGAAATCATGGACCGAATAGTCAAATGACTTAAACGCAAGCGCATTCCTTTGGTTAAAGTTCACGGGGAATCTAAGCGTGGAACTGAGTTTACTTGGGAACGTGAAGATCAAATGAAGGCGAAGTATCCACATCTTTTCCCACGAGTTTCCTCTAAACAAATTTCGGGACGAAATTTCCACAAGTAGGGGAGACTGTGACATCTGTGCTTGTAATCATTGTAAACAATTCAGTTATCAATGAAATAAAGTTATTTTATCCCAATGTTTGTTTGTTTATGATTTACATTTTTCATGTTTTGACTTTTATTCAATTTCAAACTCTATATCGCTTTCTGGAGAGTTATACGCAAACGGGTGCGTAAACGTAGTCAGTTTAACGCGAAAAATACTCCAGAACATCAATTTATGCTTAACATACCTTAAATATCCTTTACATAGCTTAGTTATAAGTTTTGAAGGCTTTGGTGTGGCAAAATCAAGTTAATTCGCTTACAGGGACTAAATTGACAAACTGCGAAAGTATGCCAATTTGAACTGTAACGAACATTCTGGAACATGACCATAAGTTAAACACATCCTAAATATCCTTTAAATTGCTTAGAAATAGGCTTTGAGGAGTTCGGTGTGCTAAAATAAACTTTATGCTCATTCAGGGACTAAAAGCGTCAAAAAGTGCATAAGTTTGCATTTTCGCGCATAACTTACGTTCTGAATACATCCGGACATCCAAAAATTTATGTCAGCACTAAAATATTTTATTTTAGTGTTTGGCATAAGAAGAATTCATTCTTCGCGCAATTTGGATCGTTTTTCGCGCTTATGCGCATTCCGTCGTAATTAAGCAAACATCGCGATCGTACGACCAAACGAACCGACATCCGGCATATTTTTGAGCATGTTTCATGTCCATAATGTTTAAGCATCATTTTAGGGCCTTAAACTTGGCTTAACGGGCCTTAGTAGTGTCGGAAATAGCTTTAAACACCAACAGGGACTGAAACTGTCATTTTTCAAACCTGTTTCTGATCTGTGCAGCTCAGGCGGGCCGCGTAAGCTTCTGTTGTCCTCTTACATGGGCTACTAGGCCCTCCAGATATGCAGAATCAGTTTAACAACCTGTTTGCAGCTGTTATACACTCATTTTCCACTTGCAAACGGTTTTTGCAACACCATGGGCCATTTCTATGGGCTCTAATGGTATTAGAAAACAAGGGGCATACTTGGACGGCCTAGATCGAAGCTCGTTTCCCGATAAACAATCCTAACAGTTCTAGATTTCCTATATAAACCCCACCCCATTTGTTGTAACTCATAATTTGAATCTGATTCATGCTCTCTAAGTGGAAGTATATGCTTCCTACCTGAGAGAGAATCGGATCAAATACTTGCGGGGACCATTTGTAAGTGTTCCTTCGTTCTTTTATGCGTTTTTATGCTTGAAAGTCAAACTGCGTTTGACTTTCTGCATTGACCAGTTTATGGTCAATGTGAAGTTCGTTTGAACTTCATAACGTGAGCGTAATCACGATGGTTATAGTCCCTAGTAACTATACCTACTGATTACCACGTTATCTAGGCTTAGTGACGAGTCGTAGTTTCAGCCAAAATGCGTGTTCTTGCATATTTTGTAACCAAACTACTCTAGGGTATCAAAACCGTTTGTTTTGATACCAAACCTGTTTTCTAACTTAACTAAACATGTTCTAGCATGTTTAGCTCGTCACTTTTAGATTTGTGCTTGTCTAGGGTCGTAAGGGTAAGCGATCTAATCAATCGCTTATGCTTTCGAACCCGACCCATTTGGTCGATCTTTAGGATCCGACCAAACACTTTAGGTGGCCATAGTAGTATAGGGAATAACCTTCCAAGGTTATACCTTATGGTCACATCGTTTGAGTAGTTGTATGATAAGTAGTTCTTATGCCTTAGGTAAATTACCAAAATTACCAAAAGTAGTTCTTATCCCTTTTTACGTTAAAATTCATTTTAAACCTATGTAACCCAAATTTTGACATCTAAACTGATTTACCAACAATATTAGACATGTTAAGGCATATTTTACTTGTCATAGGGCTAGTTAGGCGTTCCAAACGCGTTTTACACGAACGACGTGTTAAAGTAGCATAAGCTACCTAAATGGGTCGTGATGGGTCAAAAGCACTTAGGATAAGTTTCGTTTTAGTATGTAGGTTTTGTTAAACCATATTACATGAGTTCCTACACTCATTTGGTTTATGAACCCTCATGCTACCCGATCCTCCAAATAGGTCCGTTTATTAATGTAGTTACCTATATTAGGTGCCGTTTGATTCCGTAACCTTCTAGCTTTGCTTGGTGGATATCTAAAGTCTATTGAGCAATCTCAAGTGAGTACATAGACCCCTCTTTTACTGTTTTTCAAACATTTTGGGGTGAAACACATGTGCCTACTTATTATTTTCATGCTTTCCATGCTTTCATATTGTAGGATCGAGAAACGACCTAACGAGTCGATCATAAGAGTGCTCAGACTGAATCAGAGGCGGAATTCATTGATTCAGTCTTTGTTTAGCTTGATTTCACTATTAAATGTCTCTTTTATTGATCTGCTGACAATTTACAAGCTCTGGAGATGATTCGGAAGAGTTTCGCCGTTACATACAAGACCTTCACACCTGTTCTATGTGGTTTCGCTCATGGAGACCTATATATAGGCTCCTGAGTTCGCTCATACGTACTGACACAAGAGCGAAACCTTCATGATGACACATGAGCGAAACCTATCAACTTGACCTAATAAGCGAAATCTAGTTGTTGGTGATTTCGCTCATATGACCATATGTCACTATGAGCGAAATCATCATTAAGACATACATGATTTCTTGATTTCCATGCATTGTACAATCAGCTCTAACCTAAGACTCGAATGAAGATGTAGTCGACAGACAACTGCACCAACACATATCATATACTTGCTATGTTCATTAGTACACTTATAGTACATAATTTAATTATGTTTTTGCTATGTATGTCCTTTGTAGCATACTTAGCACATCATTTTACATGACATTTTATGCTATGTATGTTCAGTTAGCACATACTTAGTACATTGTTTTACATTACCTTTTCATGCTATGTATGTTCACCATACTTAGTGCATTTGTTTTTCATCACATGCTTACATTTTGGGATATGACATTTGGTTTGTTAAGTGGGACCATATACATTCATTAACTTTGATCACGCCGCTCGTTAGTAGGTAATGGTACCATAGGAATTGACAACTCCCGTTCCTGACATCCTAGGTATGTTTGGATGAAAGGAATGATCGAATCCGATAAAACATAACACAGATAGACCTTTAATTTGTTTAAGGGCTTATCACCACAGTCACAAGGCTTGGATGTATGCATTTTTACAATACCGCATAAATGTTTGTATTCAGTATAGCATGCATTTCCACAAGACATAATGTTGATTTAAACCACGTTTTACTTCAATACATTGTTTTGTGCAGTTTTATCTGTGGCTCAGTAGATATATATATATATATATATATATTTCACTTGCCATACATGACATTTTGTTTACACATTACATATTTGACATTTGACATTTGACATAGACATTTTGATATTGATATACATATTTCATGGACTGCATTTTGACATAAACATTTTGACATGGTTTACACAAAGACATTTGACAAATGGTTTAGACATGGGCAATTTACATTGGTGGTTTGTTTGGGTAAAGTGATTTAAGTAACGAGGCGTGTGTAATATGATACAATCATGGTGGATACGCCGCTGGTACTTCCTATATATAAGTGCCTGTATAGTATTACATATCGTAGCGTTATTTGAATCATTTCAATTTAGACATATAACATTTTATACAAATAACATATTTTTCAAGACATTGTTTTACAGACAACTTATTTTATACAAAACTCATTTTACTTAGTTATTCACTTAACCTCACATTACTCTTTTACATATCATCTACCTTATCATCGCTTTTCAAAAGATTTATAAAACAAAACAATTAACAAGGTTCATGACTGACTTTTGTTAAGCAACTTTTTCTTAAACTTAAGTCATGAATCCTATTTTTCACAAAACCTATGTATCTCACAGGCATTTTTATGCTGACGTACCTATTTTCACATGTGTTTCAGGAGCTGTTGCTTAGGATGATGATCATGACACTAGGGCGGACCTGTGCCTTAGAGACTTAAAATAAAGATAGACTTAGTTTAATTATGTTGTGTACCCTTTGGTTCTTGTTTTGAAACAATGTATTCCACCTTTGGTTGATGAATAAAATGAAATTTTAATTATCATGGTTGTGGAACAATAATTCTGTTACAACACTCCCCGATGTTTCCGCCACGATTTGATGTTTTACGTGGTCGGGGTGTGACACACGGGGCCGTGTCTGGGCTTCTGTACAGGCTTTAAATAGGGGTGCTTGGCTCACTTGCAAACCATCCCTTGGCAAACCACCTCTCTCACACTTCACCCACCCACCACCACCATCACAACCATCATCTACCACCATCATCCATCATCCATCATAGAGTGTGTGTAGTAGTCTCGGGATCCAAGATTGATAGTAAGAGTTCTTGACAATCAAAGGCCATGTTTGCCTAAGTCTCTTACATCACTTGGTGAAGAAAAGCATTTAGTGTAATACTTTTTATTTTTAATCTTTTCGCACTTTTTATTTGGTTATGTATTAATGACTTTAATAACTAGTTTCTTATGTTGAAGGTGAAACTTCCTTATCATTTGTCCGTGGTGTCTTAGCGTTATTTTACAGTCTATATAAAATAAAAGATTTACACCATTCATATCTCTACGGTCTATATGGAGATATGTTGGCTACCTGGTCGGGGGTTAAGGGAATGGTTTGGTAAGCGTCTTGCCTTGTTCAGTGTATAGATCCTGCAAGGACCTGGGTCAAGCTTAGTAGGACCTCCTTCAATACCCACTGGTACTGGATGGCGGGGGTTCGAATTTCTTGATCCCCCCATATGTAAACTACTATTAATATATTAACCCGACTACTTAGGATTGTATCCCTGCTAACTCAAACTACTTAGCCGAGGGTAACGTCACCTTCAAAAGAGGGGCCTACCACATTATGCATTAATAACTTAATTAATTATCTTTCATTAATCCAACCCTTTAGGATTGTATCCTTGCTGACTCAAACTACTGGGTTGAGGGTTGTGACAACCGTCAAAAATCCAGGTATCCGTACAATTAATTAATCTTGATTTGTGCTTAATGACTGTGCTAAATTGCAATTAACAATTTTCTGATTACTGCCTTATATTTACATGTGCATCACATATTGCATAATGTCATATCATTACTCCATGCAAACATATTGACATAAATGATGCACAAAGCACAGTTAGCACAGTAAACGGATAAATCAGCAATATTGACAGAACTCAGCACATAGACAGACAGTGTTTTGAGACCCAGTATGAGTCAGAAACTAAGTACTACACTAGTATAGAGTGTAAGGAAGTAAGGATCACAAAACTGCTTTTCTAGGTGATAGTTTAAGTGTCGGAAAATGCCTAAAACTCACCCAAAGTGCTGAATTCAGCAAAATTCAGCATAAATCAGCATTTAAACACATTAATATTATGCAGAAACTTGGTTAAATGGTCCTGAATGCTTTCCTAAGTGTCAGGAATTAAAAGTGTCACAAAAAGATATATAAAGCACACTAAACTACAAGGTTTAGCTCTTTAACGAATCAGTATCTAACCGAATAACCGGATACTACCCGAAACACCAAATTTACACTAGAAGCATTGTTTTAACATTACCAAACTAGTTATGGTCCCCGAACATCATAACACCCTATAATATATCATGTAACTAAGTAACTAACTATATACTTGATATTTAACCTTAAAGTAACTAGTATGATTAAACCTACTCTACATACCCCCCCCCCACTAGTAATCAGCCCATACCCCCCTCCATACTCCAAGATTTTATCTCAATATTAAAATAGATCTTGTCACACTTTTTGTAACATATTACACATAAGTTAAAGTTGAACTTGGTTTATAAAAGTGTATGGAAGGTTTATGATATCATTATCTCACACACACTTCACACTTGATCTCTCCCTCTCTTGCTCTCATTCTCGGCCGACACATAAGCCACACCACCATCACTTTCATTCCTTCAATCTCATTCATTCTAAGCATATACAAGGAAGCTAGAGTTCATATAAGGAAGTGTGGTGGCTTTGGATCTTGAAGGACCTTCTCTATTTACTTTTATCCTCTTGATTTCCCCTCTTGATCATCCCTAGCCTTGTGCTAGTGGTAAGAATCTTAATCTTGCTAATTTACATCTATTTTATGTGGTTAATAATGAATCATGATCAAAAACATCAAAGAATCATATGAAGTGAACATGAACATAAGCTTGTTTAGTAAATATATATTCATGAATATAAGTTGTTATGCTTGTTGATCTTTGATTGTTTGTAGAAGTGATGTTAATCATCATAAGATCTTGCTAAATCATGATTAAAAACAAAGTTTAGCAAGATGTGAAAGTAGAAATTCTTGTAGGATGATGAATCATCCACACTTAAAGCATGAATTTGAAGGAAATTATGTTTTCTTGAAAAACCATGATGAAAGTAAGTTGTTAATCTTGTAAATCTAAATATTTCATGGATTATTCTCAAAGAAACCAAGCTAGAAATATAAGTTTTGTTAAAACTTGGTTCTTACATAAACTAATCTCATTTTTGGTGATTAAACAAGTGTAGAGACACTTGCGTAACAAGAAAATTTATTAAGAAACATTCAAGAATGATGTTTTTATATAAACAACCACACTTTAAAGGGTAACTAAACTTACTAAACACCCTACCAAGTTACTACAAATTTTCATAAACTTTCAAGTTCATGAAGTAGTAGAATATGCAAGATTTTGGCAAGATTGGTAAGTGTAAGTTGTTTAGAGTTGATTGTAAATTGATTGTGGTGATTTTACAAAAGAAAATGATATGCTTGGAAGCATGGAAACCTCCATTTTTAGGGGAAACTATGGCAAAATTTTCTAAGAAATATAAACACTTAGAAAAATATTTTTAAACAAATATTTACAAAGTGTATTTTAAACCATAAATTGTTACATAAACTTTGCCATAAATTTTGGTTACAAAATACAAATATTGGAGGTTGGTTTTTACAAATAAAAGTGGCTAAATATATATTTAGAATATATATATATATACATTAAAGACACACATGTGTGATTATTTGTATACTCTGTGTAATAATTATATTATTTTAGGACTTAAAATAATTTAACACATTAAAACACCAAGAATCTCAACCGAAAATATTTCCAAAATATCAAGGAATAAATATACAAGTTACACACAAAATATTAGCAAAACCGAACAAGAAATGTAACTTACAAAATATTCTGGAACTAAATTCAAAAGTATATTTTGGTAAATACTATTTTGGACACAAGGAAACAAAAATATGATTTATATGATTATCATAAAGTTATATCATATTTTGACAAAGGAAAATATAGCATTTTTGACAAATATAAATATATATATTTTCCTTGGAATTATTAGAAAATATATTATTTTTGGGAAAAATATATATATTTTCTTGAGTAAACTTGAAATACATTATTTTTGGATAAAAATAAGTTTATATATATTTTCTAAAGTTAGAGTTGAAAATATATTATTTTGGAACTACAAATATTTTGCCAAGAGAAAAATTATAAATAATTCTTCTAAGTAATACTTCTTGAATATATATTTTTTGGAAATATATATATTGGTGGACTTTTATTAGAAATAATAATATTCCGGAAGGTTTAATATAAATTTAAGTATATGAATACTTAATGAATACCATAAAATACGTATTTTCACACGTATAAATACACACCGGAATACGACACCAATACATGGCAAGATATACAAATACAAGAATACGAATACACATGTATAAGATACCCCCATCCTTGGGAAGGAAATACAAGTATCAATACTTGAGAAGTATTAAGTTAATATATATTGTTTAACAATTATTCCAAAATATAATAAATATAATTTAAGTTAAAATATTAATTATTTTTACAATAATTATATAACTTGGAATAATACCAAAGGCATGAAAGAAACATAACTCAAAGACACTAATACTAAACCAAGGCACGGCCCGTTCGTCTGATAAACATTAGTACGTTGTAGGTAGTCGTGTTCAACGATGGAGCTTTGAGTTACTGTGACCCGAAGACACAAGACTGTGAGTTCATGTCCCCCTTTTCTTTTAACTGTTTTCAGTTTTATAACTTCGGGGGTGAAATACATGTTACAACTGTTTACAAACGTTTTATACATGGTATGGTTAGCTAAGGAAGGGTACTACTTGATCATGTGAGTGGTGGGTACAACACTTAAGGCCATTAATCCTCGTTGTAGGACCGAGGGACATGAGTGATAGATCTATTTGGGTGTAGCAAGCCCACACCCATGCGGACCAGGGTGGCCCATGTGGTGACTATGTTTTATTCCCGGAGACAAATCTGCTAGGTTTGAGTTTTCCTACATCACTTCACATATATCAATGGCCTTGCAAACCATTGGTGATCTGTTTTCCTTGTTGCTTTCATACCAGGATTTACATACATACAGACATACTATCAAAGGTTTACTCATACATACAAACAAACACATGAACTCGCTCACCTTTTGTTGATGTTTTCAAAATACATGTATTTCAAGGAATTAGTAAGTGGATCTGGCAAGCGTTGGAAGTTTTATGCTGCGTTAGGAATAAAGATGTCATCCATGGTCCTTGGGTTTGGTCAGTGTGTCTTATTCCTGGATGAGACACGTCATCCAAACCTTGGTTTTATTTAATATCTTTTGATGAGTCCTTAGTGAACTCATAAACAATTCGAATGGTTTGTAAACTTGAATTTGAAGTCTATGTTCCAAACAATGTTGTCATGTTTTTAAACTTGATTTATGGATGAACATCTATGATTTTTATCATATAGTTGTTGTTATGATTGAATGCAATGATATTAAGAAAGTCACACCATAATCACGCTTCCACAAAAGTCAGGGTGTGACAACTTGGTATTAGAGCTTCGATTGTAGCGAACTAGGATTCCTTCTCGAGTCTAGACTATAATCATTAGGGCTCTCACGAAAATGTTTTCACAACACACTTTCATTGCATACACGAAACGCCCAGATCTAGGAAAAAACATTTTTACAAACAAAAGACACGAAACACATTTCAAAATTTATGTTCATGGTTCAGTCGGAGAGACTGGGTAGTTCAGTTTGAGAAGCTGGGAGGCTTAGTCTGAGAGACTAGGAAGTTCAGTCTGATAGGCTGGGTGGGATAGTCTGGGAAGACTAGGATGGATACGTGAATACATTGTTATTAATTACATGCTTATTGATGATTGTTGATATATGTGCATATGTTGTGATGGCTTTGTTACAAACACTATGTCTTCGTCTGAGAGTGGACTGTCTGATACTGTCGACCCCATGGCCATTGCTTCTGACGATTAGATTATCCCAGAGCCGCAGATCTTTACCTCCGACACGGAGAGTGACCCGGAGATGATGTCGGATGACGACGATGATTTTCAGCCATTTGCGGCTGCCCGACTTTGGCAATGATGTACCGCATGCTGATGGTTTCCCCGATGAGGATCCCTTTCTTTTTCCTATTCCTGACCAGGACCACCTCATCCTCGGACATCCCGATGGTGAGCACGTCGTGGCTCCGATCCTCGCCCCTTTACCTCTTGTGGCCTTTCCTCTCGAGGATTTTCCTTTTGATGACTTGTCTGACGATGATGTCGATCTTTTCATTGATGGTCCCCCTAATGGTGCCCAGGGTGATGGAGTTTTAGCTGAGGATGTGTTGTTCCACTCGTTGAGATTCCTATTATTGAGGTTTCCTCTGACCATTCTGTTCCAGATTCTTTTGAGTCTTTGTCATCCACCGCTTTGCATGCAGTGGGACTGCGACGTTACGCCCCTGATACTGATGACAACACAGCCATGTCGGCTGCACCGATTCCCCCACATGACGTTGAGACTAGACTTGAGCATGATTTTATTCCTGTCGATCAGCCTATTGATGCACCCGCTGATCCTGAGCTGATACCTGCTGATCCCGAGCAGGCACTTGCTCCTGAGCCTTTGCCTGATCTTGATCCTATCCCACTTGGTACACCTGATGTTGCACCACTCATACCAGACCCGATTCCTGCACCCGCTGACCCTGCTGCTTTTTCCGGTCGGATAGACCCCCGATACGCTTCCACCAGCAATGGGTGGATAGATGATGATGATGATATACCCCCTTTTATTGAGCTTGTTACTCCTCCACATACACATGCACCTGTTGATGTTGCCCCTTTTCACTCGATTGTGTCCGAAGTTCACCGCACTGACCTACCTGTCACTTTCTTGCAGGACATTCCCACACCCAGTCCAGGGGAAGGCCCATCTAGCCAGCAGCCCAACCATGTTCCACACGTGACAGCAGCTTTTTCTTACATGCCTCAGTATACACCTACTGCTTATTTTACTTCTTCACCGCCGGGCGAGCCACTCATATGGTTTCCGCCGAACACCATACCGGTTTCTGATCCCTACCATCCCTCCGACTTTATTGGTTACACGAGGGATGAGTTATTCCTGTCCTTGCAGCTTCAGCAAGAGATCCTGTGTCGTAGAGTTATGGAGCTTGAGAGGACTCCACATCCTCCACCTTGTTCATGTCCGTCACCATTTGCGACTCCACCTGCTCCCCTTTTGCCTTACCCAGATTTTGATGTTCGATTTCTCACCATGGAGCAGCAGATCAGTTATCTATTGCGTCACGTTTATGATCTTGAGGAGGAGCTCGCGCATGTGCGCAGCTTGCTTTCTGTTCCTCCACCTCCTCCTCCACCGCCATCAGCATAGCCGGTTTTTGGTTTTATGTAGGTAGCTTGCTTTTGATGAGAGTGTCGCTATTGAGCCTAGCTTGCAAAGCATTTTGGAGACCGCTTTTTGAGTATATGACTGTTGTAGACTGATAGACATTTTGGACAAGGGTGGGTGACCCTGTAGTCCCTTTTGATGTGATATGATACATTTGTAGAACATGTAACTGTATTTGTGGTCGATGATTTATGAAAGCACAATCGCAATGTTCTCATTATTTACATTGTTGAATTATACATTGGTAATATGAATGTGATGTTATATGCTTACTTGCGTTGATAAATGCTATTACGTACACGTACTACATACTTATATACATAAGACCTGACCTATACAATCTTCTTTAGAAGATGCCTCCTCGAAGAAACAATCAGTTGCCCACAACAGAGGCTGAACTACAAGAACGGATTTCACAAGCAATAGCACAGCATGAGGCCTTGTGCTCTAAACACAGCGGAGGTACCTCAGGAAATAACCCACCTCATGGCTGTACCTACAAGCAGTTCCTTGACTGTAAGCCTCTGAATTTTGACGGCACTGGAGGTGCTGTAGCTTTCGTTAGATGGGTTGAGAAAACCGATTCTGTGCTGAGATTGAGCAAGTGTGCGCCGGAGCACCAGGTCACCTACATTTCTGGACGTTTCCTAGACGGAGCTCTATCATGGTGGAACCTCCAAGTTCAGACTCTGGGAGAAGAGGCTGCGTATGCTATGACTTGGGATGAATGAAAGAACTCATGCGCAAAAAGTACTGCTCATGGGCTGAGATCCAGAAATTGGAAACCGAGTTCTGGAATCTTAAGATGGATGGTCCTAAGATTGCTGAATACGTGCAAAGATTCCATGACTTATCTCGCGTTGTTCCCTACATGGTTGATCCAGAGTTTAAGCGAATCGAGCGTTTTATTTGGGGATTGGCACCCCAAATCATGAGCATGGTGACCACGTCAAAGCCTTCAACGATCACTGAGGCTATTGATTTGAGCGTGGCATTGACGGAAGAAGCGATTAGGCTGAACAAGTTCTCAATCTCTGATGGAAAGAAGAAGGAGACTCATGTCGAGTCGTCTGGAGAAAACAAGCGGAAGTTCTCCAATTTCAAGAAGGGTACTCGTGCGAGCAATGCCAACAAGCGTAAGGACGCTAACCCGCCAGTTAAAGCACAAGTTGCTACTACTAGTGCTGTACTGGGGTTGAGATCAAAGGAAAAGGATACTTGGGCACCTTGCCCAAATGTAATGCATGTCAGTATCATCATGCCAGCCAGTGTAGAGTGCTTAACCTGTGCCAAGGTAGCTTGTGGAAAGATTGGCCATTCGAAGGAGACGTGTTGGCTTGGTACTGGTCGTGGGAATGGTGGCCAGAGAGGAAATGGCAATGGAAATCGTGGTGGTTCTGGAAACCAAGCTGGTAGTGGAAACTATGGAGCAAACAACAATCAGGGCGGTACTGGGAATAGACAAGGCTGCTTTAGCTGTGGTGATGTCGAGCATTTCAAGAGAGATTGCCCAAAGAACAACCAAGCTCAGGGGAGAGTCTTTAACATTGGAGCTAGGGAAGCTCGCCAAGATCCGAACGTAGTTACGAGTACGTTCCCTATCAACCAACACTTTGCATCTGTACTGTTTGATACTGGTGCCGATTATAGCTTTGTATCCTTAGAATTTAAGAAAATGCTTGGGTTAGTAGCTAGTAAGCTAGATATTCCATACTCGATAGAACTAGCTAATGGAAAGCTAGTAGAAGCAAATGAAGTAATTAGAGGCTGTGTAATAGAGCTTGGAGAACACAAGTTTACGCTTGATCTTCTACCAGTCAAGTTGGGAAGCTTTGATGTGGTAGTTGGAATGGATTGGTTATCAAGTAACCGAGCGGAGATCGTATGTCATGAGAAGATAATCCGAATCCCGTTGGCTAATGGAGAGACGATTGTAGTGCATGGAGAGAAGCACGATACGCCTCTAAGGATTATCAGTTGTTTGAAGGCCCGAAAGTGTTTGCAGAAAGGATATGTTGCCTTCTTGGCGCATGTTGTGGATAAGGAAGCCGATGAGCCAAAGCTGGAAGATATCCTAGTTGTAAGGGAATATCCTGAAGTCTTCCTCGAAGACTTGCCAGGATTACCGCCTCAATGACAAGCCGAATTTCATATTGACTTGGTTCCAGGCGCCGCGCCTGTAGCCAAGGCACCTTATCGACTTACGCCTTCCGAAATGCAAGAATTGTCGACGCAACTTCAAGAGCTTTTGGACAAGGGATTTATCAGACCAAGCTTCTCTCCTTGGGGAGCTCCAGTGCTTTTTGTCAAGAAGAAGGACGGTAGTTTTCTTATGTGCATCGACTACCGAGAGTTAAACAAGTTAACCATCAAGAATCGGTATCCTTTGCCGAGAATTGATGATCTCTTCGATCAACTTCAAGGTTCAAGTTACTACTCCATGATCGATCTTCGATCAGGTTATCACCAGCTACAAATTCAAGAGGGGAGTATTCCGAAGACTGCCGTTAGAACTCATTATGGACATTACGAGTTTCTAGTAATGTCGTTTGGGTTGACAAACGCGCCAACAGTATTTATGGATTTGATGAATAGAGTTTGCAAGCCATATCTCGATAAATTCATGATCGTATTTATCGATGATATTTTGATTTATTCAAGGACGAAGGGAGAGCATGAGCAACACCTTAGAGCCATCTTAGAGCTGCTCAAGAAAGAGAAATTATACGCAAAGTTCTCAAAGTGCGAGTTCTGGTTGCGTGAGGTTCAGTTCCTTGGTCACGTGATAAATGAAAATGGAATTCATGTGGATCCCACCAAGATCGAGGTGATTAAAAATTGGGAAACTCCGAAGACGCCAACCGAGATCCGTCAGTTTCTAGGTTTAGCAGGATATTATCGCCGATTCATTGAGAATTTTTCGAAAATCGCTCAACCGTTGACCTCCCTTACTCAAAAGGATAAGAAGTACGAATGGGGAGATAAACAAGAAGAAGCTTTTCAACTGTTTAAGAACAAGCTTTGCGATGCACCTATTTTATCCCTACCCGAAGGCACCGATGACTTCGTGGTGTACTCTGACGCCTCGCGTCAGGGATTAGGTTGTGTGCTGATGCAGCGACAGAAGGTTATCGCTTATGCTTTGCGCCAGTTAAAGGTTCATGAGAAGAACTACACCACACATGATTTGGAATTAGGCGCAGTGGTGTTTGCACTAAAGATTTGGCGATAATATCTGTATGGCACCCGATGCACGATCTTTACAGATCACAAGAGCCTACAACATATATTCGATCAGAAAGAGCTTAATATGAGACAGCGACGATGGGTTGAGTTGCTAAACGATTATGATTGTGAAATCAAATATCATCCAGGAAAGACGAATGTCGTAGCAGACGCCTTGAGTCGAAAAGAGAGGATTAAGCCCATAAGGGTTAGGGCTTTGGAGATGATTATATAGACAGACCTCTCGTTGCGCATTTGTGCTGCGCAGAGAGAAGCTCTTAAGAAGGAGAATCTTAAGGACGAATATCTCTGTGGGATGGAGAAGAAGTTGGTACCCAATGAGGAAGGAACATTGTGTTTTATGAAACGAATTTGGGTTCCCCTCTTTGGTGGTCTTAGAAACGTGATTTTTTATGAAGCTCATAAATCGAGGTACTCGATCCACCCAGGATCGGATAAGATGTACCAAGATTTGAAGGATTTCTACTGGTGGCCAAGAATGAAAGGTGATGTTGCAACTGTTAGTGCATACATCTGTCGTCTTCGTCTTATATCGAGTCTCGGACTGAAAGTTTGAAGAGATCAAGTTTGAAGAGGTCAAGTTTGAAGAGGTCTAGTTTGAGAGTGTCCTGCTAGTTTGAGAGGGTCACGGTTTGAAGAGGTTACCGTTTGAAGGGTGGCATGTCACCTTCAAACGGGAGGGTCTTGTCCTATAAATAGCCTTCAAACTTTCACCATTTGTAACTTTCCGGCTTGTGCAACGAAGTGCTGCCGAAGTGTTGTCAGGTTGTAAACGTTATAGAATCAATCATACAACAGTTTTAAACGTGAATCTAGCTGAATTGAACTCTACACGTCTGTTTCCGCCTTTCGTGTTGAGATAAACTCTTCTGATCGACTCGTTCGGGTCAGAAAACGATCCTACAGCAACGTATGTTGGAAAGTGCTTAACCTGTGCCAAGGTAAAAGCCGAGTATCAGAAGCCTTCAGGTCTTCTGCAGCAACCTGAGATACCCATGTGGAAATGGGAGAAAATCTCAATGGATTTTATAACCAAGTTGCCAAAGACACCCAGAGGTCATGATACGATTTGGGTAATCATAGACCGCTTGACGAAATCTGTACACTTTTTACCAATCAGAGAAAAGGATAACACTGGTAAGCAAGCTGAGCTGTACCTAAGGGAGATAGTTGCACGTCATGGAATGCCTATCTCGATTATATCTGATAGAGATGGAAGGTTTGTGTCAAGGATTTGGCAATCTTTCCAAGAAACGTTTGGTTCTCAGTTGAATTTGAGCACGACATTTCACCCACAGACAGACGGTCAAAGCGAGAGAACGATTCAAACACTTGAAGATATGTTACGAGCTTGTGTAATGGACTTGGGTAGCAGTTGGGACACTCACCTACCTTTGGTTGAGTTCTCCTATAACAACAGTTACCATACAAGTATACAAGCTGCACCGTTTGAAGCTCTTTACGGACTAAAGTGTCGATCGCCGTTATGCTGGGCAGATGCGGGCGATAGACAGCTAGTTGGTCCCGAGTTGGTTCAAGAAACGACAGATAAGATCATACAGATCCGAGAACGCATTAAGGCAGCTCGTGATCGACAAAAGAGCTATGCGGACCAAAGAAGGAAACCTTTGGAATTTGAAGTCAGAGATATGGTTTTGTTGAAAGTCTCACCGTGGAAAGGTGTGGCACACTTTGGGAAGCGTGGAAAGTAACCCACGATAAATTGGACCATTCAAAATCCTGGAAAGGATTGGTCTTGTAACATACAAGTTGGACCTACCGACAGAACTAAATGGCGTTCATGATACATTCTATGTATCCAACCTGAAGAAGAGTCCAACACAGGAAACGGTGGTTATTTCTGCTGATGAAGTTCACATTGACGACACACTCCATTTTACAGAAGAACCCGTTGAGGTCACGGATTGGAAAGTTAACAAAACTAGAAGGAGTAGTGTTAAACTTGTTAAGGTTCGATGGAACGCACGTCACGACCCAGAGTTTACTTGGGAGTGTGAGGATCGCATGAAAGCTAAATACCCGCACATATTCCCTAACACCCCTGCTGCTAATAGTAAAGCTTAAAATTTCGGCACGAAATTTTCTTAACAGGGGGAGAATGTGACAACCGTCAAAAATCCAGGTATCCGTACAAGTAATTAATCTTGATTAGTGCTTAATGACTGTGCTGAATTACAATTAACTATTTTATGATTACTGCCTTATATTTACATGTGCATCACATATTGCATAATGTCACATCATAAATGCATGCAAACATATTGACATAAATGATGCACAAAGCACAGTTAGCACATTAAACGGATAAATCAGCAATACTGACAAAACTCAGCACATAGACAGACAGTGTTTTGAGACCCAGTATGAGTCAGAAACTAAGTACTACACTAGTATAGAGTGTAGGGAAGTAAGGATCACAAAACTGTTTTTCTAGGTGATAGTTTAAGTGCCGGAAAGTGCCTAAAACTCACCCAAAATGCTGAATTCAACAAAATTCAGCATAAATCAGCATTTAAACACATTAATATTATGCAGAAACTTGGTTAAATGGTCCTGAATGCTTTCCTAAGTGTCGGGAATTAAAAGTGTCACAAAAATATACATAAAGCACACTAAACTGCAAGGTTTAGCACTTTAATGAATCAATATCTAACCGAACAACCGGACACTACCCGAAACACCAAATTTACACTAGAAGCATTGTTTTAACATTACTAAGCTAGTTATGGTCCCCGAACATCATAACACCCTATAATATATCATGGAACTAAGTAACTAACTATATACTTGATATTTAAGCTTAAAGTAACTAGTATGATTAAACCTACTCTACATACCCCCCCTACACCTAGTAATCGGCCCATACCCCCCTCCATACTCCAAGATTTTATCTCAATATTAAAATAGATCTTGTCACACTTTTTGTAACACATTACACATAAGTTAAAGTTGAACTTGGTTTATAAAAGTGTATGGAAGGTTTATGATATCATTATCTCACACACGCTTCACACTTGATCTTTCCCTCTCTTGCTCTCATTCTCGACCGAACACAAGCTACACCACCATCACCTTCATTCCTTCAATCTCATTCATTCTAAGCATATACAAGGAAGCTAGAGTTCATACAAGGAAGTGTGGTTGCTTTGGATCTTAAATGACCTTCTCTATTTACTTTTATCCTCTTGATTTCCCCTCTTGATCATCCCTAGCCTTGTGCTAGTGGTAAGAATCTTAATCTTGCTAGTTTACATCTATTTTATGTGGTTAATAATGAATCATGATCAAAAACATCAAGAACATCAAAGAATCATATGAAGTGAACATGAACATAAGCTTGTTTAGTAAAGATATCTTCATGAATATAAGTTGTTATGCTTGTTGGTCTTTGTTTGTTTGTAGAAGTGATGTTAATCATCATAAGATCTTGCTAAATCATGATTAAAAACATAGTTTAGCAAGATGTGAAAGTAGAAATTGTTGTAGGATGATGAATCATTCACACTTAAAGCATGAACTTGAAGGAAATTATGTTTTCTTGAAAAACCATGATTAAAGTAAGTTGTTAATCTTTTAAATCTAAATATTTCATGGATTATTCTCAAAGAAACCAAGCTAGAAATATAAGTTTTGTTAAAACTTGGTTCTTACATAAACTAATCTCATTTTTGGTGATTAAACAAGTGTAGAGACACTTGCGTAACAAGAAAATTTCATTAAGAAACATTTGTGTAAAACATGACTACAAGTTGTAAACATCTAAGTCATTCAAGAGTGATGTTTTTATATAAACAACCACACTTTAAAGGGTTACTAAACTTACTAAAGACCCTACCAAGTTACTACAAATTTTTCATAAACTTTCAAAAGAAAATGATATGCTTGGAAGCATGGAAACCTCCATTTTTAGGGGAAACTATGGCAAAATTTTCTAAGAAATATAAACACTTAGAAAAATATTTTTAAACAAATATTTACAAAGTGTATTTTAAACCATAAATTGTTACATAAACTTTGCCATAAATTTTGGTTACAAAATACAAATATTGGAGGTTGGTTTTTACAAATAAAAGTGGCTAGATATATATTTAGAATATATATATATATATATATATACATTAAAGACACACATGTGTGATTATTTTTATACTTTGTGTAATAGTTATATTATTTTAGGACTTAAAATAATATAACACATTAAAACACCAAGAATCACAACCGAAAATATCACCAAAATATCAAGGAATAAATATACAAGTTACACACAAAATATTAGCAAAACCGAACAAGAAATGTAACTTACAAAATATTCCAGAACTAAATTCACAAGTATATTTTGGTAAATACTATTTTGGACACAAGGAAACAAAAATATGATTTATATGATTATCACAAAGTTATATCATATTTTGACAAAGGAAAATATAGCATTTTTGACAAATATAGATATATATGTTTTCCTAGGAATTATTAGAAAATATATTATTTTTGGGAAAAATATATATATTTTCTTGAGTAAACTTGAAATACATTATTTTTGGATAAAAATAAGTTTATATATATTTTCTAAAGTTAGACTTGAAAAATATATTATTTTGAAACTACAAATATTTTGCCAAGTGAAAAATTATAAATAATTCTTCTAAGTAATACTTCTTGAATATATATTTTTTGGAAATATATATATTGGTGGACTTTTATTAGAAATAATAATATTTCGGAAGGTTTAATATAAATTTAAGTATATGAATACTTAATGAATACCATAAAATACGTATTTTCACACGTATAAATACACACCGGAATACGACACCAATACATGGCAAGATATACAAATACAAGAATACGAATACGTATGTATAAGATACCCCCATCCTTGGGAAGGAAATACAAGTATCAATACGTGGGAAGTATTAAGTTAATATATATTGTTTAACAATTATTCCAAAGTATAATAAATATAATTTAAGTTAAAATATTAATTATTTTGACAATAATTATATAACTTGGAATAATACGTTGTAGGTAGTCGTGTTCACCGAAGGAGCTTTGAGTTACTGTGACCCGAAGACGCAAGACTGTGAATTCATGTCCCCCTTTTCTTTTAACTGTTTTCAGTTTTATAACTTCGGGGTTGAAATACATTTTATAACTGTTTACAAACGTTTTATACATGGTATGGTTAGCTAAGGAAGGGTACTACTTGATCATGTGAGTGGTGGGTACAACACTTAAGGCCATTAATCCTCGTTGTAGGACCAAGGGACATGAGTGATAGATCTATTTGGGTGTAGCGAGCCCACACCCATGCGGACCAGGGTGGCCCATGTGGTGACTATGTCTTATTCCCGGAGATAAATCTGCTAGGTTTGAGTTTTCCTGCATCACTTCACACATATCAATGGCCTTGCAAACCATTGGTGATCTGTTTTCCTTGTTGCTTTCATACCAGGATTTACATACATACAGACGTACTATCAAAGGTTTACTCATATGTGACAACCTGAACTTTTAAGGTCAGTAACGTTCTATCTTACGGTATTTACTTCCCATTATCTCGTTCTAGTAATCTATTTTGGTGTTAACTCCGTTTCTATATCGCAGAATATTATATCGAATAATGGCTCGGTTAAATATGGTAAGACAGTTCCCTTAGTCTTGGGCCGCACTTCGAACCACACCGGATCAACCCACCTGAGCCCAAGAAGCCTTTTGAATAATTCGGTCCCTTTTGGTTGGCCTGTTTCGGTTCTTTTATTGACCAAAGACCTCGGCCCAATCAACTTATAAGCCCACAAAGCATATAATTGAACATGGCTGATATATTGTACGTATAATTGGTAATCTCGAATTAAAAAACATAAACCCTACTTCTTTTCCCTGTTGCGGTGATCAGTAGCAGAACCCCCCACCTACTCGATCTTGTGGTTAGTAATTTACTTATAGTTTTGTTTTAATTATCTGGGATCTATGTGCAATATTTCATGAACGTACGATGCCATCTTGGTTGTTTACACATGAAGCGAATTGTGAGTATGAGACGTAACAGTGGGTATTTGTGGGTATGTACGTATGGTAGCATGTTTGGGGGCTTATTATGCTTGCAACTATGATTTAATAGTTATTGGTTTGTATGATAACATGCATATATTAATCATTAGGTCAATTGTTATGTTGATGATAAACAGTTTGAGGGTAGTAAGTATGACGTTTAACATCGTACACCCATGTAACTGGATACACGGTTCGAAGGCCCTTTGGGCCGATGTGTTGATGGGCTACCAATGGATGGACATACACACACATATAATTGGATCCACTAATCTTGGGCATAATATGTAATATCAACAGGTTGTTAAAGTTAGTATGATGCATGAATATAGGTGTCATCTTGAGTATGTGTAACATGTAATTCATAATGAACATTGTAGCAACAGTGTGAGTATAGATATATGCATGATATGTTAGACAATTTGTGCATGATGTGGTTTCATATGCATGATCCAATCTTCGATAGAGGAGGGGGGGGGGGGGGGGGCGGTTGTAATCGAATGAAGCTATGCTACAGTTATGAATTCACATTAGAATGTAGGAGGAATTGTGGATGTGTCTATGAATGATAATTTAATTGGTTGGCAAATTGTTACTTCCTGTTATTATTAAAGGAATATACGGGCTAGCATGTTCATCAGAATTACACGTTAACTGGTTGTTGTTGGACCACATGTACCTTGGAGCGCATCGGGCTTGAGGGTAACACTACTGGTGGGCCGAGTAGTGGTAGCCCACAAGACGTAAACCAACTCAAGACATTTTTGGTTGGGCCTTGTATGCTATATATATATATTGATGTGTTGGGACCGCACATTAGATGTTGCGACTTAATTGTGATTATGTGGAACATGAAACATACGTGCTCGTGTAAGGATGGTCAGAATCCGTCTATGATGATGTGTTCCACTTGTATGTTAGTTGTGTATTGTGAACAAAGCATGTGTGGTCGATGTGATTCCCAACTGATTGTTAATGATAACCATGTTAGGATTGTTTTGAGCAACTAAATCAAGTAACCAGCCTTACCGAGCAAAACCAAGGTGAGTTTACTACATTCGAGCATGCGTCCCAGTGGTTGGGGACAGTCAGTGGTTTGGGTAAAAACGGGTATATTGGTTAATATTCTCACCTATCATTTTTGTAAGTCCCTTATTATGTTACCTGGAGGGTAACGGGTATTAGTTGGTAGCGCTACTTAGGTTTGGCACCCTCACACCGCTCCTAGATAGGACGGATGTGAACTAATGACCCAGTCGGGGCCCAGTACTGGATAGGAGTACGTGGGAAGGGCAGTCATGTACTTCAGGAGCCGTCTTGTTCGGAATTGAGATATTAACAATATTACTTGCATTGGTTATTGAACTGTTTTACATACAACTGGAACAAACGTTTTCTAAAACTGTGAACTCGCCAGCTTTGTCTGATACGCTTGTTACATGCTCGCAGGTCATTAGGTACTTGGGAACAGGAACTTGGTGGCTGGAGGGTGTGAGTGGTCATGGTTGCATTGATGGGTTTATTTATCAAACATTTATTTACTATGGTTGTTTGGAAAGTATTTACATTATGTTACGTTAACGCTTCCGCTGAACTTGATGGTTTTTGAATTGCTGATGTTTGGATTTCATTACTCTTAAATGATGAAACTTTATTTTAAACTTATGGATTCAATGTAATTGGTGGCTCATTACTAGTGGTCACACGCCTAACAGGGACACTCCCTAAGTGGTAATTTGAGGGTGTGACAGTTTGGTATCAGAGCCACTGGTTATAGTGAACTTGGTTTTAAAACGTTTTTATAAAAGCAGACTATAACCGAACTGGTCCGAAATCGACCATGACACTCAGCTCCAGACTGCAAGGTTCGTCTCTTGTTTACTATTGCATAGTATATCTAGTGTTTGCTTATGATTAACATCACATGCGAATGCACACTTGGCACTACAATATGAGTTTCTATGTTACCAACCCATGTTACGTGCGTTAAGAGAGGGACTCTTCTTGAATTTACATGCTCTATGTTGTGATGTTATTGGTCGTGTTGTTTGAATTCGGGGGAATCTTTTAGCGCGAGTTAAGAAGCACTGAGATAAGCATGAAAATTGCCTTATTATTATGGGTGCACACATAATAATAATGTGGGGTGCATGTGAGTCCCAGTGAGGCTTAACGAGTGTGAGAGGGGTTCCGCTCTGTTAATTGATGTTAGGATAGAACTCTGCAGTCTATAGGTGTCATAGCAGTGATTGTCTCCTACTCGAACATGATCTTTTCACCCCTTTCTGAATCCTTACAAATCTCGATGCGATCGAGTATCACCTGATCACACATCTGAACGCCTAGCGAACTGTGTAGAATGTTAGGTGCTAGTACGAACGTCCCTGAGTTGGATGGCTCAGCGTCAAATGATTGGACTATACTTTCCTCACTTATCTTTGTTTGCTGGAACTTAGCGTGTTGACGCCTTAGATCCCGAAGTGCGATCACTTCTGCAACACTCTCGCGACATATCGTGTATCACTCAGTCAACTTACAAGAACGACGGACAAGAGGGTAAACGTAGTACCTTACCGACTTCAGCATTTGAACGACCCTAGTTATCGGCAACGAACAACAGCGATTTGACTCCTTAACCCCAGCTAGCGACTCATGAGAGTCGACTCTTACGAACCAATCGGGACAAAATCGATGACGATTGACTGTAGAGCGGACTGTGTAACCACCCGCACCATGAGTAATGCCTTAGGACGTGGCACGAAATGTGAAAAGATGGACCTTGTTGGTGAAAGGACGCAGGATACCGTTACAGGCGACAATATTAGAGGCAACAGTCACGGCAACATCAAGGCACTCGTGATCGTAGCTTACAGTATGGAAACGAAGGTGACCTCGACAAGGATTGACTGTGTTAAGTCAAGGTGACGACAACCAAGGGAACGACGACAGTACTGGAAATTCTCGTGACGAAAACAACACTGGAAACGAAGCTCATGGAAGGACATTTAGTATAGGCAAAGGCTATACCAGGCGTGATAGCAACACGATAGCTTGGATGGGTAGCTATTCGCTTCGTTTCTGTTCTGTTTAACCCTGATGCTTCTTGAAACCGAACCTGTTGTGGAGTCGGCTGATGCAAGTCAATTGAAGCCTTCCACTACCCTTGATGGTTGCAATACAGTAGTTAATGTAGATTGGTTATCCAGAGATCGCGCAGATACACCAGTGAAGGGAAAATCTTGTGTGGAGAATCGTTATTTGTTCTAAAGCGTCAGAGTGGTGCAAAGGCTAGCGCCATTACAGCTATGAAGGCCAGAAGTGTCTACGGAGGGATTACTCCGCCATACTAGCAAGCGTTACTGATGTTAGGGCTAAGGAGACAGAGGATCGAGGATCCACAAACCATTCGTGATTCTTCGGTGTGCTACCCAAGGAACTTTCGGGCTTACTTCCACAACTGTTAGGCGAAATCTCAGTCTGATCTCGCGCCAGAGGCAGCCCTGACTACACGTACTCTTCCCGTCTTGCACCAGGAGGGTTGCCAGAGCTGTCTAATCAACTGCAGGAACTGTTGGACAAGAGTTTTGGGTCGGACCTAGCTTTTGGTATGTGTACTGATTTTCAAAGAACTCAATAAGGTGACAGTAGAGAACCGTTTGCCATGACCATATATTGACAACCTGATGACTAGTTGCGGGGGTCGAGCTTCCATTCGAGGATTGAATGACAAACGAGCTATTGTCAGAAGGTAGTCTAAGGGGAGAATGTGCCTGCAACGGCATACCAAGCGCAGTGCGGCCATTTCGACGCTGTATTCCAAGACTTTTGAGCTAATCATCACACCAGCAGCTGTATGGATCACATGAATCGACCATGCTTACAGCCGACATGTTGAATCATTTCCAGGAAAAAGGAACATTATGGGCAGCTTTGTATCTTATTTGAGAGCTCCTGAAGGAGGATCCACACCACGCGAAGTCTTGATAAATGTAACTTCTGGATGCGAGGGATACCTTTTTGATCATATAATCAACGAAGTGGGAATACACGTGGATCTCGCTAGACCCGTTTTGGTTAAAGACTGATCGACACCAAGGATCCATTCGAGAATACAACAATTTCTTGGTCTCACTAGATGCTATCACAGATTCATCACAGGATTTTCGAAGATCGCGCATCATAAATCTCTTTAGCACAGCAGGGTGCTGTGTTCGTGGGAGACAAAACAGGAGGACGTCTTTTCATCTTTCGAATCCCAACTCTGCACTACACTGAGCATCGTCTCTACCTAAGGGTGCGGGTGATTTAGTGGTATATCATGATGGTTCGAACCAGAGTCCAAGTTACACTCTGATGCAACACGAGAAGGTGATAGCTTACGTAATAGACTTACAAGGATATTTGCACGACACACAATCTGCGGTGGAAGCCATAGTCTTTAGATTTAAGTTGGATTTGAGTTGGAGGCATTACTTGGACGGTACCAAATGCACAACTTAGACCGATCACAAGGGCCTCCCACGTACCCTGGTTTCGAAAGAGATAAATCAGTGTATGGCATCGCTGGATGGAATTTTTGGATGTTTACGACTGCGAAACTTGAATGTACACGAGCTCTGCATCTCATTATCGACTCTAACCTACCTGATCAAACTTGCTCTGTTCAGAAAGGAGAACTGAAGGAAGATGATTTTCAATTAGAACCCATGCGAGGCATGGAGAAGCAACAATTGGCAGGACGAAGGGTATTCGCTACCTCATGGAACGAAGGCGGATCTAGTTATACGGCAACTGTAGGGAACTTGTGTTGGGCAAAACACACCGGCCTCGAAATACTAGTCGTCTGGGTTTTTGGATGAGAGATACTAGGATTTATAAGTATTTTATTAGCAATCAGGCATGAAGGCCCATCTAGCAACATATGTGGATGATGTTGACTGGTGCGGAAGTCAAGGTGGGAAAAACAGAAACCTTCTAGTGTTGTCAACTACCAGAAACACCCGTTTGGAAATGGGAACAGACTGTCATGGATTTTATCGCTAGTCTACCTACAACTCGAAACAAAGACAATATCGCCTGGATGATCGTTGATTGTCTTACATAACCAGCGCACTTTATTGCAATCAAGGACACAGACGAGTCGTCACAGCTTGTGTATTTTCCTCTGGGAGAGGCGGCTTTTAGGCATGAGGTGCCAACTTCTGTTACCTCTAGTTTTGAACTGTGCCTGATTGATGGTGGGCAGAACGCAACACCCTCGACTCACGTCCAGATATGAGCATTGCTTGTCACCGATGGACAAATGGCCAGAACAAATGAACCATCCTGATACTTGAAGACATGCTACGTGTATGTGTGTGATTGACCTTAGTAAGAATAGAGGGGCACTTACCTCTAGTTGAGTTCTACCATCGCAGTCACCATTCTAGTGTCCAGACAACTCTGTTTGAGGCATTGCAGGGACAACAACGCTAACCTCCTTGTTGGATTAAGGTGGGTGACAACCTAATCACAGACCCAGGACTGTACTCGAAACTCTTGAAGATTGCTTAGATTGGAAATTGTTTGACGGCAACGCGTGACTGTCAGGAAAGTTGATACGCTTAGGAAACACTGGGAGTTCGCCGTAGGCGGACGTGTCATAATCGAAAGCCCCCCCTGGGAGGGTGCAGTACGCTATAGACAACGTGACAAGCTTAGTTTGCGATGCGTTGGGATATCCGGATCTCTGGAACGAGTCGATAACCTGGCTCACAAACTCGAGTTAACTGACGAAATGGGATAACGTTCACGGTGATATTTATGCCTCGAATTTAAGGCAGTGTTGTTCGATGAAACTCTTGTGATATCTTTACCAGAGTCTAAGGTTATCTGACCAGTTGTAATTATCAGGGAATCTATCGAAAACATGGACCAAGAAGTCAAGGTTCGTTAGCATAAGTCGCATGACAATCGTGAGAGTCCGTTGAAACTCAAGACGTGGACGGGAGTTCATGCGGGAACGTCAGGACTTGATAAAACTCTAGTATCCTCAATTGTTCAGGTGGCTGAATCAATTTTTGATGTCACTAGTGAATTTCGGGACGAAATTCCCTTTCAAGTTGGGGATGATGTGGCACCTGAGGAAAGTCCACAGTCATCCTGAGCCATCGCTCCTTTTCTCCGAGACTGCTTAGCAAATTTCGGGACGAAATTTCTTTCAAGTTGGGGATGATGTGACAACCTGAACTTTTAAGGTCAGTAACGTTCTATCTTACGGTATTTACTTCCCGTTATCTCGTTCTAGTAATCTATTTTGGTGTTAACTCTGTTTCTATATCGCAGAATATTATATCGAATAATGGCTCGGTTAAATATGGTAAGACGGTTCCCTTAGTCTTGGGCCGTACTTCGAACCACACCGGATCAACCCACCTGAGCCCAAGAAGCCTTTTGAATAATTCGGTCCCTTTTGGTTGGCCTGTTTCGGTTCTTGTATTGACCAAAGACCTCGGCCCAATCAACTTATAAGCCCACAAAGCATATAATTGAACATGGCTGATCTATTATACGTATAATTGGTAATCTCGAATTAAAAAACATAAACCCTAGTTCTTTTCCCTGTTGCGGCGATCAGTAGAAGAACCCCCCACCTACTCGATCTTGTGGTTAGTAATTTACTTATAGTTTTGTTTTAATTATCTGGGATCTATGTGTAATATTTCATGAACGTACGATGCCATCTTGGTTGTTTACACATGAAGCGAATTGTGAGTATGAGACGTAACAGTGGGTATTTGTGGGTATGTACGTATGGTAGCATGTTTGGGGGCTTATTATGCTTGCAACTATGATTTAATAGTTATTGGTTTGTATGATAACATGCGTATATTAATCATTAGGTCAATTGTTATGTTGATGATAAACAGTTTGAGGGTAGTAAGTATGACGTTTAACATCGTACACCCATGTAACTGGATACACGGTTCGAAGGCCCTTTGGGCCGATGTGTTGATGGGCTACCAATGGATGGACATACACACACATATAATTGGATCCACTAATCTTGGGCATAATATGTAATATCAAGAGGTTGTTAAAGTTAGTATGATGCATGAATATAGGTGTCATCTTGAGTATGTGTAACATGTAATTCATAATGAACATTGTAGTAACAGTGTGAGTATAGATATATGCATGATATGTTAGACAATTTGTGCATGATGTGGTTTCATATGCATGATCCTATCTTCGATAGGGGGGGGGGGGTTGTAATCGAATGAAGCTATGCTACAGTTATGAATTCACATTAGAATGTAGGAGGAATTGTGGATGTGTCTATGAATGATAATTTAATTGGTTGGAAAATTGTTACTTCCTGTTATTATTAAAGGAATATACGGGCTAGCATGTTCATCAGAATTACACGTTAACTGGTTATTGTTGGACCACATGTACCTTGGAGCGCATTGGGCTTGAGGGTAACACTACTGGTGGGCCGAGTAGTGGTAGCCCACAAGACGTAAACCAACTCAAGACATTTTTGGTTGGGCCTTGTATGCTATATATATATATATATTGATGTGTTGGGACCGCACATTAGATGTTGCGACTTAATTGTGATTATGTGGAACATGAAACATACGTGCTCGTGTAGGGATGGTCAGAATCCGTGTATGATGATGTGTTCCACTTGTATGTTAGTTGTGTATTGTGAACAAAGAATGTGTGGTCGATGTGATTCCGAACTGATTGTTAATGATAACCATGTTAGTATTGTTTTGAGCAACTAAATCAAGTAACCAGCCTTACCGAGCAAAACCAAGGTGAGTTCACTACATTCGAGCATGCGTCCCAGTGGTTGGGGACAGTCAGTGGTTTGGGTAAAAACGGGTATATTGGTTAATATTATCACCTATCATTTTTGTAAGTCCCTTATTATGTTACCTGGAGGGTAACGGGTATTAGTTGGTAGCGCTACTTAGGTTTGGCACCCTCACACTGCTCCTAGATAGGACGGATGTGAACTAATGACCCAGTTGGGGCCCAGTACTGGATAGGAGTACGTGGGAAGGGCAGTCATGTACTTCAGGAGCCGTCTTGTTCGGAATTGAGATATTAACAATATTACTTGCATTGGTTATTGAACTGTTTTACATACAACTGAAACAAACGTTTTCTAAAACTGTGAACTCGCCAGCTTTGTCTGATACGCTTGTTACATGCTCGCAGGTCATTAGGTACTTGGGAACAGGAACTTGCTGGCTGGAGGGTGTGAGTGGTCATGGTTGCATTGATGGGTTTATTTATCAAACATTTATTTACTATGGTTGTTTGGAAAGTATTTACATTATGTTACGTTAACGCTTCCGCTGAACTTGATGGTTTTTGAATTGCTGATGTTTGGATTTCATTACTATTAAATGATGAAACTTTATTTTAAACTTATGGATTCAATGTAATTGGTGGCTCATTACTAGTGGTCACACGCCTAACAGGGACACTCCCTAAGTGGTAATTTGAGGGTGTGACATCATACATACAAACAAACACATGAACTCGCTCAACTGTTGTTAATGTTTTCAAAATACATGTATTTCAGGGAATTAGTAAGTGGATCTGGCGGGCGTTGGAAGTTTTATGCTGCGTTAGGAATAAAGATGTCATCCATGGTCCTTGGGTTTGGTCAGTGTGTCTTATTCCTGGACGAGACACGTCTTCCAAACCTTGGTTTTATTTAATATCTTTTGATGAGTCCTTAGTGAACTCATAAACAATTCGTATGGTTTGTAAACTTGAATTTGAAGTCTATGTTCCAAACAATGTTGTCATGTTTTTAAACTTGATTTATGGATGAAAATCTATGGTTTTTATCATATAGTTGTTGTTATGATTGAATGCATTGATATTAAGAAAGTCACACCATAATCACGCTTCCGCAAAAGTCAGGGTGTGACAAGGGTAACGTCACCTTCAAAAGAGGGGCCTACTACTATAACTAAGATAATCTCTTAAAAAGTGCAAATGTGCGGAAATAATCAAAAGTTACACTAAAGGCGAGTCGGATCCAAGTGATTCATCTTGTCTATCTGTTTTTATGTTTTATTTTTATTTTCAGCATTTTTAGTTTTTATTTTCATGTTTAAACCTTTTTCTAAACTTTTGATTTGATTAGACGTTGAGGATAAACCGGTATTAAAAGCTCTTGTGTCCTTGGACGACCTCGGTATCTTACCAACGCTATACTACGCTCACGGTGGGTGCACTTGCCCATATATGTGTTTAGTGTTAGTAGAATATCGTGTTTTATAAATTTAAAACGTGACTAAAGTGTTAAAAAGGGTTAAAAATATACGTAAAAATATATACACACCGACACACATCATTAAATAAAATATTTTGCTTTATTATCTTTATTATTTTATTTAAAAATAATTTAACATGTAGCATCAAGTGTAGTAGATACATCCATAACAATTCACAATAACAACAATCACCACAATCGAATCCACTAATGCTGCATAATAACAAAGAAACAATAGACACAATGAGATTCAATCCCTAAAGAGCGAATCTAAATGGTGGCGATATAGTTGATTTAACCTGTGGCTGTGGGCAACCGATTAGCCATGGATCCACAATAGAAACTTATGACACAAAGCGAGAAAACAAATAGATACACGTAAATGCAACAATAAAAACTAGAAACAATAGAAACATGATTACCAAAAACATAGCTGCACATTGACTTTGCATATTGTTGGTTTAACTAGATAACAATATTAACAAGACACATGATACACCCTAAAAATGTTAATTGTAAAAAAGGGGAAAGCGATAGATCTACTCAATGGCTGAGAAGAATTTATCCACAAGAATTACCGCACGAAAAAGGAGTGGATAGAATCTAAAATAATGACAATCATCACAATCACCCTAAAATATAAATAAACAAATACTAAGCGAATGGATACTATATTAATCTTAGGAAATTGAGTTCTCCTCTTTGGGGACTTAGGTTATAAAATATTTATTCAACAAAAATAACCAAATCAATATATATACATTTCTAGAATTACTAAACATAACAAGTTTTTAGAAATATTAAATTAATAGTTGTAAATCCCAAAATCATTACGGATCACAGTGGTGATGATTGATGGACACAAAAACACTTATTGATTAGGTGTTTGAATGTTTAAAGTAAGAAATAAAAGTAGAAAGTGAAGAATCCTAAATAAGTGTGAACCAACCAATGTTGATATAGAATCACATAAGGTATAACACAAGCAAGAGCCTGGATATATAGATTAAGCACACAAATCAGAAGAACAACAATTGAATAAAACAAAAAGAACACACCTAGTCCAAGAAACTTGGAATACTAGGTTGTTCATACTTAATATATATAGATCGGCTACCCTGCATATTTACAAATACGCAGAGATATTACGTACGCCGCCAAGTTACAAAAACTCTAATTCATCTTTTACATTTCACCCCTTGACTATTAGAGCTTGTACAAAATGTCCTAAACTATGTTTCTCAAATACCAACGGTACGTCTCAAATGATCTAACAATATCCCCCTAGACCGTTGGGTATATGAGAGTCTTCATTCTTTGCCTTGGAGCTTGGGTCTTGATGAGGAGTCTTCAGCATCCTCTGTCGTTGTGGCTTGGTTAATGATAGCTTCACTTGATGGTTCTTGAATCTCCTTTGTGACTTCATATGTGGATGAAGTCACAGCAAGTATTTCTTGAATGTCAAATTCGGGTGAGGGATCTTTCTCTTGAGGAACTGAAGTCTTTGATGAGGAAGCAGCAGTTTGCTCAGCTTCATTTTTCTTTGATGTTTCGCTCAGTTCTATCCTTTCTTCAACTTGGTGCAAGATCTCCAACATTTCCTTCTTTCTTTATCTCACCTTTTCTATGGCTCTCTAAAACAACATACCTTCTTCTTGAAACTCGTAACCAGAACCTATGTGAATCTTGAGCCCATAGAGCTTGTTCAGGTATGATAAACAACACATAAAGACATGCACAGGATCAAAGATTCGAATGTCAGTGTTGTCATTTATTCTGATCACTGCATCACCAATTTTTTTTATCAAAGAACGACTTTTTAAAATTTGTAACCATCACCGGTTGTTCTAGAGGTAGCTTTACTCTTGTGACCACTTTGGTAGGATCGATGACCCAAGTAACTCTTCCTTTGCCAGTTATTGGGTCTAGAGTTGTTTTGGAGAGTCTTCGTCTTTTTCTTTTGGGCTTGATAATTGTGAACCCTCTTATGCATACGCATGATTAATCTTTCAAAGTTGGTTCCTATGCTGCAGTTATTAGGGTTTATCATATCTAACTTCCCCAATTGACGTATATCCCAAGTAGGCAATGTCTACATGTCGAACCCTGTTTTAAAATGTTGAACTATGCCCCCTCTGCGCTTTACGATAAACTACCCCTTTAAATTGTAGTACTTCAACCTATAATCTTGTATGTTGCTTGTGTTTTGTGAATGCATACAACCTGATTAAAATCTGGAAGCCTTTCTCTTTCTTACCTAAACCACTCGGGGTGTTCGGGAGCTACCTCCTCTCCTTTTTTAGTTTCATGCACCACTTCTTGTTCGAGTCCCCATACAACAAAGTTTGGTGGCATTTCTTCTCTGTCGATCTCTTCCTCCGCTATCACCATCCATCTCATCCTAGATTGCTGATTCAAAACATCGCTTCTTCTTTTCAACTTTCTCTACTTTGCATTTCTCCTCCTCCTTCTTGAATTTATCAAAATTGAACAGTTCTTGGTAATTATACTTTAGATCCAGACCAGCTAAATTGTAATTCTCTTGAATCATCTCGTACATTCTTGTCATGCTAATGTGCTGAAATTTTAAAAATTTGGTTTGATTCCCTATAAAGTTGTGTAGTTCTTTGTTCTTTTTCTTCAACTCTTTGTACTTTTCTTTCAGCATGCTTGTGTCTTCGACTTGATTCTTGAATAAGCATAATTCTTTTGCAGGGTATGAACCAATTTCAATGGATAATCTGTCAAATAACTCCTAAAATGGTCTTTGATGTGTGTAAGATGCAACATATAAATTACATCAAATGAGGCATAAAACTAACCTTTTTAGTACTAATGTTGGAAAAAGTGTGCTTTTGTCTTCCTTTTGTATGTTCAGGGTTAAAAGAGCGCAAATGAACAAAAGAAGCAAAAATGCAGCTAAATCTAACACAAATACAAGAAAAGGAATAAATGTGGCATGCCCGACCCCTCGACAGCATCTTCCCAAGCAAAAACAAGGTATCAGAAGGCTAAACACGCCCCGTGCCCAGCGGACATGGGGGCGTGCTCAAGTGTCTGCAGAAAAGACAAAAGCGTAGAAGCTTCTATTCCACAACACAGGGGCGTGCCCAGCTCCACATGGTCGTGGTCAACGCTAAGATTCGTAGAATCCAAGCAAATCTTGATAGTACATATACACTTCTGCACACGGGGTCGTGCCCAGCGGACACGGGGGCGTTGTCAACTAATGCAGACAAACTGCAATTAATGAAGAAAGAGAAAGTGGATGGACATGGGGCCATGCCCAATGGACACGGGGCCGTGTCCGGGCTTTTGTGCAGGCTATAAATAGAGGTGCTTGGTTCACTTCAAAGGCATCCCTTGACAAACCACCTCTCTCCCACTTCACCCACACTCCACCACCATCACAACACCCACATCCACCACCATCATCCATCATCCATCATAGAGTGTGTGTAGTAGTCTCGGGATCCAAGATTGATAGTAAGAGTTCTTGACAATCAAAGGCCATGTTTGCCTAAGTCTCTTACATCACTTGGTGAAGACAAGCATTTAGTGTAATACTTTTGTTTTTTAATCTTTTCGCACTTTTTATTCGGTTTTGTATTAATGACTTTAATAACTAGTTTCTTATGTTGAAGGTGAAACTTTCTTATCATTTGTCTGTGGTGTCTTGGCGTTATTTTACTGTCTATATAAAATAAAAGATTTACACCATTCATATCTCTACGGTCTATATAGAGATATGTTGGCTACCTGGTTGGGGATTAAGGGAATGGTTTGGTAAGGTTCTTGCCTTGTTCAGTGTATAGATCCTTCAAGGACCTAGGTCAAGCTTACTAGGACCTCCTTCAATACCCAATGGTATTGGATGGCGGGGGTGCGAATGGCTGGATCCCCTCATATGTAAACTACTATTAATACATTAACCCGGCTACTTAGGATTGTATCCCTGCTGACTCTAACCACTTAGCCGAGGGTAACGCCACCTTCAAAAGAGGGGCCTATCACATTACGCATTAATAACTTAATTAATTATCTTTCAATAATCCAAGCCTTTAGGATTGTATCCTTGCTGACTCAAACTACTGGGTTGAGGGTAATGTCACCTTTAAAAGAGGGGCCTACTACTATAACTAAGATAATCTCTTAAAAAGTGCAAAAGTGCGAAAAACATCAAAGGTTACACAAAAGGCGAGTCGGATCCAAGTGATTCATCTTGTCTATATGTTTTTATTTTTATTTTTATTTTCAGCATTTTAGTTTTTATTTTCATGTTAAAACCTTTTTTCTAAAATTTTGATTTGATTAGACGTTGAGGATAAACCGGTACTAAAACCTCTTGTGTCCTTGGATGACCTCGGTATCTTACCAACGCTATACTACGCTCACGATGGGTGCACTTGCCCATATGTGTGTTTAGTGTTAGTAGAATATCGTGTTTCATAAATTTAAAACTTGACTAAAGTGTTAAAAAGGGCTAAAAATATAATTAAAAATACATAACACACCGCACACATCAAGTTTTTGGCGCCGTTTCTGGGGTCACAAGGATTTTAAGAAAGCTTAAAATCGACGGCCTAATCAGTATTTCAAAACCTTTTTAAACGCGCACACATTTTCTGCATTTTAGTTAGTTTTTGTATTTACAGTAGACTGAACACGGGTCGTGTTCACCGAACACGGGGCCGTGCTGCACATTTTTTTGAAAACTCCCAGTTAAAGAGTCTGAACACGGGGTCGTGCTCAATGAACATGCCCCCATGCTGCACAAAACCAGTCACTTTTATTAAAACGCCCATATACAGAACCTGAACACGGGCCGTGCTCACTGAACACGGGGCCGTGTCTAGCCTCTGTTTCCGTTTTTATTTTTGTTTTCTGGTCCTGAGACTCTGTTGTGATCTGCTAAGTGATTCTTATGGATCAATACTCAGGAGATTACAACTACACCTATGAGGAGGATGATTATAGGGAAGACTATTGCACCATTTGTGGTAACCCTCACTCGGTACAATATTGTGACCTCTTTGAACCATCCACTTCATACAACTACTATGAGGAGCCTAGGTGTGAGCCGTCCACTTCATATGCATCCTATGAAGACCCAAGGTATGAACCTTCTCCCTCATACTCATATCTTGACGAACCAAGGTATGAGCCTTCATACTCATACTTTGAGGAACCAAGATATGAGCCTCCACCTTCATATACTTACTATGAGGAACCATGGCGTGAACAACCCACCTCGTATGAGTATTATGAAGAACAAAGTTACGACCCTTATCCATCATATACTTACAATGAGGAACAATGGTGTGAACCATCTACTTCATATGAGTATTATGAGGAACCAAGGATCGAACATCCGGATTCAAGCTTTGAGGATCCAGATCCTTACTCTATCACCCACATAGCCCATAAGATAATAGAACACATTAAAACTATCGAGCGCTGCATAAAGGAATCCCGCGCAAGGGAAGAGGAGTCCCGCGCAAGGGAAAAATTAACTTGTAATAAAGAAGAGATAGTTGAAAATGTAAAAATAGAAGAACAAATTAGTGAAAAGCCGACACATGAGTTAAACAACGAAAAGGTGAGTCCGACAAAGTTAAAATTCAAAAAGAGTCTAATTTTAAAGAAATTAATCTCTTGTCACCTTCTTTCGAAAAGCATTGTTTAGTACCCACTCATGCTAAGTTTCTAAAAGAGTTAAACACTAACACTAAAATTGACGAAACGGTAAGCATTAAGTTAACAAATGATCAAACTAAGCTAATAAAAGAAGATCCATTTGAAATTAACATTACACTGGTTCCATGTTTTTTTCAAAATTCCTTTATTAGTAATCTTACAATTGATAAAGATCTTTGTGTTCATATAATGCCAAACTACATTTTCGAAAAAATAAGTATTGGTGATTTTTTTCCACTTCAAATACCCATTTTTCTATCTAATCGGAAAATAATAAAATCAATAGGGGTAGTTGAGGATGTCTTGGTCCAAACAAATCAAATGGTAACCCCAACCGACTTTTTCATCCTTGATGACGCTCCTCTAGTGTTAGGACAACCTTTTGTAAAAACCCACGAAGCCTTGAATAATCGGAAGTACAACAATCTGTCTATTCAATTAGGGGCATTTAAAAAGAGTGTCGATCTTGAGCATTCAGTTAAATATCCATTCAGCAATAATGACCCCCTAATTGAAGATGAAGATGAACCACCCGATACAAGAGAAGAAATTGACCACTTTGTTGAAGAAGAGGTCACCATAGAACAAATCTTTATGGTTCTTGATCAAAATGAGCAACCAAATAAGGAGTCTCCTAAAGACCCACCTCTTGAGCTCAAAGAACTTCCAAAAGGTTTGGAATATGCTTTTCTAGACAAAGATGGTAAATCACCTGTAATTATTTCATCTAAATTAACTAGTTTAGAAAAAGAAAAAATAATTACGCTTTTGAAAAAACACAAAAACGCGATCGCTTTGAAGCTTGTAGATATTAAAGGAATAAGTCCTTCCATGTGTACGCATGAAATTTTAATGAACGATGACTATAAATCGGTAATACAACCACAACGTAGAGTAAATCTAAATGTCCAACAAGTGGTTAAAAACAAAGTCATCAAATTACTTGACGCCGGACTCATTTACCCAATTTCCGATAGTACTTGGGTAAGTCCCGTCCAAGTAGTTCCAAAGAAAGGAGGTATGACGGTAATAACTAATGAGAAAATTGAATTAATACCAACAAGAACCGTCATAGGATGGAAGGTATGTATAGATTATCGTCGATTAAATGAGGCGACAAGGAAAGATCACTTTCCTTTACCTTTTATTGATCAAATGTTAGAAAGATTATCCGGTCACAAATTTTATTGTTTCTTAGATGGTTTTTCAGGTTACTTTCATATCCCGATAGCACCCGAAGACCAAGAAAAGACAACATTCACATGTCCCTATGGAAAGTTTGCTTATCGACACATGCCCATTGGTCTATGTAATGCCCCCGCAACCTTTCAACATTTCATGGTGGCCATCTTCCATGACATGATAGAAAAGACAATGGAAGTCTTCATGGATGACTTTTCTATCTTTGGAGATTCATACGACCAATGCTTCGATAACCTTGAACGAATGCTATCCCAATGTGAGGAAACTAACCTCGCCCTTAATTGGGAAAAATGCCATTTCATGGTAACAGAGAGAATAGTACTCGGTAACAAAATCTCAAGCGAAGGAATGGAGGTTGATCGAGCATAAATAGACACTATTTCTGGATTACCACCCCCATCCTTCGTTAGAGCTATCAGAAGTTTCCTAGGGCATGCCGGATTTTATAGACGATTTATCAAAGACTTTTCTAAAATCTCAAGACCTCTAACAAAATTAATTGAAAAAGATTCCCCTTTCATCTTTGACAAGGATTGCAATCAAGCATTTCTAACACTAAAGGAAATGCTAGTCAATGCACCTATCAAGATAGCGCCTGATTGGAAACTACCTTTCGAAATCATGTGTGATGCAAGTGACTTTGCAGTTGGAGCCGTCTTGGGACAAAGAAAAGATAAGCATTTTCACCCAATTTATTACGCTAGCAAAACACTTAATGATTCACAAGAAAATTACACAACAATAGAAATGGAATTACTAGCCGTGGCATTTGCTTTTGATAAATTTCGTTCTTATCTTGTTCTTTCTAAAACGATAGTTTATACAGATCATGCAGCCATTCGATATCTCTTCAAGAAACAGGATGCTAAACCACGTTTGATTCGGTGGATTCTACTCCTCCAAGAATTTGACATTGAAATAAAAGACAAAAGAGGAGCGGAAAACACCGCAGCAGATCATCTTTCCCGCTTGGAAGACCCAGCTTTAGAGGCAACCAGGGACGAGCGAATCAATGAAAAATTTCCAACAGAGTCCCTGGAAATGGTGGAATACCGAGAAGAGCCATGGTACGCCGACTATGCTAACTACCTAGCTAGCGGTATAGTCGTAAAAGGATGGCCACATCATCAAAGAAAGAAATTCTTTGCCGATGTAAAGCATTATTTTTGGGAAGATCCTTATCTTTTCAAAATGTGTGCCGATCAACTCATCCGTCGATGCGTACATGGTAGTGAAGCAAGAAGAATTCTCCGCCATTGTCATGAAGGTCCATACGGAGGACATCATGGTGCCGCTAGTACCGCACGAAATGTATTTGATTCAGGATTTTATTGGCCAACCTTTTAGAAAGACGCCCAAAGTCTTGTAAAGACAGGTGACGCTTGCCAAAGATCAGGTACTATTTCTTCCAAAAACAAAACACCACAAAATGGCATTCTTATTTGTGAAATTTTTGATGTGTGGGGACTCGACTTTATGGGACCTTTCCCACCGTCAAAAGGAAACAAATATATACTTGTTGCGGTAGATTACTTGTCTAAATGGGCCGAGGCCGATGCACTTCCAACAAACGATGAAAGAGTCGTGGTAAGATTTCTGAAAAGATTATTCTCTCGTTTTGGAACACCAAAAGCACTAATAAGTGATAGAGGTACCCATTTTTGTAACCATCAACTTGAAATTTTTTTAACAAGGTATGGGGTCTATCACCGGGTCTCAACGGCATATCACCCTCAAACAAACAGACAAGCCGAAGTGACTAATAGAGGTTTAAAAAGAATACTCAAAAAAACCGTAGGGATAAATAAAAAGAATGGGCTGATAAATTAGACGATGCTTTATGGGCTTTTCGAACAGCGTACAAAACAACAATAGGTACAACCCCATATAAGCTTGTCTATCGAAAAAGTTGTCATTTGCCGGTAGAAATAACACACAAAGCCTACTGGGCAATTAAAAACATAAACTTAGACTTAGAAATTGCCGGTAAAGGCGAGTCGGATCCTAGTGATTCATCTTGTCTATCTGTTTTTATTTTTATTTTCAGCATTTTAGTTTTTATTTTCATGTAAAAACCTTTTTCTAAAATTTTGATTTGTTTAGACGTTGAGGATAAACCGGTACTAAAAGCTCTTGTGTCCTTGGACGACCTCGGTATCTTACCAACGCTATACTACGCTCACGATGGGTGCACTTTCCCATATGTGTGTTTAGTGTTAGTAGAATATCGTGTTTTATAAATTTAACACTTGACTAAAGTGTTAAAAAGGGCTAAAAATATAATTAAAAATACATAACAAACCGCACACATGAGTCTTGATCTTCTTTGGGAGGTGGATGAGGAGTTAAAGGTTCAGATTCTGGTTGAGCCTGTTTAGATGAGCTTTCACCAATCTTTCTCTTCTTTTTAGCAGGTGACTTTGTTGGCGTGGATTGTTTAGGATCGACTAACGATCCATCAACAAAGGCATTCGTCTGCTCTTCTTTAGTGTTCATAACAGGACTTTCAGATTCTAACATGTGTGCCCTTTTCATTCCTTTCTCTGTTTTCTCTGCCTCTTTAAGAGCATGGATGGCTTGCATTCTTTCAGTCTCTTCCTAGGTTCTTCCTGCTCTAATGTTATCTTCCAAGATTCTTTCAGGGTTGACATGAACCATTTTTTTCTTCGTTTCTTCTTCTTTTGTAATTTTCTTCCCCTCGTCTTTTCTTTCATTTGACTTGAGCAGCTTTTGCACTTTCTCCGCATTTCTTATAGGCTTCCAGCACAATCGAAAATCTTTCTTTTCGATACATCCACTCGAACAACAATACCTAGTCGTGAGTGAATAGCTTAGTGGATTGCCCGGTGGGAAATTGGAAGCTGTACTTGTTTCCATCATTGGGTAGCTCTGGATGCTGATCGTTTATCAATAGTTGCAAGAAACGTGGATACATTTCCCATTTAGTTCCTTTATTATTGACGTTGTCAATCATATAACTGGAGATATTGAATTTCTCTCCGGTGCAAAGCTTGAGCATTGCCACTGACCATTCTAAGTTAAATCTATCATAGCCGCTGTAACACCCCTACCACATAAAACAACCCACGATGGGAGCGCCGCTGAGTCACGTTGCAAATTGTTCACAACACATGGTACTAAGTTTATGTTTTATTGAATTATTGAATTACATTGTATTTTGAAGCATAACAAATACAAACAACTGTTCTTTATTTTAAGCAAAACTTAGGTCCGAGTTCATTCCTATGCGTGGCATACTTATTAAAGCATCAAACATTTGTACCTAAAACATATGTGAAAATAACGGTCAATAATGAAGTTGGTGAGTAACCTAGATTTTGCGGTCAAACTCATGGCTTTGAAAATGTATTACAATACGTCGTCAGACTACGAGAGTCAATGAGTGAAAACCAACTATGAAAGTTTGTAAATTAAAGAAACCTTGTAGCCATGAATCTTGACAAAAGTGTTTCTTTGTAAAACCGTGCAAGTAATAAAATGTTTACTTAAAAAATTGTATGGTTTATATATATAAGTTTGAAAACCATTTGTAACCTTGTATAAACCAACCAATTGTATTGTCTTTTATAAACCAAAATGTATTGTCTTGTATAAACCAATTGTTTTGTTTTGTATAAACCAATTGTTTTGTTTTGTATAAACAAGTGTGGTCGTGTAGTGAATATATTCTGTCACACCCGCTAAAATCAGAGTTGGAGTGATCTGACTGGTATCTTCATTGTACAGTGGAAGCATTTAATGCTAAGACTTCTGGGAAATGAATGCCCACTAAGTACTCGAGTTCCCATGGTTCTCATATTCCAACTATGACATAATCTGAAAATGTAACCTGAGAAAGAACATGAGAAAAAACAACATAAATTTGGCAAGTTCATAGTATGTTTTAAAAAGATTTGATATAAATCTTTTTGGATAACCGGTTTTTAATTTATTGTTGAGAAAATGTAACATTCCCATTTTCACCATATAAGAATTTTAGGGTTGTTTAAATTTATTAGCCACTAGTAACTAGTTTATTTTTAATATAATTATTCGACCCAAATAGTTTTAACAACTATTTTTAGTTGGTTGAAATATTATACTAGTTAATTGGCCTATATATATGGGTGACCTTTCTAATAAAATAAAAGTATATAAACTCATATAATTAGACGGGTAGATTACGGGTAAGTTGACTGTAAGAAATATGAAGTACCTGCACGGGCCCAGGAACCATTTACTAATTAAACTATAAAAATACATTATATTTGAACCTACTCCATTTTTAATGAAACTTGGTTCAAAATGTAGACAAAAATATTCTCGTTCTAATGACATATTCATTGTCTTATAAAACGCCATATTTTAGAAATTATAAGTGCCAAATAAGTGAAGCTGTTGAATTAATTATAATAATAAAATATTAAAACTAAACTTAATTTTTTAATATAGAAACTCATGCATACGTGTGTGTATGCATGATCCAAAAAAGAAAATGGACAATAAAAAAAAAAAAAATAAACTAATAATTTCACTTCCATTTTGAAAGTTGTTAATGCATGGGCACGTATACATTATTAGATCAATACGTATCCTACAAATGAATAAAATAGAATTCTTAAATTCAATATTTGGTGTACATGTGTGTTTGTATTTATGATGAAAGGTGGCATAAAAGAAGTACATACGTGTAGGAAATGTTGTGGCAACTAAAGCAACCAGGCAACTATATATAAGATTGCCCCATTTCACTTTCTTTCACAAATTCTTTCGATCTCACTCTATACGTATATATATTCTTATTATTATTTTCATCTATAATAATAATAAGGCTCTGCCCCGTTTTAAGTGTTTTAACTCCCGATCACCGCTACCCTTTTCGATTGATCTGAGCCCCATAACGCATGTCAAGGCTTTGCCTGACTAAGTTCGTTGGGGTTCTGTCTCGTGACATAGGGACAATGTTGAATTAGGGGTACTATACTTAAAACGATTACAAATATATAAATATATATATTTTTAAAATATCTCAGCAGTTATACCCAAGATTTATACCAGAAAACTTTCTAGTTGAACCCTAAAGTTACAAAGTGGGTCCATTCTCTTTTCTCACCATTTTATTCCCTTTTTGTGATATAATTATATTCCAAAATGTCCTAAAACACTCCGTAAGTGAAAACCCGGACCCCTAAAACCCCAATCCATATCAAGAATCAAGAAAATCAGATATTTAGTCTTCTAGCGGGCCGAGTAAAGAATAGGCAGAAGGTCACGCGGGCCGCGACAACCTGTAGGTCTCCGGATATGCATGAAGGCCTCGTGTCGTCACACGTGTCGCGACCACCGATGACTCAGCAACCTCCGATCTGATCCACACTCCCACGCGAGCCGCGTAAGGATCGGCCGAAGGTTCACGCGGGCCGCGACAGACCCCAATTTCACCTATAAATAGCTTGTCGCATGGCCTGTTCTCTGGGGTCGAAATCATTTCACAAAAAAACGAGAGCACCCTGCACAAAATTTGAATTTAAGGTAGCGAGGCGCTGCTACGATACCGAATATTAACTCGATCACTGCTACGATTCAATGTCCGATCGATTTAAACTATCCGATGAATGCTTAAGTGCTGCTCTAACTTGGGTTATACTTTGTCATTCGTCGTAAATTCGATGGATGTTTAAGTATTGCACTTTGTCATTCGTTGTGAGGGTTTTAATCTCGTTAGTTATCGTAAATGTTGTATTGGTTACTGACCTAGTTTGTAACACCCGTGTCACTCCAACCATCAGACAAATGCCAAACCAATGAAATATAGTATTTCATACTTGGGATTTGTAAAAATATGGGTATCGTTTACACATATCAATTCTTGTTCGATTTCAAGCTTTAAATCGCTTTCTGGAGGGTTATACGCGCTCTGATGTGTAGATATAACCAGTTTAATCCAACGAACACTCCGGAATAGTGAAATAGGCATAACATGCCTTAAATAACCTATACATAACTTAGATATAAGTTTTGGAAGGTTTGGTGTGGTGAAATCAAAGTTTAAATCGCTTACAGGGACTAAAGTTGTCAAACTGCGAAAGTATGCCAATTTGAACTGTAACAGACATTCCGGAACATGACCATAAGTTAAACACACCTTAAATATCCTTTATATAGCTTAGAAATAGGCTTTGAGGGGTTCGGTGTGCTAAAATAAACTTTTGGGTCATTCAGGGACTAAAAGTGTCAAAAAGTGCACAAGTTTGCATTTTCGCGCATAACTTACGTTCTGAATATATCCGGACACCCAAAAATTTATGTAAGCATGACTACATTATATTTTAGTGTTCGCCATAAGAAAAATCCATTCGTTACGTCATTTGGATCGTTTTTCGCGCTTATGCGCATTCCGTCGTAATTAAGCGAACATCGCGTTCGTACGACCAAACGAACCATCACCCGGCATATTTTTGAACATGTTTCATGTCCACAATGTTTAGGCAACATTTTAGGGCCTTAAAGTTGGCTTTACGGGCCTTAGAAGTGTCGGGAATGGCCTTAAACACGTGCAGGGGCTGAAACTGTCATTTCTGAAACATATATGCAGATCAGAAGCCTCAGGCGGCCCGCATTGTGTTTGGCTGATCCTAAAGCGGGCCGCTTCCGCCTTCTGGACCAGATTAACTGCATTAACAGCTGTTTGCAGCTGTTTTGCACTCCCTAACCCCTTGCCAAGTGTTGATTCCTTATGGTGGTGAGCATTTTGAGGCACCATAACTTTCCGACAAGTGTACGGCCTTGATCGTTTCCCCTTTTCCAAGAAATGATCTTAACGGTTACCCGAATACTATAAATACCCCAACACCCCAATGCAAAGCTTACAAGAATTCTGATTTTGAGAGCTCTAAGTTGAAACCATTGTTTCATACCTGAGTTCTTGAAGTCGGGATTAGCATTCGGGGACCCTGGGTTAGTATTCTTTCGTTCTTTTCCTTATTTTACTGCTTTTCGAGTCAGAAAGTCAAACTTTGTTTGACTTTCAGCGTTGACCAGTAATGGTCAATGCGAAGTTCGTTTGAACTTCGCAACGTGAGTGTAATCACGTTGGTCATAGTCCCTTGGGACTATGCCCACTGATTACCACGTTGTCTAGAGTCGTAGGGTAGGCGATCTAATGAATCGCCTATACCTTCGAACTCGACCCATTTGGTCGATCATTAGGATCCGACCAAATACATTAGGTGACCATAGTAGGTAGGGAATAACCTTCCGAGGTTATACCCTATGGTCACATCGTTTAAGTAGTTGTATGATAGGTAGTTTATATGCCTTAGGTAAATTACCAGAATACCCTTTTCATGTATAATTGGTAATTAAGCATATGTAACCTAAACCTTTGTCACATAACTGATTATGTAACATGTTTAGGCATATTCTACTTGTCATAGGACTAGTTAGGCGGTCCGAACGCGTTTCACGCGCACGACGCGTTAAAGTAGCATAAGCTTCCTAAACGGGTCGTAATGGGTCGATAAGACTTAGGTTAAGTTTCATTTAGCATGTAGGCCTTGTTAAACCATATCACATGAGTTCCTACACTCATTTGGTTTACAAACCCTAATGCTACCCAGTCTTCCGATGTAGGTCCGGTTTATTAACATAGTTATCTAAATTAGGTGCCGTTGATATCCGCGATCTCTAGCATTGTTTGGTTGTTATTCAAGGACTACTAAGCAATCTCAAGTGAGTACATAGACCCCTCTTTTACTGTTTTCCAAACGTTTTGGGGTGGAACACATGTGCCTACTTGTTACTTTCGTGCTTTCCTGTTTTCACATCATATACTGGTTATGTTCATTAGTACACTATTAGTACATTGATTTACATGACTTTTCTGCTTTGTATGTTAACTTAGCATACTTAGTACATCGTTTTACATTACATTTCTGTTGCATATGTTTACTCAGCATATGGACACATTATCTCAGTTCACATGCTATGTATGTCTGTTGTTGCATACTTAGTACAGATATTTCAGTTCACATGCTATGTATGTCTGTTGTTGCATACTTAGTACAGATATTTCAGTTCACATGCTATGTATGTCTGTTGTTGCATACTTAGTACATATATTTCAGTTCACATGCTATGTATGTCTGTTGTTGCATACTTAGTACAGATATTTCAGTTCACATGCTATGTATGTCTGTTGTTGCATACTTAGTACATATATTTCAGTTCACATGCTATGTATGTTTGTTGTTGCATACTTAGTACATATATTTCAGTTCACATGCTATGTATGTTTGTTGTTGCATACTTAGTACAGATATTTCAGTTTACATGCTATGTATGTATGTTGTTGCATACTTAGTACACTTATTATTCATTACATGCTTACATTTTGGCTATTGGTTTAAACATAGACATTGTACATTGTTGGTTTGGTTTGAGTAAGTGATTAAGTAACGAGGCGTGTGTAATATGATACAAGCATGGTGGATACGCCGCTGGTACTTCCTATATATAAGTGTTTGTATTGTATTACATATTGTAGCGTTATTTGAATCATTTCAGGTTGAGACATAGAACATTTTATACAAATAACATATTTTTCACAAGACATTGATTTACAAACAACTTATCTAATACAAACTCATTTTACATGGTTATTCATTTAACCATATATTATACATTATTTATACATATCATCTGATCTTATCGATTTTCAAATGATTTACAAAACAAAGCAAATAACAAGGTTCATGACTAAACATTTTCTCAAACATAAGTCATGAAACCTATTTTCACAAAACCTATGTATCTCACCGGCATTTTTATGCTGACGTACCTATTTTTCACATGTGTTTTTCAGGAACTGTTGCATAAGATGATCAAGATACACATAGGCAGACTTGGGCTTTAGTGACAATAAAAGATGAAAGACTAGTTAATTATGTTGTATTTTCCTTGTTTGTTAAGACATTGTAACACTTTTAATCAATAAAACGAAACTTCAATTGCCATGGATTTGAAACATTAATTCTGTTACAACACTCCCCGACGTTTCCGCCACGTTTTGTATGTTCCACGTGCTCGGGGTGTGACATAGTTCGTGTGCATTGTTATTTAAATTAGGTTACAAGGCTAATCAGTAGGCTAAACTTTGCCCGTATAAATCTGCAATGTGAGTCATTCTCTTTTATCAAATGTTTTACAATACTCCATTTTCAAATGTTATAATTACATATATTAAGTCGTGGTTATCTTAAATCACTGGCTTGTGGGGTATTGTGCACATTACTAGTTTCTCACGGGTTAGGCTAATAAATCCTAACAGTGATAAACGTCACTACTTGGGGAAAGACCCAATAGTGGTATGACCATCGTCACCAGGTGACACGGCGCCAGATAAAAATAAGATAAAAGCCATTGTAATTGCTCTTGTGCTGTAATTTATAACTAAGGTTATTTTATAAAACCTGAATGAACTCACCAGTATTTCCTGTTGACAAAACCTTTTTAAAACGCGTTTCAGGTAATTACAGTAGATTGGAGTAAGAGTTGGATACGACACTGAAAGGCTTCAAGAAGTGGCTTATTTTATTAATTAAATCAAATTAAGAAATATTGTTTTATGTAATTGGGTTATCCCTTATTAAAGCTACCTTTGTAAAATATGGGTTTATCCTATCTATTTAATAAATAAAATCCGGTGTTTTCTAAACTCTGATATTTTTCCTAACTCACGGTTCTGACGAAATTTCCACTGCAATGCTTTCTAAATAACCACCGGTACCACTTGCCTGCTCGCGGCTCTCGATTCCGTCCAAGGTGGGGTCGGGGGTCGTGACAGAAGGTGGTATCAGAGCTAAGCCATTGATTTAAGCCAATAGGTGTTGTGATAATAATACCTAAGCTTATATAAAAGAGTTAGGAAATTGCTATTAACTGGTAGCACACATGATAACATTTAGACTTGAACTTAAGAAAAGATGCCTTAGTATAAGCTTCGAGATAAGCTAAATACTTGTGCAAATAAAGTGTGATGAGTTTTGGTATGCCGTAAGGATGATAACTAGAACGTTGCAAGTATAATAAATAAGCAATAACACTTGACCACTGTTATTTCTTATTTATTAGTACTACTTTGTTCTAGAATATGATCTGTCATGTAAAGACTAATTTGCTTAGTCTTTGTTGAAAGTCATAATGCACTTTCCAAATCATGATTTAAGAAAGATCTATTTATGGGAAATATAAATTTCTTCTCCGGCAAGACTGGGTATGGTGTAGCAGACTCTCCAGCTTGTCCGAATATAACGGGGTTACCTCTCCGGCCTAGAACCGGGTAAGAAGGTATATAACATGTCAAACAAGTGACAAGATTTCCCTAAATAGTATCATGACCTGATATCTGACTTACTTTTGGAAATATGAATCTGTTAAATACATTAACCTTATGAAAGGTATGTATATTACAGCATGTGAAATATATGATTATATAGATATTTATATCTATAATAAATTCCAAAAGTCAATTAAGAATAAAGCACAAGCAGATGTGTAAATAATAAATCTAGATTTCTTTATTAGGAATCTCTTACATATATCTATAATTCCGATATCAAACATTATTTCGTTTGATCATCTACCTCGCAACTCATGCGACAATATAAACAATGGAACCCTTTAAGTTGGGACGCAATCAAAAGTATAAGAATTTCCAATGCGTTACCATAAACTATTAACGCAAGTAAAAAACATGTAAAGTTGTGCTAGTGCACAAGAAAACACATGAAACTTAAATTATACGTCCACAACTTTCAAGGCAAGACCTTTGGAAAATATGACTGGGCACGACAACAACAATGCTCATCCCAGCAGTGGGAGAACTACTGATCAAAAAGTGGCACTTTGCCACATAATCCTACAAACGACATGAATCTCGCCGATGTACGTTGGAACAAGATTTCACAACCATCAGTGCACAGTCTAATCAGAGTCATAATTATTAACACTGCAAAATGAGTCACATACATTTGCAAATCCCCTATTTCATTTTATTCGACATTCCCTGGTAATGTCACTTAACAACAGTTATCACACGAAATTTCAGATAAAATTCTTAAATTTCTTTTGTTGAAATTCTGACCTCTGTGAATAGACTTTTGCATTGCTACTCCCCCTAATGGTCATCATACCATGAGAATTTCTTTCATAGTAGCAAATATCGATCTATTTCATTTCTTGGTAAATCCACACGTTACACATGCACTGTTTGTTGCGCATATGGTTGTTTGATTTATGAAGACCATTGGAGGGCTTCATTCCAATTTGTTGTTTTATCAAAACTCAAATATCATTTCGATATACTTGATTTTTGGCACTGTGAACCGCATTATTGCTAAACGATGACTCTTTGATATCGAGTCAATAAATTTCTTGAAAAACTCAATTTTCTTTGGCATACATGGTTTCTGTTGTGACATGTCCAAACTTTCTTATTAAAACTCGTTTTGTTTAAACCAAGTTCAATTGTTTGAACTTGCTCGCATTACGTATTCACTTCAAGATCTCATATGATGGATTGCAGCTATCATATTCGAAATAATTCCAACAAGCACTTCAAATCTCTTGAACTATAACATGCTTGTTTGGTCCTCGACTTCATTAAATCGTTTCTTTAATCACGATCACCTTGTGGTGACGTTATCACAAAATTTAAGCTTGCACTAATCTCGTTTGTACATATCATATACGGATTTAATTATTTATTTATTTATATTGAATCTGCTTTGTTGGTTTATCTTATAACAGCAATCTTAACACAATCGTGTGCTAAGATAATGATACACAAATTCATATCATAATTCGGTGTATCTCTTAATAATTCTTACAGCATCACTCGAGCCTTTTGTTATATTTATTGCTTTATCATCTTCAATCGAAAAACATTATTCAATTGTTTCAATTTCAATCGAAAATCTTACTAGATTTGTTTGAAACAAACATTCGAACTTACTTCGTTGAACTTTCATTTGATTTAAAACACGGTGAACTCGTCCAGTCACCGTTATTATTATTTCAATCACTATGACACCTTGTGGTGGCGTTTTCTTTAATTTGAAACTTGAGTTAATCTTCTTTTCACACCTAATGTATGGATTTATTTATTTAATTTTGTTAGTTCATTATCTTAAACAATCTTAATACAATTATGTGTTAAGATAAGAGTACACAAATTCGTATTATATTCTATGTACCTCAAAAGATTCTTTCATCATTTAACAGAAATTCTATAATTTTCATTTAGTCTATTCATCATCAATTGAAAAACCTATAATTTAAAAATTTCTTCATTAAAACTTTCAGTTGATTACATAAACGATGAATTTGTCCGGTCACCGTAATTATTGAGCTATTTCAATCATTTTCGACACCTTGTGGCGCCGATATAAACTTGTAGCTTGAGCTAATTTATACATATATATCTTTCGCTTGACTCATCATTTAAAATAATATTAATGCAATTATGTATTAAGACAATGATATACTAAAATCTGTTGTATATCGGTGTATTCTTGCTATTCAATAAAATGTCAACATATTGATTTTTTTTCCCATATCATAATTCAATAGTTGACAATCATTTCCATGCTTCTATTTCATTTTGAACTTATCTTACTCAGTTGACAATTAAGGTAAGATTTCTTTTGACCGTATATTCTATTGTTTCTAAAAGTTATGTACAACATATAAACAGTTAATTTAATCATATATCTGTTTTGGCTTGAACCTAGTCACCTTGGAAATTATATCATTTTATCTCGTTCATTTGACATTGATTTTTTTTCAAAGAATTCAGTTGAACCATTGAGTCCTATTTATTGTACAACTCATATTCACAAAATTTGATGTATTGATTCTGTATCATTTACCTTAATATTATTTTTATTGATTAAGACTTGACATAACTCTAAAAGAGATATCTTAGCTCAAATCTCGAGGACGAGATTTAAACAAGGTGGGGAGGATGTAACATTCCCTTTTTCACCATATAAGAATTTTAGGGTTGTTTAAATTTATTAGCCACTAGTAACTAGTTTGTTTTTAATATAATTATTCGACCCAAATAGTTTTAACAACTATTTTTAGTTGGTTGAAATATTATACTAGTTAATTGGCCTATATATATGGGTGACCTTTCTAATAAAATAAAAGTATATAAACTCATATAATTAGACGGGTAGATTACGGGTAAGTTGACTGTAAGAAATATGAAGTACCTGGTAAGTTGACTGTAAGAAATATGAAGTACTTGGTTCAAAATGTAGACAAAAATATTCTCGTTCTAATGACATATTCATTGTCTTATAAAACGCCATATTTTAGAAGTTATAAGTGCCAAATAAGTGAAGCTGTTGAATTAATTATAATAATAAAATATTAAAACTAAACTTAATTTTTTAATATAGAAACTCATGCATACATGTGTGTATGCATGATCCAAAAAGAAAATGGACAATAATAAAAAAATAATAAACTAATAATTTCACTTCCATTTTGAAAGTTGTTAATGCATGGGCACGTATACATTATTAGATCAATACGTATCCTACAAATGAATAAAATAGAATTCTTAAATTCAATATTTGGTGTACATGTGTGTTTGTATTTGTGATGAAAGGTGGCATAAAAGAAGTACATACGTGTAGGAAATGTTGTGGCAACTAAAGCAACCAGGCAACTATATATAAGATTGTCCCATTTCACTTTCTTTCACAAATTCTTTCGATCTCACTCTATACATATATATATATTCTTATTATTATTTTCATCTATAATAATAATAAGGCCCTGCCCCGTTTTAAGTGTTTTAACTCCCGATCACCGCTACCCTTTCCGATTGATCTAAGCCCCATAACGCATGTCAAGGCTTTGCCTGACTAAGTTCGTTGGGGTTCTGTCTCGTGACATAGGGACAAGGTTGAATTAGGGGTACTATACTTAAAACGAGTACAAATATATAAATATATATATTTTTAAAATATCTCAGGAGTTATACCCAATATTTATACCAGAAGACTTTCTAGTTGAACCCTAAAGTTACAAAGTGGGTTTATTCTCTTTTCTCACCATTTTATTCCCCTTTTTGTGATATAATTATATTCCAAAATGTCCTAAAACACTCCGTAAGTGAAAACCCGGACCCCTGAAACCCCAATCCATATCAAGAATCAAGAAAATCAGATATTTGGTCTTCTAGCGTGCCGCGTAAAGAATAGGCAGAAGGTCACGCGGGCCGCGACAGCTTGTAGGTCTCCGGATATGCATGAAGGCCACGTGTCGTCACACGTGTCGCGACCACCGATGACTCAGCAACCTCCGATCTGATCCACACTCCCACGCGGGCCGCGTAAGGATCGGCTAAAGGTTCACGCGGGCCGCGACAGACCCCAATTTCACCTATAAATGGCTTGTCGCATGGCCTGTTCTCTGGGGTCGAAATTATTTCACAAAAACGAGAGCACCCTGCACAAAATTCGAATTTAAGGTAGCGAGGCGCTGCTACGATACCGGGTATTAACTCGATCACTGCTACGATTCAATGTCCGATCGATTTAAACTATCCGATGAATGTTTAAGTGCTGCTCTAACTTGGGTTATACTTTGTCATTCGTCGTAAATTCGATGGATGTTTAAGTATTGCACTTTGTCATTCGTTGTGAGGGTTTTAATCTCGTGAATTATCGTAAATGCTGTATTAGTTACTGACCTAGTTCGTGTACATTGTTATTTAAATTATGTTACAAGGCTAATCAGTAGGCTAAACTCTGCCCGCATAAATCTGCAATATGAGTCATTCTCTTTTATCAAATGTTTTACAATACTCCATTTTCAAATGTTATAATTACATGGATTAAGTCGTGGTTATCTTAAATCACTGGCTATTGGGGTATTGTGCACATTACTAATTTCTCACGAGTTAGGCTAATAAATCCTAACAGTGATAAGCGTCACTACTTGGGGAAAGACCCAATAGTGGACCATCGTCACCAGGTGACACGGCGCCAGATAAAAATAAGAAAAAAGCCATTGTAATCGCTCTTATGCTGTAATTTATAACTAAGGGTCATTTTATAAAACCTGAATGAACTCACCAGTATTTCTTGCTGACAAAACCTTTTTAAAACGCGTTTCAGGTAATTACAGTAGATTGGAGTAAGAGTTGGATACGGCACTGAAAGGCTTCAAGAAGTGGCTTATTTTATTAATTAAATCAAATTAAAAAAATATTGTTTTATGTAATTGGGTTATCCCTTATTAAAGCTACCTTTGTAAAATATGGGTTTATCCCATCTATTTAATAAATAAAATCCGGTGTTTTCTAAACTCTGATATTTTTCCTAACTCACAGTTCTGACGAAATTTCCGCTGCAGTGCTTTCTAAATAACCACCAGTACCACTTGGCTGCCCGCGGCTCTCGATTCCGTCCAAGGTGGGGTCGGGGGTCGTGACAGAAAAAGAAATAAAAATCATTTTCTTTGGCAGGGTATGAAAACTTTGTATTTGTAAAATTTTGTGTTTGTAAAACTTGTGTAACCATCAATGTCCACATACGACGTAGACGGCATGCCCGCAAGACCTTTGAGTTGTATTTGTATGAAATGTGCATCCGTAAAATGTGAGATGTATTTGTATGAAATGTGGTATGTAGCTTGTAAACATAAGATAAGATGTAAATAAGATGTAATATGTAAGGAAATCGAGATCGCTAATGTTTTGCAAGGTCATTAACATGTGTGACGACATAGGAAGCATCCAAACCGAGGTGATTTACATCGATTACCCTTCGACTGTGACCCAAAAGCGCTCTTCCATGTGGGCAAACGAGGACCGAGAGTGAGGTTGCCAATACCCGCTAGATCTAACCTTTTGCTCCTTGTTCTAAACTTAGATTAATGGTGCTTACGTACCCCCTATTTGTAACATGATCTAATGTATCATTTAACATACCATTTGTACGTGTATTTTCCCCAAAGTTTAGAAAAGTAGAAAATGTTTGCATGCACGTTTCGAAAACACATGTGTGTTTTGAAAAAAACGGTATATTTAGCTGAAACCTTTCGTAAACCATTTGTGTTAGTTAAAACTTGTTTGTAGCATCATCAAAAATATATGATGTATGTTCGTCAAAAACCTTGTATGCTTTTTCAAAACTTGCATGTCTTTCAACCACGAAAACATTTATAAAAATGTAAAACCATAAAATGTTGGGGTTATGAACTCACCTCGATATCCTTGTGCAAAGCTAGCTTATTATGTTCCATAACGTCGTTTCCAAATATGTAAACTTGCTAGCATGCAATCTATCACATTCCTATCACGGAATAACTATAAGTGTCAACTAAAAATGTTGTAGCTATACTACGTGGTACAAAGCTCTACCGAATCGCTAACGGAACGATTCGATGGTAAGTTGTTAACTTAATGGAAACGATTAAGATGTACTTGTTAAGTTCCATTTAATATCGGTAATAATTACTAGGTCTTGGAAATACTTAGTCTCCGAGTGGTTTAGCGTATATATATATTTATATAAAAATATAAAATATACTTATGGTGTCGTATTCTTCGTCTCGAATGGTCGTTCATGTACATAACAAATATTCATATGAGAATAATATATTACAAACTCGTATAATGTATTGCGTCTCATGTCATAATTATCAACATAATTACATATAATTATAAGTTTCTTATAATCACTATATTTGTTGTTGTAAAGTTTTCGAGTTGTGGGCGTTTAAAATAAATATAAATATTAATTATATTTATTTTATATAATTGTCGATTACTAAACGTTTGAAATTAATATAAGTAATTATATTTATTTTATAAAATATTGTCAAGTTCTTGACGTTTGAAATAAATATAAACGAATATATTTATTTGATAAAAACATTCAAGTTATCAACGTTTGAAACAATTTTAAACGACTCTGTTTTATTTGTAAAAGGATTTGCGTTATCGATTCTTGTAACAAATATAAACAACTATATTTATTTCATATAAAAGAATTCCCGAGTTTTGTTACTTTGTAAACGCCGTTAGTTGCAACTTTATCGACTCGTTCTATGTTTGTCAAATTAAATATACATTTATATTTGTTTTTATAAAATTTTCTCGAATCCGATAGGTTTCGTTTTAAAATGAAACACATTGCGTTTTACGGATTTTTATGAAAAACGGGCAGAGTTTCCTCTTTTTTTGGACAACCCCGACAACACAAGTTGTCGATATAATTTTCAAAACGCAACAATAATTGAAACAATATACACACACACACACACACGAGTTATACAAACATGTTTAACATACGATTTCGTCATTCAGTTCAGTTTAAGCTCGTTTCCACGTGTATAATAAAAAGTTATATAACAATGTAAATAATAATCATGTCGTTAATCTTTTACCAAATCTTCGTGCCGTTTCGTTGACTGAGTTGACTCGATTGGACCAAGTTGACTCGTTCCTAGAAATCCGGACCGAATCGATCTGCTGTTGACCACCTTTGACCGAACCGCACCCGAACCAAGACTGGCATGTTGACTTGCTTTAACCGAGTCGACCCGAACCATGACTGCCTTTAACTGAACTTACAACTGGCCCTAACATATCTGTTGACCCCTTTGACTTGACCAAACCCGACAATAAAACCAAACAGAAACTGAACCACATCGGCTATCCATCGCCACTACCGCCATCGATAATCACCACCTAAAACAATGAAGCTAGTTGGAGATTTGTTAATCTAGAGAGATTTGAATAGAAATGAGAAAGTGTTGGTGCATATGTGACAACTCGTACTTCAGAACCTATCTTTGTGTTTAATGTGGCGTGTATGAACTCTATGCGATTAATTGATATGTTGATGTTATCGAATAAATGTTACATGTTTTGTGAATGTATGTAATGTATGTATGATAAACTTGGTCGCTAATTGCACAAGCCCTTTGGGCCGCACACCTTATCCCTCATCACACACCACTCTCGGCCCACTATACATGAATTCGAGACCAAGGAGACAACCCAAGATGGGTTCGGCCCACTCCTCTCATGCGCACAATACACAAGGGGGTTGTGTATAACCCTCATAATAGCAACATAAGGAAACACACAAAACCCTAAAACTCTCTCTTCTCCTCCCTCTTGTGCGACGGCAACAAACCTTTCCCTCGAAGGTTTTCTTGGATCGCGACACCATCTCTCCCTCGTTCCATCACTTGTGTGCACTCAAACTCTCGGTTAGTATCTTTAGTTTTGTTTTGGTTTGTGATTCCTTGTTGTTTTTGGCCATGAGATATTGGAGATACAAGCTATGTTGTGATCAAAATATGATGTAAGGTTGTTACATGATTTACAGAATCGAATGGATAGATTAACTCGCATAGTAAATTATTAGATATATATCATGATAAGGAACTAGCATTGATATGATTGTATGCATGGATTTGAATGTTATTGATCTAAGTAAGATCTGAAAGCATGATAATAAATTGATGATGTTCGAATATGATGTGTTGTATTGATTAGTTTGTTGTACACATAAAACTAGGGTTGCATGTTAGTGTTCGGATTCACTAGTCTAAAGAGCCGATCGTATGTTTTGTATAGTGATGGTTTGATTATTCATGATTAGATTATGATTAGGGTGTATAAACATGCATGATTTCTGAATTTGATGTCGTTTAATTTGAATTGAAACTACCAAACTTGTTAGCAATTGTTACGGAATTAATGAGCTGAAAATAAGGAAGGTTGTTACATCTTCTGGTTGCGACACGGGTTACGAGTCGAGAACCCCTAGTCTCGACTCGAGACCACACATTACCAGCACACAAACAACATGACTCGAAACCACGATTTGCGGGTCTTGTTGCGACTCGAGACCTGACTCGAGACCACCTGGTCTCGAGTGATGAAGGCTATAAACCGAGACAGCACCGTCTCGACTCGAGATCTTTGGTCTCGACTCGAGATCACCTGATTATATATTCTGTTTGGACTTGCACTGTTACAGGCCTAAGTATTTGGGCCGAATACATGGACCTTATATGTTACTGTTGAACGTGTATGTTGTATACTGTTGATTAGGACTGCCATGAATAATACTTGTGTACAACTTGCTAGCATACATGTAGAAAATATACGTGCATTACTTGGTTTAAATCTGACTTGTGTGGTAACCATACTAGGACGTGGTTGACCACAATTAGCTCTAGAGACCTTTGATTATCTGCCGAGCTAATTTAAGGTGAGTTCACACTTTCTACAAAGCATGGGATTCCCAGGGGTTGGGAATGGGTTAAGGAATATGGATTCCTCGTCCTTTCTTGGGTAGGACAGTACGGGTTCAGGAATATAATTCCTCGTCCTCTTGGACAGTTTACATTTCACTAGACCAAAACTCTATCACGAAGTCCCTCCATTTTATATCGACTTAATCGCCGGGCCAATGGCGAGCGAGTCATTAGTTAGATAGCGCTATTTAGGTTTGACAAGCCTCACACCATGCCGCAGAGGATGGGCGTGAACTAATGGATCTGGGCACGTCAATGATGATAGACATTGACAGTTCAGGGCACATAAACATGACTACAGTCAGCAGTCGATATGGTAACGAGTCTAGTAGCATATACATGGGGTAGCCCCCACGGCCGAAAAGCCAGATAACTAAACATGGGGTAGCCCCCATGGCTGGATAGCCAGAATAAACGGGATATAACCAGAACACGTTTTCAACTATGGGGTAACCCCCACGGCAGGAAGCCAGCTAAAGGAAACTGTTTTCGAAACAACTTAAAACAAACACCCAACTGTGAACTCGCTCAACATTATTGTTGACTCGTTACTACATGCTTTGCAGGTTAATAGGTACTTAGCTGGAGCTTGCATGGGGAAGAGTCGTTGTGGGACATGGACAGCTGTGTGCCATGTTAAACTTTGAAACATTTAAACTTAAGTATTGGTTTTCAACATTATGCTTCCGCTATACAACTTAAACTATGTTTTGTTTGGGACACCAATTATATTGTGTTGGTTTCTATTGTTACTTACATGCTTGTTCAATATGATTGGTGGCTTGATCCTGGTCAGTCACGCCTCCAAGCGGTGATACTCCGCGTGTGGATTTTGGGGGTGTGACAGCATACGTCTGTCGACTTCGTCTTGTATCCAGTCTTGTATTGTTTTAGATAAATCAGGGCATGGAAAACGAGAAAATAGGTTATCTGGCAAGTTCAAGAGAAATTACATGATGTGATTCCGCTTGAAATGAGCATGTCATTTCAAGCGAAATTAGTCTGTTATTTCCGCTTGAAACTACAATCTCGTTTTAACTTGTAATTTCGCTTGTAATGTGATTCCGCTTGAGTCATGTTCAAGCGGAATCAGAAATCTATAAATAGGAGATAGGTTGTGTCAGTTGAAGCGGAATTAGAAAGTGTGTTTCCGACGGCGAAGCTCTGTCGAAGTGTCTTCAGAACTGTAATCGTATCAGAATCAATATACAAGACAGTTTTAGTGAATATATTGCTAAATTCAACTCATCATGTCTGTTTCCGCCTTTCATTTTGAGTAGAACGCTTCTGATCGACTCATTTCGGGTCCGTACACGATCCTACATGTGGTATCAGAGCTCAGGAGGAGGAGTTTTGCAGATATCAGCTTGACTTCATTGTGTTTTCTTACTACTACACCTTCTTTTCTCAATTGAACAAGTTTTCACGGATAAAATGGACTGAATTTTTCACAACATAAGCAAAATTGTGTTTTAACAAACCCTTGAGAAAATCAGATCATAATTCAAAGTAAAATTGACAAAAATAAGCCAAACACCTAATTCCACTTGAAAATCTGAAACGGAATCAGTGATTCCGCTTGAAATTTTTTTTTTCTCGTTTGGTGATTCCGCTTCAAATTGATAATTCCGCTTGAAATTTTCAAGCGAAATTAGTTATTCCGTTTCAAGTTGCTATTCCGCTTGAAAGTTTGAAACGAAATCAGTGATTTCACTTCAAACGTAATTCCGCTTGAAATTTCAAACGTAATCAAGTGATTCCATTTGAAATTGGTGATTCCGTTTGAAATAGATATTCCGCTTGAAAGGTTCAAATAGAATTAGTGATTCCGCTTCAAAATATTTCCGTTTGAGTCATAATTTCGTTTGAAGTTGTTTGTGTAGGTTATTTCCGTTTGAAGTGTTGAGCAGGGTAAATTTCATTTGAAAATGTCTGACGAAGAATTTTACAACGCGTTTGCTACATCCCCGACTACTCCAGCTTCCATTGCTCCTAACATGAACTTGGAAAACGAAACCGGAACTTTGCAAAAACCCCCCCAAAACTTATGGGAATTGAAGAGTACCATGGCTGGAAAAATTGTTTTGAGAATTGGGTTCAGGCAAACCATCTAAGAGCTTGGGAAAGCGTTGAAACAAAATATGTTAGACCACAGACTGCTTTGAAAGTTGATAAAATCATTTTAGAATTCACAGACAATGAGAGAGACAGTTATAAAGGAGAGAAATTGATGATTAGTCTTCTACAACAAGCTGTCAAAGAAGACATCTTTATTTTGCTTCAGCATGATGGTAGTGCATTTTTGATTTAGGAGGCACTTGAGAAGAAGTTTGAGGGAAGTACAGAGTTGCTCAAAAGTAAAGCATCTCTGCTGAAAAAGGAGTTTGAGTTGTTTACAAGTATGCCAGGGGAGACTACAAAGACTCTCATTGAGAGATATTGTCATCTTGTGCGTACCATGTCTCAGTTGAAAATAACTAAAACTCCAGCAGAATGGGTTGAAAAGTTAGCTGACGCATTGCCACAGAAAGAATGGGGTACTTATCTCATGATCTTAAAGAATTCTAGAGAATTTAGCAGATTGTCAATTGGACAGTTTATTGAAAAGCTTGAGGCACAGGATCTTGAACAACAAAAGATTGCCAGAATGAACAGCTCAAGCAATCAACAAGACATCAAATTGTACTATAAAGGAAACATTCAAACTGTTGAAGCAAGTCCTAAGATCCAAACCGCTTTTAGTGCAGGAAATTCATCTGGATCAGTCAGTCAAAGTTCAATCAACACTAGTGGATTTTCAAATGTTAATCCTCCAAGTGTTCAAAGTTCAAATGTTGGTAATGAACATATGATTCAATGCAATGTTGCTTTGCATATTTCAAAATGGTCAGAATTTTTCTAATGAAGTTGTTAAAAGCCATATGGCATTACTGGTTACTGCTTTGGAATCTTATGAAGGATTGATTGCTGGAAAAATTGGTAATCCTATGCTAACAAAGGAAGATTACGATCAGATCGATGCAGAAGAATTGGAGCTCATGGACATCAAATGGTGTCTAGCTAGTGTCTTGAGAAGAGCCGAGAAATTCAAAATGATTATAGGAAGAAATGATTTCTTAGATGCACATGTCTCTGCTTTAGGTTTTGATAAATCTAAAGTTACTTGTTTTCGATGCAGGGAGAAAGGACATTTTAAGCGAGAATGTAAAAATCAAGAAGCAAATGGTGCAAAGAATCCGTTTGGGGGCCATGATTACTATCGGAAGGCAATATATCAACAAGTTGCTCATCAACCGCATCAACAAAAAGAATCACAAACTGCACATGGGAAAATGATCGAAGATGCAAATAAGAAAGCTTATTATGGTATCATTGATCAAGATGATGAGAAATTGGCTCAAGGTTTTAGCTGGGATATGTTTGTGGATGAGAATAGGGAGTTTAAAGCTTTCATTGCTCAAATTGTTTAAAAGCCATAATTGATGAAAGAATGGATAGCAGTGTTATCTGATGAAGAGAAAAGTGAAGATGAAGAATCTGTTTCTTCTGAAAACAGTTCAACAGATTCTAGTGATGATGATGAAGATATTGAACAGATAAACATTGGAAAAACTCATTTATCTTCTGACAGTTTTGAATTTTATTTTGCCGACAAATTAAAGAAACTTAAAGAGAGAAAAGCTACAAAAGAAATGGAAGAAGTTAAGATTGTTGAGAAGATTGTGGAGATTGAAAAGATTATTGAAGTCACAAAACCTTGTCTTACATGTTTGGAACCTTGCAAACAATGTGAAGATAAAGATAAAAGTTTTAGTGAGCTTGAAAAGTTAAAAGAGAAGTTGCTGTTTGATGTCAAGAATGTGAAAGAGTCATACGATGTATTGAACAAAACTGTGAATAGTTTGAAGAAGACAAACTCTGAAAGAGAAGATGCTTTGACAATGATGAATGCAACAATGATGTCGAAGCAGAAAGAGATAAATTTTTACATTGAAGAATGTGCGAAATGGAAGCAAGAGTTGGAAACTGAGAAAGATGAAAATGAAAGAATCAGACGATTACTAAGAAGTTATTCGAGTTCTGATTACTTAATTGACAGCATTTATCAAACTGTTGCAGGTTTTGAAGTGTTTGAAGATAAGAAGTCAAAGAAAAAGGATACTGGTAAGAAACAGAGTGTCTGTTATAATAAGTATCCGCCTCCAATTTGGGAAGGGTATTCGTATAGAAAACTGAATGAGGAACAAGTAACAAAGGCAGTCAATATAAAGTTGGAGTCCGAAATAACAGATGTATTACCAGAAAATATTGACATCACATTCACAGCGTCCGACATAGATCATGAGTCTGAGTTAATAAAAAGGATGGTCGATCAGGTGTTAGATAAGGATGAGGAGTCCGAGTCAATGTTTGAGTCACGGAGTTCGAGTTCGTCTGTCAGGAGTTCAAAGTCGTCGGGAAAACGGGTTTATAGTAAAGAATTTTTGTTGTCAAAATCCAATTTGAATGATTCTGACAAATTATATTTTGATAAAGAATTTCCAATAAGAGGTGTTAAAACTGAAATGATCAAAAAGGTTTTCAAACTGACAGAAATTAATATTTCTGAAATAAAAGATGTAAATCTTAATGAAAAACCTAAAAATTACACCTCAAGAGTTCAACAACGTTTAAACAAGAAAAAGGGTTACAGTTCTGGTTCTGGTTTTCAAAAGAAACCAAACCATAACGGTAATTTCAAAAAGAAAGGTCTTGGATTTATTCCACCAGAAAATTATAAACATGAAAAAATTTATAAAAATACAAAATTTGTATCAGGTATGTCTGCTGAGGATGAAAAGAAGAGCTCATTCTGGAGACAGTCAAATCAGGAATTTCTTGCTGAAAAGAAGAAAACTGAAGCTCATCAGAGAAAAGAGACTAGAACCTGTTACAGATGTCAAGAAGTTGGACACATCGCCTGGAACTGTCCTAAGGCAACCAACACAAAACAGGGAGTTTCAGAAAAACTCAAAGAAATAGTTGTTGATAAAACCGAACTACCAACGGAAAGGTTTAAAGTGTTTAAAAATTAAACATATGAAGTTGGTGAGTGTTCGAAAAGATTTTACAAGAAAAGGGGAAATCTTGACAACCAAGCTTGGATTGATAAGAAATCAGATGTAAAATCTGGCGATGAATCTGACTCCACAAAGTCAGATGAGCCACAGGTTGAGGTTAAAGAGAAAAACTCAGTTCCTCCAATGGATAATGAGAATTTTCCACCTTTGAGGGCTGAAAATTTTAAATCAAAAGTTGGAAAGGTTAAGATCTCAAATCAATTCTATTCTGATAAGAATGAATTGGATGTTGAGAAAGCTTTTAATGGAAATGTGAAAAACATTTTTGGGAAAATGGTCGAGGGAAAGGTAAAAGGGGTAAAAGATATTTATGAAACAAAGAAAGCATCTTACTACCTGAGTGAAAATGAGGAGGAGACATCCAAGTTTGGTCAAGCTTGGATGGCAGTTTTTCACAAGTAAAAATTCTGACTTGCCGGAGCTCCCAAGTTTGTAATCGTGGAGCAGGAATCGGCATCATTCTCGATAAAGTTTTTGTTTTTGTTTTTTGTGAATAAATCTTAAAAATTGTTAAATTTTACAGGTTGTGGATAGTGCCGGAATTCCCAGGGTGGTAAGTGAGAAGTAGGTATCAGTATTTTTCTTACAAATGGTACTTAATTTTCAAGATTAATCAGGGACATTAAATTGTACTTGATTTATCTTTCTTACAATTGGTTAAAGAATATATGGGGTTCATTTCATTGAAAAGAGGAAAGAATCAAAGTGATGATCTCTCACCCTAACCTACAAATGGTAAAATCAACAAAACTTATTTTCCGGAAAAATCATTTTGGTTAAAACAAACTTAAGTGTTTTGAAATCATAATGAGAAAATAGTTTGTTATAAGGGGGAGTTCTGATTGTTTATGCCAAGTGGATGGCGATTTGAAGCGATTCGATATCGGGTTGTTTTCAAATTTCTTTAAATGTGTTTGAATTTAAGAATTTTCAGAAAATCCAAAAACGTTAGAAAATTTGAAAAAGGCAAAAACATGATAAAATCAAAAATGAGTTTTGGTGTGAAAAAGAGGAAATGATAGTACATCAGTAGATAGTTACAGTATGCTAAAAAATGTAATGATTAAATAGCGTTAAACAGTGTCACTGATGATATGCCGATAGGTTTTTACACATTTAGTAAGCTTTTTCGGGATATAAACTTAAATTCAAACTTGCTTATTTCGTGGGGAACACTACTTGGATATATAGGTAACCCCTGAAATTTCGTTTGAAGGATCCCTCTTTCTGAGATACTGGGTCTTTATGCTCAGTGATATCTGGGGTATTATCCCGGGACTTCTGATTTTGCGGAAGCAATGGCCTAGTCCCCTGAGAATACTTTACGCTTGCTTGAAATAAAAGCCTACCCTCAGCATAAAAAAATGATAAAACATTGCAAAATGCAAATCATGTGCTGTTGTAAAAAAGATCCTCTAAAGGGGACCAACCAAAAGTCGAAGCCGTCATCTCTCTACTGAACGGAAGTTCTGACCTGAGCTCTCACGGTTTTCGCATCTAACCTCTTACAGATATCATCTGTGGTATACTCACCTGTAAGACTGAATATTGGGATCTGGATACGGGAGTATATTCAAGAGGTGGGACACATGAATGAGTTTTAGTCATTAATTCACCTAATTCATATCCTGAATCTGTTGAAATTTAAGTGGATCAGTATATCAGCAATCTAAGTGAATTGTTTAATTCTTAACGTGTAAATAAGCTCAACGGTACTTGTGACTTGTCAAAATCTGATATGATCCTCTTACACAAGCTCACAAAAAATATTGTCTGTATATATTTCTTTACTGCATTTCATTTTTTTTTTCAAAAATCCAAAAAGATTTTCAGTGTGTTTTAGCATAATTTTTGAAAATTCAAAAAGATTTTTGACAACTGATATTGGAGAGCTCATTTTCAAATTTCCAAGTGCTAAACATGATGAGCATGTGGTGAGGGGGAGTGTGTGTCTAAATGAGAAAATATTTTGAATATTTGCCTACATGTGGTTCATCTGAAATTATCATTGATAAATCATTCTGGATAAATTTGAGGGAGAGTCTGGATGTATAAATTTGTAGAATGTTAAATTTGTGAAATTTATTGTGAGGTAGAGGATGTGCAGGATAGCCTGGATTCGGAGTCTGAGTATAGAGCCAGGTTTTTATTTTTGATCCTGTGAAATCCAGATTGCGATCAACATCCGAGGGAAGATGAAGATTGTTCGAGGGGAGTCTGTTGATGCTAAAGAGGAAAAAAGATAAAGTTTGAGGATTACACTGTCAGTTACTTTGAAGAAGCCCGAAGACTGATAAAGACTGAAGACGTTGAAGACTCGACACTTAAGACTCGTCAACATCCGAGGGGGAGTCTGTTGGTGCATACGTCTGTCGACTTCGTCTTGTATCGAGTCTTGTATTGTTTTAGATAAATCAGGGCACGGAAAACGAGAAAATAGGTTATCTGGCAAGTTCAAGCGAAATTACATGATGTGATTCCGCTTGAAATGAGCATGTCATTTCAAGCGGAATTAGTCTGTTATTTCCGCTTGAAACTACAATCTCGTTTTAACTTGTAATTTCGCTTGTAATGTGATTCCGCTTGAGTCATGTTCAAGCGGAATCAGAAATCTATAAATAGGAGATAGGTTGTGTCAGTTGAAGCGGAATTAGAAAGTGTGTTTCCGACGGCGAAGCTCTGTCGAAGTGTCTTCAGAACTGTAATCGTATCAGAATCAATATACACGATAGTTTTAGTGAATATCTTGCTGAATTCAACTCATCATGTCTGTTTCCGCCTTTCATTTTGAGTAGAACGCTTTTGATCGACTCATTTCGGGTCCGTACACGATCCTACAGAAAGTTGGAGGTTTTACCCGAACAAGAACGTCATCAGTATCATCATAATAAGCTTCGCCGATGTCGTCGCCTTTCTGGCCGTCGGAGTGACGCCGGCTCTCACTCTCTTCCCCTCCGATCTCCTTCTCTCTCTCGCGTCTCTCCCACCCTAGTTCTCTTCTCGTCACCGCCGCACACGACGGCTCTCTTCCTCTTTCTACTTGTCTGAACTGAGAGTGTAGGGGTGTTTGACCGGGGGGGGGGGGGTTGGTGTGCTCGTCGGAGAAAAAGGCACCGGGCGGAATCCCGATCTCCGGTTGCCAGTGAGATGAGGGAGAAGCAGGGGTTCTGGTGTGGTGTGTTTAGTTTTTGGTTTGAATTGAAGATAAGGTTATAATCACATATTTATACCTAGGGTTTTAAGGAGTGGGTTGGGCCCAAGGCCCATTAAGTGTATCTAGTTGTTGCTTGGCCCAATAAAATTTCAGAAGCCCGTTAACGCACCCAACTCTCATGAAATGTCGTAACGTATTTATTTAAAAATGAAAACACGTAAAACGTATGTCCGAAATCGGTTTTGGTGCGTACGTTCGTTGGTTGCGTTAAAATTGCGTAAAATGTGTCGTTGTCGTTGTTAATCCGTTTTTCGATCTGGTTCCGACTGCGGTTAATAAAATTCCATCACGAAGCTAAATATAGTATTTTAGCTTTGAAGGTAATACACGTCTCCGATGCTTCCGTTTCGTTGCCGGTTTGTTCCTACAGTCGCGTTTTTCGTTCACGTTTGCGCTTTGTGACGTTTGAAAGCACGATAAATTTGCAAAACTAAATTCATATGTATAAAATATGCGTATAAAATTTGTATTTGTCGGAGTTGTCAGTATTTTGTTCGGTTTCAGTTCGTTACCGTTTAATATTCAGCAGTCTTTCCGTAAACCACCATCCGCGCACTGAAAAGATGGTTAGACTTTCCTAGACATTCCAAGTGTCTAATTAAGTTAATTTGCGTCTTAAACAATACCTATAATCGTCTTAATGTTCGTTTTTTGCTTAACTAAGAGCCGTTAATTTACCGGTTGTCACATTCTCCCCATGTTGATAAAATTTCGTCCTCGAAATTTAGGGGTTGTTTGGTAGCCTCTTATGTGACACCTGTGTCACTTCAACCATCAAACAAATACCAAACCAATGAAATATTGTATTTCATACTTGGGATTTGTATAAATATGTGTATCATTTGCACATATCAATTCTTGTTCGATTCGGGCTCTAAATCGCTTTCTGGAGGGTTATACGCGCCCTGATGCGTAAATATAACCAGTTTAATGCAACAAACACTCCGGAACAGTGACATAGGCTTAACATACCTTAAATAACCTTTACATAACTTAGAAATAAGTTTTAGAAAGTTTGGTATGCCGAAATCAAGTCTATTCGCTTATAGGGACTAAACTCGACAAAGTGCGAAAGTATGCCGATTCAAACTGTAACAAACATTTCGGAACTTGATCATAAGTTAAACACACCCTAAATATCCTTTACATAGCTTAGAAATAGGCTTTGAGGGGTTCGGTGTGCTAAAATAAACTTTATGCTCATTCAGGGACTAAAAGCGTCAAAAAGTGCATAAGTTTGCATTTTCGCGCATAACTTACGTTCTGAATACATCCGAACATCCAAAAATTTATGTAAGGATTAAAATATTTTATTTTAATGTTTGGCATGATAAAATTTCATTCGTCACTTAAATTGGTTCGTTTTTGCGTTTGTTACGACTTCCGTCGTAATTAACCGAACAACGCAACCGTACGACCAAATGAGCCGACATCCGAGATATTTTTGAGCATGTTTTGAGTTCCCTATACTTCAACTTCATTTTAGAGCCTTGAAATGGGGTTAACGGGGCTTAAACGTGCCAAAAATGCATCAAAATGCAAGATTCTGAAGTTCAGGGACCAAAACTGCAATTCTGTAATAGATGGCCAGGCGGCCCGCGTAAGATATATGTAAACCTTACGCGGCCCGTGTGAGAGGCCCAGTTCAGCAGAATGTTGCTTACAGCCTGTTTCCAGCGGTTCTACCTGATTTCACCTCTTGCAAATGGTATTTTGGAGACCATGGGCTCATTCTAGGGGTACCCAAGGTATTACAAAACAAGGGGCACACATGGAGGGCTAGGATTGAAGCTCGTTTATCGAGGAACGATCCTAACGGTTGTGATTTCCCTATAAATACCCACACCTCCATTCCTTGCAATTCACACAAATCTAATATAATGTGCTCTAAGTTGAAGCCCTTGCTTCATACCTGAGCTATTTGGATCAAGATTTAATTGCTTGGACCCTTTGTAAGTATTCTTTCATTCTTTTATCGCTTTTCGAGTCCGAAAGTCAAACTGCGTTTGACTTTCTGCATTAACCAGTTTATGGTCAATGTGAAGTTCGTTTGAACTTCATAACGTGAGCGTAATCACGATGGTTATAGTCCCTAGTGACTATACCTACTGATTACCACGTTATCTAGGTTTAGTGACGAGTCGTAGTTTCGGCCAAAATGCGTATTCTCACGTATTTTGTAACCAAACTACTTTTAGGTATCAAAACCGTTTGTTTTGATACCAAACCTGTTTTCTAACTTAACTAAACATGTTTTAGCATGTTTAGCTCGTCACTTTAGGTTTAGTGCTTATGTAGAGTCGTAAGTCGAGCGGTCTAAACAACCGCTTAGACTTTCGAACTAGACCCGTTTGGTCGATCATTAGGATCCGACCAAACATGTTTAGTGACCATAGTTGTATAGGGAATAACCTTCCGAGGTTATACCTTATGGTCACGTCGTTTAGTTAGTTATATGATAGGTAGTTTATATGCCTTAGGAAAATTACCAAAATACCCTTTTTACGCATAAATTCATTTTAAGCATATGTAACCAAAATTTTGACATCTAAACTAATTAGGTAACTATATTAGACATGTTAAGGCATATTTTACTTGTCATAGGACTAGTTAAGCGGTCCGAATGCATTTTACGCGAACGACGCGTTAAAGTAGCATAAGCTACCTAAACGGGTCGTAATGGGTCGTAAGCACTTAGGTTAGGTTTCATTTTAGTATGTGGGCTTTGTTAAACCATATCATATGAGTTCCAATACTCATTTGGTTTACGAAACCTCATACTATCCAATCTCCAGACTTAGGTCCGGTTATTTATGTAATTGTTTATATAGGGTGCCGTTTGATTCCGTGATCCCTCTAACTTTGCTTGGTTGTTGTTCAAGACTTCTAAGCACCCTTAAGTGCGTACATATTCCCTTCTTTTACTATTTTCAAACTGTTTTGGGGTGAAACACATGTGCCTACTTGTTACTTTCGTGCTTTTCATGTTTTCATATCATATACTTGCTATGTTCATTAGTACACTATTAGTACATGAGTTTATTATGTTTTGCTATGTATGTTTACTTAACATGCTAGCACATTGTTTTACATTACATTTCTTTTGCTATGTATGTTTACTTAACATGCTAGCACATTGTTTTACATGACTTTTCTGCTTTGTATGTTAACTTAGCATACTTAGTACATTGTTTTACATTGCATCTCTGTTGCATATGTTCTCGTAACATATGGACACATTATTTTATATCTCTACCTTGTATGTTCACTTAGCATACTAGGTACATTATTTTCATAAAACATGCTTACATTTGGTATATCATTTGGTTTGTTTAATGGGACTAAATTACATTCATTAACACCGATCATGCCGCTCGGTAGTAGGTAGTGGTATCATAGGATTTGACAAATCCCGTTCCTAAAATCCTAGGTTGGTTTGGGTGGAAGGAATGACCGAATCCGAAAACATTTTTATTTGATAAGCTTCACTCTAAGGTTATCCGTCTGTCTCAAGGCTTGAATGTAGGCGTTTAACATAACCGCATAGATGTTGTATCAGTAAAGCATGCATTATCTTACAAAACATAACTTTTGATTATATTTTATCAAATGCATTGTTTTGTACATTACTTTCTTATAAGGTTAAATAAATGCTTTTAATCAATAAATGCTTTTATTCACTCTACATAACATTTGTTTATCCATTACATGATTTACATGTGATGGTTTTTACATAAACATTTGACATTTGACTATACATAAACATTTCTACATTGATGGTTTGTTTTGGTAAGTGATTTAAATAACGAGGCGTGTGTAATAAGATAAAAACATGGTGGATACGCCGCTGGTACTTCCTATATATAAGTGCTTTTATGGTATTACATATCGTAGCGTTATTTAAACCATTTCAGTATTTGACATATTACATTTTACACAAATGACAAATTTTCACTAAACAATTGTTTTACAAAACAACTTATTTTATACAAACTCATTACGCTTGGTTATTCATTTAACCTTACACTAATCTTTTGCATATCATCTACTTTATCGTCGCTTTTCAAATGATTTATGAAACAAAACATTTTTCAAGGAACATGACTGACTTTTGTTAAACAACTTTTTCTAAACTTATAAGTCATGAATCCTAAATCAATAAAACCTATGTATCTCACAGGCATTTTTATGCTGACGTACCTATTTTCACATGTGTTTCAGGAAATGATGCATAGGATTGATCAAGTTACACATAGGCAGACTCGGGCCTTAGTGAAAATAAAAGATGCAAGACTAGTTAGTTATGTTATGCTTCCTTGTTGTTAAGACATTGTAATTCTTTTAATCAATAAAACAAAATTTCAATTGCCCATGTGTTATGAAACAATGATTCTGTTACAACACTCCCCGACGATTCCGCCACGTTTTGGTTGTTTTACGTGGTCGGGGTGTGACAGAAAAGTTGGTATCGGAGCTCATGGTTATAGGGAATTAGGTTATTAGTAATGCTTTGACCTAGTCTATAACCTTCCTAGGACCCTAACGCGAGTTTACTTGCGTTTAGTCATAAAACAATACCGTCATCTATCCTTAGGCGACAACCATAACAAGAATATAAATTTCAAAACCGTTTTGAAAACTAATCATCTGTTCTAGGATGATTGATTACTAGGTTTTGAACCCTCTAAGTTTTCAAAATCTCGTCAAATTTTGGGTCTTCTAATGTGAACACGTGCAAACTGGAAGGGTGAATGCCTGTACTCTGAGTTTTCTGTCTAAGGCTAGAGTGTTCGTACAAATCCGCAGTATCGGACCAGTCACTCTTACCTGGGAACTCTTGGGGTGAGTGTTCACTTATAGGCAAGCATGTCTTCAGCGATACATTATTATGACCCGCTTGCTTTGATTTGTCTCCATCTCATTTGTTTGCCTTAGGTAACAAACAAATGAACGCAATTCTTATGCATTGCCGTTCTGTTTTGTTTACCCGATAGTATTTCACTTGTTTCTTCCTATGATTTTCATTTCTTCTAGAATGTCTCTTCAACTCAGCAACGGTCAAATGTCCGAGCAAACAGCCAAATTTGCCTAGCAAATAGGCAAAGTGATTCTGAAGTCTGTGGATCTAGGCATTGACATGTCTCGTCTCAAAAATGGAGCCACTCAAGAGTCACTGAAGGAAGCAGAAGTCAAGCCTGCACCAAAATCAAGGAAGCGTAAGGCTTCAAGGAAACCCGCAGCAGTTACACCTAATCAAGCGGGACCTAGCCAAGTGGCAGCGCCACCGGCTAGGAAGCCGTACTTAGGAACTGCCCCATGGTGCAAACGATGCAACCGTCATCATTCAAACCTCATACCCTGCTCCAAATGTACCTACTGTGGGCGGTGGGGACATTTGGTTAACATGTGCCGCTTTGCTATCCAGAACAAAGTTGTTGCAAATCTTGCTGCTACCCAACTCCAAGTCAACCTTACTCAAGCTCGTTTTCCGTCTGGTACTTGCTACAATTGTGGCAAGACGAGCCATTTCAGAAATAAATGCCCGAAGATTGTCAATGCAAATCCAACCCTTGGATGAGCATTTGACTGATTAGAAGAAGCTTCTGCTTTAAATAATTTGTATCTGTTGCTTTTGTTTCTTTTGTTGAACTCAGAAACAATATGTTCAGTTTATGAATAAATTGTTGTTCACAATTCTGATATACAAGTGTAGTTACAGGTGTGTATGGCATTTCCCTATAATACCTACATTAAGGAACTATGTTCCTTACAAACTACTCTTGTGAATTTCCCATTCTTGTGTTTGCTCATGATTTCCTCGAAAAATTTTAAGTACTCGTTTCATTCTAGGAGACGAAGTACAAGAAATAAAGCGAAATTATGAGTAATCGTGCTTTTTGCACATCTGTGCCTTTGAATCCTTGGTTAGATAACTAAGGGTATTTTCAAATCTCATACCCATTACGTTCTGATTTTTCAACATGCATAACATAAATTTTCAAAACAACCTTGTAGGGTCGATATTGACGATCAAATGAGTCAATCCGAGTCAAAATACCACTGTTTATGTGGCGGAATCACACAAACAGGTTGAATCAAAGAGAATGGAGTAGAAATAGACAGAATATCACTTTAAACAATGTTTCTCATTCATATATTGACTTGAAAATCCAGCAGCAGTTCGGTACCAGAACAATGGGACTGTTACAAATGAGAAACAACTAACACCTATATATAGGCTTTAGGTTTCGCTTGAACCAGTCTCAAGCGAACCCTGATCAACTGAGTTTGCTTGAACTTGACATGACACACCTTCAAGCGAAACCCCTTAAAACATAAACTTAAACTTACATTTTGACCCCTGTATTATACAATCATGACATATTTAGACCCTAGACTTAAGACATAGGCTTTAGACATCATGCACTAACAAACTCCCCGTTGGATACAGTCGGAGTCTTCAGTCTTGGTCTTCAAACTTTACAGGGACTTGAACTTCCCTTCACGAGGCTTAGGCTTCTTCAGTAACGCTTTCCTAAGCTTCTCATTCTCGTCGACTCTCTTCTTTTCCTCAGCAGCCATTCTCTGATTTAATGTGTACCTCAAGATCTTATCTTTCTCTTCTTGCTCCTTCCGAGCTTTCTCAGCTTTCAATCTTTCCTCTTCCTCAATCTTTCGCCATTTGGAATTCCATTTATTTTCAGAATTTATACCTTTCTGAAAACAAACAGATACTACACGTTGAAACTGCATGGCTTGCTCTCTATCTTCAGGCTTAAACCAGATCTTGTTAATGAATAAACATTCAATATCCTTTGCAGAGCAATTCATTAGCCACAGAGGATCATATACAAAGATACTTCTGATCTCATTTCCAGCACGATATCTGATGATAGCTTCAGTCGTCAAACAACTGTACACCCACCCCATAAAACCTTTGTAAAACTCTTTTTCCATCTTCGGTACTGGAATATTCTTCATCACTTTCGGCTTCTTAACATGTAAGATCGTTTCTTCAATACCAGTAGCTGGATCTACCCTTTTCATCTTCTTAGGGTAGTGCGGCTTCCAATGTCTAAAATTCTCCAGAGATTCAAACTTCATCAAACCCCACATTCGAATATCGTTCTTTCTCACTGGATAGGCTAACGTTCTGACTTGAGCTAATTCATCAACATCCCACCAGGGTAATGACATAACATCACATAAGCGTTCAAAGTACTGAACCCCATACTCTCTTCGAATTGCATAGGCATTGACCTGCAGTAAGAATCCCCAGCTAATAATATCACCCAGTGACACATCTCTGTCTCTCTTGTAGAACTTCAATGGCCTCTTAAACTTTCTTTCATTGCTCTGTCTGAACCACCTTTTATGTTCTTCTTCCAGAGAATCCTTTGTAGTGCCATCAAAGTTTTTGTCTTTTAGACTCTCTTCAACTTTTCGTCTCAACTCTTCTCTGTTCTCTTCAGTAAATAACTCCATCAGAGTTGGAAATTTTGAAGTATCAACATTAACATTTTCTTCATCTGTGCAGTCTTCTACTTCAACACGATCATAGAGATCTGCATCTTCCACATACTTATACTGATATTCAACCTTTTGATTCACGTCAAACGCATTCAACTCCTCTTCAAAATCAAATTTGAAATTATCTTCTTTCACATTGAACATCTTTAAAACTTCATCCAACGTATATGTATGTCTAGTCTCCCCCTCTTCAACTTCAGGTTCAATACACAAGATCAACTTTTCAACAGCTTCAACATTTTGATCACCAACAGTCTCCCCCTCTCTAGTTACATCCTCTGTCTCTTCATTCACTGCATCATTCATCAGATCATCCGCAGTTTGTTCTTTAGACGTTTCAGTAACCAGAATCCCTGTTGCACCTTGATCATCATCGTTGTCATCTTTATTAGAACTACTTGCAGAATACACTTTCTCATCATCGTCATCATCAAGATCATCTTCATCCTCTTCATCATCACTATATTCAACAATACTTTCTTTCTCACAAATAGCAGGAATCGAAGAAATTGGTTGAGGATCTTCAACAGGAACTACTGCTAACACTATAGCCCCTTCCTCTGATGTACCTTCAGGTTCCTTTCCTTTCTTTTGCATCTCAGCATCTATAGCAGCTTGCTTCTGAGCTCTAACTTCTTCAATGTTAATTTCGTTAAACTGCTGCTCAACAGTCTTACCAAGCAACTTCTCTAGCACTTTATTCATCATGTACATCTCGTGTTCTTTCTGTGCTTTAGCTTCTTCCAACTCTTTGTTCTTGAGCTCAAAGTACTTGTTCTGCTCAACTTTACGTTTCTTTTCTTCCATAAGCTCTGCTATTTGAACTTTCATAATATCAATCTCCACTTCATCAGCTTCGATCTTTTTCAATAGAGCTACATTTTGAGCTTCAACCGTCTTCACATGCTTAACTAGCTTCTTGTTCTCAGCTATCACTCTTTCAACTTTATCATCAATACTTTTAACTTGTGCAGTATTGGCAAAATCAAAGTCTCCAATTTCATCAAGCCCCATACTCAAATTCGGAGGAATCGGTGGAAAACTTTTGAATCCCGAAGAACCAGGTGTGGTTTGACAGATAGGTTGTGAAGGTGGTGGTGTTTGGAAGATTTGTTGTGAAGAAGTGATAGGTTGTTCTTGATGTGGTGGTGATAAATGTAGTGGTGAAAGCTGTGGTGGTGTTGGTTGTTTTGGTGAAGATTTTGTTGGACTCTGTATGCCCAAGACACATATTAAATTGATGTGGCTAGTACGTTATGATCCAAGTCGAGTCATACCCAAATACAAGCTAGACAAACACTTACAATATTTATTTATGATATGATCAAACAAATAAATATTAACACTTAGAATATTTAGAAATTGGTTTTCTAAATAATTGCACTTGACAAAGTAATAAATTATATGGATAATTTGTTTTGAGAGAGTATTTTATTTTGTTATTTAATTGGTTAAATAACATAAAAAAATTACCATAAGTCTTATAACATATGATGTTATATTTTATAAAAGTTATAAAATATATATACAAGACTTATATTTTATAAAAGAATTGAATTTTTTTTTTATAAAATAAAGCTAGGGCCGCCCCCCCCCCCCCCCTTATGGGAACTTACAAAATTGGTTTGGCCCAATGGGAAGACATGCAATTGTCATAAGCTAGAGACCATTTGATTGGGTGGTCTTCCCAAGCCTTTTGGTCCAATGAGAAAGCATGCAATTTTTGCATGTGTAGAAGGTTTATGATTGGGCATGTTGGGTGGTCATGTTCTCTATATTCTATAACTAATTTTAGATGAAAAAATGAACATATGGAACTAGTAAAACACCTCTCTCATTTTCGGCCAAGAGAGGGTCTCCAAGTGAATTTTTGAAATTCAATTATCAAATAGAAGACTTGATATGATGCTCTCATTTTTCGGCCAAACTTATGGTTGATCAAAAAGGGTTTTTCAAGATCAACTATCAAGTGCAAGAACTCTAATTTATCTCTCAAATTTTCAGCCATGATGTGGTTATTAAGAGGGAATCTTAGTGAGTTCATAAGTGTAGAAATCCTAGCTAAAACTAAGGTGTTTGTTGGAAGGCTTGGGGTATACAAGCTTGAGGTCTTCTACACTTGAAGGCAACCGTTCAAGAAGCATCATCATCTTCATATCCTTTACTCCTTGGAAGGTAGTATTCTAAACACTCTATGGTTGTGTTTTGATTTTTGATAGCATGCATGTTCGTATATGGATCCGGGGATTGGGTTTTACATATAAAATGAGTTTTATATCTTGTAAGTAACATGTTTTAAATAATAAATTTCCGTTGCGTTTTTATTTCATAAGGACGAAATTACTTTGATAAACATGACAAAAACCCAACAGATTTTGGTGATGAAGGTTCATGTGGTGATGATGGATCATGTGGTGGTGATGGTGCTTTACTGACATCTTGAATAGATTTCTTTCCCATTAAGATCATAACCGTCTTTGGTTTCTTCGGAGTTTGCACAAGCTTTCTCACAACTCCTTTCTTTTTACCTTCTGAGCTAGTTTGAGATGCAATCTCTTCTTACGAAGGCACGTACGGCTCATCATCATCTTTTCTACTTCTCTTCTTCTTTTGCTTTTCTTTTGCTGTCTCAGAAATTACAATCTTGTAACGTTCAGTTTCATCAATATCATCATCAGAAGAAGTAGTATCTTTGTCAACATCATCACTTTGAGCACCTTCAGCAACTTGTTCTTTCTCCTGTTCATTAAAAATATTCAAATCTTTCAACAATCTTTGAGAATTAGGAGATAAACGAGCATCAATTTCAACATTAGCTTCAGCTACAGTCTCAGCTTCAGCTTCTTTCTCAACCTCTGCTTCTACATCAGATTCATCAATCAGCAACGTTTTAGCTTTCTTTTGTTTCTTCTTTGGTTGAGATGAGGATTCTTCTCCTTTCTGCACTTTTGGAGTAGCCTTTCTGATCCTCTTCTTTTGTTCCTTCACAAACCAGTCATTACTTGTTGGTTTAAAACCTTCAAGAGCCTTCAGTTCATCAGCATAACCAGCTTCCTTCATTTCCTCTTCATTTCTCCAGTTTTGATGATTAACTAGATCTGGATCCTGATAGTTTCTATCTCTGATTGCACCAAATAAAGCAACTGGATCTTTCGGTTCAGGATGATTTGGATGATAACTAGCTAAACTCTTGACAGAATCATTATCCATGTGAGCAAGAATCAGTAAACCATTATTCTCGTCTCGGACAATGTTTGGATACGCATGATCAATCATCATTTGTACAAACCTTGGATATAACCAAGTCTTTCTATTTGATATGACTTCATCCACCATATAATGAAATACTATGTGCGAGAAATTGTATTTTTTGTATAACACGAGAGCCACAACCATATTCATATGATAATCACGCATAGCGTCATAGCTTCCCCTTTGGTGACTAAGACTCATCAAGACAGAATGTATCAAGAACTTATAAGGCTTAGTGAACTTCGATTTCAAATAATCTGCAGCATTAAGAGCTCCTGTGTATCCCATTCTAAGCAAACAACCTTTTACCATTCTTTCCGGAAAATTTGTCGGAGTATCTTCTTCATCCGGAAAATTAATCACCTCACGAACGACTGCTTCTGAAATGATGATTGGCTTTTCTTCTCCGTTTACTTCAACCACTGAAGTTATCACCTTATCGGTTTCATTATACGTGGCATTCATCCAGAAACGTTTAATATGTGACTTGAAAACTGAACGTCTATCAGTCAATGCCTTCTGTAATGGAATTCTCCTCATAAATTCTAGAATTTCTGCAAACTCAGACAATTTGGGACTCCGTTCAACATCCAAATCACAGCAACTGTTATGCAGAGCATTGAATATCACCGACGAAGGTTGCAATAAAACAATTACACAAACATATCAAACACTTGGATAAATTTCAACATTAAAAAAATTCAAGCGGAACATGTAATATACTGCCTTCAAGCGAAAGGCATTCAAGCGAAAGCCAATGATCTGCTTGACCACAACATCCAACAACAAGTAATTTCAAGCGAAAGTTTCCTGTTACGTTTCGTTTGAAACTGACCAACAAACCCAAAAATTTCTAAAACATCTGAGGTCAAATTAATGATGTAGATATAATCTATGTTCAATTCCGATCACAAGGGTACCAATTTTATTCACCAACACTCCCTAAAACAAACTAGATCTAACCATGAAGTTCTGTTCAAATCGCCAAACATACAAATTCAAGAATCTGGAACAATTAAACCATCTCATAATCATCTACATACAAAAACGACACAGATCTTATGATTTGATTTCAGTTTTACACAGTTTAGAACCCTAGATCTATGAGTTTCAACCCAGACAACGCCGACATAAGAAAAACAGATAAAATCAGATCGAATCAAGGTGAATACTTACCTTCACCATATTACTAGTTGTGCTAACCAACTAATAATACTAAATCTGGGTGAATTTTGGCAGAGTTTCGACTAGAAATCAGTGTTTTTGTGAGATCGCTTGAAATCGCCTCGAGAGTACTTGAAGCGAAAGCAAATGAGAATGAATTCAAGCGAAACCCAAATCCCTATATATAGCCTTGGATGTCTCGCTTGAAAATGACATGGGTAAGGTCAAGCGAGACTCCATTCAAGCGAATGCTCAATTGAAGCGAATCCACCTTTGTTTTCAAGCGAAACATCTTTGATAAATTTTGAACTTTTTGAATTTTCAAGATTTTACCGACACACTCAGTCAACCAAGTCCAAGTTAATGACCCTGGTCAACTGTTTAGTCTGCCAAGTCCAAATTAATGACCCTGGCTGACCAATTTATGAAGATGCTGATTTTCTGAAATGAAATCAAGTTCAAATTAATGAACTTTTGAACATTTAAGCAATTACCGACCATATACCACAATATACTGCTTCCCCAACCCTCAAGATCCGACATGTTTAGCACATAAGACTTTGATCATCCGATCCCCAACATCAGTAGTCGAAAATAAGATGAAAAAAAACTAAAATCTTTTTGGATTTTGAATATGAAAAGCAATAAACTGTACATACAATCTTTTTGTGAGCGTGTTAGGGGATCATATCAGTTGCCGACAAGATACAAGTACCGTTAAGCTTTAATTACATTTTAAGCAATAAACAGTTTGCATTGATTGTCGATATATTGATCCACTTTAAATTTTCACACAAAGTTCAATCTGTTCAGGATACGGATTTAGTGTTTTAGAGACTTAAACTTATACGTGTATCCCACCTCTTGAATATACTCCCGTATCCAGATCCCAATATTCAGTCTTACAGGTGAGTATACATCAAATGATATCTGTAAGGGGTTAATAAATTATGAAGAATCATGAGAGCTCAGGTCAGAACTACCGTTCAGCAGATAGATCATGACTCAACTTTTGGGTATGTCCCCTTTAGAGGATCTTTTTTACAACAGCATTGCTAAGCAATTTTATTGTCTTATCATATATGCTGAGGGTGATGCTATGTTTCAAGCATTTGCAGAAAGTATTATTTGAGGACTAGGTCAGAACTTCCATTCAGCAGAAGTCCCGGAATAATACCCCAAATATCACTGAGTATAAAGACCTAGTATATCAGAAAAAGGAATCTTTCAAACAAGATTTCAGGGGTTACCTATATATCCAAGTAGTGTTCCCCACGAAATAAGCAAGTAAGATTTAGGTTTATATCCCGAACAAACCTACTAAATGTGTAAAAACCTATCGGCATATCATCTACAAGACTGCTTAACACATTTATACTTTACATTTCTTTAGCGTACTGCACCTGTCTAGCTGATGTACTATCATTTCCCCTTTTTACACAAACTCATTTTTACTTTTTCAAATGTTTTTGGATTTTTGTAATTTTATCATGTTTTTTTTTTTCTGCAAACTATCTCCCCCTAAAATCAAAAACATATTTTTGTGTTTTTGGTTTTATCAAAAAGCAGAAAAACAAACTGTACAAATAAACGTGACAACATGATGTGGTTCACTTTTGATCGCCGTCCTCCGCGGCTTCACACTCAGTAACCCTCCCAGAAAGCAAATTTTTCAACCCATTCAATTTTAAAAGATAGTTAAATCTTTTTCGATCAAAAGGTTTAGTGTAAAAATCAGCCTTCTGTTCATCGGTGTGCAAATATTCAATTCTGATTAATTTCTTTTCATAGCAATCACGTATGAAGTGATGCCGAATTTCAATATGCTTTGTTTTTTAGTGGTGAACCGGGTTTTTCGTAATGTTGATTGCCGCTTCATTGTCCATAAATATCGGTGTATCCAAGAATTGCAAACCGTAATCCCTCATCTGCTGTTGGATCCAAAGGATCTGTGAACAACAGCTGGAGGCCGAAACGTATTCAGCCTCGCATGTAGAGAGAGCGACCGCGGTTTGTTTCTTGCACTGCCAGGTAACAAGTCTAGTTCCGAAGAACTGATACCCAGCAGTGGTGGACTTAGCATTCTGCTTACAACTACCAAAGTCCGAATCAGCAAAACCTGTGAGAGAGAAATCGCCAGATCTAGGATACCACAAGCCGGTGCTTGGGCAGCCTTTCAAATACCGTAATATGCGTTTCACAATTGTCAAGTGCGACTGGCGAGGGTTAGACTGATATCGGGCGCACAAACACGTCGGATACATGATGTTGGGCCGGGAGGCAGTTAGATACAACAAAGATCCAATCATAGACCGATACAGCGTCTCTTCGACTTTCTCTCCATTCTCATCTAGGCAAATCCCATGATTCTGCGCTAAGGGGGTTGATGCTGGACTGGATTGAGTCATGCTGAACTTTTCCAGAACATCATTTACATACTTTGTTTGATGAATGAAGATTCCATCGGGCATCTGCTCCACCTGCAGCCCTAGGAAGAACTTCATCTCCCCCATAGAACTCATTTCGAACTTCTTTTTCATCACCAACTCAAATTCTTTACACAGGTCGTCGTTTGTCGAACCAAAAATAATATCATCTAAGTAAATCTGCACCATTAAGAGGTGACCTGCAACTTCCTTCGTAAACAGAGTGCTATCAACTGTCCCTCTGATGAATCCGTTGGCCAACAGATATTGGGAAAGCGTCTCATACCAGGCTCTCGGGGCCTGGTGCAATCCGTAGAGAGCTTTATCCAGAAGATACACTTTGTTCTTGTTATGTGGATCAGTGAAACCCGGAGGTTGTCCCACATACACTTCTTCCTTTATCTTTCCATACAGAAATGCAGACTTCACGTCAAGCTGGTATACTTTGAATCCTTTCCACGACGCAAACGCCAGGAAGATCCTTATAGCCTCAAGTCTAGCGACAGGCGCGTAAACCTCCTCATATTCAATGCCTTCTTGCTGACTGAATCCCTGTACAACCAGTCGTGCTTTGTTTCGAACAACGACACCTCGATCATCTCTTTTACATTTGAACACCCACTTTGTCTTGATCAACTTTTGATTTGGGGGTAAATCAACCAATCTCCAGACACCTAACTTTTCAAACTGTTGCAATTCTTCTTGCATTGCAATCACCCAACTATCTTCAGTCAAAGCTTCCTTGTAAGTTCTGGGCTCAATCTGCGAAATAAAACATTTAAGTGAGAATTTTTCTTGTAAAGGAGCAACCGATGAATAAAAACATGTAAGTGCACGGTTGATTTGATCTCTCGTTTTGACACCACTTTGAAGATCTCCTATAATTTGATCTGAAGGATGGTAAGATAATGTTCGTGGCATGATGGTGTCAGGCACAACAACTTCCGATTGCTGAATCGAGATATCTAGATCACCGGTGTGATCCTCAGCTTCAGTTGATGCAACATTTGGATCCTCATCAAATATTGGAGCGTTCTCCGAATCTGAGTCATCGGACTGATCAAATGATGGAGCTGGTTCCTCTGGTGATTCGTGAGCTGTTCCACTCGGACCTGCCTCGTGATCGTTAGCACCAGTTGTAGAAATATTTGTATCCACATCTGGTTGAGAAACCACCAACGGTCTAGGTATCTGATCTTGTACCATGAATTGTTGCTGTTGGTATAGATATGTAAGTTCCTCTTCACTCGGCTCTGTTGGTAATTGGAACGACTCCCAGAGTTTGTCGTAGTCAAAAAGCAACCTGTTTCCGGGAAGTTGTGGTGACGCAGTATGTTTATGAAAATCCACATGTTGAACTTCAATCACCTTTTTCAGACATGGTACGAATACTCTCTTCAAAGGGCTTGCATACCCAACAAAGAATCCCTCATTACTCTTCGCGCCAAACTTTCCATCTTGATCTATGAAGGTACACGGTGATCCGAACGGTTCTAGAAACTTTAGATTAGGCTTATATCTGTGAAGAAGTTCAAAGCACGTCTTTTTGTATTTCTTCAGAGTAAGCACTCGATTCAAGGTATAGCATGCCGCTGCCACAGCTTCACTCCAGAAATGGATCGATAGTTTTGAATCGGCCAACATGGTTCGAGCAGTTTCAATTAGAGTACGGTTCTTTCTTTCAGCTACACCATTCTGCTGTGGAGTGTATGGTGCACTGAATTCATGAAGAATTCCCTTCTTGTTACAGAACTCGAGCATGCGGTTATTCTTGAACTCCGTCCCATTATCACTTCGGATTCTTCGGATCGGTACCTTGTACAATGTTTCCATCTTCTTGAATAGGATCATTAATGACTCAAACGTTTGATCCTTTCTTTCCAAACACACAACCCAAGAGAATCTAGTGAAATCATCAGTTACCACCAGACAGTATAAATCTCCACTGATACTCTGCACATTCACTGGCCCAAAGAGATCCATGTGGAGTCTCTCAAGCGGTACTCTGATTGAATTCAGCAACTTTTGTGGGTGAGATTTCCTGGTCTGCTTTCCTTTCTTGCAAGCTACACAATCATCATTCAAATGAAAATTCTTTAAATTCACACCTTCAACTAAATCGTTATGTACCAGAAAATTCATTTTCCTAACATGAATGTGGCCCATCTTTCGATGCCACATAATTGATTCCTTTTCTGTTGCTTTCGTTTTTGACACAAAACACTGTTTTTGATGATTTGTTGGTGTTGCGACACTCATGTCAAGAATGTATAAATCGTTTTCATGTGGAGCTCGCAACAGCACCATATCATCAGGGATTTTAAACCCAGGTTTTAACACAAGACATTCATTTTTGGTGAAATATACGGTGAATGACTTGTCACAGATCTGCGAAATACTCAGCAGATTGTTTTCAAGCTCAATTATATAGTTCACTTTATCAAATGAAATGACTCCGTTCGTCAATGTTCCTTGACCGACAATCCTTCCTCCTTGGTTTCCTGCAAAACCCACGTAACCTCCGTTGATTGATTTAACGTCATAGAGCAGTGCTAGCACCCCCGTCATGTGTCTTGAGGCCCCGCTGTCCATTATCCACTTCGAGATATACGACCTGGGCAGCCCCTGCAAACATTATAGAAATTCATTCAAACAATGAAGCCCATGGCTTCTTAACTATTGAGACACTTCCAAACACTATATCACACTTCTCATCAAACTTTGGAAAGTTAAACGTAACATTCGAAACATCAGTTTTTACTTTTGATTTTACTTCATTTTTTATCGGGGGAAACTCTGCAAGAAACTTATCAAGCTCAAATTCAAACTCTACAACGTCATCTTTCAAAACTTTTGTTTCATTTTTCAAAAAGTTTTCCATCTTTTTCTCCTCGACCGATGGTTTCGATTTTGCAACCCATGATTGATTTTCAAAAATTTTTGTTTTCGGATAAATCTTTGAAGTCTTTTGAGACTTTGAAGATTCGCTAATCTCAAATATCGATTTTGGCTTATCTTCCGACTTCAAAGATTCACCCCTCTTCAAGATGCGAATTGGTGAAACCATTGGTTTTTAACCTTTTTGTCAACTGGTGACTTAGGTCGAGGTTTTTGAACAACAGGTTTTATGACAGGTTTTTCGAAAACTTTCTTGCATTGTTTTACCATGTGCCCGATTTCATTGCAGCGATAGCAAACTCTTTTGTCAAACTCGACAAAAGTTGATTTGAATGATTCCTCTTTCAGTTTCTTTGCTGCATTGAAATCGTCAACGGCTTTCTGACTAAAGATGTATTCTTTCTCATCATCCACACTTGGTCCAACAACAAAAACATCATTCATTTTATCCTTTGGCTTAACAACCTTCTTATCCATCTTTTTCTCAAAACCAATTCCTTTGTTTTTAAAGTTGTTTCCATTTTTCTTGTTGTTACCATTCCCTTCCCATTCTTTTTTCCCGAATTGTTAGAACGTGACATAACAAACGACTTTTTCGGTTTCGAAAAGAATTCTTTGTTATTTACTTCAGCAATGTCAAGTTCAACCAGTTTGAAAATTTTCTCAACATTTTCAATCATAACGTTCTGAAGCGGATACTCGAAATCAGAATAAAGCTTGTCCGTTCCAATCATAGTGTAAACCACCATAATCGGATCATCATTCGTACTCTTGTCTGATTTCGGTATGAAACGATCTAAAAAGTTACCCTCGTCTTCAGAATCAGTAACAGATTTCTCAGAATGAGATTTCATAACTTCAACCTCAGAGTTATCACTCTCTTCATTTAACACCTGATCGACAACAGTCTTGATGACCTGTGACTTGTTGTCAGTATCGGATGCAGAGAATGTAACATCAATGCTCTCTGGCAATTCATCCTTAATCGTTTTCAACTTGAGGTTCAATGCAGCTTCCACCCCATCTGGATACTTTTGAGTATAATGATTCCACATTGGGGGTGGAACACTGTTAAAGACCGGTGCAACATTGGGCTGTTGTGGAACAATTTGTTCAAGAACATAGGACGATGCAACATAGCTCATTAATTTCTTATCGATTCGCTCATTTTCAATTTTAGTCAATTCCAATTCTTTCTTTAATGATGCGATTGTGTCAATATGAAAATTAACTTCCACTTGTTTATCAAAAAGTGTTTCTTTTGCTAATTTTGTGGCTTTATCATTTTCGGCACTTTCTTTTTTAATCATTTTAACTGATCTGGCTAGTGTATCATATGCTTCTTTGACTTGTCCTAGATCAAATTTTAACATGTCAGCATGTTGTTTCAATTCCTGAAACTTAGTGTCTTTTTCAAGACACTCCATGCACGGCTGTAAACACTTTTGGCATGGGGTTTCAGACATTGAATCCACTTTCTCAACAACATCTGCTTCATGAGCAGTTTTCACTTCCTGTTTACCGACATCTTTGGACTCTGACTCAGACACTCTCTCAGATTTGGTTTCCTCAATTCCCGACTCCTTATCCGACTCCTTTTGAACTGACTCGGTACCGACAGACTCGGGTTTCACAAGTTCTGTGTCTACCTCTTTCAGTTTCGCCATGAGAGCCTTGTCAGCAATTTCTTTCAAAGTGTCTTCGGTCATTTCCTTTATGACATCGATCATCTCCTCGACAGACTCTTTCTTCTCCTCATATCTTGGACACAATCCAGTCGTCGGTTCTTCAAAGAAACCTGCAAAAGATTCAAAAATTTTAGGAGGCATGATAGATCTCAAAGAACTGGCTAATACCTCCTGCTCAGATTGATAATAATGAACTTCTGCATCTAAATCCTCAATGTCAGCCACATTATCCACAGAAACATCTTCAACAATCACTTCAGATTCAACAACACTCTCGGTCACTTCAACTATCTCAGCCATCATAGCCTGTCCATCACTTCCAGGGATATATTTATCCCAGCTAAATCCCTCAGCAACTTTCTCGTCATCCTGGTTCATAATGAGAGCTTTCTCTGGTTTGTTCTCGATTTGTGGTCTTTGAACTACAGGTTGCTGATTTGGTCGGTGATAAATTGCCTGTCTGTAATAATCATTCGTGAACGGGTTCTGATGATTATTCACTTCTCTATTTGGGCATTCCCTTTTGAAGTGGCCTCTCTCTTTGCACTTGAAGCAGATTACTTTAGACTTGTCGAAACCTAGCTTCTGATCAGGTCCAGAAAGGCTGTTTCTGCCAGCGATTTCCATAAAGCACTGTGCTCTCCTTACAAGACTAGCCATGCCCCATTTAATATCTATTAACTCAAGCTCCTCCGGGTCAATCTGATCGTAATCTTCTTTGGTCATGTCCGGATTCCCGATCTTACCCGCTACCAGAGACTCATACGACTCTAACACGGAAGCCAATAATGCAATATGCTGTTTCGCAGCTGATTCAGTGAATTCATTCCCATTCTTGATATTTACTGCGATGTTGCATTGAATCCCAGAAACATACGCCTGATTGTTTGAATTAGATGAACTTTGAGGTGAAGTCTGTTTATTAGCTTTGACGTTTGGCTCGTAGCTGGCAAATGGCGAAGGCTTGTTTGTTTGTGGAGTATTTGATGAAGCACTTGATGATGTGTCAGCACTGAAACCAGTTTGTATTTTTGGGCTCTGGTTTGTTGTAACTGGAGTACTGCCTCTGTAGTACAAAGATACATCTTGTTGAACATTCATTGAGTTCATTTTTTAATTTTTAGCAACTCCAACTCTTGAGCTTCAATCTTTTCTATGAATCCACTAAGATTCAGATTCCCAAAATCTGAATTGTTTTTCAACATCATCAGATAAGTGCCCCACTCTTCATATGGTAATGCATCAGACAACTTATCAATCAATTCTTCATTGTTCTTTTCAATTTCTAATCTCTTCATCTCAAGTACTAAATGGCAATATCTATCGATCAGTTGCTTTGTTGTTTCACCCTTCATGCCGGTAAAAATATCAAACTCCTTCTTTAATAAAGCCTTCTTATTCTTGATCATTGACACACTACCTTGAAACTTCAATTTCAATGCATTCCACATAGATTGAGCATTGTCTTCATGTTGTAATAACATTAAAATATCAACTTTGATAGCCTGCTGAAGGATACTAATCATCTTTTTCTCGGCTTTGAAATCATTCTGTTCTGACTCTGTCAGACTTCCAATACCCTTTGCATGACCTCTCCCATCAACCGGTGGAACATACTTCACTTCTATCTTCATCCAGCATTCGAAGTGGTTATCCTGAACCCAGTTCTTAAATCTGCCTGACCATCCTGAGTATTCATCTATGTTCATAAGCTTGGGAGGTTTTTACGTCGTTCCCAATTCATTCTCCATGTTGACGTTTTGCATAAGACTACCCGAGGTTTGTCCTGCTACCATACCACTGCCGGCGAAGAAGTTGTAAAAATCTTGGTTTTCCATTTTTAGATTTACCGAATAGTTTTTCACATTTTCAAACACACACTTTTCACAAAATCAGACGATCGAACAATATCACGAACACTATGGACTTTTCTGAGAAATCAACTATACTCAAGCGAAACCAGTTTTCAAGATGAAAACAATTTTTCAAGCGAAACGTGTGATTCAAGCGGAACCACAGCAAAATTCAAGCGAAACCACAGAATATTTCAAGCGAAACCCAATTGTAGTCGGTTTCGCTTGAAATAACCTCACAAATTCAAGCGAAACGTGAATATTCAAGCGAAAGCCTGAGTTTCGCTTCAAACAACACCACTTTTTCAAGCGACACCCAACTGTTCGTTCAAGCGAAACCAGGTTTTCAGGCCATTTTTACAAGTTTTACTTCGAATTTTAAGCTGATATTCTCAAGGGTTTGTTAAAACTCAGTTTCACACACACTGTCCAAAATTCAGTCCATTTTGTCCGTGTAAAAGTCCAGAAATCAGATTTTGTGTAGAAAAATGCTTTGATTCAGGTATATTGGCTCATGACTGGCTCTGATACCAATTGTAGGATCGATATTGACGATCAAATGAGTCAATCCGAGTCAAAATACCACTGTTTATGTGGCAGAATCACACAAACAGGTTGAATCAAAGAGAATGGAGTAGAAATAGACAGAATATCACTTTAAACACTGTTTCTCATTCATATATTGACTTGAAAATCCAGCAGCAGTTCGGTACCAGAACAATGGGACAGTTACAAATGAGAAACAACTAACACCTATATATAGGCTTTAGGTTTCGCTTGAACCAGTCTCAAGCGAACCCTGATCAACTGAGTTCGCTTGAACTTGACATGACACACCTTCAAGCGAAACCCCTTAAAACATAAACTTAAACTTACATTTTGACCCCTGTACTATACAATCATGACATATTTAGACCCTAGACTTAAGACATAGGCTTTAGACATCATGCACTAACAAACCTTCGTGATTTCAAAAACATTTTATATATAGTTCGAAAACATTTTTAATATAGTGTATTTACTTAACATATCAAATGCATGATTTCAAAAGCATTGTCTATGTTTTCAAAAAAAAAAAAACAACCTCCATGATTTCAAAAAAAAAAAAAATTGTCTATGTTTTCAAAAACAACCTCCATGATTTCAAAATGTTTCATATAGTTTGAAAACAATATTAAGACAGTATAATTACTTATATCAAGTGCATGATTTCAAAAGCATCATTCATGTTTTCAAAAACCTTATACAAAATTCATCTCGCATGATTTTAAAACATTTTTATAAATATACCTACCTAATACACCTACTTTATGATTTCAAAAGAATTACATATAAGGTTTCAAAAAAAAAAAAAAAAAACATTGAACACTTTTTTTTTTAGAACTCCATGCATAGTTTTCAAAAATATTTCTCTCATACATTGACTTAACTTTCAAATTCTGCTTCATATGTCGCCTTGACATATCTAGCATCTCAACTTCATAAGCATTTTTATCTCATGTTTTGACTTAAGCACGTCTAGTGCAAGATTTCAAAACATCTCCAACTTCTAAAATCCATATGGGGTCTCCTTGCCTTCATACTTAGACCCTTGTGGATGATTATCATTCAAATCAGAGTCCTTAATTGGATTCCTTGTGTACCTTAATTCGAACATTTCGGTTCCTTATAATCGAAATCGAATCTTCTCTTTAAGATCTTTCTATCTTCATAGTTAGATTCTTAATAATGTTTAAAGTACCAAATGAAATCCACGGAATGGATTCCTAGTGTGCTTTAAATGCATGTGCGCAATTAACAGAACAAATTAACAAAATGACAACAAATTTAAAATCAAGTTAAACAATTATGTGATTTTGTGTTTATGCATTTTGTGTTTTCTTCTATGCATTTTTGTGTTTTTGTATATTCTGGATATTCGTTATCCAAATCCTCGTAGAATCTTTCATATCTTCATATGAGGGATTCGTAGTAGGATATTCAAAAAGGTACTACCTTAAAATCCTTATTGGGCTTCTACATGATAGTTAAAACCCTTGGATTATATAGTACCATTCCATCTTTCATAAGAGACCCTTTGAGTGGTCTAAGTCAAAGGATTGACTCAGAATCTGGTTACGAACGACACGTGGTGATATGGCTGAATAGACTCCTTGGTAGTCTATTTAAATCATTTATTGATTTAGTTAAAAGGACCCTATGGTGGTCTAGTCACACTCATCACTGGTTTGTTCATTTGGTTTTCCCCTACACATTATAAAATATACGGTGTGAACTATGCAAGGAATTGTGTAATTATGGACGCGTACATAATTATGAAATTCAGTGCACAAAAACCCAGTAAGATTTATTATGTGTAAGAACCGATGGTGACAACAATAACAAAATGTGAACAATGTAATGGAGGTACGGTGGACGCACCAATAACGCTTAATAGACTTATATATAAGTGTCCCTCCTACATTGTAAGCATGATGTTATTTAAAGTTACTAGAAGTTCAGAACTCTAACCAGTGTTGTTTGATCTTTTCAACTTCATGTTTCAAACCCTCACAAGTTTCCTATAAATAAATTTCAGGACGAAATTTCCTGAAGTTGGGGAGATTGTGACACCTGTGTCACTTCAACCATCAAACAAATACCAAACCAATGAAATATTGTATTTCATACTTGGGATTTGTATAAATATGTGTATCACTTGCACATATCAATTCTTGTTCGATTTCGGGCTCTAAAAAAGCTTTCTGGAGGGTTATACGCGCCCTGATGCGTAAATATAACCAGTTTAATGCAACAAACACTCTGAAACAGTGACATAGGCTTAACATACCTTAAATAACCTTTATATAACTTAGAAATAAGTTTTAGAAGGTTTGGTATGCCGAAATCAAGTCTATTCGCTTACAGGGACTAAACTCGACAAACTACGAAAGTATGCCGATTCAAACTGTAACAAACATTCCGGAACTTGATCATAAGTTAAACAAACCCTAAATATCCTTTACATAGCTTAGAAATAGGCTTTGAGGGGTTCGGTGTGCTAAAATAAACTTTATGCTCATTCAGGGACTAAAAGCGTCAAAAAGTGCATAAATTTGCATTTTCGCGCATAACTTACGTTCTGAATACATCCGGACATCCAAAAATTTATGTAAGCATTAAGATATTTTATTTTAATGTTTGGCATGATAAAATTTCATTCGTCGCTTAAATTGGTTCGTTTTTGCGTTTGTTACGACTTACGTCGTAATTAACCGAACAACGTAACCGTACGACCAAACGAGCCAACATCCGAGATATTTTTGAGCATGTTTTGAGTTCCCTATACTTCAACTTCATTTTAGATCCTTGAAATGGGGTTAACGGGGCTTAAACGTGCCAAAAATGCATCAAAATGCAAGATTCTGAAGTTCAGGGACCAAAACTGCAATTCTGTAATAGATGGCCAGGCGGCCCGCGTAAGATATATGTAAACCTTACGCGGCTCGTGTGAGAGGCCCAGTTCAGCAGAATGTTGCTTACAGCCTGTTTCCAGCTGTTCTACCTGATTTCACCTCTTGCAAATGGTATTTTGGAGACCATGGGCTCATTCTAGGGGTACCCAAGGTATTACAAAACAAGGGGCACACATGGAGGGCTAGGATTGAAGCTCGTTTATCGAGGAACAATCCTAACGGTTGTGATTTTCCTATAAATACCCACACCTCCATTCCATGCAATTCACACAAATCTGATCTAATGTGCTCTAAGTTGAAGCCCTTGCTTCATACCTGAGCTATTTGGATCAAGATTTAATTGCTTGGACCCTTTGTAAGTATTCTTTCGTTCTTTTATCGCTTTTCGAGTCCGAAAGTCAAACTGCGTTTAACTTTCTGCATTAACCAGTTTATGGTCATTGCGAAGTTCGTTTGAACTTCATAACGTGAGCATAATCACAATGGTTATAGTCCCTAGTGACTATACCTACTGGTTACCACGTTATCTAGGTTTAGTGATGAGTCGTAGTTTCGGCCAAAATGCGTATTCTCGCGTATTTTGTAACCAAACTACTATTAGGTATCAAAACCGTTTGTTTTGATACCAAACCTGTTTTCTAACTTAACTAAACATGTTTTAGCATGTTTAGCTCGTCACTTTAGGTTTAGTGCTTATGTAGAGTCGTAAGTCGAGCGGTCTAAACAACCGCTTAGACTTTTGAACTAGACCCGTTTGGTCAATCATTAGGATCCGACCAAACATGTTTCGTGACCATATTTGTATAGGGAATAACCTTCCAAGGTTATACCTTATGGTCACCTCGTTTAGTTAGTAATATGATAGGTAGTTTATATGCCTTAGGAAAATTACCAAAATACCCTTTTTACGCATAAATTCATTTTAAGCATATGTAACCAAAATTTTGACATCTGAACTAATTAGGTAACTATATTAGACATGTTAAGGCATATTTTACTTGTCATAGGACTAGTTAAGCGGTCCGAACGCATTTTACGCGAACGACACGTTAAAGTAGCATAAGCTACCTAAACGGGTCGTAATGGGTCGTAAGCACTTAGGTTAGGTTTCATTTTAGTATGTGGGCTTTGTTAAACCATATCATATGAGTTCCAATAGTCATTTGGTTTACGAAACCTCATACTATCCAATCTCCCGATTTAGGTCCGGTTATTTATGTAATTGTTTATATAGGGTGCCGTTTGATTCCGTGATCCCTCTAACTTTGCTTGGTTGTTGTTCAAGACTTCTAAGCACCCTCAAGTGAGTACATAGTACCCTCTTTTACTGTTTTCAAACTGTTTTGGGGTGAAACACATGTGCCTACTTGTTACTTTCGTGCTTTTCATGTTTTCATATCATATACTTGCTATGTTCATTAGTACACTATTAGTACATGATTTCATTATGTTTTGCTATGTATGTTTACTTAACATGCTAGCACATTGTTTTACATTACATTTCTTTTGCTATGTATGTTTACTTAACATGCTAGCACATTGTTTTACATGACTTTTCTGCTTTGTATGTTAACTTAGCATACTTAGTACATTGTTTTACATTGCATCTCTGTTGCATATGTTCTCGTAACATATGGACACATTATTTTATATCTCTACCTTGTATGTTCACTTAGCATACTAGGTACATTATTTTCATAAAACATGCTTACATTTGGTATATCATTTGGTTTGTTTAACGGGACTAAATTACATTCATTAACACTGATCATGCCGCTCGGTAGTAGGTAGTGGTACCATAGGATTTGACAAATCCCATTCCTAAAATCCTAGGTTGGTTTGGGTGGAAGGAATGACCGAATCCGAAAACATTTTTCTTTGATAACCTTCACTCTAAGGTTATCCGTCTGTCTCAAGGCTTGAATGTAGGCGTTTAACATAACCGCATAGATGTTGTATCAGTAAAGCATGCATTATCTTACAAAACATAACTTTTGATTATATTTTATCAAATGCATTGTTTTGTACATTACCATTCAGAGGCTACCAAACAGCCCCTTAGAGTATATTAACTCCTTAGAGTTATGTTATGCGTAGGTAGATACGAATAAGACCAAAGTGAATGGCCACGAAATTGAATTAAGACCTATTCAAATTATGTGAATTCAAGGACATACTACAACAATAAGAACCCAACGGTTAAACAGAATGTGTTTTCAGAATTTGATGTCGAGGGAGTGTCCCTGTTTGGCGTGTGACCACTAGTAATGAGCCACCAATTACATTGAATCCAGAATTTTAAAATAAAGTTTCATCATTTAATAGTAATAAAATCCAAACATAAGTAATTCAAAAACCATCAAGTTCAGCGGAAGCGTTAACGTAACATAATGTAAATACTTTTCAAACAACCATAGTAAATAAATGTTTGATAACTAAACCCATCAATGCAACCATGACCACTCACGCCCTCCAGCCAGCAAGTTCCTGTTCCCAAGTACCTAACGACCTGCGAGCATGCAACAAGTGTATCAGACAAAGCTGGCGAGTTCACAGTTTAAGAAAACGTTTGTTACCAGTTGAATGTAAAACAGTTCAATAACCAATGCAAGTAATATTGTTAATATCTCAATTCCGAACAAGACGGCTTCTGAAGTACATGACTGCCCTTTCCCACGTACTCCTATCCAGTACTGGGCCCGACTGGGTCATTAGTTCACATCCGTCCTCTCTAGGAGTGGTGTGAGGGTGCCAAACCTAAGTAGCGCTACCAACTAATACCCGTTACCCTCCAGGTAACAACATAAGGGACTTACAAGAATGATAGGTGAGAATATTAACCAATATACCCGTTTTTACCCAAAAGACTTATCCCTCCACGGGATACCCACTGACTGTCCCCAACCACTGGGACGCATGCTCGAATGTAGTGAACTCACCTTTGTTTTGCTCGGTAAAGATAGTTACTTGATTAATGGTCGATCAAACACGTCCTACCAAAGTTTAACGACAACCATCAGTTCTATACCCGCGTTGCACCACATATGTATTTACACATTACATACATCATATTCGTGAGCATTCACAGTTATATAACACATAGTTACTAACAGTCATATATTGCACATGACGTATTTAAGTGTTAACCCCACTCGTGAACCCTTATACACAATAAACACATACAGTTAATATACATATTCATAATGGCTCGACTACAATCATAACCCAAACCCCATACAGCCCAACAAGTGTTCAATCTAGTTTCAAACGTGTGTCAGTAATTCGCCGAAGCCCAAATGTATTGAACCCAACCCGAACGGTAACCAATTCCCATCCGAGGAACATCAGCCGAGCTGCGGCCCAATATTTAGCATCGGGCCCAACCAAGTAGCATATCATCAGTTTACTACATTGGGCCGAATGGATCCTGTTTTCCTTATATCCGTTCATGTATATGTGGGCCAAGGGTCCAAATGTTTAGCAATCGTTTCTTTAGTGATTATTTACCACAATTATCAGGAATCCATTAACTGTTATTCCTTCATTAACTTAAATCAACAACAATCACTCACACCATTCCACATCTAAACGGTTACAAACTTTGAAATCATACATCCTAATCATTCAACTTAATTACAATGAACCATCATTCAAGCATTAACGGCGATTTGCACAAGGCTACATTTAAATCGAACCTATGCATATTATTGCCACTAGTATCATGAACTGGCAATATATCATCATCAATATGCATATTACGAGGACAGTTTATCATACAACCGGAAATCATGAATCAAAATGAATCATCACAACATGAGACTAGTTCATCTATTTATGTTATCCAAGTAATGTTCACTAAAAGTCAAGACATCTCATGGATCAATCATTACTATCATCAACAACCACATGCCAACTGACACTTTCATGCACATTTGAAACATATTAGCCGACACTAAAGTGATCATTATCAAGTTGGCTTCACCTTCAATGCATAGCACATGTACTAATGTTATGTGTGCAATTTAACAAGATATTGGCCCCATAAACAAAGCAACAAATGATATAATAACATTACTAACCAAATCACTTGATCCACTAGGAAAATGCCTCGAGGGGGGGGGGGGGTTTCTCCTCTGCCGTCGCAAGTAGGGAGGAATAGGGTTGTTATGTTGCAAATGTAGAGATGAGAGAAACGGGCATGTACAATTAGGTTATAAAGCCTATGTCTAATAAGTGGGCCGGTTGTGGTTTGCTAATCAAACTGTGATTGGGCCGGTTATTTCTACTAAGCAAAACAATGATTTGGGGTCGAGACTACACAACAATGCGGGTCAATATTTGGCCAAGTCCAAAGGTTTATTTATTGGCGTTACAAGTTATGTTTGAGTTGAGTTTAATCAAATATGTTACACGCAGTGCACAACTACTAGGTATGTTAGCACGTTTAATAGGGTTACGGGTCGGATATATAAATTAAAACAAGAGTGGGGGAAATTGCGAAACCGAAGGAACTAACCTTGAAACTTCGAGTTGTCACAGACACCATAAGGTGTCGTAGTGATCGAAATAATTCAATGATAGCGGTGACCGAACAAGTTCATCGTGTTTGAAATCAAATGAGGCCTCAACGAAGTAAATCTGAACGTTTGTACCAAACAAACGTTATAGGATTTTTCAACAAAGAAATAATGTTTTCGATCGAGGATGAAAAAGCAATGAATATCGCAAAACATTCGATCGATAATGAAAGAACCTTTAGTAGGTACGCCGGAACATACCATAAATTTGTGTACCATTATCTTAACACACGATTGTATTAAGACCGCTTTAATATGATAAACCAACAAAGTGGATTTGAAATAAATCAATAAATAAATAATTAAATTCGTGCATGAGGTGTGTAAACGAGATTAGCGCAAGCTTCAAATTAGTGAAAACGCCACCACAAGGTGTCATAACCAACAAACGATTTAATGAAGTTGAAGACCAAATAAGTCTACTATGACTTGAAACAAACGAAATGCTTGTTAAAATTAATTTGAATATGATGTTCTCAATCCATCATATGGTGCCTTGAATTGAATATATGTAGTGGACAAGTTCAAACAATTGAACTTGGTTTAGGAGCAATCCAACAATAAATACATGTATCGACAAGGAAGTTTCGACATGGTTACAACAAAAACCATGTACGTACTCGAAAGGAAGGATTTTAAAAAAAATTATTAACTCGATATCAAGGAGTCAACACTTACAATAATGCATGTCATTCAGATCACAAAGCAATAATTAGATATAGAGAAATGATATTTGAACTTTTACAATAATGCATGTCATTCGACGTGAAGCCACATGCGTAACAAACAATGCATGTGTAACATATGAATTTATCGAGAAACAAAGCAAATGAGTGTTCGCTACTATGAAAGAAGTTCTCGTGATATAATGACCACTAGATGCAAAAGTCGGAATTTCAATAAAAGAAATTTAAGGACTTTACCTGGGGTTTCATGTGATGACCGGTTGTTAGGTGACATTACCATGGAATGTCGAACATAGTGTATTCGTCGTTAATGAGATAGGGGGAATGCAGAGACATGCGACCTCTCCTCAGCGTGACTCATGTCGTTTGCAGGACAGCGTGACAGATTGTTGCATCCTGATCGGTAGTTCTCCTGCTGACGAAAACTAGCAACGTCGTTGAATTGCTCAATCGTGTCTTCTTAAAGGCCTTGCCTCGATAGTCGTATGTGACGACTTCAACCTCCGTTGATGTATAGATTGAGTTTCGTGTACTTTGCACGTTCGTACTTCGTTTTGCGTAGGTTACCTGCTCAGTTATATAAAATAGTATGGACAACATAATAATGGTGTTTGCCTGAGTTAATAGTCGTGGTTCCTACGTGATGACTTTAATGAACTTCGACATAAGTTTCCAAAGGTTCTAAATGCATGTTTCCTAAACTCTCAAAGTTTTGTTTACTGTATGTAACTGTTTCGTGTACCGTGTATAAAACACAACATTAGCGTATGTTTAAAAACAAAATTTTGACTCATTGTTTTCGACCACGGTTGGAACCCATATTCGAGTCTTAGGCATTCTGTATGTATTCAAAGTCATAATGATCTAAGTCCCCAGAGGAAAATGAGGTTAGAGCCTAGGTATCTCTACAGAAACCCTATTCGTTGAAGCCTATAGCTTTGATACCAATCTGTCACACCCGCTAAAATCAGAGTTAGCGTGATCTGACTGGTATCTTCATTGCACAGCGGAAGCATTTAATGCTAAGACTTCTAGGAAATGAACGCCCACTAAGTACTCAAGTACCCATGGTTCTCCTATTCCAACCATGACATAATCTGAAAATGTAACCTGAGAATGAACATGTGAAAAATCAACATAAAGTTGGCGAGTTCATAGTTTGTTTGAAAAAGATTTGATATAAATCCTTTTGGATAACTGGTTTTTAAATTATTGTTGAGAAACGAAATAAGAATCATTTTCTTTGACATGTTATGAAAACTTTGTATTTGTAAAATTTTGTGTTTGTAAAACTTGTGTAACCGTCAATGTCCACGTACGACAAAGACGACATCCCCGCAAGAACATGTGTAGTATTTGTATGAAATGTGTATCCGTAAAATGTGAGAGGTATTTGTATGAAATGTGGTATGTAGCTTGTAAAAATAAGATAAGATGTAAAAAAGATGTAATATGTAAGCAAATCGAGATCGCTAATCTTTTGCAAGGACATTAACATGTGTGACGACATAGGAAACATCCAAACCGAGGCGATTTACATCGATTACCCTTCGACTGTGACCCAAAAGCACTCTTCTGTGTGGGCAAACGAGGACCAAGAGTGAGGCTGCCAATACCCGCTAGATCTAACCTTTTGCTCCTTGGTCGAAACTTAGACTAATGGTGCTTATGTATCCCCTATTCGTAACATGATCTAATGTATCATTCCTTAGTTTAACATACCATTTGTACGTCGATTTTACCCAAAGTTTAGAAAACTAGAAAACGTCCGTATGCACGTTTTGAAAACACGTGTGTGTTTTGAAAAACCGGTATATTTAGCGTAAACATTTCATAAACCATTTGAGTTTGTTGAAATTCACAAACCATTAGTGTTAGTTAAAACTAGTTTGTAGCATGGTTTAGATATATATGTAATTTATGTTCATCGAAAACCTTGTATGCTTTTACAAAACTTGCATGTCTTTCCACCCCGAAAACATTTATAAAAACGTAAAACCGTAAAAAGGTGGGGTTATGAACTCAACTCGATATCCTTGTGCAAAGTTAGATTTGTATCTTCGATAACGTTGTTTTCAAATATGTTAACTCGCTAGCATGCAATCTATGACATTCCTATCACGGAATAACTATAAGTGTCCACTAAAAATGGTGTAGCTATACTACGTGTTACCGAGCTCTACCAAATCGCTAACCGAACGATTCGATGGTAAGTAGTTAACTAAATGGAAACGATTAAGATGTACTTGTTAAGTTCCATTTAATGTCGGCAATAATTACTAAGTCTTGGAAATACTTAGTCTCCGAGTAGTTTAGCGTGTATATATATATATAATATACTTATGGTGTCGTATTCGTCGTCCCATGTGGTCATTCGTGTACGTAACGAATATTCATATGAGAATAATATATTACAAACTCGTATGATGTATTGCGTCTCGTATCATAATTATCAACATAATTACATATAATTGTAAGTTTGTTATAATCGACTTGTCGTTTATTTGTAAACAAATAACTTGGTTAGTAATATGTGAAATTCGTACGTTGATATATCGTATGCCGTTTAGGCGTTTGAGATACATATAAAAAGTTGTATTTATTTCTGTAAAAGTTTTCGAGTTGTGGGCGTTTAAAATAAATATAAATATTAATTATATTTATTTTATATAATTTTCGATTACTATACGTTTGAAAATAAATATAAGTAATTATATTTATTTTATAAAATATTGCCGAGTTCTTGGCGTTTGAAATAAATATAAACGATCATATTTATTTGATAAAAACATTCGAGTTATCGACGTTTGAAACAATTGTAAACAACTATGTTTTATTTGTAAAAGGATTTGCGTTATCGATGCTTGTAACAAATATAAACAACTATATTTATTTTATAAATGTTACCCTTATCCCACACAAGGAGATAGTAATACCCGTATCCCACACAAGGAGATAGTAAGCAATCCCAAACCAGGGAACGTGTTGTTTGTACCATTCAGCGTATTCCAAACCAGGAATAGTAAGCAATCCCAAACCAGGGAGAGTGTTTTCGTTCCGTTTCCCAACCACCGGGAACGCATGCTTTAAGTAAAAATTTGTGAACTCACCTTTGCTTTGCTCGGCAGATAATTTACTTGTGTTATGTCGGTCAACCTTACCCTATTATGGTTACCAATGTTTGTTAGGTTTGTTATGCAAACTATAGCATGTATTTTTATTTATAACAAGTAAAACACAAACTTCAAGGTCATACAATCATTCATACGACAACACTTAGTAAATGGATAGCATACAGGAAGCTCATTAACACTAGATATTAGTGTGAGGTTTAATACTTAGCCTATATGGAGTGTACGGTTTCATTTTAACTGTGCGGCCTGTGAACGCGTTGTAGGATCGTGTTTGACTCCCGAACGATTGCGAAACCACACGTACGATGTGCGAAATCCGTGCACGTGTCTGGACCGAACATAAGAACGCAATTAATCAAGATTCAATTAAAGATCTAACAGTGTTTACACCTTTGAATCTCTTCTCTTGCTACTTTCTCTCTCTAGAAGCTCTAAGCTCTCCAAAGTGTGAAATGGCAACAGTCTTCAAAAAGTTCTTAATGTCTAACATAAGACCATTATATATAGGCAATAGCATAAGGCATGTCACCTTATTTACAAGTTTGCCACTCCTCATTCTAAAATAGAATTTTCCTATATTTTGCGATATAAAACCTCGTCTTGTTCAGTTTTCTGCTACGATTTAGATTGATAGAGGCGATAAACATTTGTGCACTCACAGACTCCCCCTTGGATATTGCCGCAGTATATCTCGTAGCATTTTGTCTTTTCTCTCTCTCTGAGTCTTTATGAAGCTTTGACATCTTTAGCAACCACAAACTCCCTCTTTAAGTTATTCTGTGTTCTGAATCAGCTCCCCCTTTCGGTTAGACTCTTTCTTCAGGCTTCCCCTTTTGTAAAGCTTCCGTGCTTTAGGATCGACACCTGGTTTTCCATTTACAAGCTCCCCCTCGCGATGAGCTCGTCTTCAGACACCCCCTTAGACTCAGCTATCAGGATCGTAATCTGGCACTTTCATCTGCAAAATCTCACACGTTTGTAAGAAATATGACAATATAAGATTGAAAACCTAACTCTCAGCATAAGCTGGAGCATTTCAAATATGTGACAGTGAAAACTTTTTCGGTTTTCCCAGGAATGATAACCTGGCTCTTAAAATCTTTTTGGATCAAGAATTTCCAGAAATAACTTGACTCTCTCCCCCTATCAAATAACTTTATGAATTTGACATTTTAAGAATCTAAAACCTTTTTGTCAAGTATTCATCCAAGTCCAACTTAATGACCTTGGAGATTTCACAAACTATTTTTAAAATTTTTCATTTTAAAACTTCAAGTTTCAAATTAATGAACTTGTTTATTTTCAGAAACACGTTCAGCATACTTAGATTTTGAAACTCAACTCTCAGACATCGGTTGTCGAAAATAAAATAGAAACAAAATCTTTTTGTATTTTTTTGGAATATAAAGTAGTAAAGAAATATTTACAGACAATATTTTTGTTTGAGTTCATGTCAGAGGATCATATCAGTGTATGACAAATCACTAGCACCATCGAGCTACAAACACTTTAAGTTCTAAACGATTCACTTAGATTGTCAGTATACTAATCCATTTAAATTTTCAGACAAAGTTCAACTGATCCTGAGATATGAGATTAGTGTCTTAAGAACTAAAACTTATTCGCGTGTCCTACCTCAAAATATACTCTCGTATCAAAATTCCCTAGATTCAGTCTTACAGGTGAATATACCATAATGATATATGTACTCTGGGTTAGTGCGAGACCTTGAGAGCTCAGGTATTAACTACCGTTCAGTCAAAGAGATGAAGGCTCGACTTTAGGTGTGTTCCCCTTGGGAATCTTCTTTACAACTGCATTTGATTCATATCTTTCGATATTTTTCAATTTTTATGCAGAGGGTAAGCTTTAAGAGCGTAAAGTATTATACGAAGTCTAGGCCATTGCTTCCGCAATATTAGAAGACCAAGTATAATACCCTAGATATCAAATAGTATAAAGACCTAGTATCTTAGAATCAGGAAATCTCTCAAATAAGATTTCGGGGGTTACCCATATATCCGAGAGATGTTCCCCATGAGATAAGTAAGTATTGATATTTTGGTTTATATCTCAAAATCAATATAATAAATGTGTAAAAACCTACTTGCATATCATCAGTGAGACCGTTTATCACAATTAACTTTCTATTTCTTTAGCGTACTGTGATTGTCTACTGATGTACTATCATTTCCTCTTTTTACACAAAACTCATTTTGATTTTCTATTGTTTTTGGATTTTTCAAATTTTCAAATGTTTTTTGTTTTTTCTGACAACATTTACTCCCCCTAAATTTCAAAACATCTAAAAAAAATTTGATAACCCGATGCAAATAGCTTTGTCTCGCCATCAACTTTCTGCGTCACATGCTTTGTTTCGCATAAAGTACCCCCATGATTTACAACACACTGATTTTTAACAATGTTAAAACCGTTTTCAATTGTAAAATAATCATGTTTGTTCCGCCGTGAGTGTTTCGGCATATTTACTCAACATATTTTTGAAAATTTTTGAATTTTGACAAATTTAAAAACAAACATATTTTTTTTCATTTTTCAATTGTTGACTGAATAAAAACATATTTTTGGTTTTTAATTTTTTCAATTTTTTGGGTTTTTGAAATATGGTTTAATTATGTACAGACAACGAACAAACTCCCTGTATTCAGACGTAGGGATTAATGGCCTCCTCCTTTTGTGCCGGGCTGCTCCAATACTCCTCTACTTGACATTCAGTTGTCTTTAAGAGCACCTGCACATTCACACTTACTCAATTACTTGAACAATTTAGCCCTGTTATATTTGACCTTAGGCATTTCAACACAATATGCTTCATTTAATTTCGGGAAATTTTTGTCATTTGGTACAAAAAACCTTTCATCCTTAATTTCAACTATTTTGGTTGAGTCAGTTTTCTGTTCAGAAATAGATTGTGTCTTAACCACCCAGGTTTGTCCTTTTGAAACAGTTCTTTTGTAGAAACGTGAATCATTTTGATTTTGAACAACAAATTTTGGTTTCCAAAATTGGTTTAGTTTTGTTGCATCAACCGTTGTTTTCCAACTGTCACACCCCCAAAATCCACATGCGGAGTATCACTGCTTGGAGGCGTGACATGACCAGGATCGAGCCACCAATCATATTAAACAACGTAATTAAGTAAATAAAACCAACCACAATACAATTGGTGACCAAAAGCTAGTTAACCAAGTTCAAATTAAACAGCGGAAGCATTAAAGATAAAACCCAAAACATAAGTTCCATAAGTTTATAAAGTTCAATTATTAAGCACGGGACATAACAGTCCGCATCCCACAATGACCTCCTCCATGTGCAAGCTCCATAAGCATCTAGCGACCTGTAAGGCATGTAACAACGAGTCAACAACAAAGTTGAGTGAGTTCACGGTTGGTGGTTTAGTTTTACGTTGTTTCCGAAAACATGGTTTGTCTTTCGCTGGCTTATTTGCCATGGGGGTTACCCCATAGTTGAAAGTATGATTAACCAGTTCCTTCTTTATTACCGAAACCATATCCATAATCAGTGGGGGCTTCCCCATGTGAACCACTAGACCGTACCATATCGACAACTGACGAACAATAGTGGTGCCCTACGTCAATGTCTATCATCATTGACAGTTTTCCATAGTCCATTAGTACACGCCCGTCCGACTGGCACAGTGTGAGGTTTGTTAAACCTAATAGTGCTATTAACTAATGACCCGCTCGCCATTGGCCTCGGCGATTAAGTGGATATAAAATGAGGGACTTAATGATAGAGTTTTGTCTAGTAAGTTTTAAGGTTGTTGTCCTACCCAAGGAGGACGAACGCACGTATTCTACCCAAGGAGAACACGCAGGATTAATATTGGCATCCTACCCATGGAGGATGGCGGTACATATCCTACCCAAGGAGGATATGTAGGTTCCGTTTTAATTCTTTAACCCATTCCCAAACCACCGGGAATCCCATGCCTTGTAGAGGGTGTGAACTCACCTTGGTTTGCTCGGTTAGATTAGTTACTCTAATAATCAGAAATCAAGCACGTCCTAATAGGGTACGGATCACAATCAGTTTCTCATGCATAACACGTATCCTACGTACGGTTTATTTACTCATTATTTCTATCACATACCACACAATTCGAATGTCAAGTTATATTGTTGAGTTACATTATTTTACCCTAAAATAATATAACTATCTCACGAAATAAACAAGTATCCACACAAATGTTCTAGTATAAGATATATATTCTAAATATATATTTAACCATTTTTATTTACAAAAACAACCTCCGACACTTTGTATTTTGTTACAAAAATTATGGCGAAGTTTATATTCGAAACACAAGTTATAAAATATACTTGTAACGCTTGTTGTAGAAAAATATTGTCTAAGTGTTGGAGTTTTTTTAGAAAATTTCGCCAGAGTCTCCTTTGTAAATGGAGGTGTCCATGATTATTAGAATATCATTTTCTTTTCAAAAATTCATTCAATCAATCAACAACAAATTATTAAACAACATTACACTAACCAAGTGCAAAACAATGCACTTTACACAATAACATGAACTTGGTTTTTCGTAAAAACGCGTAGTAACTTAGTGGGGTGTTTAGTGGGTTTAGTTACCCTCCGAAGTGTGTTTACTTTTGTTAAAATCTTATTCTCGGGATCTTTAGATGTTCACAACTTGTGAACTTATTTTACCAAAATATTTGCTTCGAACACTTTCTTGTTTTACTACACTTATTTTGTTAATAAAATAGTGTAGGTTTAACAAAAATCATAACCTTTCAAAATTCATCTTCTATTCTTGGTTTATTTAGGAAAGCCATTTGTAAACCTTGGATCCATATGGTCACCAACTTACTTTGTTTAAATTTTTCAAGAAACCCTCTTGTTATCAAGTTCATGCTTAAACATGGAGGTGATTCTTTTACGTAAATCACTAATCACCTCCTAACTTGTTAACTTAAGTTTTTAATCTTACTTTAACAAGTTCCACCGTGATGTTTAACATCATTTCACTAGTAATCATCAAGCAAGCATCAAGTAATCATCAACAATACAAAACAACATCATTCCTAACATTACTTCTTCATTTTAACCATGTTTCATCATCAAGTTAGTTTTATATTCAAGACTTTTGCATATGATCTTTTAGTGTTCTTGAGATATCATCTTAATATAACTATTAACCACCATAAACATGGAATAAATAAGGATTCAAGAGACTTACAACTAGCTTTTAAGCTAGGGAAGATCAAGTGTAGAAATGGTGAGGATAAAAGAAAAAAGAGAGGTCCTTCGACTTCCAAAGTCACCAAGCTTCCTTGTATGAACTTTAACACCTTTGTATGCTCTTGGATTGGTTGAGGAGGATTGAATAATGATGATGGTGAGGGGGTTTGGGTTTGGCCGAAGCCAAGGAAGGAAGGAGAGAAGAAGTTTGTTGATGTTGGTGAATGATAAGAATGTGTAAAGTCTAGTGGTTTATATAAGAAATCTTCCAACACACCTTAATCCTTTGGTCCTTGCGCTCCCTAAGTACTTAGCACATCCCTTAATTAATTAAAGAAAATCAAAGGGGTGGGGGCCACATCCTAACCGGTTTTGGGGGGGGGGGGGTTGTTTAGTTGCAATGTAATGGAAGTTAACCAATTTAGTTAGAAGATAAGTGAACTAGTTAAGTGTTTAGGTGTTAGGATGTTATATAGTGCGTTATGATGTTCGGGAATCATAACTAGTTCAGAAAAATAAGAACAATGCTTCTAGCATTATTTTGGTGTTTCGGGTAGCGTCCGGTTGTTCGGTTAGATACCGGTTCGTTAAAGTGCTAAGTTATGTCGTAAAGTGTTCTTTATATATCTTTTTGTAACATTTTTAATTCCCAATACTCAGGAAAGCATACAGGACTATTTAGTAACTTTTCTGCACATGACTATATGTTAACAAGCACATGTAAGTATGACACTGTAATTCAGAAAGTAGTTAAGTAATTCAGCACAGTCATCAAGCACTTTAATTATCATTAATCAATCGTACGGATACATGTGATTTTGAGGGTTGTCACATTATCCCCCTGTTAAGAGAATTTCGTCCCGAAATTTAGCCCGTGTTTACTGAGGAAGCTAGTTAAGTTACATGGTTTCCTGGTTTTCCTGGGGTGTCACATCATCCCCCCGTTGGTTTAGAATTTCGTCCCGAAATTCTGCAGTAGCTTCAGTCTCAGTAGTGGTTGCACTTTTCTTAAACAGTTGGGGATACTTGAGTTTCATTTGGTCTTCTCGTTCCCAGGTATACTCTGGGCCACGACGGGAATCCCAACGAACTCGGACAAGAGGTATTCAGGTATGCTTAAGAACCTTAACATCTCGGTCAGTAATCTCTACTGGTTCCTCGATGAATCGCAGCTGGTCGACGATAGTGAGTTCCTTGAGAGGAACTATGAGGGTCTCATCTGACAGGCACTTCTTCAGATTCGACACATGGAAAATATTGTGAACTCCGCTGAGTTCTGCCGGTAGATTCAGCCTGTAAGCGACTTTTCCAATTTTCTCAATGATTTCGAACGGTCCGACGTAACGCGGATTGAGTTTGCCTCATTTGCCAAAGCGAACTACACCTTTTCAAGGTGAGACTTTAAGTAGCACTCGATCCCCAACCTGGAACTCGAGTGGCTTTCTTCGCTTGTCAGCATAGCTTTTCTGACGGTCACGAGCTGCCGCCATTCATTGCCGTATCTGAGCAATCTTCTCGGTTGTATCTACTACAAGTTCTGGACCAGTAATTTGGCTGTCACCAACTTCTTCCCAACAGAGAGGTGATCGGCACTTCCGTCCATACAATGCCTCGAACGGAGCGGCCTGGATACTGGTGTGGTAACTGTTGTTGTACGAAAACTCCACTAACGGGAGGTGTTTTTCCCAGCCATTGCCAAAATCGATTACACATGCCCTAAGCATGTCTTCAAGGGTTTGGATGGTGCGTTCAGATTGCCCATCCGTCTGTGGATGATATGCCGTGCTCATGTCTAATCGAGAACCAAAGGACTTGTGCATAGCTTGCCAAAATTCGGATGTAAAACGTGAGTCACGGTCAGAAATGATGGAGGTTGGCACTCCATGCCTTGATACTACTTCCTTAATGTGCAGACTTGGTCAGTCGATCCACGATCACCCAAATGGTATCATTTCCGCATTGAGATCTAGGCAGGCCAGTAACGAAATCCGTTGAAATTTGCTCCCATTTCCATTTAGGTATCTCTGGTTGTTGAAGTAGGCCTGATGGTTTCTGATATTCAATCTTGACTCTCGCACAAGTCAAACATTTACTGACGTAGGTTGCTATGTGGGCTTTCATGCTGGGCCACCAGTATGTAGTCTTGAGATCATGGTACATCTTATCTGAACCAGGATGTACTGAGTAACGAGACTTGTGTGCTTCATCCATCACAAGCTCGCGTAAGTTTCCATAAAGTGGAACCCAGATGCGCCCGTTAACATAGTAGGCGCCGTCTTCCTTTTGTTCTAGCCGCTACCTCGATCCTCGTAAGGACTCAGCCCTGATGTTTCCTGCTTTCAATGCTTCAACCTGAGCATCTCGTATTTGAGCGGGAAGGCTAGAGTGAATGGTAATCTGTAACGCACGTACACGCTTGGGTATAGTATCCTTTCGACTGAGGGCGTCAGCCACAACATTGGCCTTGCCCGGATGGTATTTGATAGCGCATTCATAATCGTTCAAGAGCTCAACTCATCGGCGTTGTCGCATGTTTAACTCCTTTTGCTTGAAGATATGCTCGAGACTCCTGTGATCGGTGTAAATGGTGCACTTGGTACCGTACAGGTAATGCCTCCATATCTTAAGTGCGAAAACAACTGCTCCCAATTCCAAGTCGTGTGTAGTGTAGTTCCTTTCGTGAACCTTAAGTTGGCGTGATGCATAGGCAATGACATTGTCACGTTGCATCAACACGCAACCAAGTCCTTGGATGGAAGCGTCGTAATAAACCACAAAATCATCTGTGCCTTTAGGCAATGAGAGGATAGGCTCGCTACAAAGCCTATCTTTTAAGTGTTGAAAAGCAGATTCCTGTGCATCACCCCAACGATAGGTGACACCCTTCTGAGTTAGCGAAGTGAGAGGGTGCGCAATCTTTGAGAAATCCATGATAAACCTTCTGTAATATCCCACCAAGCCCAAGGATTGGCGGATTTCTGTTGGTGTACGGGGTGCAAGCCATTTCTTGATCGAGTTAACCTTGGATGGATCCACATGAATCCCATCCTTGTTTACCACATGGCCTAGAAAGTGGACTTCGCGAAGCCAGAAGTCACATTTCGAAAACTTGGCATACAACTGCTCTTTTCGAAGAAGTTCCAGGATAAGCCTCAGGTGTTGCTCGTGTTCCTCCTGACTCTTAGAATAGATCAGGATGTCGTCGATGAAGACTATGACAAATTTATCCAGGTAAGGTTTGCACACTCGGTTCATGAGATCCATGAAGGCCGCAGGTGCATTCGTCAATCTAAAAGGCATAACTAGAAATTCGTAGTGCCCATAACGAGTCCTAAATGCCGTTTTAGGGACATCCTCGTCTCGGACTCTCAGTTGATGGTAGCCTGATCTTTGGTCAATATTGGAATAGAAACTCGACCCTTGCAACTGGTCGAATAAGTCATCAATGCGTGGGAGAGGATAACGATTCTTCACGGTCACCTTGTTGAGTTCGCGGTAGTCAATACACATTCTAAAGGTACCGTCCTTCTTCTTCACGAATAACACTGGAGCTCCCCAAGGCGAAGAGCTAGGACGTATGAAACCCTTTTCCAAGAGTTCTTGTAATTGCATGGACAGTTCTTCGAGTTCTGATGGAGCTAGTCGATAAGGTGCACGAGCTATTGGTGCTGCTCCAGGAGCTAGCTCGATTTGAAACTCGACTTGTCGATGAGGCGGAAGACCAGGTAATTCCTCAGGAAATACCTCAGGAAAATCACGCACAATAGGAATGTCCTTAATTCTCTTCTCTTCCGTTGATGTGTCAGTAACGAGTGCTAGAATGGCAGTGTGGCCCTTTCGTAAACACTTCTGGGCCTTAAGGAAAGAGATAATGCCTACGACAACACCACTCTTGTCGCCATGAATCACAAGGGGTTCTTTACCAGAACGAGGGTTGCAGACAATCTTCTCATTGCAAATAATCTCCGCTTGATGTTGGGATAGCCAATCCATCCCAATAACAACGTCGAAACTACCCAGAACGATAGGAATGAGATCGATAGAGAAGGTCTGACCAGCTATGACGAGGTTACAACCCTTAAATATGTATGTGGCCTCGAGACTTTTACCGTTTGCTATCTCTACCGTGTGTTTGGTGGTCAAAAGTGTTGGGGTGCGCCTAAGCATTTGACTAACTTTTAAGGACACATAACTAGTATCGGCACCCGAATCGAATAAAACAGTAACAAAGAAATCATCCAGAAGAAATTTACCCATCACAACGTTGGGATCGTTCCTCGCGTCGCCCTGACCCAGCACGAAAACACGTCCCCTGGCACCATTTCCATTATTGTTACCCCCGTTGTTGCCTCCATTGTTGCCTCCATTGTTGTTCCTGTTTCCTTGGTTGTTGTTGTTCTGATTCTGGTTCAGCTGAGGACAGTTCCTCTTAAAGTGGCCATCAGCGCCACACTGAAATCATCCTTTATTGCCCTGCTGTTGCTGCTGGTGGTGGTTCTGTGGAGCTTGTTGTTGTTGTTGGCGATTCTGATTTGCTGGTCGTGCGCCCCTGCAATCCTTTGCTTCATGGCCAAACTTGTTACACCTCAGAAAACGACCCTTGTGGCACTGCCCGCTATGATGCTTGTTGCACCGGTTGCACTTGGGGTGGTTCCCTCGGTATCCACTCTGTCCTTGATTACCAGCAGATTGCTGACTAGGACTCTGTTAGTCATCAGTCTTTCGCTGCTAAGACTGAACTGAAGTAGAACCCTTGTCCGAATTTCCATCCCACTTGCGCTTGTTATCACTGGGAGCATCAGTAATAGTAGCACTAATACGCTTGGGCAGCTTGTTCTGCTCAACTGCCTGATCAGTGAGACGATGAACCAACTTGATGATTTGCTGAATGGTGCCAAGATTAGCTGAGGTCACGTGGCTTTGAATTTCTGGCACCAAACCCTTAAGGTACAGCTCGATACGCTTGATAGGAGGATCCACCATAGTGGGACACAGGATAGCTAATTCGTTCGACCTCTTTGTGTATGCCTCGATTTCAGACCCCGTCATCTTCAGATTGAAAAATTCTACCTCTAGCTTGTGGATGTCGTCACGACTACAGTACTCTTCTTTGATCAGTTCTTTGAAACCGTTCCATGGGGTGGCATTAGCAACCGCCAGCCCAAGCAGTTGAACCTGTGCTTTCCTCCAGGTTAACGCAACACCTTCGAGTGTTCCAGTAGCATATTTCACCCTACGATCTTCAGGGCATTCACACATCTCGAAAACAGACTCAAGCTTCTCGAACCAGTGAAGAAGACCTACATCTCCTTCTGTGCCGCTGAAAGTACTAGGTCGGCAATCCATGAACGTTTTGAACGTACATACAGGAGGCTGAGCATGTTGACCTGTTGCGCGAGAATAAAAGACAAGGTTAAGCACGAGGGTTGGTTTGCGAAGGTAGGATCTAAACGTCCTAAGATGGGTTGATATGGCAGGTTATACCTCCTGCAGGGACAGCTGCGAGTGCCTCAGCAACCCGTTCATTGATCAAAGCCGTCAACTGGGCTTGAGTTAGGTTGATACGTCCTCCGCGTCCGTTCATGATCTTCACAACGAAGCAACGTAAGTGAGAAAAGTGTCGCGAAAGTGCGTAAGCGTGGGATAACAGGAGAGAGTAAGCACACAAGGTTCAAATAGCAGTTATCACGTTAACTAGTGCACAGTGTGAACTATCTAACTGATAATATAAACATAAATCATACCACCTATTGTGTCGAGTCTTTCACGTGGAGCGAAGCATCATTGTGGATCGTTGAGCACTATACAGGTTATAGTCTGGTTTTGTCAAAAAGCTTTTCCCCTTTTTAAAACCAAGTTCACTATAACCAATGGCTCTGATACCAATCTGTCACACCCCCAAAATCCACATGCGGAGTATCACCGCTTGGAGGCGTGACATGACCAGGATCGAGCCACCAATCATATTGAACAACATAATTAAGTAAATAAACCAACCACAATATAATTGGTGACCAAAATCTAGTTAACCAAGTTCAAATTAAACAGCGGAAGCATTAAAGATAAAACCCAAAACATAAGTTCCATAAGTTTATAAAGTTCAATTATTAAGCACGGGACATAACAGTCCGCATCCCAAAATGACCTCCTCCACGTGCAAGCTCCAGAAGCATCTAGCGACCTGTAAGGCATGTAACAACGAGTCAACAACAAAGTTGAGTGAGTTCACAGTTGGTTGTTTAGTTTTACGTTGTTTCCGAAAACATGGTTTGTCTTTCGCTGGCTTATTTGCAGTGGGGGTTACCCCATAGTTGAAAGTATAACTAACCAGTTCCTTCTTTATTACCCAAACCATATCCATAATCAGTGGGGGCTTCCCCATGTGAACCACTAGACCATACCATATCGACAACTGACGAACAATAGTTGTGCCCTACGTCAATGTCTATCATCATTGACAGTTTGCCATAGTCCATTAGTGCACGCCCGTCCGACTGGCACGGTGTGAGGTTTGTTAAACCTAATAGCGCTATTAACTAATGACCCGCTCGCCATTGGCCTCGGCGATTAAGTCGATATAAAATGAGGGACTTAATGATAGAGTTTTGTCTAGTAAGTTTTAAGGTTGTTGTCCTACCCAAGGAGGACGAACGTACGTATTCTACCCAAGGAGAACACGCAGGATTAATATTGGCATCCTACCCATGAAGGATGGCGGTACATATCCTACCCAAGGAGGATATGTAGGTTCCGTTTTAATTCTTTAACCCATTCCCAAACCACCGGGAATCCCATGCCTTGTAGAGGGTGTGAACTCACCTTGGTTTGCTCGGTTAGATTAGTTACTCTAATAATCAGAAATCAAGCACGTCCTAATAAGGTACGGATGACAATCAGTTTCTCATGCATAACACGTATCCTACGTACGGTTTATTTACTCAATATTTCTATCACATACCACACAATTCGAATGTAAAGTCATATTGTTGAATTACATTATTTTACACTAAAATAATATAACTATCTCACGAAATAAACAAGTATCCACACAAATGTTCTAGTATAAGATATATATTCTAAATATATATTTAACCATTTTTATTTACAAAAACAACCTCCGACACTTTGTATTTTGTTACAAAAATTATGGCGAAGTTTATATTCGAAACACAAGTTATAAAATATACTTGTAACGCTTGTTGTAGAAAAATATTGTCTAAGTGTTGGAGTTTTTTTAGAAAATTTCGCCAGAGTCTCCTTTGTAAATGGAGGTGTCCATGATTGTTAGAATATCATTTTCTTTTCAAAAATTCATTCAATCAATCAACAACAAATTATTAAACAACATTACACTAACCAAGTGCAAAACAATGCACTTTACACAATAACATGAACTTGGTTTTTCGTAAAAACGCGTAGTAACTTAGTGGGGTGTTTAGTGGGTTTAGTTACCCTCCGAAGTGTGTTTACTTTTGTTAAAATCTTATTCTCGGGATCTTTAGATGTTCACAACTTGTGAACTTATTTTACCAAAATATTTGCTTCGAACACTTTCTTGTTTTACTACACTTATTTTGTTAATAAAATAGTGTAGGTTTAACAAAAATCATAACCTTTCAAAAGTCATCTTCTATTCTTGGTTTATTTAGGAAAGCCATTTGTAAACCTTGGATCCATATGGTCACCAACTTACTTTGTTTAAATTTTTCAAGAAACCCTCTTGTTATCAAGTTCATGCTTAAACATGGAGGTGATTCTTTTACGTAAATCACTAATCACCTCCTAACTTGTTAACTTAAGTTTTTAATCTTACTTTAACAAGTTCCACCGTGATGTTTAACATCATTTCACTAGTAATCATCAAGCAAGCATCAAGTAATCATCAACAATACAAAACAACATCATTCCTAACATTACTTCTTCATTTTAACCATGTTTCATCATCAAGTTAGTTTTATATTCAAGACTTTTGCATATGATCTTTTAGTGTTCTTGAGATATCATCTTAATATAACAATTAACCACCATAAACATGGAATAAATAAGGATTCAAGAGACTTACAACTAGCTTTTAAGCTAGGGAAGATCAAGTGTAGAAATGGTGAGGATAAAAGAAAATAAGAGAGGTCCTTCCACTTCCAAAGTTACCAAGCTTCCTTGTATGAACTTTAACACCTTTGTATGCTCTTGGATTGGTTGAAGAGGATTGAATGATGATGATGGTGAGGGGGTTTGGGTTCGGCCGAAGCCAAGGAAGGAAGGAGAGAAGAAGTTTGTTGATGTTGGTGAATGATAAGAATGTGTAAAGTCTAGTGGTTTATATAAGAAATCTTACAACACACCTTAATCCTTTGGTCCTTGTGCTCCCTAAGTACTTAGCACATCCCTTAATTAATTAAAGAAAATCAAAGGGGTGGGGGCCACATCCTAACCGGTTTTGGGGGGTGGGGTTGTTTAGTTGCAATGTAATGGAAGTAAACCAATTTAGTTATAAGATAAGTGAACTAGTTAAGTGTTTAGGTGTTAGGATGTTATATAGCGCGTTATGATGTTCAGGAATCATAACTAGTTCAGAAAAATAAGAACAATGCTTCTAGCATTATTTTGGTGTTTCGGGTAGCGTCCGGTTGTTCGGTTAGATACCGGTTTGTTAAAGTGCTAAGTTATGTCGTAAAGTGTTCTTTATATATCTTTTTGTAACATTTTTAATTCCCAATACTCAGGAAAGCATACAGGACTATTTAGTAACTTTTCTGCACACGACTAGTATGTTAACAAGCACATGTAAGTATGACACAGTAATTCAGAAAGCAGTTAAGTAATTCAGCACAGTCATCAAGCACTTTAATTATCATTAATCAATCGTACGGATACATGTGATTTTGAGGGTTGTCACACCAACTTTGTGGTGTTCTAAATCTGGGTGTCACTGGTTTCCAAGATTGTTTTGATTCAGCTTTTGACATTTTCGGCTTCCAAGTTTGTTTTGATTCAAACTTGGTTGACTTCTGATTCACAACATCAGACTTCTTTTTCTTCTCAACTACAATAGTTTAAGATTTGGACATTTACGACTGAGATGTCCAATTTGATCACACTTAAAGCATGTTCTCTTAGACACATCTTTAACCTGTTGTTGTTGCTTTTTCTTTTGAGCATGGAACTCTTCATTAGACTATCGCCTAAATTGGAGTTCTTTCTCTTCTTCTGAACTTGTTCCGTGAACAAAGTTCATCTTTTTCTGATAGTTTGGCATTTCAGTTCTTTTTTAATTTTGTTTCTTTTTGTAACCCAACCCAGCCTTCATGTTTTTCTTCTTGAAACTATGTTTGTTATAAAAAGTTTTCTTGCTCGTTTTCCAGCATATTTTGAAATTTCAGATTTTTCAATTTCAAAACTTGAACACTTTGTCAATCTTTTCTGAAATCACATTCTGAATCGGGACTTCAAGATCTGAGAATAATTTGTCCGATCCAATCATGGTATAAGTCAATCCTTTAGAATCATCATTCTCCTTTTTTCTCAGATTTTGAGTTTTTCAGATAACCTTCATGAAAACTACCTTCATTTTCATCCTGTGATTCAGATTTACCTGTTTCAATAGACTCTTCATTCAAAACACTTTCAACGACCTTACCTTCCACCTGTGAATCACCGAACTCATCAGATTTGGAATAGGTTACGTCAATGTTATCTGGCAATTGATCAACCATGTTGAAAGCTTTTTCCACCTTCTCGTCATCATAGAATGTGATTTTTTCCTCAAACGGTGGTGGAACTTGATGATACTCTGAGCCAATTCCTTTCTTGTTTTTCTCAGAATCTTTATCATCCGGTTTTATATTGAAAATACGTTCAAGAACATATGATGAAGCGTGATAACTGTGTAACTTGTTGTTATCTTGTTCTAAATCAGCTATTTTACGCTTTAGCTTAGCAACATCTTCAATGTAAGAATTTACAACTTGTTGTTTTATTTCATACTGTCGCTTAAGCGTATCAGATGTTACAGAACAATGTTAAATCTCGATTGAACAAGTTTCGTTTGACTCTTCACGTCTTCATATGATTCTTTTGTGATATGATATGCAAGTTTTATTGAATCATACTCCTTTTTCATTTCTTGAAATGAATTTTCTTTTTGGAAACACTCTTCTGTCATTGCTGAACACTTTTCTTTGAAAATCTCATTTTCTTTTTCTAAACTTTTTCCTTTTTATGTTAGCATTTCATCATTATCTTTCAGAACTTTTTCTTTTTCTAACATTTTTTGCATTTATCCTTGAAAACTTTTTCAATTTTAGTAAATTCAATGTCTCTTGTTCTGAACTTCTCATCTTTTTCAGTACAAGCACTGCACGTTTCCATGCATTTCTTGCACTGTTCAACATTTTTATCTAAAACTTCAGAATCAGTTGAAGTATTTACCTCAGTGATTGGCACCTTGGCCTTTTCTTCAATTTGCTTCTGATCTGCTTCTTTCTTCTGTTTTTCCTCAGCAGCATCATCAGCATCAATCACTTCAACTGATCTTTCAAGCTTCTCATCTGCTTCTTCTTTGTTCTTCAGATCCTCTTCATTCTGTTGTTCATCAGTAACAGCTACTTCTGCTTGTTTCTGTTCTTCTTTACCAGCTTCTTCTTCTTTCACATCCTCACTCTTCTGTTCACCTTCTTCATTACTCGTTGTTTCTTTTAAATCAGCCACCATCTTCTCAACACTCTTCTTCATTCTTTCTTCATCCCTCTTTTTCAAACTTGCTGTCATTACATCTCTAATAATTTTATCCAGCCTTTTCAGATAATCTTTATCTTTCACGACATTTGAATAATACTCACCGGATAGAGGAATAACAGCCAGCACATCATTGTACACCACCTCTCGTCTATGAATGACTGGATCTCCATTGCGGTTGATTTAACACTCTCTCTTCATATCCCACCTTCCATAATACTTCGCTTCTTCAAACTCTTCATGCAACTTTTCAATTCTGCAATCTGCAAAAAATCTTTCTCTTTATGTTTTCTCTTTCAGGATCTCTTTCTTTGTTTTCTCTTTTACAACAGCAACAAAAGCATTCTGTTTCACTTCAGCCACTAAAGCAGGTCCTATACAATCTTCTTCTGGAAGAAAGTCATTCCAGTTGAAACCTTTATCATCTTGGATCACTGCTAGTGCTCTCGACTTCTCTTTCACTAGATTGTTTTCAATTTGTTTCATCTTTGATGGTTCCTCTCTGCTCCTGTGATAAATCGCTTTACGATAGTTATCGTCTTTAAATGGATTAGCGGTTTCATCAACAGTAGAGTTTCTGAATTCTCTTTTAAAATGACCCTTTTGTTTACACTTGAAGCATGTCACTTTTGATTTGTCGAAACCCAGCTTTGTTGATGATCCATCTATTGTTTGTCTTCCAGTAATTTCCATGAACCGCTGAGCTCTACGAATGCAGCTAGCCAAATGCCATCTAAGATCAATGAGTTCCATCTCTTCTGGATCTATCCGATCATAATCTTCCTTTATCAGTTCAGAATTTCCAATTTTCCCAGCCACCAGACTTTCGTATGATTCCAGAATTGATGCCAGAAAACTCATTTGTTGTTTAGCAGCATTAATGCTCATTGCTGGAGAATTTTCAGCTTTAAGGCAATATTGCAGAGAATCTCATCAGGTTCTTTAGAGTTTGAAGCTATTGAAGGTGAATGATACCCTGGATTGTAGCTTGATGAGCTTTTATGTGAGTCTTTCGACTTTTCAACACTGAATGCAGTCTTTGGCGATTCACTGACTTTCTCCGAGGGTACACTGCCCTTGTAGTAAAGACCCACATTCTATTGATGTGATGAACTGCTCATCTTGCTTTGCTTTTGCAGTTCAAGCTCATGACTCTCGATCTTTTCAATCAAAACATCCAAAGTAATCATATCATACAACACATCATTTTTCAAAATAAACACAAACGTTTGCCACTAATCAGCTCGTGGTAACGCTTCAATGATTTTATCAATAATTTCCTCACGTGTTTTAGTTATACCAAACCTGTTAAGTTCAATTTGTAAATGACAAAACCTCTCGATCATTTGTCTCACTGATTCACCTTTTAAACTATCAAACAAATCAAATTCCTTTTTAAGTAATGTAATTTTGTTCATTTTAGTTTATTTTCCTCCCTCGGCTTTAACTCTCAAAGCTTCCCATACTGACTTTGACGAACCATCATGATTGAGCAATCCAAAAATATCATCTCTGATAGACTGTTGGATTAAAGCAATCATTTTTTATTCATAAGAAAATTTTCTTTTATCTTCATCTGATAAGCTATTAAGAGGAATTTCTTCATTTTTTTCATTAACAGGCCGAATATATCCGAACTCCAGACAAAACCAACTCTCGTGTGCGTAAGCTTTTGTCGAGTTCCAAAATCTTTCTTTCCACCAAGTGTAGTGTTCAATGTTTTCAAGTTTCGGTGGTTTAGAACGTGTTCCGTAAAATTATCATGTTTTATGTTATCGTTTATAGGTTTCGTAATAGTTTTCGGTGTAACGGTAGATGTTTCGGAAGACTCGGCAGTGAATGCCTTGTAAAACATGTTGTAAAACTCTTCAGCCATGATGTACGATTCTTTGTTTTTCTCTTTCGTGTAACGCACCTTGATTTTCGTTCCTTGAATTTTCACCTTTCGTTTTCACCTGCACACAAACAAACACTCAATCAGTTTAAATGAACAGAATACGTGAAAGTATGTAAAATATATGACTTGTGAAGTATTGTGAATTTTGAAGAAGAAATCGATTTATGACTCGTGCGAATGATCTGAACAACGAATGAACAAACTTGTGCTTTTGACCAAATGATTTTGTTTCAATCCTTGTTCTGAATAAACTCGATCAAATTGAATGGACTCCGACTGAGCTGATTAGTGAGCCGAGATAAACCAAATAATGGACCTTGATTCATGAATCAATCAAATAGACTTGATCCGTTCGGATGGATATAAGTAGCGGATGAGGTCAACAATGTTACTCTTGTCGGATGGGGTCAACAAAGTCACTCTTGTCGGATTGGGTACACAAAGTCAGTCTTGTCGGATGGGGTCAACAAAGTTACTCTTGTCGGATGGGGTTTTGACCAAGTATTTTATTTGGTTCGAATGAATACTCGAGCGGATGGGATCAAAACTATATGTTGTTCGGATGAGCACGTGAAACTCTATTGAACCTTTGATTGGGCCAAAGGTTTTGTCAAATAAACAACTTCAATTCAAACAAACACTTTCTTCAATATCACATGCAAAATTCTGTCAACATAGCTGAAAATTATCGAAATCCCAAACCTCTTGTCATCATTTGCAATTAGGATATCTTTTCAGTAATTTCAAGTTAATGCTGATTGGACCGAGACTTGTTTCTTCACATGCAATCTGATTAAAATGGATCTTCACGTGATATCTGACTTATTGAACCAAGCAAAAAGTTTTCTTAGTTCATTGAACCGACTAACTTTAATGGGCCATTTAAATGTGTTGACAAACTATTGGACCGATACCATATCATGAATTATATATGGCTGACAACTGTTACAATTATGTGAATATCTGAAAGGATATGGGCTGCCACAAAATGAAAATACAATATTCTGATTGGGCCACACACAATAAAGTTGTTCGGATGGATTTATAATTGGATCGAATGACCAGTCGATCGAATGGTCATTCGCTCAAATGTCATACTATGATTGTCGAATGGTTAAATTTCAACGAATGGCCATTCGTTCAAAAATCAAATATCAACTGAGGAATGGTCATCAGACAACCTTCATTTATATCAACTTCCAAATGTTTTTTATGTTCGGATGGTCATCCGAACGGATGGCCATCCGAATGAACAACATGAACAGCGAAAAACATCATTTTCAGACCAAAAAATCACTGATTTCTCACAAAATACTTGGAATTGAGATCTGAAAACTTATAGGTTTGTAAAAAAATGATTTTCGCACAATTTTTAACCGTGAAAACCTTGTTAATTTTGCATTTTTGTGACAAAAAGTGAAGAAAATGTGTAGAAGAAGAAATTTGACAAATCTGAAGCAAATTCGACTCTGAAACTGATGAAATTTGATGAAATCTTGTATCACTGATCCGTGTAATCAATCTCCCGCTCTGATACCACTTGTGAACGCGTTGTAGGATCGTGTTTAACTCCCGAATGATTGCGAAACGACATGTACGACGTGCGGAATCCGTGCACGTGTGTGGACCGAACACAAGAACGTAATTAATCAAGATTTGAAGGGGTATGGTCCCAAAAACCTTACGCAGGCGTATTGGACCATACCACAACCTTATCCCAAAAACATCTTGAATAAAGACCCTGCGCGGTTGCGCAGTAGTCCTAAACAGGATTTGGGAAGAAACAGTTCAAAGACAAAGGAATATGGTCTAGGAAACCTCGCGCAAGATCACGAGACCATACCATAGTCCTATTCTAAGAACACCCTTAACAGAACCTTGCGTGGCTGCGCAGCGGTTCTACGCAAAGATGTAGAAGAAAACAGTCTTCGATAACCATACGTCGGAGAAAGGGTGAAACTAACATTCAACTAACACCCTTGCGTGGGCTCGCGTAAGGGTACAATTAGACTTGAAGATAAAACCCTAAAACATCTCCACGCGCCTGAAATCAAGACTTGGACAAAAGTATCTTTTTTGTTATAACAAAATAGACACGTGGCAAAAACATAAAGGTTTACAGCTATAGATCTTCTAGAAGGCTTTCCAAACGCTAATCGTGTACAACCATTCGGTTACAACTGAAAGGTGACGTGGCATAATCCTGGACGCTCGTCTAGGTCACAATGATAACACTAACTTGGAGAAGGATCCACACAAACCCATGTTCCACGTGGCATCTCCCCAGCCGTCGATCACACTCACGATCCGTGTGCATGGATGTGACGTTAGTGATTGACGGAAAAGGGTATAACCGCCGACGGAAAATACTTTCCATTACTTTCTCCGTCTACAAATTTTCCCGCCCAAATCCAGCTATAAATAAGTCATGCCAGGTATGATCTCACAAGTTACATTCATTTCACTTTTACCATTTCTTCTTCTTCATCGAGATCACTGTACTTATTCTCACGCCGGAGGGTGGTCACGGAGAGAACCCCCATTCTCCCCATGGCGAGTCTAATGACTTTCTGTTTTGAAGTGATCACCGGAGAAGGAGCTCAATTAAACCCCCGAATCGAGCGAGAGGACTAACCCTTTTATGCAGAAACCTGACCCGTGATCCGATTGATTCCGGTCATTCGAACCACTATTTCTTCAAGATTCAATTAAAGATCTAACAGTGTTTACACCTTTGAATCTCTTCTCTTGCTACATTCTCTCTCTAGAAGCTCAAAGCTCTCCAAAGTGTGAAATGACAAAATTCTTCAAAAAGTTCTTAATGTCTAACATAAGACCACTATATATTGGCAATGGCATAAGGCATGTCACCTTATTTACAATTTTGCCACTCCTCATTCTAAAATAGACTTTTCCTATATTTTGCAATAAAACCTCGTCTTGTTCAGTTTTCTACTACGATTCGGATTGACGGAGGCGATAGACATTCGTGCACTCACACGGCCCAACAATCACAACCAGTCGTGTTTGTATGCGGCCCATTAAGTTACAAGGCCCAATCAGGGAGTGTGTGCGGTCAAGTAACGAGTGTGCGGTTCATCATTTTGTATGGTCCAGAAATCAAAGCCCAATATTGAGTGTGCGGCCCACTATTAGACGGCCCACATGGAGTGTGTAACCCATCTCCAAGTGTGCGGTCGAGCAGTGTGCGGGGTGTGGGTGTACGACAACTAATATTCAATCAATCAAAAACACATATTTTACTTCAATTCTCATGTTAGGCACTATCATCATCATAAATCACAATGTTTTATCAAACCAATCCTAATTTTCATATTAAACGTATCTATGTTTTAATACCATCAAGAATCACCAACATCCTATCGAATCATAACATTAGTTTCACCATAACTATTTTACATCACATATCATCAATCTCAGAATTCACAAAGATTCATCATAACAAAATTCCAAATTTTCAACTCAGCATTCATACCAATAGATCCATTATCACTACCACGCCTTATATCAAAAATCCCAATTCTAACTAATCAACAGACGTATGTTCGGATCTAACAAACAGCGTGTTACAAGAATATTATTAATCACATAAAAGCATACATTTTTATTTCGCAATACATAATCTGCAAGGAATTCAAAGCCAACAATTGGCCAAAAACCATTAGATTTATTCCACAGTTTAACACATATCCATATCCCAGCGGAGAATTACAAAATGCAGACACTTAATGAGGGATATACCTACTAGATTAAAACATTTAAACAAAATAAGGAACCACTAAAAGGAAAGGAAAACAAAAGTCAACTACTGACCAAAGATGCCTGCTGCCACTATGATGTGTTAAAAATGCAACATATAAATTTCATCAAATGAGGCATAAAACTAACCCTTTTTTAGTACTAATGTTGGAAAAAGTGTGCTTTTGTCTTCCTTTTGTATTTTCAGGATTAAATGAGCTCAAATTAACAAAAGAAGCAAAAAGACATCAAAATCTAACATAAATACAAGAAAAGGAGCAAGACGTGACATGCCCGACCCCACGACAGCATCTTCCCAAGCAAAACAAGAGATCAGAGGCCTGAACACGCCCCATGCTCAGCCAGCACGGGGGCGTGCCCAAGTGTCAGCAGAAAAGACAAAGTGGTAGAAGCTTCTATTGCCCACCACGGGGCCGTGCTCAGCGGACACGGGGCCGTGGTCAACTATAAGATTCGCACAATCCAGCAAATCTGCATAGTACAAAGATTCTTCTGCACCACGGGGTCGTGCTCAGCGGACACGGGGCGTGGTCAACTAAAAAGACAAAACAGCATTAAATGAAGAAAGAGAAGGATGTGGACACGGGGCCGTGCCCACTGGACACGGGGCCGTGCTCGAGCTTCTGTTCAGCCTATAAATAGAAGTGCTTGGCTCAAGCTCAAACCATCCCTTGGCACACCACCTCTCTCACACTTCACCCACCACCCACCACCACCATAACACCATCATCCACCACCATCATCCATTGTCCATCGTAGAGTGTGTGAGTCGTCTCGGGATCCAAGATTGATCGTAAGAGTTCTTGACAATCAAGGTCATGTTTGCCTAAGTCTCTTACATCACTTGGTGAAGACAAAGTGTCTAGTGTAATACTTTTTATTTCTAATCTTTTGCACTTTTTATTTGGTTTCGTATTAATGACTTTAATAACTAGTTGCTTATGTTGAAGGTGATCTTTCTTTATCATTTGTCCGTGGTGTCTTGGCATTATTTTACTGTCTATATAAAATAAAAGATTTTCACCATTCATATCTCCACGGTCTATATGGAGGTATGTTGGCTACCTGGTCGGGGGTTAAGGGAACGGTTTGGTAATGGTCTTGCCATTGTTCAGCGTTTAGAGGTCCTGCAATGGACCTGGGTCAAATTTAGTAGGACCTCCTTCAATACTTAACGGTATTGGATGGCGGGGGTCCAAACTCTTTGATCCCCTCATAAGTTAACTACTATTAATACTATAACCCGGCTATTTAGGACTGTATCCCTGCTGACTCAGACTACTTAATCGAGGGTAACGTCACCTCCAAAAGACGGGCCTACCATAATATTGCATTAATAACTTAATTAATTATCTTCCAATAATCCACCCTTTTAGGATTGTATCCTTGCTGACTCAAACTACTGGGGTGAGGGTAACGTCACCTTCAAAAGAGGGGCCTACTACAATAACTAAGATAATCTCTTAAAATAGTGCAAAAGTGCGGAAATAATCAAATGTTACACTAGATACGAGTCGGAACCAAGTGATTCATCTTGTCTATCTGTTTTTCTTTTTATTTTTATTTTCAGCATTTTAGTTAGTTTTTAGTTTTCTTAGTTTAAAACATTTTTCTGAACGTTTTGATTTGGTTAGACGTTGAGGATAAACCGGTACTAAAAGCTCTTGTGTCCTTGGACGACCTCGGTATCCTACCAACACTATACTACGCTCACGATGGGTGCACTTGCCCATATGTGTGTCTAGTGTTAGTAAATATCGTGTTTTATAAATTTAAAACTTGACTAAAAAGTGTTAAAGGGGCTTAAAATATACACCTAATATATATAACACTTCACACGCATCAAGTTTTTTTGGCGCCGTTGCCGGGGACACAAGGATTTTAAGAAAGCTTAAAATCGAAGGCCTAATCAGTTTTTCAAAACCTTTTTAAAACGCGCGCACTTTTTCTGCATTTTAGTTTAGTTTTGCATTTACAGTAACCTGTACACGGGGCCGTGTTCACTGAACACGGGGCCGTGCTGCACATTTTTATAAAAACACCCAGTAACAGTAGCTTGAACACGGGCCATGCTCACTGAACACGCCTCGTGCTCAACGAAATCAGTAAATTTAATTAAAACGCCCAGATACAGTTCCTGAACACGGGGCCGTGTCCAGCCTCTGTTTCCGTTTTTATTTTTGTTTTCTGATCTCGAGACTCGGTTGTGGTCTGCTGAGTGATTCTTATGGATCAATACTCAGGAGGTTATAACTACACCTATGAGGAGGATGATTATAGGGGTTATTATTGCACTAATTGTCGTAACTCACGCTCGGTTCAAAATAATCACTCATATCAACCATCCAATTCATACACCTACTATGAGGAGCCCAGGTACGAGCCATCAACTTCATACACATCCTATGAAGACCAAAGGTATGAACCTCCTCCCTCATACTCATATTTTGATGAACCAAGGTATGAGCCTTCTTACTCATACTTTGAGGAACCAAGATATGAGCCACCACCTTCATATGCTTATTATGAGGAACCATGGCGTGAACAACCCACCTCATATGAGTATTATGAAGAAAAAAATTTCGAACCTTATCCATCATATGCTTACAATGAAGAACAATGGTGCGAACCATCTACTTCACATGAGTATTATGAGGAACAAAGGGTCGAACAACCGGATTCAAGCTTAGAAAATCCCGATTCTTTTTCTATAACCGAAGTAACCGATAGGATATTAGAACACATAAGAGTTATCGATCGCTGTATAAGAGAATCTCGCGCAAGGGAAGAGGAGTCCCGCGCAAGAGAAGAATTAAAAAAGGAAGAGATAACTGAAAGTGTAAAAATGGAAGAACAAATAAGTGAAAAACCGACACATGAGTTAAACAACGAAAAAGGTGAGTCCGACAACGTTAAAATTCAAGAAGAGTCTAATTTTGAAGAAATTAATCTCTTGTCACCTTCTTTCGAAAATCATTGTTTAGTACCCACTCATGCTAAGTTTTTAAAAGAGTTAAACACTAACACTAAAATTGACGAAACGATAAGTGTTAAGTTAACTAATGATCAAACTTCGCTAATAAAAGAAGACCCATTTGAAATTAACATTACACCGGTTCCATGTTTCTTTCAAAATTCATTTATTAGTAATGTCGCAATCGATAAAGATCTTTGTGTTAACATAATGCCTAACTACATTTTCGAAAAATTAAGTATTAGTGATTTTTCTCCACTTCAAATACCCATTTTTCTATCCAATCGGAAAGTAATAAAATCAATCGGTATAGTTGAGGATATATTGGTTCAAACAAATCAAATGGTAATCCCGACCGACTTTGTCATCCTCGATGACGCTCCTCTAATGTTGGGACGACCATTTGTAAAAACTCACGAAGCTTTGAAAAACCGGAAGTTCAACAATCTACCTCTTCAATTAGGGGCATTTAAAAGAAGTGTCGATCTCGAACGGTCAATGAAATATCCATTCGGCAATAATGACCCCCTAATTGAAGATGAAGATGAACCACCCGATACAAGTGAAGAGATTGACCACTTTGTTGAAGAAGAGGTCGCCATAGAACAAACTTTTAAAGTTCTTGATCGAAATGAGCAACCAAATAAGGAGTCTCCTAAAGACCCACCACTTGAGCTCAAAGAACTTCCAAAAGGTTTGGAATATGCTTTTCTAGACATAGAGGGTAATTTACCTGTAATTATTTCATCTAAATTAGATAGCTTAGAAAAAGAAAAATTAATTAGTCTTTTGAAAAAACATAAAAATGCAATAGCTTGGAAACTTGTAGACATAAAAGGAATTAGTCCTTCTATGTGCACACACAAAATTTTGATGAATGATGACTACAAATCGGTCATACAACCACAACGTCGAGTAAATCCAAATGTTCAAGAAGTGGTTAAAAACGAGGTCATCAAATTACTTGACGCCGGACTTATCTACCCTATCTCCGATAGTCCTTGGGTAAGTCCCGTCCAAGTAGTTCCAAAGAAAGGAGGTATGACGGTAATAACTAACGAAAAGAATGAATTAATACCAACGAGAATCGTCACAGGATGGAGAGTATGTATAGATTATAGACGATTAAATGAAGCAACAAGAAAAGATCACTTTCCTTTGCCCTTCATTGATCAAATGTTAGAAAGATTATCCGGTCATAAATTTTATTGTTTCTTGGATGGTTTTTCAGGTTACTTTCAAATCCCGATAGCACCCGAAGACCAAGAAAAAACAACTTTCACATGTCCCTATGGAACTTTTGCTTATCAACGCATGCCGTTTGGTCTATGTAATGCCCCCGCAACATTCCAACGTTGCATGGTAGCCATCTTCCATGACATGATAGAAAAGACAATGGAAGTCTTCATGGACGACTTTTCTATCTTTGGGGATTCATACGACCAATGCCTCGATAACCTTGAACGAATGCTATCCCGATGTGAGGAAACTAACCTCGCCCTTAATTGGGAAAAGTGCCATTTCATGGTAACGGAGGGAATAGTACTCGGTCACAAGATCTCAAGCGAAGGAATGGAGGTGGATCGAGCCAAAATAGATACCATTTCTAGATTACCACCTCCGTCCTCCGTAAGAGCTATCAGAAGTTTCCTAGGGCATACCGGATTTTATAGACGGTTTATCAAAGACTTTTCAAAAATCTCAAGGCCTCTAACGAAATTACTTGAAAAAGATGCCCCTTTCATCTTTGACAAGGATTGCAATCAAGCATTTCTAACCTTAAAAGAAATGTTAGTCAATGCACCTATCATGATAGCGCCTGATTGGAAATTTCCTTTCGAAATCATGTGTGATGCTAGTGACTTAGCAGTTGGAGCTGTCTTGGAACAAAGAAAAGAAAAGCATTTCCACCCAATTTATTATGCTAGTAAAACACTTAATGATGCACAAGAAAATTACACAACAACTGAAAAAGAATTACTAGCTATGGTATTTACTTTTGATAAATTTCGTTCTTATCTTGTTCTTTCTAAAACTATAGTCTATACAGATCATGCAGCCATTCGATATCTCTTCAAGAAGCAGGACGCAAAACCACGTTTGATTCGGTGGATTCTACTCCTCCAAGAATTTGACATTGAAATCAGAGACAAAAGAGGAGCAGAAAATACCGCAGCAGATCATCTTTCGCGCTTAGAAGACCCAGCTTTGGAGGCAACCAGGGACGAGCAAATCAACGAAAAATTTCCAACTGAGTCTCTGGAAATGGTGGAATATAAGGAGGAACCATGGTACGCCGACTATGCTAACTACCTAGCTAGCGGTATAGTCGCAAAAGGGTGGCCACATCATCAAAGAAAAAAGTTCTTTGCCAATGTGAAACACTATTTTTGGGAAGATCCATATCTTTTCAAAATGTGTGCCGACCAACTCGTCCGACGATGCGTACATGGTGGCGAAGCACGAAGAATTCTCCGCCATTGTCATGAAGGTCCATACGGAGGGTATCATGGTGTCGCTAGTACCGCACGAAAGGTATTTGATTCAGGATTTTATTGGCCAACCATTTACAAAGATGCCCAAAGTCTTGTCAAGACATGTGATGCTTGCCAAAGAACAGGTAATATTTCTTCCAAAAATGAAATGCCACAAAATGGCATTCTTGTTTGTGAAATTTTTGATGTATGGGGACTCGACTTTATGGGACCTTTCCCACCATCAAAAGGAAACAAATATATACTTGTGGCAGTAGACTACTTGTCTAAATGGGCCGAGGCCGAGGCACTTCCAACAAATGATGGAAGAGTCGTGGTAAGATTTCTGAAAAAATTATTCTCTCGTTTTGGCACACCTAAAGCATTAATAAGTGATAGAGGTACCCATTTTTGCAATCATCAACTTGAAATTTTTTTAACAAGATATGGGGTCTATCACCGGGTCTCAACAGCATATCACCCTCAAACAAACGGACAAGCCGAAGTGACTAATAGAGGTTTAAAACGAATACTCGAAAAAACCGTAGGGTTAAATAAAAAGGAATGGGCAGATAAATTAGATGATGCTTTATGGGCTTTTCGAACTGCTTATAAAACAACAATAGGTACAACCACATATAAGCTAGTCTATGGAAAAAATTGTCACTTGCCAGTAGAAATTGCACACAAAGCCTACTGGGCAATCAAAAATGTAAACTTAGATTTAGAATTTGCTGGTAAAAATCGTTTTTGTCAATTAAATGAATTAGACGAGCTTAGGAATTATGCATACTCAAACTCTGAAATTTATAAGGAAAGAATGAAAAATTTGCATGACAAACACATTAAACCTAATGAATTTTGGGTAGGAGATCTAGTTCTTTTGTTTAATTCACGACTTCGATTATTTCCTGGTAAATTAAAGTCTAGGTGGTCAGGACCTTTTTCCGTCACCCATATTTTCCCACACGGTGCAGTAGAAATTAAATCTCGAAATGGGCCTCCATTCAAAGTCAATGGCCAACGGCTGAAACTTTATCAAGGATTCATTGAGGATGAAGAGGAAGAGATTTTGTTTCAAACGATGGAAGAATGAAACCAACATCATACCTGGTAAGTTACGAACGATTGAGACAACAAATAAAGCGGTAAGTTTTCTAACCAAAGCTTATGGGAAACAAGGGCACTCACACGAGCACAAAAAAAATAAAAAAAAAATTAAACTTTGCTCGGCACGAGGCCGTGTCCGCTGGACACGGGGCCGTGTCCGCGCTGCAGTCGGGATAAATCTCCTTTTTCAAAACAGTTACTTCATTCCACACGCCCCGTTTCCCCGAAAACGCTCTGGTTCCAGGCGATTTTTCGCAGAATTTCAACGTCTCCCATCGATCTAACAACATCAAGGTATGATTCTTTCACTTATAGTAGTTAGATTAGTTACTTGCATGTAGTTAAAACTCCAAAAATTTGGGGAAAATCTAGGGTTCTTGAAGTTCATCCGAATCGAACCTCAAATTTTTGTTTAGATCTGTTTGTATTTAGTTAGATTAGTGTTATGGGAAGTAAATACACTTGTATTGTTCATAGATTCACCCGATTTCTCACAAAAACCCCAAACCCTTGTTCTTGACCCGAAAAAGATAAAATTAAAGGGGTAAACGGGTTATTTTGGGAAAAACGGTACTTAGGGTTTCATTTTCGGGGGAAACCGCACCTATTGGACCAAAAATTTTCAAGTTTTCGAAACCGGGTCGAAAAATGAAATTTTTGAGTAACAGACGCCTGGACACGGGGCCATGTCCGCTGAACACGGGGTCGTGTCCAGCCCGCTGTTTGCAGTTTTGTCCGAAAATATTTCTGTTTCGTGCTAACTTTTGGTGTATTCTTTCAGATGGCTAGGAAGTTCACAAGATTCAACGCCAATGAGCTCGATGCTAGAGCGAGATACGAGATGCTTCAAACAAGGCTGGAGGAATACCCAAGGCAAGCTTGCACGAACCTGCTAACCTTGGTGAATCAAATCGACCGTTTCAACAACATTGTCACGGGACCACTCAGAGTCGCTCTAACAACTCGACTCCGTTCCGTCCACGAATGCACTTTGGAGTTCTATAGCACCTTCACATTCAACTCGAGGTGCGACCCGTTCGACAATGACGGGGTATCATTCCGATGTGGCGGAACGAGGTATTCGATCTCTATGGCACAATTTGGGTCGATTATCGGGTTGTATGCGGAAGAGGATGCGGGAAACGAGGAAAATACCAGAGGAATGCGAGAAATAGGTGAAAACGATCGCCAAGCCGCGTGGGCTCAGATTGGTGAAGGGTACTACAATCCGAGTAGTACTAAGAGTACAAAGTTGAGGGATCCGCTCTACAGATACATCCATAGGCTCCTCGGCTACTCTCTTAGTCAAAGACACGATAGTGGTGGCGTCTTTGGGTTAAGAGACTTGGTTGTCCTCCATTGCATCCACAACCGTAGACCGCTCGATGTTTCGTTCCTCATGCTTCGAAACATGCATCTTAACCGCCTTGCTAGTGCACCGACTCCTATCTTCTTTGGGGGATGGGTGTACCGTCTCTTCAGGCACTTCGCCCACATACCTAGATCATTTGAGAGGAGCCCATGGTCCGGCATGGTGGATATACACATATGCCGCTCAATGAACCTAATTTATGAGGCGGAAGACGGGACGGTGAGCTTTCAAAGGACGCAAGGTCATGCATGGAACCCGCAAGAAGCACTTGTCCTCCAAGCTCCGCAACATCATCAGTACCAATACCAACCCCAAGGTGATCCGGGCCAATCCTCCTCAGGAGACGGTTTTCCTAATTTCCAAAGTTTGCATGATTTGTTGCAGGAAAACCTTATGTGCACCAGGAACACTTACAACATGGCGAGAAACACGTACCACCGTGTCGGAGCTATCGAAAGAAACATATCCGATATCCAAGATGATGTTGGATATATACGAGACCACATTGCACGCCATGGAGGGGATGATGATGATGATGACGATGCCATGGAGTAGGCGGGAGAAGCAGAGGAGGAAGCGATTGGTTGATGACTTCCCAGGTTAACCCTTTTTAATCCTGAACAATTGATGGCCTGCGTGCCAAGTGTTGAACAATTTACTTTCCCTAACTTCTTTTATTTTCTGCATTTATTTTTTTCTTTTAACTTTGACATGGATGTTAACTTTGGTAAAAGTAGGATGTTTGCTATGTTTGGTGGTGTGTTTATTGATTAAACAAGTACAAACGAGGCTTAAAGTACTAAGCATTAGTACTCTTAAAGTCGGGGTAGGAAAAACGAAGAAAGAAACCTGTTTTTCAACTTTGCAGACTGTCCACACGGGGTCGTGTCCAGACGACACGCCCCCGTGCCCACACCCCTGAACCTGCTGTTTGTATTTATTCTGCAGACCTTGATAGACACGGGGCCGTGTCCAACCAACAAGCCCCCGTGTTCACCTTCTGTAAGTTTTCGTTACTGGCACCTGAGCACGGGGTCGTGTTCACTCAACACGGGGTCGTGCCCAGGTAACCAGTAACACAAAAATTTTGCTTTTTCACACCTTTCACACATTCAGTCAACCTAAAAACTTATTTTTGGGACACATTGAGAACAATGTGTAATTTAAGTGTGGGGGGATGCTAAAACCTTGAATCTTGCAAGTCCTAAATACAAGCCTTACACAAAACTCTATTGGAATCGCTAATCACCCCAAATTTTTTCAAAAAATTTTCATTTTTTTTACTTGTCTAGGTTTAACTCGGGAATTTCAAGTTCTAAAAAGGTTATATTTTTACGAATTTACAACCGATAGCATCGTGATAAAAAGAACCAACATAAGAAAATTATGAAAAGGCATGACAAGCTTAGTTAAAATTTGATTATATATACTTGATCATATAAAAACCCATTCCCACAAAAGTGAGTTTTGAGCCTTTATTGAGCATACACTTACATATCATTTGACTAAATGCTCATTTTTCGTTTCTTGTGTGAATAGCCGCTTGGTTCTTACGACTCTAGAACTTGCCATGACGATACATTCCCGGTCCTTACCAACTTAAACCCGAGTAAGTAAATGATGGAGGCATTAGGACTAACCCTTTTTATTTCTACACCATTATTTTTCTTTTTTTTTACCACCTACCCAAAATCCCCCTAGTTAGCCCCTTTGAGCCTAAACCTTTTCATTTCATAACCCAAACCAAACACCCTTTTTACCCACCAAAACCTTTTTCATTTTTACCCCTTTGTTTTAGTAACAAGTTCGATTTTTCGTATGACTTTTCAAAAAAAAAAATTGTGTTGATGATGAAGCAAAAGAAAATGAACAAACAAGTTCATCAAAAATAACTTTGTTTGAATAATAGCTTCATCAAAATAAAAGTTGCAAAAATAAAAAGTCTTACGAAAACCGACACTTGTTACGCTTTTTAGCCCTTTTTCTACTAACCACCAACCCAACCACCTACCTTTAACCCAAGCCTAACCCTTCACCCACAAATTCCTCTTGATATTTACAAAGGTATATAAGTTAAAAAGGAGGAGGATTGATTGCTTGGCAAGCCTATGGTAGGAGTAAGTTCCATGCCGCTCTCGAGTGATCCACAAAAATACATTTTCGGCCGAGTGTTGAGTGATCCCCGTAAGGTATGTGAACTTGTATATAATTCTTATACAAGTTAGACATGATGACTACTTGACTGTTACTGTTAAGGTGTTAACATGTATTATGTGTTTGCCATGATCAATGTGTGTTCATAATCCATTAAACAATGTGAAACGTATGTGCACTACTTGAACCTAGACCTGACTTGTATGGTAACCACGTTAGGACGTGGTTGACCTCTAGCAGCTCGATTGACCCTTCGTTTTCTGCCGAGCTAACCTAAGGTGAGTTCACACTTTCTACAAAGCATGGGATTCCCAGGGGTTGGGAATGGGTTAAGGAATATGGATTCCTCGTCCTTTCTTGGGTAGGACAGTACGGGTTCATGAATATAATTCCTCATCCTCATGGACAGTTAACTTTCACTAGACCAAAACTCTATCACGAAGTCCCTCCTTTTTATATCGACTTAATCGCCGGGCCAATGGCGAGCGGGTCATTAGTTAGATAGCGCTATTTAGGTCTGACAAGCCTCATACCGTGCCGCAGAGGACGGGCGTGAACTAATGGATCTGGGCACGTCAATGATGATAGACATTGACAGTTCAGGGCACATAAACATGACTACAGTCAGCAGTCGATATGGTAACGAGTCTAGTAGTATATACATGGGGTAGCCCCCACGGCCGGAGAGCCAGATAATTAAACATGGGGTAGCCCCCATGGCTAGATAGCCAGAGTAAACGAGATAAAACAAAACACATTTTTAACTATGGGGAAACCCCCACGGCAGGGATGCCAGTTAAAGGAAACTGTTTTTGGAACAATTTAAAACGAACACCCAACTGTGAACTCGCTCAACATTATTGTTGACTCGTTACTACATGCTTTGCAGGTCAATAGGTTTAGCAGGAGCTTGCATGGGGAAGAGTCGTTGTGGAGCATGGACATTGAGTGTTCATGAGGAACTTAAACATTATTAACTTATACCTTGGTTTTTGACATTATGCTTCCACTTGAAACTTAAACTATGTTTTGTTTGGACACCAATTGTATTGTGTTGGATTTTATTATTACTTATATGCTTGTTCAATATGATTGGTGGCTTGATCCTGGTCAGTCACGCCTCCAAGCGGTGATACTCCGCATGTGGATTTTGGGGGTGTGACAAGTTAGGTGGTCTTTACTACTTGCATCAATCTTCTATGTATCTTGTGCAAGTGGGAGATTGTTGGAGTCTGTATGCCCAAGACACATATTAGATTGATGTGGCTAGTACGTTATGGTCCAAGTCAAGTCATACCCAAATACAAGCTAGACAAAGACTTATATTATTTATTTGTGGTATGATCAAACAAATAAATATTAACACTTATAATATTTAGAAATTGGTTTTCTAAATAATTACACTTGAGAAACTAATAAATTATAGGGTTATTGGATTTTATCACCCTTAACTATTGGCCATTGGCCGCTGCCACCCCCAATTACCACTTTGACGCCCGCCACCCCCAACTTCTTAACACTTAGTGTGTTCTGTCACCAGATCACTAACTTTTGATCCTGTTAGTATACTTTTGCGGGTGTCCTAAGATCCCTAAAACCTTCCCAAGATCCCTATGACACCTCAAAAAGTGTAGTAAAATGATCAAAAGTTAGTGATCAGTTAACGACGTGGTGACAGAACACACTAAGTGTTAAGTTGGGGGTGACGGGCGTCAAAGTGATAGTTGAGGGTGATAGCGGCCAATAGCCAATAGTTAGTGGTGATAAAATCTAATAACCCTAAATTATATGGATAATTTATTTTGAGAGAATAATTTATTTTGTTATTTAATGGGTTAAGTAACATAATAAAAATAGTATAAGTCTTATAACATGTGATGTTATAATTTTATAAAAGTTATAAAGTTAATCAAGACTTAAATTATTTTATAAAAGAAATTATTTTTTTATAAAATAAAAGGGTGCCCCCCCCCCCCCTTGGTGTTCTTCCCAAACATTTTTGTCCAATCACATTACATGCAATTTGCATGGTTAGAAGGGTCTTGATTGGGTGGTCTTCTCAAGACCATTTTGGTCCAATAAGCTCTCATGCACTTGCATGTGTAAGAAGCATGGTTATTGGCCAAAAAGGAGGTGCACATCTCTCATGGGTTTAAAAGGATTAAGATGGCAAAAAAAAAGGAGTTGTTCTTGCTCTCTAAAAATCGGCCATCATAAGGGTATCTCAAGTGTTCGGGTTTTGATATTTTAGTGTTAAAAATCCTAGCTAATCTCGTGGTGTTTGTTGGAAGCTTGGGGTATACAAGCTTGAGGCCTTGTACTCTTGAAGGCAGCCATTCTTGAAGTATCATCCGTTTCAAGTTCTTTACTCCAAGAAGGTAGTTTTCTAAACATCCTATGGTTGTGTATGATAGTATGCATGTTCATATATGGATCCGGGTTTTGGGATTTTTCATATAAATGGAATTTATATCTTAAAAGTAACGTGTTTTAAATATTATTTCCGCTGCGTTTTTATTTCATATGGATGAATTTGCTTTGATAAACATGTTAAAATCCCATCATGTTCATCTTCAGCAAGTCTTTGCACACATGTAAATCTAGCAACTCTGTCTTTCTCTTCTTGTTCTTCTCTCAGCTTCTTTGTTTTAAGAGCCTCTTCTTTTTCAATCTCTCTCCATCTTGATAACCACATAGTTTCAGAATTAATACCTTTCTGGAAACATATCGTAACAACTTTCTGAAATTGCAGAGCTTGATCTTGTTCTTCTGCTCTGTATCCAATCTTGTTCACGAATAAACATTCAATATCTTTCGCAGAGCAGTTCACAATCCACATCGGATCATACACATGAATATTTCTGATTTCGTTCCCAACTCTGTATTCAATGATTGCTTCTGTCGTTATGCAGCTATACACCCAACATATAAATCCTTCACGAAAGTTCTGTTCCATCTTCAGCAATGGAATGTTTTTCAGAACTCTCGGCTTCTTGATCTGCAAAATTGTTTCTTCAACACCTGTAACTGGATCCACTTTCTTGACTTTCTTCGGATAGTGTGGCTTCCAGTGTTTGAAATCTCTGAACGCTTTAAACTTCATTAAGCCCCATGTCGGCATATCGTGTTCTCTGACAGGATAAGATAATGTTCTGACTTTGGGAAATTCTTCAACATCCCACCAAGGCAGAGACATTATATCTTGAATATACTTGAAATACTGAACACCGAACTCTCTTCTGATTGCATAAGCATTAACTTGTGGCAGATAACCCCAGCTTATGATGTCACCAAAAGAAACTTCTCTATCTCTTCTGTAATATTGTAATGGTCTTTTGAATTTTCGTTCTGTATCTTTCCTGAACCACTTTTTATGTTCTTCGCGTTGTTCATCTTTCAACATTTCTTGAAAACTTTTATTTTTCACACTTTCTGCAACTTTCCTTCTCAGTTCATCTTCATTCGCTTGACTGAATAACTTTGCAAACGTCGGAAAGCTAGAAGTATCAACATTAACGTTCTCAGACTGATCTTCATCACTGCAGTCTTCTACTTCTACTTTGTCATAGTTATCAGCATCTTCAACATATTTGTACTCATATTCAGGCTGTTGATTGATATCAAACTTGTTCAACTCTTCTTCAAAGTCAAAGTTGAATTTACTATCATCAATAACCATCATTTTTACGATTTCAGCTCGAGTATAAGTATGCAAGATCTCTCCTTCCTCTACATCGTGTTCGAGACGTAGAATCAACCTTGTACTCTTATCAACAATTTCATCATCTTTCTCAGCACTACCCTGCTCCCCCTCACCTTGTGCATTCTCAGGCTCTTCATTTTCATTTTCTTGAAGGTAATCATCAACATTCTTTTCATTTGACGCTTCAGTCACTTTGATACCCGAAGTACCTTGATCATCATCATCATTACCATCATCGTCATCATCACTATGAGCAGAATGCACTTCGTCTGCGTCATCTTTCAGATTATCATCCTCATCTTCTTCATCATCTTCACCAGGTACTGAAGTTATCGGACAAGGTTCTAGAATATATAATTCTGGAACTATTATCGGAACAATTGCCCTTTCAGATACTTCAATAACACCTTCAACTTGAGCACTTTTACCCTTATCTTTCATTTGAGCTTCTAATTCAGCTTTACGTTTTGCTCTAACTTCTTCAAGCTCAATCTCTTCAAATCTTTGTTCTATCGACTTTCCGATCAAATCTTCAATCACTTTCTTTAACATGTAATCTTCATGTTCTTTCTTCGCATTTTTGGCTTCCAATTCTTTATTTTTCAACTTAAAGTATTCATTCTGCTCATCCCTTCGAGCTTTTTCTTCTTCTAAAACTGCTATGCGAACTTTCAGAATATCAATATCAACTTGATCAGCTTCAACTTTCTTCAACAAATATGAATTTTTAGCTTCGACAGACTTTACACGCTTTTCCAACTTCTTTTTCTCACTAGACACTTCATCCACCTTCTTTTGCAGCTTTTTTTACAAGATCGTCATTCACGAAACTAAAATCATCAAGCTGTTCAAGACCAATATTCTCTGGAATAGGCAGAAAATTTGCAAATCCGGATGATCCAGGTGTAGTATCAGCAAGTTGTTGTGGAATTGGTGGTGTTTGTTGAATATGAGGTGAAGTTATTGGTTGTTCATGAATGGGTGATAAAGTATGTTGTTGTGGTGGTGATTGTTGTGATTGTAAAGGTTCAGATTGTTGTGGTGGTGGTGATGGTGGTTGATTTTGTGGTGGTGGTGATGGTTGTTGATTTTGTGGTGGTGGTGATGGTTGTTTGTTTTGTGGTGGTGGTGATGGTGGTTGTTGTGGTTCTGATGCAGGTTTATTTTTCAGCCTGAATATTAACTTTAGTGCTGCTGGAGTTGTAACACACTTTCTTGACGTAGATTTCTTTCGGCCGCCTGATGATGGTGATTTCGCAACTTCAACATTCTCTGGAGGAACATAAGTTTCATCATCATCGTCCTTACTCCTCTTTCTTTTCTTTGGTTTCTCTCTATCTCTTGGATCAAGGTTTTCATTAATCCAACGATCAACTTCAGCATCAATCTCATCTTCAGAACCAGATAAACTTTTCTCTTCATCACCAACTTCTTTCTGACTAGCTGATTTCCCAGCTTCCAAAGTATCATCAATAGATTTCAATAACTGTTCAGTTTCAGGAGATAAACGATCATGATCTTTTTCAACGTTCTCTTTTGTTTCATCATCTTCAGGTTCATCAACCAGCATTGTTTCAACAGCTTTCTTCTTACGCTTCTTTTGCGGTTGAGAAGACGATCCTTCTTCTGCTTGAACTTTCGGAGTTCTCTTTCCACCTCTTTTCTTTTCTTTTACTTCCTTTGTGTACCAATCATTTCGAATTTCAACGAACTCTTCTAACTTTGTCAATTCATCAGCTGCACTCTTTTCTTTCATCTCAACATCATTTCTCCACTTCAAATGATTCACCGGATCTGGATCTTCATATTTCTCATCTTTGATGAATCCGAAAAACTCTGTCTTCGTCTTCGGTTTGGCCAATTTGTGGTATACTTTGATAATCTGATCAACGTTTCGTTATCCATATGATGCAATATCAATAGATCATTCTCTTCATCTTTCACCAGATTCGGATAAGCATGATCAAGCAACATTTGTATAAACCTCGGATATACCCAATTTTTACTTCCCGAAGTAATATTATCTTTCATGTAGTGGAAAATGATTCTCGAAAAATTATACTTCTTGTTCAGCACCAATGTTGTTACCATACACATCTGATAATCTTTTATCACATCGTAACCACCTTTTCTGTGACTAAGCGCGTGAATCGCCGAGTGAATGAAAAACTTGTATGGCTTCATGAAACATGCTTTTAGATAATTTGCTTTGTTCAACGGACCACTATACCCCATCCTTAGCATACAACCCTTGACCATTCTCTCTGGAAACCCTGTTGGTGAATTTTCATCATCCGGAAACTCTAAGACTTCTCGAACAAGATGTTTAGTGATTATTATCTCTTTGTCTTCACCATCAATGCTAACACTTGAATTAATGACATCGTTCACTTCATCATACTTAGCATTCTTCCATAAATGAGCAACGTGAGATTTGAAGACTTTATGTTGATCCGTTAACGCTTTCTGAATTGGTAAACGTCCCATGAACTCCAAAATTCTTTAAACACAGCCATTTTTGGTAAAGTCTCATCGTATACGCAGCAAATGTTGTGCGACGGATCAAACTGAACATTCGATGCCTGAAACACAAACATAAACAAACAAGTTAACAATTTGCACATTTGTCAAGACAAACCATCATTCACACGAACTGATGTTCATGCGATGTGAACATTTCATGCGATTTGGTTAATTCAAATGAAGTGGAACTCAAACGAACTGACCAATTTCATATGATTTGGATTTCAAACGAACTGACACAATTTCAAACGATGTGGATTTCAAACTAACTGGACCCCAAACGATTTGGACAATTCATGCGATCTGGAATCAACAATCAAACTGGCCATCTCGTACGGTTTGGTCAAGAAATCAGGCACATCACCACTTCGTTTGAATTTATTTACTTCATCACCTCGTTTGAAACACAACGATGAACAGTGAATTTACAGGAAATCAAATGTGTTTTTATGATGAAATTGAAGATCTAGATCTGTTCTACATCACATTCCGACCATACTGATATGATTTTTATTCGATTTAGACCATTATTTAACCCTAGATCTAAGTTCAAAGGTCTGTTCATTGGAGTTCATGCGAGTTCAATAGATCTGGTTCAATTAAGCGTTAATCCTTACCTTTCCCATGTTATAAGTTGTGCTAACCAACTTATAAGATGATTCCGAACAACAAGAACACAAGATTACGGCTTGAAAAACAAGAAATCTCACTAATCGCTCAAATCGTCTGAGATAGGTGTCTGTGGTGCGGAGTGGTGATCAGAAAATATGTTCACGCGATCTGGTCACTTCCTTATATAGGGAGTGCCAGGTCGTGCGAATTGAAGATTGAGGCGGTGTGAGATGTTCACGCGGTCTGGCCCAGCTCGCACGAGATGGAAGTTTTGGAACATTTTGGCCAAGTTAAAACTGACTGGCCACTTCGTGCGAGTTGGTCCCCGCGAGTGAACCAACCAATTTTTATTATTTTTTTAATTTTTTAACTTTTTAACTTTTTACCATCACACACAGTTAACCAAGTCCAAGTTAATAACCCTGGTTAACTGTTTAGCCTGCCAAGTCCAAGTTAATGACCTTGGCTGACTAAATTATGATCTTGCTGACATTTTCAAACAAATTTAAGTTCAAATTAATGAACTTTTATACATTTTGATCAATTACCAACTTTTTCCACAAACATTTCTTAACCAACCCACATGATCCAACTTGTATAGCATTGTTGGACTTTGATCATCAGATTCCAACGTCTGTTGTCGAAAAATAAGATGAATTAACAAATCTTTTTGGGTTTAAGAAAACAAGAAACTGTACAAACATATATACAAACATCTTTTTGTGAGTTTGTGTAAGAGGATCATATCAGATTATGAGACGTATCACTAACACCGTTGATCTTGATTAATCATTAAATCTTAAACAAATTCACTTCTGATTGTCAGTATTATTGTCCACTTAAACTTCTACACAGATTTTCAAGTGATTCGAGATACGGATTAATGTTTTAATAAACTAACTTACTCACGTATCCCACCTCATAATATACTCCCTTATCGAAATTCCCTAGATTCAGTCTTACAGTTGAGTATACCAATCTGATATCTGCATTCGGGTTGATTCGAGACCTTGAGAGCTCAGGTATGAACTACCGTGCAATCAAAGAGATGAAGGCTCGACTTTAGGTGTGTCCCAATTAGGGATCTTCTTTACAACAGCACTTGATTTATATCTTTCGATATTTTCTCAATTTTTATGCTGAGGATATGCTTTTAAAGCGCGTAAAGTATTATACGAGGTCTAGGCCATTGCTTCCGTAATATCAGAAGACCAGGTATAATACCCCAGATATCAAACAGTATAAAGACCTAGTATCTCAGAATTAGGCAATCTCTCAAACAAGATTTCGGGGGTTACCCATATATCCGAGAGATGTTCCCCACGAGATAAGCAAGTATTGATATTTAGGTTTATATCTCGAATACAATCTACTAATCGTGTGAAATCTACTAACACATCATCAGTGAGACTTGTTTAAAATCATTTTGACATTACAAATCTTTAGCATGTTGTGATAGTCCACTGATGTACTATCATTTTCTCTTTTTTACAACAAAACTCATTTTTTATTTTTTCAATGTTTTTGCATTTTTGAAATTTTATCATGTTTTTGTATTTTCTACAAACTTTCTCCCCTAAAATCAAAAACATATTTTTGTGTTTTTGGTTTTATCTGTGACACCTGTGTCACTGCGACCATCAAACAAATACCAAATCAATGAAATATTGTGTTTCATACTTGGGATTTGTAAAAATATGTGTATCGTTTGCACATATCAATTCTTGTTCAATTTCGGGCTTTAAATCGCTTTCTGGAAGGTTATACGCGATCTGATACGTAAATATAACTAGTTTAATGCAACAAACACTCCAAAATAGTGACATAGGCTTAACATACCTTAAATAACCTTTACATAACTCAGAAATAATTTTTGGATGGTTTGGTATGCCGAAATCAAGTTTATTCGCTTAGAGGGACTAATTTTGACAAACTGTGAAAGTATGCCGATTTGTACTGTAACGAACATTCCGGAACTTGATCATAAGTTAAATATTCCCTAAATATCCTTTACATAGCTTAGAAATAGGCTTTGAGGTGTTTTGTGCGCAAAAATAAACTTTCTTGATCAATAGTGACTAAAAGCATCAAAAAGTGCACAAGTTTGCATTTTCACGCATATCTTACGTTCTGAATATATTCGGACATCCAAAAATTTATGTAAGCATTAAAATATTTTATTTTAGTGTTTGGCATGATAAAATTCCATTCGTCGCTTAATTTGGATCGTTTTTTGCGTTCCTTACGACTTCCGTCGTAATTAACCGAACAACGCAATCGTACGACCACATGAGCTAACATCCGAGATGTTTTTGAGCATTTTGTAAGTCCCCTATACTTTAATTTCATATTAGAGCTTTTAAATGGGGTTAACGGGACTTGAACGTGTAAAAAATGCATCAAAAATCGAGTTTGGGGCTTCAGGGACCAAAACTGACATTTTGCAAAAGTGGCTGATCTGCAGGATGCATACGGACCGTAAGCACTATACCATACGGTCCGTAAGCCTATGTCAGATATCAGAATTGGTTTCCAGCTATTTCCAATCTATTCCAGCTCTTGCAAATGGTTTTTGGGCTTCCTAGGGGCTGGTTTTGAGTGCCCAAGGTATTACAAATCAGGGGGCACACTTGGACGGCCTAGATCGAAGCACGTTTTTCAAGAAACGATCCTAACGATCTTGCTTTTCCTATAAATACCCCACCCCCATTTGCTTCAAACTCACACTTGATCTGATTGATCTCTAAGTTGAGGTACTTTTCACTTCATACCTGAGAATAATCGGATCAAGACTCCATTGCTTGGACCCGTTGTAAGTCCTCTTTCGTTCTTTTATGCGTTTTTAGCACGAAAGTCAAACTGTGTTTGAGTTTCTGCATTGACTAGTTTATGGATAACACGAAGTTCATTTGAACTTCGCAACGTGAACGTAATCACGATGTTTATAGTCCCTAGTGACTATACCTACTGATTACCACGTTGATTAGGTGTAGTGACGAGTCGTAGTTTCCCCAAAATGCGTGTTCATGCGTATTTTGTAACCAAACTACACTTGGGTATCAAAACCGTTTGTTTTGATATCAAAACCTATTTTCTAACATAGTTAAACATGTTTCAACATGTTTAGCTCGTCACTTTAGGTTTAGTGCTTATATAGGGTCGTAAGGTAAGCGGTCTAAACAACCGCTTAGACTTTCAAACCCGACCCGTTTGGTCGATCATTAGGATCTGATCAAACACATTAGGTGACCATAGTTATATAGGGAATAACCTTCCGAGGTTATACCTTATGGTCACGTCGTTTAGTTAGTTGTATGATAGGTAGTTTATATGCCATAGGAAAATTACCAAAATGCCCTTTTTGCGCATAAATTCATTTTAAGCATATGTAACCTAAATTTTAACATCTAAACTGATTAGGCAACAATATTAGACATTTTAAGGCATATATTACTTATCATAGGACTAGTTAGGCGGTTCGAACGCGTTTTACGCGAACAACGCGTTAAAGTAGCATAAGCTACCTAAACGAGTCATAATGGGTCGTAAGTACTTAGGACAAGTTCTGTTTAAGAATGTAGGCTTTGTTAAACCATATTACATGAGATCCTATACTCATTTGGTTTACGAAACCTCATTCTATCCAATCCCCCGATTTAGGTCCGTTTATTAACATAGATACCTATATAAGGTGTCGTTTGCTTCCGTGATCCCTCTTGCTTTGCTTGGTAGTTATTCAAGACTTCTAAGCATCCTCAAGTGAGTACATAGTCCCCTCTTTTACCGTTTTCAACTGTTTTGGGGTGAAACACATGTGCCTACTTGTTACTTTTATGCTTTCCATGTTTTCATATCATATACTTGCTATGTTCATTAGTACACTATTAGTACATGATTTCATTGTGTTTTTGCTATTTATATTCATTTAGTGCATACTTAGTACATTGTTTTACATTACATTTCATGCTATGTATGTCCATTTAGTGCATACTTAGTACATTGTTTTACTTTACATTTTGTTGCATATGCTCATCCGGCATATGGACACATTGTTTTACATTTTGAACCATTTGTAACCGATTGATTATGTGAACCGTTTGTAACTGTTTGATTATGTGAACCATTTATAGCCAATTGATTATGTGAACCATTTGTAACCGTTTGATTTATGTGAATCGTTTGTAACCGTTTGATTTATGTGAACCGTTTGAATCTGTTTGAACTGTTGGGTTAGGGAAGTGATTAGGTAACGGGGCGGGTGTAATGTGTTAAAAGCATGGTGGATACGCCGCTGGTACTTCCTATATATAAGTGCTTTTAACACATTATATATCGTTGCGTTATCTAGACCACTTGGGCAAGGTTATCAAAACAAAGTTATATTACAAGGTTTTTCTAATGTTATAAACCATACGAGTTTTATTAACAAGTTTTTACAAGATGCTTTACAATTTGATTTAATAAAACAAATGTTTTGGAGTTAAGAATCCTGGCTACGAGATTTTATAAATTATAACCAACTTGATTTGAGTTGGTTAATTATGTCGCAATACTATACTTTTCAAAATAAGGTTTTTAAGTAAGTATTGCAACATGTAAAACGAGCCATGAATCTGACACTCAAATAAAACCTATGTACTCGCCGGCATTTTTATGCTGACGTATTTTCACATGTGTTTCAGGTACCATAGTTGATGATGTTTGATGATGATATTTGTGTACGCTCACATAGGACTGGACGAGGCCTTAGTGACTTAATAACAATGAAAGTCTATTTGTCCATGTTTTGTTTCTAATTCCAATGTAATGTAATACATTTAATTCAATAAAACGAAACTGTTTAATCCATGGTTTTGAAACAATGATTCCGTTACAACACTCCCCGACGTTTCCGCCACGTTTTGTTGTTTTACGTGGTCGAGGTGTGACAGAAAAGTTGGTATCAGAGCCAATAGTTATAGGGAATTAGGTTATTAGTAATGCTTTGACCTAGACTATAACCTTCCTAGGACCCTAACACAAGTTATCTTGTGTTTAGTTTTAAAACAATATCGTCCCTTATCTTTAAGTGACAACCCCAATAAGAACATAAATTTCAAATCCGCCTTGAAAACCAATCATCTGTTCTAGGATGATTGATTACTAGGTTTTGAACCCTCTAAGTTTTCAAAATCCCATCAAAGTCTGGTCTAAATAATGTGAACACGTGCAAACTGGAAGTGGATGCCTGTACCCTGAGCTTTCTGACTAAGGATAGAGTGTTCGTATAAATCCGTAGTATCAGACCAGTCACTCTTACCTGGGAACTCTTGGGGTGAGTGTCCACTTATAGGCGAGCATGTCTTCGCGATACATTATGAGGACCTATTTACTTTGAATCAGCCTTTGTGTGTCGTTTGTTTGCTTCGTGGTTCAAACAAATGACCATCACCCATGCTTTTGGTCGGTAATTGTAACCTCCTATTCTTACCCAATGCCATTTCAATTGTTTTCTCTCTTGTTTTCCCCTTTTAGAATGCCTCCACGACGCGAGAATCAAGTACCTAATGAAGAACTGGCAGCTATCATTACGCAGCAGATGTCTGCTGCAATCCCGAACATCGTTGCTCAATGTAACCAAGCTCTCAACAACAATAATGCCCCCTGCAACTTCAAGACGTTCAACTCAGCTAAGCCATCAAAGTTTTTTGGGTCTCAAGGAGCGACTGCACTTCTGCAATGGTTCGAGAGTCTAGAGAACACCTTCAGACATGTTCAATGTCCAAACGAGCGAAAGGTAGAATTCGCATCTAGTGTCTTTGAGAAACGAGCTTTGACGTGGTGGAATGGTATGATGAGAGATAGGGGTGCCGATGTGGCACTGGCTCAAACGTGGGAAGAGCTTCGAGCTCTGATGATGAAGGAAAGGGAATTCGACGATCTTAAGCAAGATAGCGGTGAGCATCGAGCCTACACGGACCGTTATGAGGAGTTAAGTCTGTTATGCCCGAATATGGTTACGCCTTTGGATAAGGCAATCGAAAAGTACATTGATGGCCTCCCTAACCCAGTACAAGACATTGTAACTGGTAGTAACCCCACTACAGTTAGGCAGGCCATTGAGCTATCTGCTACCTTGACTGAATCTCATATCAGGAAAGGTAAACTTTTCCGAAAAGGTGATAAGAAACCAATCGAGGAATCGAAACCCAAAGATGAACAGACTGGATCCTCCAAGAAGTCAAAGAAGCTAAAGGCTTCTCAGAACTTCGCCGTGGTCGCTCACAATGATCAAGCTGCCCCCAACCAACCAGCTCAACCCCCTGCTAGGAAGCCATACAACGGAACTGCACCCTTGTGCAACCAATGTAACCTCCATCATCATGCTGGTGTGAAGTGCCGAAAATGCCAAATTTGTGGACTTATAGGTCATACAGCAAGGGTTTGCCCAACCGCAGCTGCACCAAATCAAGCTGGCAACAATCCTGCTCAAGCTCGTTTTCCACCAGGTTCTTGCTACAACTGTGGCGAGATGGGTCATTTCCGAAGAAATTGCCCAAAGCTTGCTAATGCAAATCCAGCTCAGGGATGAGCATCTGACCGACTAGAAGACAATGCTGTTTAGATATAATCAAATTTTATGTATTATTTTCTTTTGTTGTCAAGGTCCATGAAACAGTTGTTATTGTTGTTTATAAATAATTTTTTTTACATTGCAATATATTGATGTGGTTGCATGTATAAACAACATATCCCCTACAATACCAACAATCAAGGAATCGTATTCCTTGAAGAACAGACTACCCCCAAATTTCTTCCATTTTATGATCTCTTGCATTTTCCACGAAAATCCTAAGTACACGTTTCTTCCAAAGGAACGAAGTACAAGGCGCAAGTTACAACTCTGGATGAATACCCAAAGTACCACTATAAATCCTTAATAGGGTACCTAAGTGCATTTCCGTAAGTTCTAGATTGTTGTGTACCTTAATTCGAATGTTACGTTTCCTTGAAAACGAAATCGAATTTTGGAAGATCATCCTATCTTTTCAGATAAATTCTTGAGGACGTTGAAGTCCATTGACTGGGTTCCTGGTATACCTTGAATACCCATGATCAAATCGGTATCAAGTTAATAACAATTAATAACCAAGAAAACAATTATGTGCTTATGTGTTTATGTTGACATAATTAAAGTTATCTCAAGATTGTTCCATAGATTCTATCTCTTCACATTACAAAACAAACTGTGTGGACTGTGCAAGGAATTACGTAATTATGGATGCATACATAATTATGAAATTTAGTGCACAGAAATCACAGCAAGTTCTGTCATGTATCTAGAGTTAACCCTATTCATTTCCAATTCCGATGAAGCAACCGTTGAAAATGACTCCGTCCGTTCATTTTCGTTTCTGAAGAATATCCGTTGAGGAAGTGAATATCTGTTTGTTTAATCCTTCATTTCCAATTCTGATGAAGCAACCGTTGAAAATGACTCCGTCCGTTCATTTTCGTTTCTGAAGAATATCCGTTGAGGAAGTGAATATCCGTTTGTTTAATCCTTCATTTCCAATTCTGATGAAGCAACCGTTGAAAATGACTCCGTCCGTTCATTTTTGTTTCTGAAGAATATCCGTTGAGGGAAATGAATATCCGTTTGTTTAATCCTTCATTTCCAATTCTGATGAAGCAACCGTTGAAAATGACTCCGTCCGTTCATCTTCATTTCTAAAGAATATCCGTTGAGGGAAATGAATATCCGCTTGTTTAATCCTTCATTTCCAATTCTGATGAAGCAACCGTTGAAAATAACTCCGTCTGTTCATTTTCGTTTCTGAAGAATATCCGTTGAGGAAGTGAATATCCGTTTGTTTTATCCTTCATTTCCAATTATGATGAAGCAACCGTTGAAAATGACTCCGTCCGTTCATTTTCGTTTCTGAAGAATATCCGTTGAGGAAGTGAATATCCGTTTGTTTAATCCTTCATTTCCAATTCTGATAAAGCAACCGTTGAAAATGACTCCGTTCGTTCATTTTCGTTCCTGAAGAATATCCGTTAAGGAAGTGAATATCCGTTAAGGAAGTGAATATCCGTTTGTTTATTCCTTCATTTCCATTCTGAAGAATACCCATTGAGGAAAATGACTTCGTCCATTCATTTTCGTTTCTAAAGAATGTCCATTGAGAGAAATGACAGGATTATGCCTTGCGTATATTTTATGGGTTATTCTACGCAAATAGATAAACACCCTAGATTCCATGCAAGACAATCATTTAACACAACGTCACAGACAGACTCCTACGAATTAATTTCGGGACGAAATTTCCTAAAGTAGGGGAGACTGTGACACCTGTGTCACTGCAACCATCAAACAAATACCAAATCATTTAAATATTGGGTTTCATACTTGGGATTTGTAAAAATATGTGTATCGTTTTCACATATCAATTCTTGTTCAATTTCGGGCTTTAAATCGCTTTCTGGAAGGTTATACGCGATCTGATGCATAAATATAACCAGTTTAATGCAACAAACACTCCGGAAAAGTGAAATAGGCTTAACATACCTTAAATAACCTTTACATAACTTAGAAATAAGTTTCGGATGGTTTGGTATGCCGAAATCAAGTTTATTCGCTTACGGGGACTAATTTCGACAAACTACGAAAGTATGCCGATTTGTACTCTAACGAACAATCCGGATTTTGATCATAAGTTAAATATTTCCTAAATATCCTTTACATAGCTTAGATAGGCTTTGAGGTGTTTTGTGCGCAAAAATAAACTTTCTTGATCAATTGGGACTAAAAGCGTCAAAAAGTGCACAAGTTTGCATTTTCACGCATATCTTACGTTCTGAATATATCCGGACATCTAAAAATTTATGTAAGCATTAAAATATTTTATTTTAGTGTTTGGAATGATAAAATTCTATTCGTCGCTTAATTTGGATCGTTTTTGCTTTCCTTACGACTTCCGTCGTAATTAACCGAACAACGCAATCGTACGATCAAACGAGTCGACATCCTAGATGTTTTTAAGCATATTTTAAGTCCCCTATACTTTAACTTCATTTTAGAGCTTTGAAATGGGGTTAACGGGACTGGAACGTGTCAAAAATGCATCAAAAATCAAGTTTGGGGCTTCAGGGACCAAAACTGACATTTTGCAAAAGTGGCTGATCTGCAGGCTGCATACGGACCGTAAGCACTATACCATACGTTCCATAAGCCTATGCCAGATATCAGAATTGGTTTCCAGCTATTTCCAGCCTGTTCCAGCTCTTGCAAATGGTTTTTGGGCTTCCTAGGGGCTGGTTTTGAGTGCCCAAGGTATTACAAATCAGGGGGCACACTTGGACGGCCTAGATCGAAGCACGTTTTTCAAGAAACGATCCTAACGGTCTTGGTTTTCCTATAAATACCCCACCCCCATTTTCTTCAAACTCACACTTAATCTGATTGATCTCTAAGTTGAGGTGCTTTTCACTTCATACCTGAGAATAATCGGATCAAGACTCCATTGCTTGGACCCGTTGTAAGTCCTCCTTCGTTCTTTTATGCGTTTTTAGCACGAAAGCCAAACTGTGTTTGACTTTCTGCATTGACAAGTTTATGATCAACACGAAGTTCATTTGAACTTCGCAACGTGAGCGTAATCACGATGGTTATAGTCCCTAGTGACTATACCTACGGATTACCACGTTGATTAGGTGTAGTGACGGGTCGTAGTTTCGGCCAAAATTCGTGTTCATGCGTATTTTGTAACCAAACCACTCTTGGGTATCAAAACCGTTTGTTTTCTAACTTAGTTAAACATGTTTCAGCATGTTTAGCTCGTCACTTTAGGTTTAATGCTTATATAGGGTCGTAAGGTAAGCGGTCTAAACAACCGCTTAGACTTTCGAACCCACCCGTTTGGTCGATCATTAGGATCCGACCAAACACATTAGGTGACCATAGTTGTATAGGGAATAACCTTCCGAGGTTATACCTTATGGTCACGTCATTTAGTTAGTTGTATGATAGGTAGTTTATATGCCTTAGGAAATTACCAAAATGCCCTTTTTACGCAGAAATTCATTTTAAGCACATGTAACCTAAATTTTGACATCTAAACTGATTAGGCAACAATATTAGACATGTTAAGGCATATATTACTTATCATAGGACTAGTTAGGCGGTCCGAACGCGTTTTACACGAACAACGCGTTAAAGTAGCATAAGCTACCTAAACAAGTCATAATGGGCCGTAAGCACTTAGGATAGGTTCCGTTTTAGAATGTAGGCTTTGTTAAACCATATTACATGAGATCCTATACTCATTTGGTTTACGAAACCTCATTCTATCCAATCCTCCGATTTAGTTCTGTTTATTAACATAGATACCTATATTAGGTGCCATTTGATTCTGTGATCCCTCTAGCTTTGCTTGGTAGTTATTCAAGACTTCTAAGCATCCTCAAGTGAGTACATAATCCCCTCTTTTACCGTTTTCAACTGTTTTGGGGTGAAACACATGTGCCTACTTGTTACTTTCGTGCTTTCCATGTTTTCATATCATATACTTGCTATGTTCATTAGTACACTATTAGTACATGATTTCATTGTGTTTTTGCTATGTATGTCCATTTAGTGCATACTTAGTACATTGTTTTACATTACATTTCATGCTATGTATCTCCATTTAGTGCATACTTAGTACATTGTTTTACTTTACATTTTGTTGCATATGCTCATCCGGCATATGGACACATTGTTTTACATTTTGAACCATTTGTAACCGATTGATTATGTGAACCGTTTGTAACTGTTTGATTATGTGAACCGTTTGTAACCGATTGATTATGTGAACCGTTTGTAACTGTTTTATTTATGTGAACCGTTTGTAACCGTTTGATTTATGTGAACCGTTTGAATCTGTTTGAACCGTTGGGTTAGGGAAGTGATTAGGTAAAGGGCGGGTGTAATGTGTTAAAAGCATGATGGATACGCCGCTGGTACTTCCTATATATAAGTGCTTTTAACACACTATATATCGTTGCGTTATCTAGACCACTTGGGCAAGGTTATCAAAACAAAGTTATATTACAAGGTTTTTCTAATGTTATAAACCATACGAGTTTTATTAACAAATTTTTACAAGATGCTTTACAATTTGATTTAATAAAACAAATGTTTTGGAGTTAAGAATCCTGGCTACGAGATTTTATAAATTATAGCCAACTTGATTTGACTTGGTTAATTATGTCGCAATACTATACTTTTCAAAATAAGGTTTTTAAATAAGTAATGCAACATGTAAAACGAGCCATGAATCTGACACTCAAATAAAACCTATGTACTCGCCGGCATTTTTATGCTGACGTATTTTCACATGTGTTTCAGGTACCATAGTTGATGATGTTTGATGATGATATTTGTGTACGCTCACATAGGACTGGACGAGGCTTTAGTGACTTAATAACAATGAAAGTCTATTTGTCCATGTTTTGTTTCTAATTCCAATGTAATGTAATACATTTAATTCAATAAAACAAAACTGTTTAATCCATGGTTATGAAACAATGATTCTGTTACAACACTCCCCGACGTTTCCGTCACGTTTTGTTGTTTTACATGGTCGGGGTGTGACATTATCAAAAGCAGTAAAGAAACTGTACATAAAACATGACAACTTCACGTAGATCACTTCTGATCATCGTCCTCCTCGGCCACACACTCAACCACCCTCCCAGAAACCAAATTTTTTAACCCGTTCAATTTCAAAAGATAATTAAATCTTGTTTTATCAAAGGGTTTTGTGTAAAAATCAGCTCTCTGATCATCGGTGTGAATATGATCAATTCGAATCAATTTCTTTTCGTAGCAATCACGAATAAAATGATGTCGAATTTCAATATGTTTCGTTTTAGAGTGTTAAACCGGATTTTTGGTAATATAAATTGCTGCCTCATAGTCCACAAAAATTCGAGATTCGTCCAAAACGAGTCGGTCTGAGTCAAATCTGAGTCTCTAGAATGGCTGAAACAGACTAGAAACTTTGTATCAGTGTTAGAATAGGAGTATACGGTGCGCTGAATTCATAAAGAATGCCTTTTTCGTTGCAGAATTCGAGCATACGGTTGTTCTTGAATTCTGTGCCATTGTCGCTTCGAATTCGTCTAATCGGCAGTTTGTAAATATTTTCCATCTTTCTGAATAACTTCATCAAAGTATCAAACGTTTCATCTTTTCTTTCTAAAAACATCACCCAGGAGAATCTTGAAAAGTCGTCAGTAACAACTAAGCAATATAGATCTCCACTTATGCTCTTCACATTTACTGGTCTGAAAAGATCCATATTGAGTCTTTCGAGCGGTAACCTGATGGAGTTCAAGAGCTTTTTCGGGTGTGATTTCTTCGTCTGTTTTCCTTTCTTGCATTCAACACAGTCATCGTTCATATGGAAGCTTTTCAGATGAACACCTTCCACAAGATCATTATGAACTAAAAAGTTCATCTTTCTCAAGTAAATATGCCCCATTTTCCGATGCCACATGATGGATTCTTTCTCCGTTGCCTTCGTTTTACTTACAAAACATTGAGCCTTTTTGTCTGTTGTTGTTGCCACGCTCATGTCCAGAACATAAAGATCATTTTCACGAGGAGCGCGCATCAACACCATTTCTTCAGGAATCTTAAACCCTGGTTTCAGAATTAGACATTCATCTTTTGTTAAATGAACTGTGAACGACTTATCACAAATCTGTGAAATACTCAACATATTGTTTTCTAACTCTGCGATATAGTTCACTTTATCAAACGTTACAACCCCATTAGCAAGTATTCCTTCACCGATAATTCTTCCACCTTGAGTTCCAGCAAACCCGACATAACCTCCATTGATTGATTTGACGTCGTAGAGCAGTACTAACATCCCTGTCATGTGTCATGAGGCGCCGCCATCCATAATCCATTTTGAAATGATAGACCTCGGAAGCCCCTGCACACATCAAATGACATTTACTTAAACAATGATGCCCAAGTTTTTTCGACATTTGATACACTACCAAACACAATATCATGAGCTCCTTTGTCAACTTCTGGAATATTAAACACAACATTTGGAACATCAGGTTGTTGTTTTGATTCAATATTTCCTTCCTTGATAGGTGGGAATTCTTTAATCAACTTGTCTAGCTCAAACTCACTTTTCTCATTGGTGTTTGCACAGATTTTTTATTCAGATTTTAAAACCTTTTCCATTTTCTTTTCATCAAAAGACTGTTTAGGTTTCATTACCCATGTTTGACTTTGAGAAGTCTTCAATTTTGGATAAATTTTTGAAGTCTTTTGAGATTTTGAAGATTCACCAACTTCAAAAGTTGATTTTGGTTTATCTTCTGACTTCAAAGTTTCACTGCATTTCAGAATACGCACGGGGGATACCACAGGTGATTTTCCCTTAACATCTTTTGAAACTTTTGGTTTTGGTTTATGGAAAACTTGTTTGTTTATCTTTTTGACACATTGTTTTGCCATGTGATCAATTTCATTGCATCGATAACAGATTATTTTGTCATATTCAACAAAAGTGGATCTGTTGGCCTCGTCTCTTATCTTTTTGGCCGCAATGAAGTCGTCAACTGCTTGTTTACTAAAGATATAATCTTTTTCGACTTCTGTGTTATTACCAGCCACAAACACTTCACTCAATTTCTCTTTTGGCTTAACTTCTTTCTTAGCCATTTTCTTCTCAAAACCAACACCTTTCTTTTTGTACACATTACCCTTTTTACCCACCTATTCATTCTTCTTTCCCGGGTTGTTTGAAGGTTGTTGTTTCACAAAAGATTTTTTTGGTTTTGAAAGAAATGAGTTGTTATTTACTTCTGAGAGATCAATTTCCACGAGTTTAAACACTTTTTCAACATTTTCCAGATTCGCATTCTGAATTGGATACTCAAAATCAGTATATAGTTTGTCAGTTCCGGTGATCGTGTAAACCACAATGATCGAATCGTCATCCAAAACTTTATCTGATTTTGGTATAAACTTATCAAGAAAGTTTCCGTCATCTTCAGAATCTGAACTGGAATTCTCAAAATGAGTTTTAACCGTTTAGAAATCAGTGTTATCACTTTCTTCACCCAACACTTGGTCTACAACTGTTTTAACCAATTGTGACTCGTTTTCGGTGTCAGATGGAGAAAATGTAAGATCAATGTTTTCCGGTAACTCATTCTCCTCTGTTCTCAGTTTGAGATTCAAAGCCTTTTCCACCCCATCTGGATATTTCTGAGTGTAATGATTCCACATTGGGGGTAGAACATTTTTGTAAACTTCAGCTTGTTGAGGAACGATCTGATCAATTACATATGACGATGAAAGATAACTGATCAACTTTTTGTCGACTCTTTCTGTCTCAATACGCATCAGTTCAAGTTCCTTCTTTAAAGATGCGATTGTCTCCAGATGGATGTTAATCGACATTTGCTTATCCATGACCGTAGCTTTGAGCAAATTAGCAACTTTATCATTTTCTTTACTCTCATCGGAAATCATTTTAATTGATCATGACAGAGTGTCATAAGCTTCTTTAACATCATTAAAATCAAATTTTAATTTGTCATGAAACTTTTTCAATTCTTGAAACTGTTTGTCTTTTTCAAGACAATCCATGCATGGTTTTAAACAATTTTCGCATGGTTTTTCAAGAATTGGATCAAGTTTTTCAAAAACCTTTTCTTGTATGTCATTTTTACTTTCCGATTTACCAAACACTCTGGACTCGGACTCAGATTTCTCTCCGGATTCGGACTTCACATTTTCTAATTTGTCAACGGACTCTGACTCCTTTTCGACTGACACTGACTCTGAAGTTGCATCGTTGGTCTCATTGTTATCAGAAAGTGTTTGAGATTGTTCTACCTCTTGCAGCTTGACCATAAGAGCTTTGTCAGCTATTTCTTTCAAAGTCTCTTCATTCATTTCCTTTGAAACATCGATGACCTCTTGAACCGGAGTTTTTTCAACTTCATACTGTGGGCAATGACCCGTAGTTGGTTCACTGAAGAAACCTGCAAAAGAATCAAACACATTAGAAGGCATTATAGATTTGAATGTATTAGCAATAACCTCCCGTTCAGAATGATAATAATAGACCGCTGCTGCTGCCTCTTCAAGATCTGCTAAACTTTCTTCATTCATCACTTCACTGACTTCAGGAACACATTCCTCGACTTCCGGCTCTTCAACAATTTCAGCCATCATTGCAAGACCACTTCCTGGAATGTATTTGTCCGAACTAAAGCCTTCTGGAAGCTTTTTTTCATCTTGATTCACCAAGAGAGCTTTTTCTGATTGTTTGGTTGGACTGTTCTCAATTTGAGGTCTTGGATTGAATGGTTGTTGACTGTTTTTATGATAGATGGCCTGCCGGTAATAGTCATTAGCGAATGGATTCTGGTGGTTATTCACTTCTCTGTTTGGACATTCGCGTTTGAAGTGTCCCTTCTCTTTACACTTGAAGCAAGTAACCTTCGATTTGTCAAATCCAAGTTTAGGATCAGGACCTGCGAGACTGCTTCGTCCGGTAATTTCCATGAATCTTTGAGCTCTTCTCACAATGCTCGCCATACCCCATTTTATATCGATGAGCTCCATTTCCTCGGGATCAATTTGGTCGTAATCCTCTTTAGTCATGTCTGGGTTACCGATTCGGCCGGCTACTAGACTCTCGTAAGACTCAAGCACAGAACCTAGAAGTGCTATATGCTGCTTTGCGGCTGTCTCGGTAAAATCTTGACTGTTTTTTATATTCATAGCGATATTGCACATTATCCCATGACTATAACTCTGATTGTTTGAACCTGAAGAACTTTGTGAAGAAACTTGTTCTTGAGAGCTCTGAATCTTAGGATTCGGTTCGTAACTTGAAAATGGTGAAAAGTTGTTGTTGGACGTGCTTTGAGGTACTCTCGATGAAGAATCTGCACTGAATGCCGTTTGAATCTTTGGACTCGGAGTAGATGTGGCAGATGAGCTTCCTTTGTAGTAAAGCTGAACGTCTTGCAGTACGTTTGCAGATTTCATTTTACTCATCTTTCGCATTTCAAGCTCTTGAGCTTCAATTCTCTCGATGAACATACTCAAATTGAAACCAATGTATTCCAAGTTGTTCTTCAAAACCATTAAGAATGTACCCCACACTTCTTGTGGTAATGCGTCAGCCAACTTATCAACCAACTCTTCGTCTGTTTTATCTATACCCAAATGCTTCATCTCCACTACCAAGTGACAGTACCTCTCAATCAATTCTTTTGTTGATTCTCCACCTATAGCAGTAAAGATGTCGAATTCTTTTTTCAGTAGTGCCTTTTTGCTTTTGATCATTGCAGCACTCCCAAGAAATTTGAGTTTAAGAGCATTCCAAATAGATTGCGCGTCATTCTGATGTTGTAATAGTACCAAGATGTCTTCTTTAATTGCCTGCTGCAATATGCTGACCATCTTCTTCTCGGATTAAATTGATCTTGTTCAGCCGGAGTTAACGAGTGAATTGTTTTTGGAATACCAGCATCATTTTTAGGAACAACATATTTTGTTTCAATCTTTAGCCAACACTCAAAGTGATTCGCCTGAACCCACGTGCGAAACCTATCCTGCCACCCTGAATAATCTTCAATGTTAAGCAGTTTCGGTGGTTTTTGCATTGTTCCTAGCTCGTTCTCCATATTGACATTCTGTGCTATACTTGCTGGAGTTTGCGTTGCTGTCATACCTCCTCCGAAAAACGCATTATAAAACTCTTGATTATCCATTTTACACTTTGAAAAATTTTTTGAAAAATTTCTAAGTTTTGAAAAATCAGACTTTCAAGCGAACTGGATTTTCAAGCGAACAGGACTCCAAACGAACTGAATTTCAAACGAACTAGACCTTTTCCAAACGACCTAGACAGTCTCACACGACCTGGACTGCCCAACTCGTACGAAATGAAAAGTGCTTGTTAAAGAAAACTTTAGTTCGTGCGAGCAGATGAACTCACACGACCTGGATACTCAATTCGTGCGATCTGGTCAAACGATGTAAACTTTTCACGCGATCTGGTTCAACTGGTACGAGCTGCACAAGATTTTCAAATGATTTGGTAAAAACTCAAACGATCTGGATCATTTCGCACGATCTGAGCATCATTTTCACCCGATTTGAAGTTTTTTACACTTTTTGATCAGTTTTAGTTCGATTTATGGTCTGTAACTTTGTAGGATTGATTAAAATGATGTTTTACACGTTATATCCAAAATTCAGTCCATTTTGTCCGTGAATTCATCCGAAAATCCAAGAAAGAGTAGAAGTAGATGATTCTAAACCATTCAAAACACTGATATCAACCGACTTGACTCATCCTGAGCTCTGATACCACTTGTAGGATCGAGAATCGTCCAAAACGAGTCGGTCTGAGTCAAATCTGAGTCTCTAGAATGGCGGAAACAGACTAGAAACCTTGAATCAATGTTAGAATAGGAGTAGAAGCATAGAAATACACTTTAAACAGGTTTTCCATTGATATTATACGTTTTCATACGGAGAGAATTTTGACAGCACTTCGTGGCAGATTCTCTGAAAAGTTACAAATGAAAAACACAACTCACCTATTTATAGGCCCACCAGTCCGCACGAGTTAAACAATCCACTTCGCATGAACTGGACATCACCAGTTCGTGCGGCCTGACCTTGACACTCGTCAGTTCGTGCGAACTGACCCTTTTACATATAAAACTTAACATTTAACCATATTACACGTATTTGACACGACCTAGACTGATGATGTAGGCGATAGACATTGTGCACCAACACAACTAAATATCATGCAGAATTATGGTTAAATGGTCTAGAATGCTTTTCTAAGTGTCGGGAATCAAAACTGTTAAAAAAGGTAACATAAAGAACACTAAAATGTGTAGTTTGGCACCTTAATGAACCGGTAACCAACCGAACAACCGGACACTACCCGAAACACCAAATTTTCACTAGAAGCATTGTTTTATCATTTCCAAGCTAGTTATGGTCCCCAAAATCATAACATCTCTTATAACAACATAACAAATAAATACACTAACTAAACACTTTAAATCTAACTTATTAATCTATCTTACCATTGAAACCCAACCCTATACCCCCCCCCCATGGTGACGGTCACAAGGGGTGGCCCACCCTTGATTTTCTTTACTTATTTGATTTGATTGTGTTAGATCTTTTGAGACATGGAAACCATTAGACACTTGAGTGTTGGAAGTTTATAAAAGAAACCACAAGTTTATCATTCTCTCATTTCTTCACAACATCACCACTCAAACTCTCCTCTCTTCCTCTCCCACTCACGGCCGAGATCAAGGGCCACCACCACCATCACTTTCATCACTTGTTCATCCATTCTCAAGTTATACAAAGGTGTAAGGATCTTGATAAAGAAGCTAAGAGCCATTAGAAGGTGAAGGACCTCTCTCACAAGCTATTAACCACCAAGTTCATCATCATCTTCATCTTGAATCTCATCCCTAGCCTTGTGCTAGTAGTAAGACCCTTCTAATCTCATTTTACATCTTGTTATGTTGGTTAAAAGTGTATGTAAAAGACTAATCATGAAGAACATAAGGAATCAAGAACATAATCACTAACATAAAGCTCTAAATCATCATGATCTATGTTATTTAAGTGTTTGTATGCTTCTTGATTGTTGATTATTTGTGTTTATGATGTTAAACATCATATGAAGCTTGCTAGATTGTGATTAAAAACATGATCTAGCAAGATGAGAGGATGATCTTGTGAAAAACCAAGATGAACATCCTTTATGTTCATCATGAACTTGAAAACAAAGATGGTTTTGTGAATAATTATGGTCTAAACATAATATAAGTCTTGATCATGGATGAGTTTAAAGATAGGTTTCCCAAGAAACCAAGTTAAATTACAAGATTTACTTAACCATGCTTTTTAAAGAAACTAATCACATTTTTAGTGATTAATCAAGTGTAGAAACATGTTACTAACAAGAAAAATTCAAAAAGAAATATTTTTAGAAAATCTTTTTACAAGTTGTGAAGATCTAAAATCTTCAAGAATGATGTTATTAAATAAATAACCACACTTTAAAGGTTAACTAAGCTTACTTAACACTATACCAAGTTACTACAAATTTTTATAAATTTTCAAGTTCATGTAGTGTAAAATGCATGATTTTGGAACTTGGTAAGTATTGTATGAATTGTTGATGATTTGTGATGATTTTTAAAAGAAAAAGATATGCTTTGAAAGCATGGAAACTGTGACATCTGTGTCTGAAATCATTGTAAATAGTGCAGTTATCGATAAAACAAAGTTATTTGATCCCAATGTTGTTTGTTTATGTTTGACATTTTTCATGTTTTGACTTTTGTTCAATTTCAAACTCTATATCGCTTTCTGGAGGATTATACGCAAACTGGTGCATAAACGTAATCAGTTTAACACGAAAAATACTCTGAAACATAAACATATACTTAACATACCTTAAATAACCCTTACATAACTTAGAAATAAGTTTTGAAGGCTTTGGTATGGCAGAAACAAGTTAATTCGCCTACAGGGACTAAATTTGACAAACTACGAAAGTATGCCCATTTGAACTGTAACAGACATTCTGGAACATGACCATAAGTTAAACATACCATAAATATCCTTTACATAGCTTAGAAATAGGCTTTGAGGGGTTCGGTGTGCTAAAATAAACTTTTGGGTCATTAAGGGACTAAAAGCGTCAAAAAGTGCATAAGTTTGCACTTTCGCGAATAACTTACGTTCTGGATACATCCGGACATCCAAAAATTTATGTAAGCACTACAATATTTTATTTTAGTGTTTGGCATGAGAAAAATCCATTCGTCACTCGATTTGGATCGTTTTTCGCGCTTATGCGCATTCCGTCGTAATTAACCGAACATCGTGATCGTACGACCAAACGAACCAACATCCGGCATATTTTTGAGCATGTTTCATGTCCACAATGTCTAGGCATCATTTTAGGGCCTTAACGTTGGCTTAACGGGCCTTAAACGTGTCGGAAATGGCTTTAATGCATAACAGGGACCAAAACTGTAATTTCAGCAAAGTTGCTGGCTTACGGACCGTAAGCCCTCAACCTTACGGTCTGTAAGGGACTCCCAGCTGATCAGAAACTTCTAAAACAGCTGTTACCCACTCCTAATCCCTTTTGCACTTCCTCTTCCTGATAATGGGGGGCCAATTTGAGTTACCTTAGTGTTGCAACAAGTGTAGGGACAAGATTGAAGCACGTTATTCGATAAACGATCTTAACGGTTCCAACATTCCTATAAATACCCAACCCTTTCACTTGAAAAACCCACTTGAATTCTTGAGAGTTCTCTAAGTTGAAGTGAGACCACTTCATACCTGAGACTACTTGAGAAATCAAAGCTTTCGGGGACCCTTTGTAAGTGTTCTTTCGTTCTTTTTATTCTTTTAGCGTTAAAAGTCAAACTTTGTTTGACTTTCTGCGTTGACCAGTTTATGGTCAATGCGAAGTTCGTTTGAACTTCATAACGTGAGCGTAATCACGATGGTTATAGTCCCTAGTGACTATACCTACTGATTACCACGTTATCTAGGCTCAGTGACGAGTCGTAGTTTCGGCCAAAATGCACATTCTTGCGTATTTTGTAACCAAACTACTCTTAGGTATCAAAACCGTTTGTTTTGATACCAAACCTGTTTTCTAAACTTAGTTAAGCATGTTTTAACATGCTTAGCTCGTCACTTTTAGTTTAGTGCTTATATAGGGTCGTAAGGTAAGCGATCTAAACAATCGCTTATACTTTCGAACCCGACCCGTTTGGTCGATCATTAGGATCCGACCAAACACATTAGGTGACCATAGTTGTATAGGGAATAACCTTCCGAGGTTATACCTTATGGTCACGAGGTTTAGTTAGTTGTATGATAGGTAGTATATATGCGTTAGGTAGATTACCAAAATGCCCTTTGTATGCCAAAATTCATTTTAAGCATATGTAACAGAACTTTTGGTATCTAAACTGATTTGGTAACAATATTAGACATGTTAAGGCATATTTTACTTATCATAGGACTAGTTAGGCTTTCCGAACGCGTTTCACGCGAACGACGCGTTAAAGTAGCATAAGCTACCTAAACGGGTCGTAATGGGTCGTAAGCACTTAGGTTAGGTTTCATTTTAGTATGTAGGCTTTGTTAAACCATATTACATGAGTTTCCATACTCATTTGGTTTACGAACCCTCATTCTACCCGATCCTCCGATATAGGTCCGGTATATTAACATAGTTACCTATATTAGGTGTCGTTTGATATCCGTGATCTCTAGCATTGTTTGGTTGTTACTCAAGGACTACTAAGCAATCTCAAGTGAGTACATAGACCCCTCTTTTACTGTTTTCCAAACATTTTGGGGTGAAACACATGTGCCTACTCGTTACTTTCGTGCTTTCATGTTTTCATATCATATGCTTGTTATGTTCGTTAGTACATTTATAGTACATGATTTCATTATGTGTTTGCTATGTATGTCCATTTAGTGCATACTTAGTGCATTATTTTACATCACATCACATGCTATGTATGTTCATTGGTTGCATACTTAGTACATTTGTTATTCATCACATGCTTACATTTTGGTATGACATTTGGTTTGTTCAAATGGGACAATATACATTCATTAACATTGATCACGCCATTCGTTAGTAGGTAGTGGTACCATAGGAATTGACAACTCCCGTTCCTGACATCCTAGGTTTGTTTGGATGGAAGGAATGACCGAATTCGATAAACATAACACAGATAAACCTTTAATTTGTTTAAAGGTCTATCACCACAGTCACAAGGCTTGAATGTATGCATTATGACAATACCGCATAGATGTTTGTATCAGTATAGCATGCATTTGTTCCACAAAACATAACTTTGATTTAAACTATGTTTATTTCAATACCCTGTTTTTGTGCATTTTACCTATGGTAAAGTTGATATATTTCACTTGCCATACATGATATTTTTGTATATACAATTCATGATTTACATTAAACATAAACATTTTGACATTGATATACACATTTAGTGATTTACATTAGACATAGACATTTTGATATGGTTTACACAATAACGCTTGACAATTGATTTATACATGAACAATTTACAAATGGTGGTTGGTTTGGGTAAGTGATTTGAGTAACGAGGCGTGTGTAATATGATACAAGCATGGTGGATACGCCGCTGGCACTTCCTATATATAAATGCTTGTATAATATTACATATTGTGGCGTTAATTAAATCATTTCAGTATAGACATATTACATTTTATACAAATAACATATTTTTCACAAGACATTGTTTTACAAAACAGTTTATTCTATACAACTCTTTCTACTTGGTTATTTCATTAACCATACACCTTTCTTTTATATAATCTGATTTTTTATCAAGTTCTCATATGATTTATAAAAGAAAACACTTGACAAGAGTCATGACTAATTTTTATTAAACCTTTCTTTTAAAACCCAAGTCATGAATCCTATTTTCACAAAACCTATGTATCTCACAGGCATTTTTATGCTGACATACCTATTTTCACATGTGTTTCAGGAGCAGGTGCGTAGGTTTGATCAGGATACGCTAGGGTGGACTCGAGCCTTAGTGACATAAAAGAAGCAAGATTAGTTTAGTTAATGTTGTGTACTTTGTTTCCTTCGTTTAAAAGACAATGTAACTCGCTTGTTTGATAAATAAAATATAACTTTAAATGCCATGTTTGTGAAACAATAATTCTGTTACAACACTCCCCGACGTTTCCGCCACGTGTTTCTCGTTCTACGTGGTCGGGGTGTGACAGAAACCTCCATTTTTAAGGGGAAACTATGGCAAAATTTTTTGAAAAATTAAACACTTAGAAAAATATATTTAAACAAGTGTTTACAAGTATATTTTAACCAAGACTTTTCATATAAAATTTGCCATAATTTTTGTTACAAAAATTATAAATATTGGAGGTTGGTTTTTGTTAAGTAAAAGTGGCTAAATATGTATTTAGGAAAATATATATTTAGATGTCACAATTTATGTGATTACTTCTATATTATGTGTATTAGTTATATTATTTTAGGACTTGAAATAATATAACTCATCAAAATACCAAAAATTACAACACAAAATATTACCAAAATTCCAAGAAAATAAATATAAAATTTATACCCAAAATTTTGACAAACCGAACAAGGAGTGTGACACCTGTGTCACTGAGACCATCAAACAAATACCAAACCAATGAAATATTGTATTTCATACTTGGGATTTCTACAAATATGTGTATCATTTGCACATATCAACTCTAGTTCGATTTCAAGCTCTAAATCGCTTTCTGGAAGGTTATACGCGATCTGATTCGTAAATATAACCAGTTTAATTCAACGAACACTCCGGAAAAGTGAAATAGGCTTAACATACCTTAATTAACCTTTACATAACTTAGAAATAAGTTTTTAAGGCTTTGGTATGGCAAAAATCAAGTTAAATCGCTTACAGGGACTAAAGTTGACAAACTGCGAAAGTATGCCAATTTAAACTGTAACAGACATTTCGGAACATGGCCATAAGTTAAACATACCATAAATATCCTTCACATAGCTTAGAAATAGGCTTTGAGGGGTTCGGTGGGCTAAAATAAACTTTTGGGTCATTCAGGGACTAAAAGTGTCAAAAAGTGCACAAGTTTGCATTTTCGCGCATAACTTACGTTCTGAATGCATCCGGACATCCAAAAATTTATGTAAGCATGACTATATTATGCTTTAGTGTTTGGTTTGCCAAAAATCCATTCATCGCGTCATTAGGATCGTTTTTCGCGCTTGTGCGCATTCCGTCGTAATTAAGCGAACATCGCGTTCGTACGACCAAACGAACCGACATCCGAGATATTTTTGAGCACATTTTAAGTTCCCTATACTTTAACTTCATTTTAGAGCTTTGAAATGGGGTTAACAGGCCTTAAACATGTCAGAAATGAGCCTATTACACTGCAGGGACTAAAATGGTAAATCTGCCAAACTTAGCCCTTGCGCATCGTAACACTGGGAGTGCTACGATGCGCAAGCAGTCCCCAGACCAGGTTCAATGTTTAAACACCCTGTCTTCAGCCCTTCAAACACCCCAAAGGGCAATTCCAAGTGTCAAATTCTTGTGGTGGGAGCAATATGAGCCACCATAACCTTCCGACAAGTGTACGGCCTTGATCGTGCCCCCTTTTCCAAGAAACGATCTTAACGGTTACCCGAAAACTATAAATACCCATCCACCCCATTGCTAAACCCACTTGAAATCTGATATTTTCTCTAAGTTGGAGTGTTCTAACACTTCATACCTGAGAAATAATCGGGTTATCAATCTTGCGGGGACCCTTCGTAAGTATTCTTTCGTTCTTTTATTGCTTTTCGAGTCCGAAAGTCAAACTTTGTTTGACTTTCAGCGTTGACCAGTTATGGTCAATGCGAAGTTCGTTTGAACTTCGCAACGTGATTGTAATCACGATGGTCATAGTCCCTTGGGACTATGCCTACTGATTACCACGTTGTCTAGGGTCGTAGGGTAAGCGATCTAATAAATCGCTTATACCTTCGAACCCGACCCATTTGGTCGATCATTAGGATTCGACCAAATACATTAGGTGACCATAGTAGGTAGGGAATAACCTTCCGAGGTTATACTTTATGGTCACATCGTTTAAGTAGTTGTATGATAGGTAGTTTATATGCCTTAGGTAAATTACCAGAATACCCTTTTCATGTATAATTGGTAATTAAGCATATGTAACCTAAACTTTTGTCACATAACTGATTATGTAACATGTTTAGGCATATAACACTTGTCATAGGGCTAGTTAGACATCTCGAGTGCGCTTTTGCGCGCACGACGCGTTAAAGTAGCATAAGCTACCTTAATGGGTCGCGATGGGTCGAAAGCAATTATGTTAGGTTTCATTTAGTATGTAGGCTTTGTTAAACCATATGACACGAGTCTCTATGCTCGTTTGGTTTACGAACCCTCATACTATCCGATCCTCCGATTTAGGTCCAGTTTATTAACATAGTTACCTATATTAGGTACCGATTGATTCCGTGCTCCCTCTAGCTTTGCTTGGTTGTTGTTCAAGACCTCTAAGCATTCTCAGGCGAGTACATTATTCCCCTATTTTACTGCTTTCAATTGTTTTGGGGTGACTCATATGTGCTAAATGTTTTCGATGTTAAAACGATGGTTTCACAAACGATTTTCGATATTATAACGATGGTTTCACAAACGATTTTCAATAAAGTGAACAAACTTGTTGGTTGTGTTTACATAACAAATGACATTCATTAGCAATGATCAAGCCGACCAGTATTAGGTTATGGTACCATAGGATCTGACAAATCCCGTTATCTTACTGCACCCGTGGTTATGTGTGGGGGTGGTGGGTAGCGACTGAATCTGTAATTGTTAATTTATCCTTTGGTAAGGGTTTATTAATGCGAGTTGTTAATCTATCCTTTGGTAAAGGTTTATTAATGCGAGTTGTTAATCTATCCTTTGGTAAGGGTTTATTAATGCGAATTGTTAATCTATCCTTTGGTAAGGGTTTATTAATGCGAGTCACGAAGGTTTGAATGTTATTAGTGAGACGACCATATAAGTAGTTTCACGACCTAAAACGAATTTAACGATTGGGTAAACGATTGGTTTTCACGCTATGTATTAACGAGTTAAACGATTTGGACGATGTAAACGATTTGGACGATACGATGTTAAACGATTTGGGTAAACGATTGATTTTTAGTTAGTGTTTAGATAACAAGACGGGTGTAATGTGATGAAAGCATGGTGGATACGCCGCTGGTACTTCCTATATATAAATGATTTCATCATATTACATACCGTGGCGTTATTTAGTTCACTGGGGTAAACGATTTTCAAACGATGTCACACAAATGAGGTTTTCGATATGATATAAACTATACGAGTTTTTAACGAGATTTATTAACGAGTTTTATTAACAAATTATTTTGAGTTGTTTCACAATTTGCTTTACTAAAACAAATGTTTTTGGGTTAAGAGTCATGGCTACGAGGTTTTATAAACTATAACCCGCTTGATTTGAGTTGGTTAATTAAGTTGCAATATTATACTCTTTTAAAAAAAAACAAGGTTTTTAAATAAAGTATTGCAACATCTAAACTAGCCATGATTTCGACACTCCTACAAAACCAATGTATTCGCCAGCATTTCTTTGCTGACCTCGTTTTCACATATGTTTCAGGTATTGTTGAATGATATCGATTGATAGGATGCATGCTCACATAGGACTAGACGAGGCTTTAGTGACTCAATAACAATGATAGACTATGTTTAAATTGTGTATTTAGATTTCCAAACGATGTAAACATTCAATATTCAATAAAACAAAACACTTTTTGTATCCATGGTTATGAAACAATGATTCTGTTGCAACACGCCCCGATGTTTCCGCCGCGCTTTGTTGTTTTACGCGGTCGGGGTGTGACAGAAAAGTTGGTATCAGAGCCAATGGTTATAGGGAATTAGGTTATTAGTAATGCTTTGATCTAGTCTATAACCTTCTTAGGACCCTAACACAAGATTCTTGTGTTTAGATCTTAAAACAATACCGTCACTTATCCTTAGGTGACAACCACAACAAGAACACAATTTGCGAATCCGCTTTGAAAACTAATCATCTGTTCTAGGATGATTGATTACTAGGTTTTGAACCCCCTATTATATGGTTTTGAACCCTTTAAGTTTTCAAAATATCGTCAAAGTTTGGGTCTAAATAATGTGAACATGTGCAAACTGGAAGAGTGAGTGCCTGTATTCTGGGTTTTCTGTCTAGGCAAGCACTTCGTATATATCTCATCAGACGCGAGACCAGTTGTGCTTACCTGGGAATTCTTGGGATGAGTGTTCACTTATAGGCGAGCATGTCTTTGCGATACATTATTTTGATTCATTTACTTTGATTAATCTCCGCGAGTCGTTTGTTTGTTCGAGTTAACGAACAAATGATCCCCTCTTGCGTTTTGTTGATATCTCTTGTGTCTTTCCAATTGTCGATCCCGCTCATGAAGGAGCATTCAATCCGAATGCAAACGAGGCCCGAGCTGACCACTTCGTTGTCGATGGTACCTAAGTGGTTAACGGTACGTTTCTTGTTAACAATCGACCTACATCTATTCTTTTTTATTCTGGTGCCGATAGAAGTTTTGTTTCATTGTCATTTGAGCCCTTGCTTGCGAAACCTAGAACCAAACTAAGAAAACCCTTATTTGACGAAGATGCTACTGGTAAACCTCTTGTTCTTGATTCTGTTATTCGTTATTGCCAGTTGAACCTTGGTAATCATCTTTTTCCTTTTGACCTCACACCGATGCAACTTGGGAGTTTCGACATTATCGTTAGAATCGATTGGTTAACCAAACATCACGCTGAGGTGGTTTGTTCCGATAAGATTGTTCGCATTCCTCTTTCGTCTGGCGATGTTCTGGAAGTTAGTGGTGAGAAACCTTCTGGTGGATTGAAGCTCATGTCGTGTACGAAGGCCCAAGTTATCTACGAAAAGGATATGTTGCTTTCCTGGCACATGTCACCGAGGAGAAAGGCAAGAGCAAGAGTATTCAGGATATTCTGATTGTTCGGGATTATCCAGAGGTGTTTCCTGATGAACTGCCTGGTTTGCCTCCAGTTCGTCAAGTCAAATTTCATTTTGACCTTGTACCCAATGCCAACCCAATTGCGAAAGCACCTTATCGTCTTGCATTGCTCGAGATGCAAGAATTATCAAAACAGCTTCAAGAGTTGTCTGATAAAGGATTCATCTGTCCAAACTTTTCACCTTGGGGAACTCCTGTCCTCTTTGTGAAAAAGAAAGATGGATCTTTTCGAATGTGTATCGATTATCGTAAGCTTGATAAGCTTACCATCAAGAATCGATATCCCATACCTTAAATCAATGATCTCTCCGATCATCTGCAGGGTACTTCATGCTTTTTCAAGATCGATTTGCGTTCTGGGTATCATCAACTTCGTATTCTCGAAGAAGATATTCCCAAAACGGTTTTCTGCACGAAGTATGGCCATTACGAGTTTACAGTCATGCCTTTTGGGTTGACAAATGCTCCAGCCATCTTCATGGACTTAATAAATAGAGTCTGCAAGCCTTATTTGGATCAGTTCGTCATTGTTGTTCTTGATGACATCTTAATCTATTCATGTCCCGAGCCGACCACGATCAACACCTTCGTTGACATCGGAGCCCTGATTGGATTCCTTGTACACCTTAAAATGTACATTACAACTCAATTAGGACAAACCGAATTCCTTTTAAGATCTTCCTATCTTCATAGTTAGATTCTTGAAAATATTTAAAGTGCCAAATGAAATCCACGGATTGGATTCCTAGTATGCTTTAAATACCCGCGTCCAAAGATAACAAATTAAACGATTATACGATTAAACGATTATACGATTAAACGATTATACGATTAAACGATTATACGATTAAACGATTATACGATTAAACCATTATACGATTAAACGATTATACGATTAAACGATTATACGATTAAACGATTATATGATTAAACGATAAACGATTATACGATTAAACGATTATGCGATTATGCGATTATGCGATTATGCGACTATGTGTTATGTGTTCTCCTCTATGTTTTTGTGTGATTCGATTTTCAAATCCTCATAGAATCTTCCATATCTTCATATGAGGGATTCATAGTAGGATATTCAAAAGGTACTACCTTAAATCCTTATGGGCTTCTACGTGGTAGTTAAGACCCTTGGGTTATATAGTACCATTCCTTGATTCGAAGAGAGACCCTTGAGTGGTCTAGTTACAGATTGATTCAGATTCTGGTTAAGAGTGGCATGTGATGATACAGCTGAGAGGACCCTATGGAGGTCCAGTCACACTCATCACAGGATCATTCATTAGGTTTTCCCCTACACATTATCAAACGCACTGTGTGGACTATGCAAGGAAGTACGTAATTATGGATGCATACATAATTATGAAATTCAGTGCGCAGAAACCACAGTAAAATTTATCATGTGTAAGAACCGATAGTGACAACAATAACGGAACGTGAACAATGTAATGGAGGTACGGTGGATGCACCAATAGCACTTCATATACTTGTATATAAGTGTCCCTCTTACATTGCAAGCATAATGTTATTAAGATTACTAGAAGTTCAGAACCTTAACCAGTGTTGTCTTACCTTTTCGACTTCATGTTTCGAGCTCTCACAAGTTTCCTCTAATTAAATTTCGGGATGAAATTTCCTGAAGTAGGGGAGATTGTGACACCTGTGTCACTGAGACCATCAAACAAATACCAAACCAATGAAATATTGTATTTCATACTTGGGATTTGTACAAATATGTGTATCATTTGCACATATCAACTCTAGTTCGATTTCAAGCTCTAAATCGCTTTCTGGAAGGTTATACGCGATCTGATTCGTAAATATAACCAGTTTAATTCAACGAACACTCCAGAAAAGTTAAATAGGCTTAACATACCTTAATTAACCTTTACATAACTTAGAAATAAGTTTTGAAGGCTTTGGTATGGCAAAAATCAAGTTAAATCGCTTACAGGGACTAAAGTTGACAAACTGCGAAAGTATGCCAATTTAAACTGTAACAGACATTTCGAAACATGACCATAAGTTAAACATACCATAAATATCCTTCACATAGCTTAAAAATAGGCTTTGAGGGGTTCGGTGGGCTAAACTAAACTTTTGGGTCATTCAGGGACTAAAAGTGTCAAAAAGTGCACAAGTTTGCATTTTCGCGCATAACTTACGTTCTGAATGCATCCGGACATCCAAAAATTTATGTAAGCATGACTATATTATGCTTTAGTGTTTGGTTTGCCAAAAATCCATTCGTCGCGTCATTAGGATCGTTTTTCGCGCTTGTGCGCATTCCGTCGTAATTAAGCGAACATCGCGTTCGTACGACCAAACGAACCGACATCCGAGATATTTTTTAGCACATTTTAAGTTCCCTATACTTTAACTTCATTTTAGAGCTTTGAAATGGGGTTAACGGGCCTTAAACATGTCAGAAATGAGCCTATTACACTGCAGGGACTAAAATGGTAAATCTGCCAAACTTAGCCCCTGCGCATCGTAACACTGGGAGTGCTACGATGCGCAAGCAGTCCCCAGACCAGGTTCAATGTTTAAACAGCCTGTCTTCAGCCCTTCAAACACCCCAAAGGGAAATTCCAAGTGTCAAATTCTTGTGGTGGGAGCAATATGAGCCACCATAACCTTCCGAGAAGTGTACGGCCTTGATCGTGCCCCCTTTTCCAAGAAACGATCTTAACGGTTACCCGAAAACTATAAATACCCATCCACCCCATTGCTAAACCCACTTGAAATCTGATATTTTCTCTAAGTTGGAGTGTTCTAACACTTCATACCTGAGAAATAATCGGGTTATCAATCTTGCGGGGACCCTTCGTAAGTATTCTTTCGTTCTTTTATTGCTTTTCGAGTCCGAATGTCAAACTTTGTTTGACTTTCCGCGTTGACCAGTTATGGTCAATGCGAAGTTCGTTTGAACTTCGCAACGTGATTGTAATCACGATGGTCATAGTCCCTTGGGACTATGCCTACTGATTACCACGTTGTCTAGGGTCGTAGGGTAAGCGATCTAATAAATCGCTTATACCTTCGAACCCGACCCATTTGGTCGATCATTAGGATTCGACCAAATACATTAGGTGACCATAGTAGGTAGGGAATAACCTTCCGAGGTTATACTTTATGGTCACATCGTTTAAGTAGTTGTATGATAGGTAGTTTATATGCCTTAGGTAAATTACCAGAATACCCTTTTCATGTATAATTGGTAATTAAGCATATGTAACCTAAACTTTTGTCACATAACTGATTATGTAACATGTTTAGGCATATAACACTTGTCATAGGGCTAGTTAGACATCTCGAGTGCGCTTTTGCGCGCACGACGCGTTAAAGTAGCATAAGCTACCTTAATGGGTCGCGATGGGTCGAAAGCAATTATGTTAGGTTTCATTTAGTATGTAGGCTTTGTTAAACCATATGACACGAGTCTCTATGCTCGTTTGGTTTACGAACCCTCATACTATCCGATCCTCCGATTTAGGTCCAGTTTATTAACATAGTTACCTATATTAGGTACCGATTGATTCCGTGCTCCCTCTAGCTTTGCTTGGTTATTGTTCAAGACCTCTAAGCATTCTCAGGCGAGTACATTATTCCCCTATTTTACTGCTTTCAATTGTTTTGGGGTGACTCATATGTGCTAAATGTTTTCGATGTTAAAACGATGGTTTCACAAACGATTTTCGATATTATAACGATGGTTTCACAAACGATTTTCAATAAAGTGAACAAACTTGTTGGTTGTGTTTACATAACAAATGACATTCATTAGCAATGATCAAGCCGACCAGTATTAGGTTATGGTACCATAGGATCTGACAAATCCCGTTATCTTACTGCACCCGTGGTTATGTGTGGGGGTGGTGGGTAGCGACTGAATCTGTAATTGTTAATTTATCCTTTGGTAAGGGTTTATTAATGCGAGTTGTTAATCTATCCTTTGGTAAGGGTTTATTAATGCGAATTGTTAATCTATCCTTTGGTAAGGGTTTATTAATGCGAGTCACGAAGGTTTGAATGTTATTAGCGAGACGACCATATAAGTAGTTTCACGACCTAAAACGAATTTAACGATTGGGTAAACGATTGGTTTTCACGCGATGTATTAACGAGTTAAACGATTTGGACGATGTAAACGATTTGTAAACGATTTGGACGATACGATGTTAAACGATTTGGGTAAACGATTGATTTTTAGTTAGTGTTTAGATAACAAGACGGGTGTAATGTGATGAAAGCATGGTGGATACGCCGCTGGTACTTCCTATATATAAATGATTTCATCATATTACATACCATGGCGTTATTTAGTTCACTGGGGTAAACGATTTTCAAACGATGTCACACAAATGAGGTTTTCGATATGATATTAACTATACGAGTTTTTAACGAGATTTATTAACGAGTTTTATTAACAAATTATTTCGAGATGTTTCACAATTTGCTTTACTAAAACAAATGTTTTTGGGTTAAGAGTCATGGCTACGAGGTTTTATAAACTATAACCCGCTTGATTTGAGTTGGTTAATTAAGTTGCAATATTATACTCTTTTCAAAAAAAAAACAAGGCTTTTAAATAAAGTATTGCAACATCTAAACTAGCCATGATTTCGACACTCCTACAAAACCAATGTATTCGCCAGCATTTCTTTGCTGACCTCGTTTTCACATATGTTTCAGGTATTGTTGAATGATATCGATTGATAGGATGCATGTTCACATAGGACTGGACGAGGCTTTAGTGACTCAATAACAATGATAGACTATGTTTAAATTGTGTATTTAGATTTCCAGACGATGTAAACATTCAATATTCAATAAAACAAAACACTTTTTGTATCCATGGTTATGAAACAATGATTCTGTTGCAACACGCCCCGATGTTTCCGCCGCGCTTTGTTGTTTCACGCGGTCGGGGTGTGACAAGGAGTATGAACCACAAAAATATTCTGGAATTAAATTCATAAGTATATATTTTGGCAAGTGAGTAAAACGGTATTTTGGAAACCAAGGAAACAAAAAATATATATGATTTTTATAATTATTACAAAATATGTCGTATTTTTGTCAAGGAGAAAATATCTTATTTTTGGGTAAAGAAAAATATATATGTTTTCTTGAACAATTAGAAAATATAATATTCTTGGGAGAAAATATATATTTTCTTAAATAAATTTAGAACATATTATTTTTGGAGTTTATATATTTTCTAAGTTAATCTTGAAAATATATCATTTTTGGAGTTTATATAAAAATACAATTATTTTTGCCGAGGGAAAAGTTATAAATAAATTTCTATAAAAGTTTTTTTCTTAAAATATATAAATATTTTAAGAATATATATATTGGTGATTTTTATTAAAAATAATATTCCGAAAAGTATAAATATACAAATTAAGTATAAGAATACTTAATAAATAGAACAAAAAATGCGTATTCACGTACGTATAAATACACACCGGAATACGCCACCAATACTTGGCAAAATACACAAGACTAAGAATACGAGTATAAATATACCCATCCTTGGGGAAAATATACATGTATAAATACATGATGTATCAAGTTAAAATATATTATTTTAACAAATATTCCAATAATTAATAAATATAATTTAAGTTAAAATATTATTATTTTAACAAATAATTATATACTTTGGAATAATAATCACACAAAGGAAATGTAACTCAAAGATACTAAATAAGACAAAAGTCAAGGCACGACCTCTCCGTCTAATTAACCATAGCACGTATGTAGGTAGTCGTGCGACTAAAGGAAAGCTTTGAGTTACCGAGTTACGAGACGCAAGACTGTGAGTTCATGTCCCCCTTTTCTTTTAACTGTTTTCAGTTTTATAACTTCGGGTGTGAAATACATGTTACAATTGTTTCTAAATGATTACAAATGGTATGGTTAGCTAAGGAATGAACTGTTACATGATGTGAGTTGTGGGTACAACGCTTAAGACCATTAATCTATTTGGGTGTTGCGAGCCCCACCCCTGGGCCGGAAGTGGCCGAAGGTGGTGACTATGTCTTACAGCCGGAAGCCCGGTACAAAATCTGCTAGGTTTGAGCCTTCCTGCACCATTGTCACACATATTAATGACCTTGCAAATCATTAATTGATCTGTTCATAGACGCTTTCATACCGGGTTTACAAATACATACTTACAATGATTACAAGTTTATACGAGCTCATATACAAAACACATGAACTCGCTCAACTTTTGTTGATGTTTTCAAACTACATGTATTTCTGGGAATTGATTATGGATCTTGCGAGCGTTCAAGGATTTTCAAGTTGTGTCTTCAATAAATGATGTCATCCAGCTTTGAAGGGTTGAAACTTGTATTCTATCTTTGATAGGATACATGGTTCAAAGCCTCGTTTTATTAGTGTCTTTTGGGTCGAGTCCTTAATGGAACTTTAAACAACTGAATGGTTTGTATTATGAACTTGAAGTCATGGATTTCTGTTAAACAATGATGGTTGTATTATTTTGAAACTTAATTATGGATGAACATCAAGGTTTCTATCATATAGTTGTTTGTTATGGTTGAATGCAATTATATTAAGCAAGTCACACGTAATCACGCTTCCGCAAAAGTCAGGGTGTGACAGTTTGGTATCAGAGCTTCGATTGTAGCGAACTAGGATTCCTTCTAGAGTCTAGACTACAATCATTAGGGCTCTCTCACGAAAATATTTTTACAACATATTTTTCATTGCATACACAAAACGCCAAGATCCATGGAACAAACGTTTTACAAAAGAAAGACATGAAACATGATTGCAAGGTCACAGTGGTGGTTTAGTTTGCATGGGGTAAGCTAGTTGAGATGAAAAGGGTCTCGTGAGGGATAATGTGAATACATGATTAAGTGATGAATGCTTTGTTTGCATGCACTGTGTGATAGTGGTTATTTTATGTGCACATGTTATGATTGTTATGTTACAGGCATCATGTCTTCCTCCGAGAGTGGGTTATCTGACGCCCACGACCCGATGGCCGTCGTTTCGGACGACGAGGTTATGCCCGAGCCAGAGATATTTACATCGAACACCGAGAGTGATCCCGATATGCTGTCCGAGGATGAGAACGACTTCCAGCCATTCGCGTTACCAGATTTTGGCAATGATTTACCTATAGCTGATGGCGTTCTCGTTGAGGATCCTTTTGATATACCTGCTCCTGTTCACGATCATCTCATCATTGGTCACCCCGATGGTGAGCACATTGTGGCTCCGATCCTTGACGCCGTTCCTCTTGTGGTCATTCCTCCCGAGGATTGGCCCTTCGATGACTCTTTTGATGATGATGTCGACTTATTTGTGGATGGTCCCCCAGCTGACGCCCAGGGCGACGGGGAGATTGATGATGTTGTTGTTGTAGTACCTCCTCCTGCTATTCCAGTCATTGAGTTATCCTCCGACTCCAGTTTACATTCCGTTTCAGACTCCTTTGAGTCTGTGACTTCTTCAGCTTTACGGGCGGCCGGACTACAGCTTTATGCTACCGACTCCGACGACGACACAGTGATGTCGGCTGCACCTCCACACGACCCAGAGCATATCCACGAGCCGGATCCTGTTCCTTTTGACCAGCCTGATATTGCACCTATTGATCCTAAGCCGATTCCTGATCCTGATCATGTCCCGTTTGGACTACCGGATATTGCATTCCTTGTTCCAGAGCCAGTACCTGCACCTATTGATCTTCCTCATGTTGAGCCATTCATTCCTCCACCTCCACCCGCTGATGTTTCTCCTCTCCTTCCTGTTGAGTCTGATGTCCACCGTACTGATTTACTTATTGTTTTCCTCCAGGACATCCCTGCACCCCAACCAGGGGAGGGTACTTCGGGCCAGCACCCTAGTTATGACCCATTTGCTCCTGCAGCTTTCCTTTCGATTCCTTAGTCTGCACCATTTGCTCCCTTCACATCTACACCGCTCGACGAGCCATTCCGATGGTTCCCACCATACTCTATGCCCATTTCCGACCACTATCATCCCTCCCATTTTGTTTGCCACACCCCAACCGATGGCGGAAACATCGGGATGAGACGAAATAGATTGCAAGGGACTTCATAACACTATGTGACAATATAATTTAAATTTGATTTCATAAATTTACTAAAAACGTCATACAATAATCAAATACGAACAACATTGTTTCCAAACACATAATACAAAATTGATTAATCTAAGTGTGTTTCTAAGTCCACTTAAGTCTTGTTTCTTCACTTAGCATCATCTTGTCTATCGAACCTGCAACATGTATTAAAATAGAGTTCAATGCAAAAGAAAAGACGAGTATACAAGTTTTGATACATAGCATAAAAATGGTTTTAAAATAGTCTTAAGGCTCGTATCCAACATGATCAAGTTACTAGTATGTCGTAACGGTGTCAAGTATATGTTCAAACCCAAGAATCCAATGCGTTAAAATAGCCTATCCCCAGATAGAATAAAGGGAGGTTAACATGTTTGACTTAACAATACCCCAAGAATCATAGGCGGTGCATTACCCCTATAGCGCTAGAATTGTTAAGGCTGGCTTGTACGAAGTTAATGAGCATATAGACACAAAAGTTTAACATCACATACGAGATTAACAAGCATCATATAGTTTTATATTCAAATATGGATAGAGAGCGGTTCAAATAGTTTCAAAGTTTCGTGAGTTTAATATAGAATACATGTTGCACCCAAAGTGTTTAAAAGAAAAAAAAATGGGATCGAGTATACTCACATTGGTTGCGTATGAGAATTCCTTGAATTATCGCACGAGTAAAGATTGAGAATATCCAAGAGAAAAAGAAAGCGAATTACCCTAGATATCGAAATGTATAACGAACCCGTTATTATTATTCCTAATATTATTTCCACACTTTAGTTATCTAGAATATATAATTCGTTATAACTTATGAGAAAAGAATTAAAATAACTATTACTTGATCTATAATATAATCCATAAGTTTAATAATTAATCCTAATGTTTAAAGTTTACAAATTAATTAAGTATTTTACCTAAATATAACCCGTTGATGTATATAACAAAAAAAAAGATTTTAATGAAATTGGTTAATGTATAAGTGTAGTTCAAAAGGAATAACTTAATAAACATAACATCTTTCATTTTGTATTTACTGATTAAAAATAGAAAAGAATTAATAAAAATAAAAAAAAATATATCATTCTGGATATCGAATGATTACCAGTTGATAGTTTACCTTAAGATGAAACAACACAGACGACCAGTCCATCCTTTATCACTTTTTCTTCTTTTTTTTATAAGTAATACACAATATTTTAAAAATAATAACACACTTTTGTATTTCTCCATTATGGAATAGGATCTAGGTTGGCAGTTATCATATTCTTCAATACCAAAAAAAACACCAACTGTGTATGTGATTACGTTAGCAAGCACATCTTATTTTTCTTTTTTATCAAAATCATGTGCTTGTTACACATGAATAATGAAAATATGAACTAAAATTTGTTAGAAATTAATAATGATTTTGAATTATGATCATGGATCCATGTGTGTGGCAAATAACAATCAAGAAGAAAAGGGTTATGGGTATATGCAAAGTGGTGGTGGACAGTGTAGACATTCAAAGGGTGAAAGATTCTTTTCAAACAAAACCATACGTATACACTGTTGTTAAAATTATTTCATATATATTAATTGATTTGGAAGTTGTATACCTTCATTTAAAACACCCACAACGAATAGGGACATAACCATTGTTTTCAGTTCAAGCTTCCTTATGCTAGTTTTCTTTATATAAAAATAATAATAAAACAAATGACATGAAGGCCGGAAAATATACCGAACGAAATGAGAGGATTCCCGTGGTGATCTCCGAACGGCTCCGGTGACATCTGACCGGGTTGGCCCGACTCGTTGTCCGTCTCTAATCTGAACCGACTGACCCGTTGACTCGACGTAGACTGAACCGGACCCGAACCTGCTGAACCGAAGCTTGAGTCTGACCCGTAGCACCCGAACCTGGAACCTCATACCTGGACCCGAGACCTGAACCAAAGCTGAATCGGAACCACTGTCGTGGCGTCATCGGGATACCGTTACCACCTCGCCATTACCGCCACTCCTCGGATTTTATCGAATATGAGACACTGTGGTTCCCGGTAGCCGAACGTCACCGGCGCCAAGCAGCAACAACGACCGAGCCCCACCATCGTCGCCGTCTTCTGTCGCGAAAACAACACGCCGCCGCTGCCGTCGATTAATAGAGGGAGAGTTGCGCGAGAGAGACGAGTGGTGTAGCGTCTTGTTCATTTGTGAGAGAAAGGGAGAGAGATGGTGTGGGTGCTGCCGGAAAACGACCGACGCCGGTGGTCGTCGGAAATTGGAGAGGGGAAGAGAGACCGAGAGTGTGTGTAAGATGGAGGTTGTGCAATGGAACATAAAGGTGTGCACATCTTTTATTATGTCCAGGTTCTTGATTTGTTTAGAAAAAAGGAAACGAGTAAATGATACGAGTCCCGAGCAATCAGCATGCGCAACATAAGTGGAAGCCAAGAAGTCATGGCTGTCTTTTGGCGGCAAAATGAAAGAAGAAAAAAAGGAATGGGATTGAACTTTTGTACTGATCATGTTTAAAGTTTCATGGACTTGCACAAACAGTCCGTAAATTTTTCTCCCTTCATTACTTAAAAGGAAAAGTACCACTTTAGGTCCCTTAACTATACTAACTTGAATAAGTTGGCTTGGTTAATTGGTTTAGCTTAAGCTCTCATTATAACTCATCAAATTAACTAGGTTAATTAACTTGGTTTACAAACTAGGTTAACTTATATTACTTTAAACTAACTTTGAACTCTAACAAAACTAACTATATAAGTTAACTTGGTTAGGTTATGCAACCTTAATAACTAACTAGTTTATATATAAGTAAACTTTTAAATTAGATTAATTAAATAAATAACTATATTGATTTTTAACCAAATAAATATCTGAATAAAAATCTCGCATCAGTTATTTTAAATTTCGAGAAATAATAATAATAATAATAATAATAATAATAATAATAATAATAATAATAATTTTGAGTTTCAAGGATTAGGATCCAAAATTTCAAAACGGGTCGGATTTTGGGAGTCCAATTTGAACGGATTTTACATTGTTGGATACACTCGGGATGAGTTACTTCTGTCTTTACAGTTGCAGTTTGAGATCTTGAGTCACAGAGTTTTTGGAGCTCGAGCTGACTCCTTCATGCCCTCCTTGTCCCTGTCAGTCTACTTTTGTCCCTCAACACTCATCACCGGCAGCTACGTTCGTACCTCCACCTAATGCTTCTGTTCCTCCATATTCATCGTCGTCTCCTTTTGCACATCCACCTGCTGCTCCTGCTCCTTTTCAGGGTTTTGATGCCCGTTTCCTTACTGTCGAGCAGCAGATTAGTTATTTACTTCGTCGTGTGTACGAGCTCGAGGAGGAGCTCACACATGTTCGTAGTTTGCTTTTCTTCCCTCCTCCTCCCCCGCCATCAGTACAGTAGGTTTTTGGTCTTATGCAGATGCATTACTTTTGGTGAGAGCATTACAATTGAGCCGAGATAGTGAAGATACGAAGACCATATTTTGATAATTACTTTTGTACATTGACAGACTTATTTGACAAGGGTGGTGTGACCCTATGTCCCTTTTGATACGATGCGATGTAGAAACAATGTAACTTGTGATTGGTCTTAAATGAAAGCTCAAAAGTCATGTTTTCATTAAATACATTGTTGATCTACATGTTTGTGCTATGATTATGTGGTTGCATGATTGTTTAATATAATGATTGCTTATATATATGTACATACGACCTCTAGACAACTATTTATTTATGTAACAAATAAGACCTGACCCATCCGATTTTCTTCTTAGAAGAAGAATGCCGCCGCGAAGGAACACCGATACCAACAATCCTCTGCCGACGACAGAGGCGGAATTACAAGAGCGTAACTCACACGCCATCGCACAGCACGAGGCCTTTCGCTCTGAACACAGCGGAGGTACCTCAGGGAATAACCCACCAAATGGTAATGTTTAAGTCACCTAAGACACATTACAAATACATTTGGACATTTCCAAGTGTGCTTTGCTAAATGCTTTCTGTGAATGATGTTGCTTGTGTTGCAGGTTGCACCTACAAGCATTTCTTGGACTATAAGCCCCTGAATTTCGACGGCACTGGGGGTGTCGTAGCCTTTGTGCGCTGGGTTGAGAAGAAGGATTCTGTTTTAAGGATGAGTAAGTGTGGGCCAGAGCACCAAGTCACGTACATTTCGGGGCTGTTTCTAGATGGAGCATTGTCTTGGTGGAATCTTCAGGTTCAGACTTTGGGTGAGGCTGCTGCGTATGCTTTGTCATGGAATGAACTGAAAGAGTTGATGCGTAAGAAGTATTCCTCTCGGGCAGAAATTCAGAAGTTGGAAACTGAATTCTGGAACTTGAAAATGGAAGGTCCTAAGGTGGCTGAGTATGTGCAGAGATTTCATGATTTGTCCAGAGTGGTTCCTTATTTGGTGGAGCCAGAGTTTAAGAGGATCGAATGCTTCATCTACGGATTGGCACCTCAGATTCTGAGCATGGTAACAGCTTCTAAACCTCCAACCATTACCGAGGCTATTGACTTAAGTGTAGCACTCACTGAAGAAGCGATCAGGTTGGGCAAGTTTTCGATTTCTGAAGCGAAGAAGAAAGAGACTCACGTGGACTCATCTAGGGAAAACAAAAGGAAGTTTACAAACTTCAAGAAGGGCACTCAAGCGAGCAACAACAACAGTGCCAACAAGCGCAGGGATACCAGCCAGCCAGCCGAGGTCAGGACTGGCGCTACAAACACCGAACCCAAAGGAAAAGGGTACATGGGCACCCTGCCCAAGTGTGATATCTGTCAGCATCATCACACTGGACGATGTAGGTATGGGAAATGTGAACTGTGGTAAAGTGGGGCATGTCAGGGTGGCGTTCTGGTATGGTGCTGGATGAAGAAATGGAGGACAAGGCGGTAATGGAAACCGTGGTGGAAATGGAAATCAAACTAGGAATTGAAACCAAGGGGGAAATGGTAATTTTGGTGGAAATGGAAATCATGGTGGTTATGGAAACCAAACTGGTAACGGAAATCGAGGTGGAAATAATAACAACAACAATCAGGGCGGAAACGGAAACAACAATGGACGCGGTTAAGGTTGTTTTGGTTGTGGTGAAATGGGGCACTTTAAGCGGGATTGCCTAAAGAATAATCAGGCACGTGGAAGGGTGTTTAACATTGGAGCCAGGGAAGAACGTCAGGATCCGAACGTGGTTACTGATACGTTCCCTATTAATCAACATTATGCATCTGTGATGTTTGATACTGGTGCCGATTATAGCTTCGTATCTCTAGAATTTAAGAATATACTTGGTTTAGTAGCAAGTAAGTTAGATGTCCCGTACTCGATAGAACTGGCTAATGGAAAGCTAGTAGAAGCTAATGAGGTGATTAGAGGTTGTGTTATAGAGCTTGGTGAGCATGAGTTTTCGATAGATCTTCTGCCACTCGACTTGGGAAGCTTCGACGTCGTAGTTGGGATGGATTGGTTGTCTAGCAACCGTGCAGAGATTGTGTGCCATGAGAAGATCATTTGCATTCCGATGGTGAATGAAGAGGTGATCGTGATTCACGGAGAGAAGCATGATACGCCTCTGCGGATTATTAGTTGTTTGAAAGCGCGGAAGTGTCTGTGTAAAGGATGTGTTGCCTTCTTAGCTCACGTTGTGGATAAGGACGCCGTTGAGCCCAAGCTTGAAGATATCCCTGTGGTAAGGGAATATCCTAAAGTCTTCCCCGAAGACTTGCCAGGATTACCTCCTCAACGACAAGTCGAGTTCCGCATTGACCTGGTTCTAGGCGTCGCGCCTGTAGCCAAGGCACCTTATCGACTTGCGCCATCAGAGTTGCAAGAGTTGTCCACGCAGCTTCAGGAGTTATTGGACAAGGGATTCATAAGGCCGAGCTTCTCGCCTTGGGGAGCTCCAGTGTTGTTCGTCAAGAAGAAGGATGGTAGCTTTCGACTGTGTATTGACTACCGGGAGCTGAACAAGTTAACCATCAAAAATCGGTATCCCTTACCGAGGATTGATAATTTATTCGACCAACTGCAAGGGTTAAGCTACTATTCCAAGATAGATCTTCGATCAGGTTATCATCAGTTGCGGATTCAAGAGGAAAGTATACCAAAAACTGCCTTCAGAACTCGTTATGGACCATTACAAGTTCCTAGGGATGACGTTTGGGTTGACAAATGCACCGGCAGTGTTTATGGATTTGATGAACCGAGTATGCAAGCCATATCTCGATAAATTCGTGATCATATTTTTCGATGATATTTTGATCTATTCGCGGATGAAGGAAGATCATGAGCAGCACCTCAGAGCCATTCTAGAGCTGCTAAAGAAGGAAAAGCTCTACGCTAAGTTTTCAAAGTGTGAGTTTTGGATACGCGAAGTGCAGTTCATCGGTCATGTAGTAAACGAGAATAGTATTCATGTGGATCCCACAAAGATTGAGGCAATCAAGAACTGGAAAACTCCGAACACACCAACCGAGATCTGACAGTATCTGGGTTTAGCAGGCTATTATCGCAGATTCATTGATAATTTCTCCAAGATAGCTCAACCGTTTACCTCCCTTACTCAAAAGGACAAGAAGTATGAATGGGGAGATAAGCAAGAAGAAGCTTTTCAATTGCTCAAGAATAAGCTATGCGATGCACCTATATTATCCCTACCCGAAGGCACCGATGACTTCGTGGTCTATTGCAATGCCTCGCTTCAGGGATTGGGTTGTGTGCTAATGCAACACCAAAAGGTTATCGCTTATGCTTCACGCCAACTGAAGGTCCATGAGAAGAACTATACCACACATGATTTGGAGCTAGGCGCAGTGGTATTTGCTCTGAAGATTTGGCGACACTATCTGTATGGTACTCGATGTACTATTTTCACGGATCACAAGAGCCTTCAGCACATATTTGATCAGAAAGAGCTTAATATGCGACAGCAATGTTGGGTTGATTTGCTAAATGATTATGACTGTGAAATCAAGTATCATCCTAGAAAGGCGAATGTAGTAGCAGACGCCTTAAGTCGAAAGGAAAGAATCAAGCCCATAAGGGTTCGGGCTTTAGAGATGATTATCTAGACAGATCTCACTTTGCGTATACGTGCTGCACAAAAAGAAGCTCTTAAGAAAGAGAACATTAAGGTTGAATATCTCCGTGGAATGGAGAAGAAGTTGAAGCCTAACGAGGAAGGAACCTTGTATTTTATGGGACGAATCTGGGTTCTGCTTTATGGTGGAATTAGAGAGGTTATTTTCGATGAAGCTCATAAATCGAGGTACGCGATCCATCCTGGATCAGACAAGATGTACCAAGATTTGAAAGATTACTATTGGTGGACAAGGCTTAAGAGTGATGTTGCCATTTATGTGGGGAAGTGCCTAATGTAACACCCCGTGTTTCGAAAGTCCTTGATCTAATCTTGTTTTGACTTCTTTGACTTATAACTAGTCTAATTAATCATTTACGTTAGTTGTATTATGCGGAGTAAATTATTAATAATCGAAGTTTATTCGCTATCTATCGATGTTTATCGCTTATCGCAATCGCGCTCGCAACTCGAATTACGTATTATGGTTATTGTTTTACGTGTGTGTGCCTTTTTATGTGTCACTTGTGCATGTTTATTTATGTTATGTTGTGGTAATCAATCGAAACGCAATCGAAACTCAATCGCAATCGAATCGCAAACGCTAAACGCAAGTGAAATAGGATGATTGTATGTTAGATATACTAGTTGGGATTAAAAGTAATTTGAATAGGAAACTCCATCGCATCGCAATCGCCATCGAAACTGCAAAATTTGTTGCACCGAACACCCGAACTAACTGGCAAATCGACCAAGTGACCGGCCGATCGACCAGCAGTTCGATCGAGCTACTGCTCGATTGATCAGCTAGTCAATCAGGCTGCCACCCGATCGACCAGCCCCTTTCCACTTTGGGTAAGCCTATAAATACCCCCTGTCCACATCAAACTTTCCACTTTTGCTCTCTGACGACCGACCAGCGCTTCAACCTTGCTTTTTCTCCGATTTCTCTCAATTCCGGTAAGATCTCAACCTAAATCTTGTACATCTTTGATCTACACTCGATTCTACACCTTTCTATCTTTTAAATATTAACTTTCAACCGTGAAATCACTAGATTTGAGGTGTTCTAGGATGACGTCATCATGGTGTTCTTGAGAACTTCATGTTTTGGCCTCAATCCATCGAGAACAACTTAGATTTAAAAGATTTCCACATAAACAAACAAAGATCTTTCATAGATCTAAACATATTCACGGTAAAAAGGATTGAAAGATGGTTTTCCCAACTTTCTTTCAACTCTTTTACACTCAATGCACTCAAAACCGATAGAATCGGAGCTTGTTCTAACCTCCTACTCTTTCTTGTGGTTGTGTTGGTCCAAGATCCGGATTCTATCCACGAGGTTTACCAATTTCGGGTTAAAACATGGAACACCATCTCGAATTGGGTGGTTCCTGTCCGATCAGGAGTACCAAGTATTGACGAGGTTTCTGTTGGTTAACACGTTATCAAATCATCTCGATAAAATGACAAACTATCAAAACAACCAAGGGTAAGATGAACAGAATGACCAGGACGGAATGTCGTCCGATCAGACTACTGTCCGAATGGACAGCCACCCGAACGACCGATCATCCAATCGGCTTGCACCTTGGGGTCCCACACTTAACTTTATTTCAAACCTTTAAGGTTTGGGCATCGAACGAGGTCCTGCCCGATCGACCTACCATCCGATCGGACTGCCACCTTGACCATGAGATGTTTTGACACTTAAACAATTTTGCAACATGTTCAATGCACCAGTGTTGCCACCCGATCGAACAACCGTTCGATCGAGTGACAACCTGATGTGAACTTGTTCTCACTAAGTGTTCAACCTACCGGATTGTCACCCGACCGAACGGTTGTTCGATCGATCGACCTGAAGGATAGAAACACTTATGTGTTTTCAAATGCTACAACAAAAACTTCAAAAGTCAAGCCATCATACACAAACACATCATTCACAAAGGAAGAAACAATCCACTCGAAAGGTCACCCAATCGGATGACCAACCGAGCGGACTATAACTCGAACGACCGGCTATCCGATCGGACTACTATCCGATCGAACTGCCGTTCGACCCACTGTCGCTTGTTTCGTTTTACGCAACGCTTATCGTTATACTATCAATCTGTTCAGGCTAACCTCGCTCTACACGCTCCCTTCAATCCATCATCGTTGTGAGTATACTCGAACCCTTTTTGCTTCCGCACTTTTAGGTGTTACATACGTTACCTATATTCAAATCACATCAAACACACAACGCAACACTATTTAAACGTTAACCGTTACCGCATGTTATACGTGACTTAATGAATGCTTGTTTGTTATGTTTACACATGGAATGCTGTCTACCTGCCTTAACGACGATAGTACTATAGTTTGGACTCAGCACCTGTTCATTCAGGGGTTGTTAAGGACAATTAAATACATGGGTCACAGTGGTGATCATGCATTACGAACTGCCTTGGGCAGTCAACCCACAGTCATTGGTATCGATAGGTTCATGTTGATAACTAACATGCCTCATTTTACACTGTGTACGTGCTGGTTATGCGTAACGATTTCGAACCCTATTATATCTATCAAACTTGTATGCTCACCTTTACACTATGTGTATTGACTTTTACTTTAACGTATGTGACAGGTGCTTAGGATGCTTATTTGCTTTGCTTGCTGTGAAATCGAGGCTAGGAAAGAGTCTAGAAACAAAGACAATTTATATGTATTTATTTAAATCTGAGTTGTCGGAACATGTTTATTGTTTTTGAGACATCGAAGTCTGTAATAACTTAATTACTTGATGGGTTACGGTATGGGACATGATATTTAAACTATCCGATAAATTTAGTTGTTATGGAATTTCTCTTGAACAATCTATTTCGTTCAGTGCCGTGCCCCGATGATTCCGCCGTCGGTTGGGGCGTGACACCTAACTTGTGCCAAGGTAAAGGCCGAGTATCAGAAGCCTTCAGGTCTTCTGCAACAGCCGGAAATACCCATGTGGAAGTGGGAACAGGTTTTAATGGACTTCATAACAAAGTTACCCAAAACCCCTAGAGGACATGATACGATATGGGTAATAGTAGATCGGTTGACAAAGTCTGCGCACTTCCTACTGATTCGAGAAAAGGATAACACTAGTAAGTTGGCTGAGCTTTACCTCAGGGAGATAGTAGCACGTCATGGAGTGCCTATCTCGATAATTTCTAATAGAGATGGACAGTTTGTGTCAAGGATTTGGCAATCCTTCCAGGAAGCTTTTGGTTCTCAATTGAATCTGAGTACGGCTTTTCACCCACAGACAGACGGGCAGAGCGAAAGAACGATTCAGACGCTGGAAGATATGCTACGCGCTTGTATAATGGATTTGGGTGGTTGTTGGGATACTCATCTACCTCTGGTTGAGTTTTCCTATAACAACTGCTACCACACAAGTATTCAAGGCGCACCGTTGGAAGCTCTCTACGGACGTAAATGCCGCTCACCGTTGTGTTGGGCAGATGCTGGTGATAGGCAGATGGTTGGCCCCGAACTGGTCCAAGAAACGACTGATAAGATCATGCAGATCCGAGAGCGCATCAAGGCGGCTTGTGATCAACAGAAGAGTTACGCGGATCAAAGGCAAAAGCCTTTGGAATTCGAAGTAGGTGATATGGTTTTACTGAAAGTCTCACCTTGGAAAGGTGTAGTGCGTTTTGGGAAACGTGGCAAGTTAAACCCACGTTACATCGGACCATTCAGGATATTAGAAAGGGTTGGTACCGTTGCATACAAGTTGGATCTGCCAGAGTAACTAAACGGTGTTCATGATACATTTCATGTATCAAATCTGAAGAAAAGTCCAACTCAAGAGACAGTTATCATCCCTGCGGATGAAGTGCATATAGACGACACTCTCCACTTTACTGAAGAACCCGTTGAGGTTACATATTGGAAAGTTAACAAGACTCGGAGGAGTAGTGTTAAGCTTGTCAAGGTTCGTTGGAACTCGCGTCACGGCCCAGAGTTTACTTGGGAGCGTGAAGAATGAATGAAAGCAAAGTATCCGCATTTGTTCCCTAACTCCCCTGCAACCGATAGCGCATCTTAAAATTTTTGGACGAAATTTTCTTAACAGGGGGAGAATGTGACAACTGTCAAAATTTCATATATCCGTACATTGATTAAACAGTAATTAGTACCTTACTGACTGTGCTGATTTAAATTAATGACATGAATGCTTTCTGATTGTTGTCATAATACATACATGTGCATCACATACGGCATGAATTCACATCATTATTGCGTGCAACACTTTATTGATTCAAATGATGCACGAAACAAAGTTAGCACAGTTAATAGACAAATCAGAAATACTGACGGGGGTTCAGTACTTAGACAGACATGGTATTGAGACATAGAATGGGCCAGAAACCAAGAGTTACACTAGTATAGTGTGTAAGAAAGTAAGTATCATAAAACTGCCTTCCTAGTGATAGTTTAAGTGCCGGAAAGTGCCTAAAATTCACATAAACTGCAGAATTCAGCAAAATTCAGCAAAAATCAGCATTTAAACAACTTAATATCATGCAGAATTATGGTTAAATGGTCCAAAATGCTTTCCTAAGTGTCGGGAATCAAAACTGTTATAAAAGGTAACATAAAGCACACCAAACTGCGTAGTTTGGCACCTTAACAAACCGGTAACCAACCGAACAACCGGACACTACCCGAAATACCAAATTTTCACTAGAAGCATTGTTTTAACATTTCCAAGCTAGTTATGGTCCCCGAACATCATAACATCTCTTACCTAAAAGCATTGTTTTAACATTTCCTCAATTTGATTATATATTTCATTTGGGCGACGATTACCTAAAAGTCCCCCGGAGCTTGAATCAAGTGTTTGTCTTGTGTGTGGCAACAACCCATTGTAGAAAGTGGATACTTGTTGCCATACCGCTAGACCATGATGAGGACACTTTCTTAGAAGCTCCTTGAACCTTTCCCAAGTTTCATATAAGGATTCCCCATCCTCTTGTGAGTATGTATTAATTTCAGTCATTAGTTTAGCCGTTTTAGCAGGAGGGAAATACTTATATAGAAACTTTTGGGCTAGTTCATCCCAGGTGTTTACCGAGCCAACTGGGAGGGTGTTAAGCCAAGCCTTAGCTCGGTCTTTTAGTGAAAATGGAAACATCCTAAGGCGAATGGCGTCGTTTGATGCTCCATTTATCCGAAAAGTATCACATATTTCCAAGAAATTAGTAATATGTAGATGGGGATCCTCGTCCGCAAGCCCATGGAAGGTTGCGGAGTTTTGGAGCATTTGTATCAAATGCGGCCGAAGTTCGAAGTTGTTGGCTTGGACATTCGGTGCATTGATAGCGGCGCCGAGATTGCCTACGGTGGGCCGTAGGTAATCCATGAGGGTACGTTGGTCCGCCATTGGAAGTGGGTCCCCCGAAACTTTCTCTTGATTTTTAGCTTTAAGTCTTTTTCTGAGAAAGCGTTCGGGTTCTTCTAGAGGTTCTTTTATGTCTCTACTAGAACTGGAGCTCATGCACTACGTAGGAGGTTCAAATGTGGCGCCTGGGTTCCAAGTCCTGCAATAAAAACAGAAAAGAACGTTGGTCAGAATGTTCACCACGGCCCCGTGCTCAGTGAACACGGCCCGTGGTCGGAGATACAGTGATTGTTTTTTGGATCCCTGTTACTGGGAGTTGGACACGGCCCCGTGTTCAGCTCTCTGTAACTCAGAAAATAAAAACTGCCAGTGATGATGCTGGGCACGACCTGTGTCCGACCAGGCACGGCCCGTGCTGAGCTCTGCAGAAGCTGAAAAACTAAAAAAAATCCTAAAAAAATGAAAAACAAGAAAAACGATTAGGCCGTTGATTCCTAACTTTCTTAAAATCCTTGTGTCCCCGGCAACGGCACCAAAAACTTGATGCGTGTGAAGTGTTATATATATTAGGTGTATATTTTAAGCCCCTTTAACACTTTTTAGTCAAGTTTAAAATTTATAAAACACGATATTTACTAACACTAGACACACATATGGGCAAGTGCACCCATCGTGAGCGTAGTATAGTGTTGGTAAGATACCGAGGTCGTCCAAGGACACAAGAGCTTTTAGTACCGGTTTATCCTCAACGTCTAATCAAAATAAAAAGTTTAGAAAAATGTTTTAAACTAAGAAAAAATAAAAAATAACTAAAAATGCTGAAAATAAAATAAAAAAAGAAAAAACAGATAGACAAGATGAATCACTTGGTTCCGACTCGTATCTAGTGTAACCTTTGATTATTTCCGCACTTTTGCACTATTTTAAGAGATTATCTTAGTTATTGTAGTAGGCCCCTCTTTTGAAGGTGATGTTACCCACACCCCAGTAGTTTGAGTCAGCAAGGATACAATCCTAAAAGGGTGGATTATTGGAAGATAATTAATTAAGTTATTAATGCAATATTATGGTAGGCCCCTCTTTTGGAGGTGACGTTACCCTCGACTAAGTAGTCTGAGTCAGCAGGGATACAGTCCTAAATAGCCGGGTTATAGTATTAATAGTAGTTAACTTATGAGGGGATCAAAGAGTTTGGACCCCCGCCATCCAATACCGTTAAATATTGAAGGAGGTCCTACTAAATTTGACCCAGGTCCATTGCAGGACCTCTAAACGCTGAACAATGGCAAGACCTTTACCAAACCGTTCCCTTAACCCCCGACCAGGTAGCCAACATACCTCCATATAGACCGTGGAGATATGAATGGTGAAAATCTTTTATTTTATATAGACAGTAAAATAATGCCAAGACACCACGGACAAACGATAAAGAAAGATCACCTTCAACATAAGCAACTAGTTATTAAAGTCATTAATACGAAACCAAATAAAAAGTGCAAAAGATTAGAAATAAAAAGTATTACACTAGACACTTTGTCTTCACCAAGTGATGTAAGAGACTTAGGCAAACATGTCCTTGATTGTCTAGAACTCTTACGATCAATCTTGGATCCCGAGACGACTCACACACTCTACGATGGACAATGGATGATGGTGGTGGATGATGGTGTTATGGTGGTGGTGGTGGTGGGTGGTGGGTGAAGTGTGAGAGAGGTGGTGTGCCAAGGGATGGTTTGAGCTTGAGCCAAGCACTTCTATTTATAGGCTGAACAGAAGCTCGGGCACGGCCCCGTGTCCAGTGGGCACGGCCCCGTGTCCACATCCTTCTCTTTCTTCATTTAATGCTGTTTTGTCTTTTTAGTTGACCACGCCCCGTGTCCGCTGAGCACGACCCCGTGGTGCAGAAGAATCTTTGTACTATGCAGATTTGCTGGATTGTGCGAATCTTATAGTTGACCACGGCCCCGTGTCCGCTGAGCACGGCCCCGTGGTGGGCAATAGAAGCTTCTACCACTTTGTCTTTTCTGCTGACACTTGGGCACGCTCCCGTGCTGGCTGAGCACGGGGCGTGTTCAGGCCTCTGATATCTTGTTTTGCTTGGGAAGATGCTGTCGTGGGGTCGGGCATGTCACGTCTTGTTCCTTTTCTTGTATTTATGTTAGATTTTGATGTCTTTTTGCTTCTTTTGTTAATTTGAGCTCATTTAATCCTGAAAATACAAAAGGAAGACAAAAGCACACTTTTTCCAACATTAGTACTAAAAAAGGGTTAGTTTTATGCCTCATTTGATGGAATTTATATGTTGCATTTTTAACACATCACTTACCATTGAAACCCAACCCTATACCCCCCCCCCCCCATGGTGACGGTCACAAGGGGTGGCCCACCCTTGATTTTCTTTGCTTATTTTATTTGATTGTGTTAGATCTTTTGAGACATGGAAACCATTGGACACTTGAGTGTTGGAAGTTTATAAAAGAAACCACAAGTTTATCATTCTCTCATTTCTTCACAACAACGCCACTCAAACTCTCCTCTCTTCCTCTCCCACTCACGACCGAGATCAAAGGCCACCACCACCATCACTTTCATCACTTGTTCATCCGTTCACAAGTTATACAAAGGTGTAAGGAGCTTGATAAAGAAGCTAGGAGCCATTGGAAGGTGAAGGACCTCTCTCACAAGCTATTAACCACCAAGTTCATCATCATCTTCATCTTGAATCTCATCCCTAGCCTTGTGCTAGTAGTAAGACCCTTCTAATCTCATTTTACATCTTGTTATGTTGGTTAAAAGTGTATGTAAAGGACTAATCATGAAGAACATAAGGAATCAAGAACATAATCACTAACATAAAGCACTAAATCATCATGATCTATGTTGTTTAAGTGTTTGTATGCATCTTGATTGTTGATTGTTTGTGTTTATGATCTTAAACATCATATGAAGCTTGCTAGATTGTGATTAAACACATGATCTAGCAAGATGAGAGGATGATCTTGTGAAAAACCAAGATGAACATCCTTTATGTTCATCATGAACTTGAAAACAAAGATGGTTTTGTGAATAATTATGGTCTGAACATAATACAAGTCTTGATCATGGATGAGTTTAAAGATAGTTTTCCCAAGAAACCAAGTTAAATTACAAGATTTACTTAACCATGCTTTTTAAAGAAACTAATCACATTTTTAGTGATTAATCTAGTGTAGAACCTTGTTACTAACAAGAAAAATTCAAAAAGAAATATTTTTAGAAAATCTTTTTACAAGTTGTGAAGATATAAAATCTTCAAGAATGATGTTGTTAAACAAATAACCACACTTTAAAGGGTAGCTAAGCTTACTTAACACTATACTAAATTACTACAAATTTTTATAAATTTTCAAGTTCATGAAGTAGTGTAAAATGCATGATTTTGGCCCTTGGTAAGTATTGTATGAATTGTTGATGATTTGTGATGATTTTTAAAAGAAAATGATATGCTTTGAAAGCATGGAAACCTCCATTTTTAAGGGGAAACTATGGTAAAATTTTTCTAAAAATTCAACACTTAGAAAAATATATTTAAACAAGTGTTTACAAGTATATTTTAACCATGACTTTTCATATAAAATTTGCCATAATTTTTGTTACAAAAATTATAAATATTGGAGGTTGGTTGTTGTTAAGTAAAAGTGATTAAATATGTATTTAGGAAAATATATATTTAGATGTCACAATTTGTGTGATTACTTGTATATTATGTGTATTAGTTATATTATTTTAGGACTTGAAATAATATAACTCACCAAAATACCAAAAATTACAACACAAAATATTACCAAAATTCCAAGAAAATAAATATATAATTTATACCCAAAATTTTGACAAACCGAACAAGAAGTATGAACCACAAAAATATTCCGGAATTAAATTCATAAGTATATATTTTGGCAAGTGAGTAAAACGGTATTTTGGAAACCAAGGAAACAAAAAAAAAATATATGATTTTTATAATTATTACAAAATATATCATATTTTTGTCAAGGAGAAAATATATTATTTTTGGGTAAAGAAAAATATATATTTTCTTAAATAAATTTAGAACATATTATTTTGGGGTGAAAAATGGATTTATATATATTTTCTAAGTTAATCTTGAAAATATATCATTTTTGGAGTTTATAAAAAAATACAATTATTTTTGTCTTGCGAAAAGTTATAAATAATTTTCTATAAAAGTTTTTCTTAAAATATATAAATATTTTAAGAATATATATTGGTGATTTTTATTAAAAATAATATTCCAGAAAGTATAAATATAAAAATTAAGTATAAGAATACTTAATAAATACAACAAAAATACGTTTTCTTGTACATATAAATACACATCGGAATACGCCACCAATACTTGGCAAAATACACAAGACTAAGAATACGAGTATAAATATACCCATCCTTGGGGAAAATATACATGTATAAATACATGATGTATCAAGTTAAAATATATTATTTTAACAAATATTCCAATAATTAATAAATATAATTTAAGTTAAAATATTATTATTTTAACAAATAATTATATACTTTGGAATAATAATGACACAAAGGAAATGTAACTCAAAGATACTAAATAAGACAAAAGTCAAGCCACGACCCCTCCGTCTAATTAACCATAGCACGTGTGTAGGTAGTCGTGTGACTGAAGGAAAGCTTTGAGTTACCGAGTTACGAGACGCAAGACTGTGAGTTCATGTCCCCCTTTTCTTTTAAATGTATTCAGTTTTATAACTTCGGGGGTGAAATACATGTTACCATTGTTTTCAATTGATTACAAATGGTATGGTTAGCTAAGGAATGAACTGTTAGATCATGTGAGTGGTGGGTACAACGCTTAAGACCATTAATCCTCGTAGTAGGACCGAGGGACATGAGTGATAGATCTATTTGGGTGTTGCGAGCCCCACCCATGGGCCGAAAGTGGCCGAAGGTGGTGACTATGTCTTACAGCCGGAAGCCCGGTACAAAATCTGCTAGGTTTGAGCCTTCCTGCACCATTGTCACACATATTAATGACCTTGCAAATCATTAATTGATCTATTCATAGACGCTTTCATACCGGCTTTACAAATACATACTTGCAATGATTACAAGTTTATACGAGCTCACATACAAAACACATTAACTCGCTCAACTTTTGTTGATGTTTTCAAACTACATGTATTTCAGGGAATTGATTATGGATCTGGCGAGCGTTCAAGGATTTTCAAGTTGTGTCTTCAATAAATGATGTCATCCAGCTTTGAAGGGTTGAAACGTGTATTCTATCTTTGATAGGATACATGGTTCAAAGCCTCGTTTTATTAGTGTCTTTTGTGTCGAGTCCTTTATGGAACTTTAAACAATTGATGGTTTGTATTATGAACTTGAAGTCATGGATTTCTGTTAAACAATAATGGTTGTATTATTTTGAAACTTAATTATGGATGAACATCAAGGTTTCTATCATATAGTTGTTTGTTATGGTTGAATGCAATGATATTAAGCAAGTCACACGTAATCACGCTTCCGCAAAAGTTAGGGTGTGACAACTGATGATGTCACATCATCGATTCCGGGCTCTTCGTTAGCCATCATCATTAACATCTGTGGATAAACAACAACTCCTAGTTCACCGGAGAAGTGGGGTGTGCGACGGAAAAGAGGGAGGAGGAGGGAGTGGTGTGCCAAATAGGGAGAAGGAGGAGGGAGGGGACTTGTGTGCTTGTCGAACAGAATGGAGGGGTGCCGGAATCAAATTCTCCGGTCGTCGGAGATCCTGATCGGACAAGAGGATGGGGGTATGCCGCTGATGAGTGATTTTTAGGGTTTTCAAATTAAGAGAGTGGAAGGTGATAATGAGAAGGTGTGTGTTTAAATAGGTAGAGTTTAGGGTGTAGGGGAGTTGGTTGGGCTTGCCCCATGGACATGGATCCTCATTAAACAGTTGACAATTATTCATGTTTGATTCGGGTTACCAGTTAAACTACCTGGTTTCTTTCGATGTTGTTATTATCATTTAAACAATAATAATAACAATAGTTATAATAATAACAAAAATAAAATACCTATCTCTCGACAATCAGGGTCAAGGGTTCGAGTTGTCATAAAGTTTCTTTGGAATTTTTAAGAAACCGTGTTCTATTAGGAGGTTCCTGACTGGTTGGGACAACACCGAAGTGCTGAATGTACCTTAGGCTCTGGTGAGAGATATGAAAATGCAGGAGGTTTTCGGAAAGGAAGAAACTTAAGCTAGGATTAGGAGGGCGGAACCATCCTTTATTTTCCTTTTTCCAGGCTCTTGTTAAAAAAAGGTGTGTGTCGACTCGCTATGGTCTAAACAGTTGGTGTGAAATTCACAAGCCATTAAGGAATTCTTCATTACGTAGCCGATACAAGGACGGCTATCGCTTTTGTTCTTGTTCTCGCAAGGGGATAGCGTACATGTGATGGCTTTGGTATTGTCTATTCCCGAATGTAGCTTCATCGAATCTGTAACGCCCTGCGTTTTGAAACTTTATCTTTTGGTAAGTCTCATCCCTGTTATACTTAATTTGAATCTTAATCATGTTAGACTATGTGAAACTTTTACTCTACGTGAGACTTTATACATGAACAATGTAAATCTGACTCTTGTGATACTTGACTCTTCTGATACCTGACTCTTGTGAAACTTGACTCTTGTGATACTAGACTCTTGTGATACCTTGAAAACTAGAATCTTGAAACTTGACACTTGTTAGTCTTTGATACTTATTGAACGAGAAACTTGATACTTAGTTGAGCGAGAAACTTTGATTCTTTATTGAACGAGAGGCTTTGACACTTGATACTTATTTAAACGCAGACTTGAAACACGAAAACTTTTGTGTTATTTATATTGCCATGTAATGGCTACTCACAATAATACGCAACGCAACACTTAACCTAGCTCGCAAAACGAACCAAAGTCAGAAAACTAGCAAACGGGTCTCAGCTGTTCGAATGGACATCCGATCGGATGACCATCCGATCGGATGGCCATTCGACCAAATAGCCATTCGACCCCTTGCACCTCTCCACAGACTTACTTGTCACTGTCACCTATAAATACACCCCTTGAACTCTCATTCTTACCTTTCACTTTCTGCCATCCAACCACGCGCACTCTCAGGAACTTTTATCGAGATTCAAGGCAAACTCGTAAGTATGCTTCCCCGATTCTTGTACAACCTTCATCATTTGTCACTTCTACACAATATTCTTCATCAAAATCACACGAATACTTCAACTTTTTTATGAAAACCGACTGATTTGGGTCTCTTGAAGGTGTTTTCCACTCAGTTGTTTGTTCAAACTATTGTGGAACATCATTTAATCAAGATCGGCCCCAGATCTAAAGGATTTTCACAAGTTTTTATGCAAATCTAAAGGAAACTCATACTTTCACACCAGATTGACGGAATCTCACATGTTTTCGGCTTAGATCTGATGAACATCATGTTTTACAACTGAATTCCGGACTTTTCTCCAACTTTTATACAAAACAGTGGTGGAATCAGACTCAAACAGACTTTCGACTCCTTCCTTAGTCAAAAGCCGGCTTGAAAACTGAATTCCACCAAAAAACGGGCCGATTGACGGGTCCAAACATGAAACTTTATCAGAAACAGCTCGTCAGTATGAAAAGGGGTGATACACATCCGATCGAACGAGTTGGGTTTGGTGTGTTTCCATTGTTTGACACGTCGTTGCACCGTCTCCGTTAATCCAAAACTTAGCAATTTCACGAAACTTCACTCACTGGTCATCTGTCAGAATGGCCATCCGATCGGATGACCATTCATCTAGATGATCTGATTATGATAACACTTGTTGTTTTACACACTATGATCAAAACCTTGAAAACTTTATTAGTTCACAAACACCAGCTGTTCGAATTGCCATCCGTCCGGATGACCATCCGCTCAGGTATTCTGCCAGACACTTTATCTCGATTTTCGCACCATCCGACACTCTGTTCCCAACCGGGTCAGCTCTTAGAGGACTGATGCTCTGTTCCCCACACGCAGGCTGATCCAGCGCTCCCTTCGATCCAATCTTAGCAGTGTTTGGTTTAAGCACCCACTGTGAGTATACTCGATCCCTTTTTGTTTTAAACACTTTTGGGATGCAACATGTAATCTATATCAAGACACTTGACACTTAAAACTTATTTGAAACCTACTCTATCCATTTAAATATGAAACTTGAAACTTGTGATACTTGAGACTTCTATGCTATGTGAACGGTTGATCCTTGTGGGTAGTTCCGCCTTAACAATGGTAGCGCTATAGGGGTAATGCACCTCCCCGTTAGTCTTTGGGGTATTGTTAGTATGAGACATATAACCTCCCATTAAACATTGGGAAAGGCACTTAACGCATTGGAAACTTGGGCAATCACTTGGACTGCGTTAGCTAGCATGGTGAAACTTATTATATGTTTTCATGTTGGATATGAGTTTATACTATTATGCTACGTATTCAAACTTGTATGCTTGCCAACATTTTTGTTGATAGTATTTTAATACATGTTGCAGGTTGATAAGTTTGGATGCTAAAGAAACAAGCTAGGATGATGCTTAGAAACTCATCTTAGAAAATTTAGACAATTTTGAACAATGTTTAAATCGTATGTTATTTTGACACTTTATGTGGTTGTGAAACATGTTTGGTGTTTTAGATTTATTTATGAAAATTGATTAATCATTATCGAAACAAATAGTGTTGTGGAACCTCTTGAGCAATCTGATTTGCTTAGTGGTGCGCCCCGATGTTTCCGCCATCGGTTGGGGTGTGACAGAATCGTATCTCAATTCTTCTCCTTCGTTATTGTTCCTCGATGAATATCGTGCCTTCATCTTGGATTCTAGTTCTTTGATTTTTTGGAGAATCCACTTCTCTATTTGACATAATTCTTCTGAATTTATACCTTTTGTGGAAGAGTTTGAAGTCATTTGGGTGGATGGTAGTTATCGTTTTTATTCCCGCCCATCTTAAGGTGATTCTCACAGGAAAACGATGGGTCTATTAGCTAGTGGGGATCAAAATTTAGAATGTGACATTCTAAATATTTATAGATTCCTCCACATAATTGACACCATTCACCGTAAGAGTGGCGGGGGTAAAAATAATCAGTAACATCCATATTTGCCAGACGAAGTTTTAACAGTTGGGCCTAAACGGTGTTGTTTCCTAGAAACTATTTTATGGGCATGGCCCCATGCTGAAGGTTCTGTCTGTCAGAAAAACAGTCTTTATGTTACTAGAAAATACACATGGCCCATGCATGATCAGGCACGACCCCGTGCTATTTCTACAGAGAGTAGAAAACGTGTAGAAAAAGAAGAAAAACCTAGAAAGAAAAATTAAAGAAGAATGAAAAAATGATTAGGTCGTCGATTTCAACTTTCTTAAAATCCTTGTATCCCCGGCAGTGGTGCCAAAAACTTGACGTGAGTGGAGCGTAGTATGATTTTTAATATAGTTTTAAGTACTTTTAGTCGTTTATCAAGCTTTAAATTTGTAAAACACGATATAACACTATCACTCTCTACAACACGCTAAGGCAGGTGCACCCATTGTTGGCGTAGTATAGTGATGGTAAGATACCGAGGTTGTCCAAGGACACAAGAGCTTCTAATACCGGAATACCGTCAACGTCAAATCTAAAGAAACAAAACTAATAAAATAAACAAATAGACAAGATAGAATCACTTGGTTCTGACTTATATTTTACGTATCGTTTGATAATTTCCGCACTTTAGGTTTTTTAAGAGATTATCTAGTTTATAGTGGAATGTCCCTCTTTTGGAGGCAACACTACCTCAGCCATATTGGTCTGAGTTAGCCGGGATACAGCCCTGTAAGGCCGAAATACAGAAAGACAATTAAATAAGTTATTAATGCAAAATGTGGCATGTCCCTCTTTTGGAGGCAACGCTACCCTCTGCAATATTGGTCTGAGTCAGCAGGGATACAGTCTCGCATGGCCGGTTTAAAGTTTTAATAGTAGTTTATTTATAAAGAATTCAAGTCATTCTTACTTCCCCCGATTTGATGCTATTTGCCTCAAAGTAAGCCCTAATAAACTTGAATCAAGTCCTCGCAGGATATATATACTGAACGAGGCAAGAACTTTATCCAAACCACCCTTCTAACCCCCTTCCAGGTAGTTAACGCATTTTACATAAACCATAGAGACACGAATGAGTGAATCAACAAAATATGAAGAGACGATAATGTAAATTTCACTTTCAATATAAAAAAACTGGATTTTAAAGTCATTAATACAAACTCAATTAAAAAGTTAACCAAAGGTTGGAAATCAAAACTAATATATAAAAGACTTGTCTTCACCAAGTGATGTAAGATATTAGCCAAGCATGGCCTTTTTTGACAGAAACTCTTACGATAAATCTTAGATCCCGAGACTATTACACACACTCTAAAGATGGACGATGGAGGAATGTGGTGGATGATGGTGGAAAAGTGGTGGCGGGTGTGAGAGAAGTGGTTTGCCAAGGGATGATTTGCAATTGAACCTAGCACCCCTATTTATAGTTGGAAACAGATGGTTTACACGGCCTCGTGCCTTCTTCTTTTCTGGCTTCATTTAACGAGTTTTGTTAGTCTGTATGCTTACACGGCCCCGTGTGTCAACGACACGACCCCGTGGTCTTTGTACTTGTTGTACTATCCAAGATTCTCCATATTTGGGTGTTGACCACGACCCGTGTCCATGGGACACGACCCCGTGTTTCTTGTCTGCTTCTATTTGTCTTTTTCTTCCTGAAATCTGGAGTGGGGCACGGCCCCATCCCTTGATGGCATGACCCCGTGCTTGTCTTCTGATTTGTTGTTTTTGGTCTTGGGGTGAAGCTCGGAGAGTCGGTATGATGTATCAACTTCTCCTCTTTTGTATTTGTGTTGTTTTTTCCATTAATTTGTTTCTTTTGTATATTTAAGCTCTTTTAATCCCGAAAATCAAAAGTATACAAAGAAACGCACTTTTTCCAGCATTAGTACTAAAAAGGGTTGATTTTATACCTTATTTGATATAATTTATATGTTGCATTTGGTGCATATCAAGGTCATGAGAAAAATACACAAGTATTCTGGAACTAAATTACATGTTGTGTTAAACTATCATAATTTTCAGAGTTCATTTAGTATTTTAAATAAATTCCGGAAAACTACCTAAAATCTGACGTGAAATTGCAATGTGCTGAAAGTGATTGTAAACGTTTTAAATATGCTTACATGTTAAAATAATGTGTTAAATGTTATTAGAAGCACTAACTGGTATTGAATAATATGATCACATGCACTAACTTACACGAACGGGTAATGGGATGTCAAACGTGATTTTGTGGCTATGTGTTAGACTACGTGTAGGATTACATATATTATACTAATTGAAATGATAAACATATCAGGAAGAGATTGACCACTCCTGATTACTTTTCACACATATTCTATCAAGCAAAGCAAGGTGAGTTCACAACCTTTTCCAAAAGCGTGCGTTCCTAATTTGGGAAAACACTTTTTACGGTAGCCCTGGTTGGGGCTATATGCGCGTTCCTAGTTGGAACCACTGAAACATAGTATCTACTAGAGATGGAGTAGTACACTTGGACTAAACGAACACTGTATCATGAAAGTCCTTACATTTTTACCGATTATATTTCCGGGGAGGCTACATGCTGGGTATTAGTTGATAGCGCTACTAGGTTTGACATACCTCACACCGTGCTGGTAGCCGGGCGTGAACTTTTAACCTTCACTTTTGTTGATAGTGATGTGATTAAAATACAACATATAAATTATGTCAAATACGGTGTAAAAGCAACCCTTTTTTAATACTAATGTTGGAAAAAAGCTCGTGTTTTCGTTCCTTTTATATTTTCAGGGTTAAAAGACCTTAAATTTGAAAAGGAGCAAAAAGACAGCAAAATCAAACATAAATGTAAAGAAAAAGGAATCGTCGCAGTTCGCCAAGCCCCGACTCACATCCAAACCTCAAAATAACAAGAACAAAAGACTGACATGGGCCGTGTCCAAGGGTGGATACTGGGCAGAAGAAAAAGATAATTGCAAAAGACAAAAATGGCAGCCAACACGGGGTCGTGCTAAACCAACACGGGGCGTGGTCAACTCAAAGATTTGCAGAATCTGCGATAGTACAACAAGTACTTTGGCCACGGGCCGTGACGTTGACACACAGGGTCGTGTTAGTACAACATCTGACAAGTAGTTAATGAGGATGAGAGAGAGAGATGGGCACAGGGCCGTGCCAGGCGGGCACAGGCCATGCTGAAGCATCTGTTTACAGCTATAAATAGAAGTGCTTGGTTCCACTTCAACTCATCCCTTGGCAAACCACTTCTCTCTCACTTGCCACCACTCCACTGCCACTACAACACCATCATCCACCACCATCATCCATCATCCATCTTTCCATCTTTAGAGTGTGTGTGTAGTCTCGGGATCCAAGATTGATCGTAAGAATCTTTATCAAACAAAGGCCATGTTTCGCTAAATTCTTACATCACTTGATGAAGCATTTTCTTTTATGTATTTTCTTTTATGATTTCCAATCTTTGGTTACTTTTTAATTGGATATGTATTAGTGAAGTTAATAAATAATTTTTTAATTGAAGGCGAATTTACTCAATCATTCTTTATATGTTCGTTGATTCAACATATTCATGTCTTTACGGTCTATATAAAGCATGTTAATTTCCTGGAAGGGGGTTAGTAGGGTGGTTTAGGTAATTCTATGTCTCGTTCAGTGTATAGATCCTATGAGAACCTGGTTCAAGCCCAGTAACACCTCACGAGTCGGAGCGGGTATTACCCACCACGGGAGAGGTGCAAAAAGCTTGAATCCCTTATTCTTAAACTTTTATTAAAACATTAAACCAACCATGCGAGGACTGTATCCCTGCTGACTCAGACCAACGGGTTGAAGGTGATCGCCGCCTCAGAAGACGGGTCCACCACATTTTGCATTAATAACTTACATAATTATCTTTCAAAAATCCGACTTAGTGGGATTGTATCCTTGCTGACTCAAACCACTAGGTTAAGGGTAACGTCGCCTCAGAAGAGGGGCCTATTACTATAACTAAGATAATCTCTTAAAATGCCAAAAGTGAGGAAATCATCAAATGGGTACATGAAAGATAAGTTGGATCCAAGTGATTCTTTCTTGTCTATCATTTTTATTTTATTTTTATTTTTTGTTTTTATCTTTTTATTAGCTCAAAAATCTTTTCTCAAAAATTTGTTCGATTAGACGTTAATGATAAGCCGGTACTAAAAGCTCTTATGTCCTTGGACGACCTCAGTATCTTGCCATCATTATACTACGTCCGCGATGGGTATACTTGCCCTAGCATGTGTGTAGAGTGATAGTAGAATATCGTGTTTTATAAATTTAAAACTTGAAATCGGCGAGTAAAAAAAAGAACTAAAAATAACTAAAAACTTATAGGGTTATTAGATTTTATCATCACTAACTATTGGCTATTGGCCGTTGTCACCCTCAACTATCACTTTGACGCCCGTCACCCCCAACTTAACACTTAGTGTGTTCTGTCACCACGTCGTTAACTGATCACTAACTTTTGATCATTTTACTACACTTTTTGAGGTGTCATAGGGATCTTGGGAAGGTTTTAGGGATCTTAGGACACCCGCAAAAGTATATTAACAGGATCAAAAGTTAGTGATCTGGTAACAGAACACACTAAGTGTTAAGTTGGGGGTGGCTGGCGTCAAAGTGATAATTGGGGGTGGCAGCGGCCAATGGCCAATAGTTAAGGGTGATAAAATCCAATAACCCAAAATTATATACACTCGCACGCACGTCAAGTTTTTGGCGCCGTTTTCGGGGACACAAGGATCTTAGGAAAGCTTAAAATTAACGGCCTAATCTTTTTTTTACCTTTTTCCTTTTATTTTTCTTCTTTCGCCCAAAAATTCTGCTTTCTACAGATTTAGCATGGGGCCTTGTGGGATCAGCATGAGCCATGTTAAATCTGCAGTATCTGGGAAAACATGTTTTCTTGTTACTGGAAATCTGGACACGGGGCCGTGTTACAGGAGCACGGGGCCGTGCTGAATTTCCAGTACTGGGAACCTGAAAACAGAAAGTTTTTCCTAGACAGCACGGGCTGTGCCAGCCACAGCATGGGGTCGTGCTACCCTTCTGATCAAGTTTTATTTTTGTTTTTGTTCACAAAAAAATCACACAATTATGTATACTTCGCATGAATACAGTTTGGTGCATGACCACCACCTCTGACAAAGACATAAAAGTATCGCTTGACGAACCAGAGAGCTTTTTAAGAAAGCGCCATAAAGCTAAAAACCAACAAAAAGCCTCGATCCAAAACCCCCTATGGTGGATCAACGCAGTCTCATGGATTACCTACGACCTACGGTCGGTAATCTTGGAACCGCTATTAACTCTCCTAACATCAATGCTAACAACTTTGAGCTTCGACCGCACCTTATCCAAATGCTCCAAAATTCTGCCACTTTCCATGGCCTAGCCGATGAAGATCCCCATCTACATACTACCAACTTCTTGGAAATATGTGACACCTTCCAGATTAGCGGGGCCTCTAGCGATGTCGTTATAGTCCGTATGCTCTCGTTTTCCCTCAAAGACCGAGTGAAAGCTTGGTTAAACACCCTCCTAAGTGGGTCCGTACACACTTGGGATGAACTTGCCCAAAAATTTTCCTACAAATATTTCCCTCCCGCTAAAACCGCCAAACTCATGAGCAAGATCAACACCTACTCTCAAGAAGACGGGGAATCCTTGTACGAGACATGGGAAAGGTTCAAGGAGCTACTAAGGAAATGCCCGCATCACAGTCTTGAACGATGGCAACAAGTGTTCACCTTCTACAACGGAATCTTGCCGCACATAACGCAAATCCTTGATTCCAGCTCCGGGGGACTCCTTGGAATCGACGACCCGAGGAAATTTATAATCAAATTGAACACTTTGCTCAAAGCAGTTTTCAATGGCACACTCCAAGAGGCTCAAAGTCGATAGCCCCGAGTGCCCACAAAGTGGATGAGTCCACTTCCTTGCAAGCCCAAATCGAAGCCCTAACCAATAAAATAAAGAAACTTGAATTAAACAAAACGGCTTCGGTAATGGCTTGCGAAGGGTGCGGCAGCCTGCATGAAAACTGGAGTTGTATGAAAGATCTAGAAAATCAAACGGAAGTGGTAAATTACCTAAATAACCGGCCACGACCACCGGAAGTCCAAAGTAAAACTTTCACTCCCGAGTGGCGTAATCTTCCCAACTTTGGTTGGAGTGAATAGGGGGTAATAACCAATAAAATCAAAATCAACGATCTAACTTTCAACAACCACAAAATGGGCAACAAAGTTTTCAATCACAACAAGGAGGAAGAGAAAGGCTTGAGGATATTATCACTTGCCACTTCTCCGAATCCGATAAAAGGTACTTGGAAAGGTTCTCACAAACCGAAACAAAAATAAGAAACCAACGGGCTAGTATTCAAAATCTCGAAAAACAATTTAGTCAAATAGCCCAACATTTCGCCGAAAGACCACAAGGAGCCTTACCAAGTAATACCGAAACAAACTCAAAAGCCCAAGTAAACATAATTAATCTAAGGAGCCGGAAGGTAGGACCCGAAAGTGAGCCAACCCCACAACAAAGCAACCCAATCCAAGCTGAAATGCCTACCAACAATAACCAAGAAAACACTCAACCCCAAAACACCAACACCGACACAACCAAACCACCTCTGGTCCCTTACCCAGGTCGTTTACTTCGGCAAAAGAGCGACGAACAATTTACTAAGTTTGTGAGCTTTCTTAAACAACTTCACATCAATCTTCCTTTTGTAGAGGTCCTCACACAAATGCCAAAGTATTCTAAGTTTATGAGAGACTTCCTCACTCACAAAAAAAAATTGAAACCATCCAACAAGTCACCCTTAGTGAAGAATGCTCAGCGGCACTCCTCAACAAGTGCCCCCAAAAGAAGATTGATCCCGGAAGCTTCACCATTCCTTGCTCTATTGGTGGATCGCCAATAAGAAATGCATTAGCCGACTTAGGGGCTAGCAATAATATAATCCCGACCTCTGTATTCAACCGACTAGGATTGGGAAAACCAAATCCTACGAAAATGAGCATTCAACTTGCGGACCGGTCGGTAAAATACCCTTAAAGTGTCATAGAAAACTTTTTGATAAAGGTAGGAGAATTTTTTTTCCTGCCGACTTTGTTATTCTAGACATGGAAGAAGACACCGAAATTCCGCTCATACTAGGACGACCTTTCCTTGCCACCGCACGAGCTATGGTAGATATGAGCGAATGACAACAAACATTAAGGGTTGGTGAAAAGGAGATCAAGTTTGAAGTTGAGCAACAAGCAGAGGATGATCCGGTCAAATACCTCAACGCGATTGACCCAAGCTTAAACGATGCATTGCAACGCTACAACTCGGGATGTGAGTCGTCCCGCGCGGGTAACATTTGACCGACTTTGGGTCTAGCTAAGGACCCTTATAAATGTGGCGCACCATGGAGACATTCCGTGGACTATCCATTAGTTTAGTAGTTTAATCTTAGTTTAAATTTAGGTTAATTTTAGTTTAATATCTAGTTTAACGTTTTCTTTTGAGTATTTAGCTTTGTAGGAATAAGACACACTCAACAGAGGAAAATGGATGGCGAAATGGAACCCATGCATGTAAAACAGAAGCCTCCCGACTCATTTTTGCAAAATAGTTGCTGCAGCACGGGGCCGTGCTCACCCAGCACACCCTCGTGCCCGTCTTGCTGTTGTCACACAACCCCTGTCCAGAAGGTGGTATGGGCCATGCTTACCCAGCACGCCCCGGTGGCCACCCCACTGTAAGTCTTCTAATTTCATTTGTTACTTGCACTTTGAACACGGGGCCGTGTCCCAATAGCACGGGGTCGTGCTGCTAGTGCCAGTACCCAATTTTTTTTGTTATTTTCCTACTTTTTACACATTTTTCCAAAATAAATCCTTTTTGAGACACATTGAGGACAATGTGTAATTTAAGTGTGGGGGGGGATAATAAAAACCTTTGAATCGTTTGTCCTAAACCAAGCCTTACACAAAACTCACCTTGGAACCGCTAAACACCCCAAACTTTTTCAAAAAATTTCTTTTCATTTTTTTCACTTATCTTAAGTTTAGTTGGGTAAACAAGTTCTAAAAATTATGTTTTTACAAATTTACAACCAATAGCGTCGTGAAAAAAAGAACCAATCTAGAAAAATTACGAAAACGAGCATGATAAATAGTTGTAAAATTTGATTATATATACATTTTTATACTATGACCCTTTTTCCAACAAAAGTGAGTTTTGAGCCATTACCGAGCATAAAAATATACATCTTTACTAATTGCTCAATTTTCGTTTCTTGTGTGAATAGCCCGTTTGCTTCTTACGAATCAAGAACTTGACAACCCAATACGTTCCAAGTCCTTACTGACAAAAATCCAAGTAAGTAAATGATAGAGGCATCAGGACAAACCCATTTTTCAAACAAAACCTTTATTTTCTTTGCTTTATACAAAAACACCCCCCTTAGTTAAACCCTTTGAGCCTTAAAACCTTTTTCATTTCAAACCCACAAAAACTACCCTGTTTCATTTTTCATCCTTCATTTTTGTAAATTGATCGGTTATAAAATTACGACAATGGCTCAGTTTCAATCTTAGCAACAAAAACAAATCAGAAAAATTTGAAAAACATGCCAAAGTAATTTTTTATTTTTTTTGCTAAGCCAAAAAGCAATAGAAAAAAACGATAGTTTATGTTTTTACCCCTTTCTCGAATAAAACTTACCAAACCCTAACCACCACCTACCCTTCAAAGTCCTCTTGATACTTATAAGGATTTAACGTCAAAAGGAGGAGGTTTGATTGACTGTCAAGCCTATGGTAGGAGTAAGTTCCAAATCGGGCACGAGCATTTCACTTAATATTGGCCGAGTGTTGAGTGAATACTTGTGAGGTGTCTAAATTTGTATATAACTAAATGGAATTTTATAAAGGCATATTATGCCCAAAGTAAATAATTTTTCGTAAATTAAGTTTTAAATAAATCATGACGAATAGGATTGTAAATAAAATAAAATAAAAAAACAAAATATATTTAAAACTTGGATACCCGACACTCTAAAGATAAGACCCAAAAACCTTCTCTTCTACCTATTCCGTTTGGGTGTGTAAGCCACGTAATAGAGTTTTGCTTGAGGACAAGCAAAGATTTAAGTGTGGGGGTATTTGATGTGATTAAAATACAACATATAAATTATGTCAAATACGGTGTAAAAGCAACCCTTTTTTAATACTGATGTTGGAAAAAGCTCGTGTTTTCGTTACTTTTATATTTTTAGGGATAAAAGAGCTTATATTTGCAAAAGGAGCAAAAAGACAGCAAAATCCAACATACATGTAAAGAAGAAGGAATTGTCGCAGTTCGCCAAGCAAAAAGTACTTTGGCCACGGGCCGTGCCGTTGACACACGGGGCCGTGTTAGTACAACATCTGACAAGCAGTTAATGAGGATGAGAGAGAGAGATGGGCACGGGGCCGTGCCAGGCGGGCATGGGTCGTGCTGAAGCTTCTGTTTACAGCTATAAATAGAAGTGCTTGGTTCCACTTCAACTCAACCCTTGGCAAACAACTTCTCTCTCACTTGCCACCACTCCACCACCACCACTACAACACCATCATCAACCACCATCATCCATCTTTCCATCTTTAGAGTGTGTGTGTAGTCTCAGGATCCAAGATTGATCGTAATAATCTTTGTCAAACAAAGGCCATTTTGGCTAAATTCTTACATCACTTGGTGAAGACTTTTCTTTTATGTATTTTCTTTTATGATTTCCAATCTTTGGCTACTTTTTAAATGGGTATGTATTAACGACGTTAATAAATAGTTTTTTTTTTTATTGAAAGCTAATTTACTCAATCATTGTTCATATATTCATTGATTCAACATATTCATGTCTTTACGGTCTATATAAATTATGTTAATTGCCTGGAAGGGGGTTAGAAGGATGGTTTGGGTAATTCTGTCACACCCTGACCACGTAAAACAACAAAACGTGGCGGAAACGTCGGGGAGTGTTGTAACAGAATTAATTGTTTCACAACCATAGAAATTAAAGTTACGTTTTATTTATCAAACAAAAGAGTTACATTGTCTTAAAACAAGAAACAAAGAGTACATAACATAAATTAACTAGTTCTTGCTTCGTTTTAAGTCACTAAGGCATAGGTCCGCCTAAATGTGTCTCGATCATCCTATGCAACAGCTCCTGAAAACACATGTGAAAATAGGTACGTCAGCATAAAAATGCCTGTGAGATACATAGGTTTTGTGAAACTAGGATTCATGACTGGCGTTTAAAGAAACTGTTTAATAAAAGTAGCCATGAATCTTGTTGAGTGGTTCCTTTCATAAGTCATTTGAAAAGTGATAAATAAACCAAATGATATATATATATATATATATATGTTTAAAAGAATAATGTATGGTTAAGTGAATAACCATGTAAAATGAGTTTGTATAAGTTAAGTTATTTGTAAAAAGATGTTTATGTGAATATTGTATTGTAGATGTAATATGTCTAAACTGAAATGGTTTAAATAACGCTACGATATGTAATACCATAAAAGCACTTATATATAGGAAGTACCAGCGGCGTATCCACCATGTTTTTATCTTATTACACGTCGCCTCGTTACTTAAATCACTTACCCAAACAACCACCAAAATGTAATGTTTAACAATTGTAGAAATGTTTATGTATGGTCAAATATGGTTTACACAGTTCAACAGTTACAAACGGTTCACATAATCAAATGGTTATAACGGTTCACATGGTCAAATGGTTACAACGGTTCACATGGTCAAATGGTTACAACGGTTAACATAGTCAAGTGGTTACAACGGTTCACATGGTCAAATAGTTACAAATGGTTCAAAATGTAATATAATGTGTTCATATGCTGGATGAGCATATGCAACAAATTGTAATGTAAAACAATGTACTAAGTGTGCTAAGTTAACATACAAAGCAGAAAAGTCATGTAAATCAATGTGCTAGCATGCTCAGTCAACATACAAAGCAGAAAGTCAAACACAGTTTGACTTTAACGACAAAAACGAATGAAAAGAACGAAAGAATACTTACAGAAGGTCCCCGCAAGCTCTTGATCTGATTTACTCTCAGGTATGAAGCATAAACTTCAAATTAGAGAGCCAAAATCAGATTCAAGTGTGCTTTGGGAGGAAGTGAGGGTGGGTATTTATAGGAATTCAAGAACAGTTAAGATCGTTCATCGAAAACTGAACTTTGATCTGGACCTTACATGTGTGCCCATGGTTTTCTAAAACCATGGGAGCCCCTAATAATGGACTAGGTTCATTGAATACCAGCCCATGGTTTTGCAAAACCATGGGTTAAAACCATCAACACTTCAAAATGGACTAGGTTCATTGAATCTGGTCAGAAATTTCAAAAATGGTCCCTGCACTTGTAAAACTTGATTTTTTTGCACTTTTAAGCCCCGTTAACCCCATTTCAAGGCTCTAAAATAAATTTAAAGTATAGGGAACTCAAAACATGCTCAAAAGTATCTCGGATGTCGGTTCGTTTGGTCGTACGGTTGCGTTATTCGCTTAATTACGACGGAATGCGCATAAGCGCGAAAAACGATCCAAATTGTGCGACGAATGGATTTTTCTTATGCCAAACACTAAAATAAAATATTTTAATGCTTACATAAATTTTGGATGTCCGGATGTATTCAGAATGTAAGTTATGCGCGAAAATGCACACTTGTGCACTTTTTGACGTTTTTAGTCCCTGAATGACCCAAAAGTTTATTTTAGCACACCGAACCCCTCAAAGCCTATTTCTAAGCTATGTAAAGGGTATTTATGGTATGTTTAACTTATGGTCATGTTCCGGAATGTCTGTTCCAGTTCGAATCGTCATAATTTCGCAGTTTGTCGAATTTAGTCCTTGTAAGCGAATAAACTTGATTTTGCCATACCAAAGCCTTCAAAACTTATTTCTAAGTTATGTAAAGGTTATTTAAGGTATGTTAAGCATATGTCACTTTTCCATAGTGTTTGTTGCATTAAACTGGTTATATTTATGCATTAGATTGCGTATAACCTTCCAGAAAGCGATTTAAAGTTTGAAATCGAACGAGAATTGATATGTGCCAAGATCACACATATTTATACAAATTCCAAATATGAAACACAATATTTCATTGATTTGGTATTTTTTTTTACTGGTCGCAGTGACCCAGGTGTCACAGTCTCCCCTACTTTAGGAAATTTCGTCCCGAAATTTATTCGTAGGAGTCTGTCTGTGACTTTGTGTTAAATTATCATCAAAGATATGAAAGGCATAATCCTGCTATTTTCCTCAACGGATATTCTCCAGAAGCGAAAATGAATGAACGGAGTCATTTTCCTCAACGGGTTCTTCGGAAATGGAAAATGAAGGATTTATCAAACGGATATTCATTTCCCTCAACGGATATTATTCAGAACGAAAATGAACAAACGGAGTCATTTTCCTCAACGGGTATTCTTCAGAATTGGAAATGAAGGATTAAACAAACGGATATTCATTTCCTCAACGGATAATCTTTAGAAACGAAAATGAACAGACAGAGTCATCTTCAACGGTTGCTTCCTCAGAAACGGAAATGAGAAGGATAAACAAACGGATATTCATTTCCTCAACGGGTAATCTTTAGAAACGAAAATGAACTGAAGGAGTCATTTTCAACGGTTGCTTCATCAGAAATGGAAATGAAGGATTAGACAAACGGATATTCATTTCCTCAACGGATAATCTTTAGAAACGAAAATGAACAGACGGAGTCATCTTCAACGGTTGCTTCCTCAGAAACGGAAATGAGAAGGATAAACAAACGGATATTCATTTCCTCAACAGGTAATCTTCAGAAACGAAAATGAACTGAAGGAGTCATTTTCAACGGTTGCTTCATCAGAAATGGAAATGAAGGATTAGACAAACGGATATTCATTTCCTCAATGGATAATCTTTAGAAACGAAAATGAACAGACGGAGTCATTTTCAACGGTTGCTTCATCAGAGTTGGAAATGAATTGGGTTAACTCTAGATACATGACAGAACTTGCTGTGATTCTTGTACACTAAATTCCATAATTATGTATGCATCCATAATTACATAATTCCTTGCACAGTCCGCACAGTTTGTTTTGTAATTGTTTAGGTGAAGAAAATCAAACATGTGATGAGGGTGAGTAGACTACCATAGGGTCTTTTTAATTAGATCGACAGATGATCTTTTTAATTAGGCCACCAAGGAGTCCTTTCAGCTATATCATCACATGATATTCCTAACCAGATTTTTGGATCAATCTGTTTAACTAGACCACTAAAGGGGTCTAATTATGGAGTAGTACTTTATAATCCAAGGGACTTAACTACAACGTAGAAGTCCATTAAGGATTTTAGGTAGTACCTTTAGGTATCCTACTATGAATCCCTTATACGAAGATATGGAAGATTCTACGAGGATTTGGATAACCTAATTTGGATCACACAAAAACATAAAAGGGAACACATAAGCACATAATCACATAATTGTTTTCTTTGTTATTAATTGTTATTATCTTGTTATTGATTGTTATTAACTTGGTGTTGATTTGAACATGGGTATTCAAGGCATACCAGGAACCCAGTTGATGGACTTCAACGTCCTCAAGCATCTATCTGAAAAGATAGGATGATCTTCTAAAAATTCAATTTTTACAAGGAATCACCACATTCGAATTAAGGTATACAACAATTAAGGACTTACGGAAATATCCTTAGGTACCCCATTAAGGAGTGGGTATTCGTCCAGAGTTGTAACTTGCGCCTTGTACTTCGTTTTCCTTGGAGGAAACGGTTACTTAGGATTTTCGTGGAAAACGCAAGAGATCATACAATGGAAGAAATTTGGGGGTAGTCTGTTCTTCAAGGAATACGATTCCTTGATTGTCGGTATCATAGGGGATATGTTGTTTATTCATGCAACCACAATAAACATATTGCAATGTAAGTAAAAGATTTATTTATAAACAACATCAACAACTGTTTCATGGACCTTAAAAGAAAATAATACATAAGACGTGATTATTTCTAAACAGCGTTGTCTTCCATTCGGTTAGATGCTCATCCCTGCACCGGATTCGGATTCGCATTAGCAAGCTTTGGGCAGTTTCTTCGGAAATGGCCTATCTCGCCGCAGTTAAAACAAGAACCTGGTGGAAAACGACCTTGAGCAGGATTGTTGTTAACTTGGTTGGGTGCAGCTGTAGTTGGGAAAACCCTCGCTGTATGACCTATAAGTCCACAAACTTGGCATGTGCGGCACTTCGCACCAGCATGATGATGTAGGTTACATTGGTTGCACAAGGGTGCAGTTCCGTTGTAGGGCTTCCTAGCAGGGGATGAGCTGGTTAGTTGGTTGGGGATGGCTTGACCATTGTGAGCGACCATGGCAAAGTTCTGAGAAGCCTTTCGCTTCTTTGACTTCTTAGGGGATCCAGTCTGTTCATCCATGGTCTTTGATTCCTCGATTGGTTTCTTGTCACCCTCTCAAAAAAGTTTACCTTTCCTGATCTGAGATTCAGTCAAGGTTGCAGCTAGCTCAATGGCCTGTCTAACTGTAGTAGGGTTGCTACCAGTCACAATGTCTTGTATTGAGTCAGGGAGGCCATCAATGTACTTTTCGATTGCCTTATCCAAAGGCGTGGCCATGTTTGGGCATAACGGACTTAACTCCTCATAACGGTTCGTGTAGGCTCGATGCTCATCGCTATCTTACTTAAGATCATCATATTCCCTTTCTAGAGCCCTTAGCTCATGACGAGGACGGAATTCCTTCATCATAAGAGCCCTAAGCTCGGCCCAAGTCTGTGCTAAAGCAACCTCGACACCACGGTCTCTCATCACCCCGTTCCACCATGTAAGAGCCCTCTTCAGAAACACACTGGAAGCAAACTCGACCTTGCGATTATCAGGACACTGAACTTGACGAAATGTACTCTTAGTGCTCTCGAACCATTGTAGGAGCCCAGTTGCTCCTTCAGAACCACTAAACTTGAGTGGCTTAGCCGAATTGAAACTCTTGAAATTGCATGGAGCATTATTGTTGTTGTTGTTGGCTTGGTTCAGTTGAGCAATAAGATTCGGGAAAGCAGCAGCCATTTGCTGCGCGATGATTTCTGCCAGTTCGACATTCGCTATCTGATTGTCGCGTCAAGGAGGCATTCTAAAAGGAGGGAAACATGAAAGGAAACGAGCGAGATGATTAGATGAAAAGGATGAGGTGATACAAAATTTGACAAAAGCAAAGATGGTGGTCATTTTTTTGTTACCACAAGGCAAACAAACGACACACAAAGGCTGAATCAAAGCAAGTAGGTCCTCATAATGTATCGCGAAGACATGCTCGCCTATAAGTTGACACTCACCCCAAGAGTTCCCAGGTAAGAGTGACTGGTCCGATTATGTGGATTTGTACGAACACTCTAGCCTTAGACAGAAAACCCAGGGTACAGGCATTCACTCATCCAGTTTGCACGTGTTCACACTATTTAGGACCCAAAATTTTTGACGAGATTTTGAAAGCTCAAAGGGGTTCAAAACCTTGTAACAGAGGGTTCAAAACCTTACAACAGAGGGTTCAAAACCTAGTAATCAATCATCCAAAAACAGATGATTAATTTTCAAAGCGGATTCGGAATTGATGTTCTCATTGTGGTTGCTGCCTAAAGATAGGCAACGGTATTGTTTTATGACTAAACGCAAGTAAACTCGCGTTAGGGTCCTAGGAAGGTTATAGTCTAGGTAAAAGCATTACTAATAACCTAATTCCCTATAACCATTGGCTCTGATACCAACTTTTCTGTCACACCCTGACCACGTAAAACAACGAAACGTGGCGGAAACGTCGGGGAGTGTTGTAACAGAATTAATTGTTTCACAACCATGGAAATTAAAGTTACGTTTTATTTATCAAACAAGAGAGTTACATTGTCTTAAAACAAGAAACAAAGAGTACATAACATAAATTAACTAGTTCTTGCTTCGTTGTAAGTCACTAAGGCATAGGTCCGCCTAAATGTGTCTCGATCATCCTATGCAACAGCTCCTGAAAACACATGTGAAAATAGGTACGTCAGCATAAAAATGCCTGTGAGATACATAGGTTTTGTGAAAATAGGATTCATGACTGGCGTTTAAAGAAACTGTTTAATAAAAGTAGCCATGAATCTTGTTGAGTGGTTCCTTTCGTAAGTCATTTGAAAAGTGATAAATAAACCAAATGATATATATATGTTTAAAAGAATAATGTATGGTTAAGTGAATAACCATGTAAAATGAGTTTGTATAAGTTAAGTTATTTGTAAAACGATGTTTATGTGAAGATTGTATTGTAGATGTAATACCATAAAAGCACTTATATATAGGAAGTACCAGCGACGTATCCACCATGTTTTTATCGTATTACACGTCGCCTCGTTACTTAAATCACTTACCCAAACAACCACCAAAATGTAATGTTTAACAATTGTAGAAATGTTTATGTATGGTCAAATACGGTTTACACAGTTCAACAGTTACAAACGGTTCACATAATCAAATGGTTATAACAGTTCACATGGTCAAATGGTTATAACGGTTCACATGGTCAAATGGTTACAACGGTTCACATAGTCAAGTGGTTACAACGGTTCACATGGTCAAATAGTTACAAACGGTTCAAAATGTAATATAATGTGTTCATATGCTGGATGAGCATACGCAACAAATTGTAATGTAAAACAATATACTAAGTATGCTAAGTTAACATACAAAGCAGAAAAGTCATGTAAATCAATGTGCTAGCATGCTCAGTCAACATACATAGCAGAAAAGTCATGTAAATCAATGTGATGTAAATTATGTACTATATGCGTACTAGTGAACATAGCTAGTATATGATATGAAAACATGGAAAGCATGAAAGTAACAAGTAGGCACATGTGTTTCACCCCAAAATGTTTGGAAAAAAAGTAAAATAGGGGTCTATGTACTTACTTTAGATTGCCTAGAAGTCCTTGAGTAACAACCACACAATGCTAGAGATCACGGAAATCAAACGGCACCTAATATAGGTAACTATGTTAATAAACGGACCTAAATCGGAGGATCAGATAAAATGAGGGTTCGTAAACCAAACGAGTATGGGAACTCATGTAATATGGTTTAACAAAGCCTACATACTAAAATGAAACCTAACCTAAGTGCTTACGACCCATTACGACCCGTTTAGGTAGCTTATGCTAATTTAACGCGTTGTTCGCGTAAAACGCGTTCGGAATGCCTAACTAGCCCTATGATAAGTAAAATATGCCTTAACATATCTAATATTGTTGCTAAATCAGTTTAGATATCAAAAATTATGTTACATAGGCTTAAAACGAATTTTGGCGTAAAAAGGGCATTTTGGTAATTTACCTAAGGCATATAAACTACCTATCATGTGACTAATCAAACCTAAGTGACCATAAGGTATAACCTCGGAAGGTCTACGCTACTATGGTCACTTAACATGTTTGGTCGGATCCTAATGATCGACCAAACGGGTCGGGTTCGAAAGTATAAGCGATTGATTAGATCGCTTACCTTTACGACCCTAGACAAGCACAAAACTAAAAGTGACGAGCTAAGCATGTTAAAACATGCTTAACTAAGTTAGAAAACAAGTTTTGATATCAAAACAAATGGTTTTGATATCCTAGAGTAGTTTGGTTACAAAATACGCGAGAAAATGCATTTTGGCCGAAACTACGACTCGTCACTGAGCCTAGATAACGTGGTAATCAGTAGGTATAGTCACTTGGGACTATAACCATCGTGATTACGTTCACGTTATGAAGTTCAAATAAACTTCGCGTTGACCATAAACTGGTCAAAGCAGAAAGTCAAACACAGTTTGACTTTAACGACAAAAACGAATGAAAAGAACGAAAGAATACTTACAGAAGGTCCCCGCAAGCTCTTGATCCGATTTACTCTCAGGTATGAAGCATAAACTTCAACTTAGAGAGCCAAAATCAGATTCAAGTGTGCTTTGCGAGGAAGTGAGGGTGGGTATTTATAGGAATTCAAGAACCGTTAAGATCGTTCATCGAAAACTAAGCTTTGATCTGGACCTTACATGTGTGCACATGGTTTTCTAAAACCATGGGAGCCCCTAATAATGGACTAGGTTTATTGAATACCAGCCCATGGTTTTGCAAAACCATGGGTTAAAACCATCAACACTTCAAAATGGACTAGGTTCATTGAATCTGGTCATAAATTTCAAAAATGGTCCCTGCACTTGTAAAACTTGATTTTTTGCACTTTTAAGCCCCGTTAACCCCATTTCAAGGCACTAAAATAAGGTTAAAGTATAGGGAACTCAAAACATGCTCAAAAGTATCTCGGATGTCGGTTCTTTTGGTCGTACGGTTGCGTTATTCGCTTAATTACGACGGAATGCGCATAAGCGCGAAAAACGATCCAAATTGTGCGACGAATGGATTTTTCTTATGCCAAACACTAAAATAAAATATTTTAATGCTTACATAAATTTTTGGATGTCCGGATGTATTCAGAATGTAAGTTATGCAAGAAAATGCAAACTTGTGCACTTTTTGACGTTTTTAGTCCCTGAATGACCCAAAAGTTTATTTTAGCACACCGAACCCCTCAAAGCCTATTTCTAAGCTATGTAAAGGGTATTTATGGTATGTTTAACTTATGGCCATGTTCCGGAATGTCTGTTCCAGTACGAATCATCATACTTTCGTAGTTTGTCGAATTTAGTCCTTGTAAGCGAATAAACTTGATTTTGTCACACCAAAGCCTTCAAAACTTATTTCTAAGTTATGTTAAGCATATGTCACTGTTCCAGAGTGTTTGTTGCAATAAACGGGTTATATTTACGCATTAGATTGCGTATAACCTTCCAGAAAGCGATTTAAAGTTTGAAATCGAACGAGAATTGATATGTGCCAAGATCACACATATTTATACAAATTCCAAGTATGAAACACAATATTTCATTGATTTGGTATTTTTTTACTGGTCGCAGTGACCCAGGTGTCACAAATTCTATGTCTCGTTCAATGTATAGATCCTGCGAGAACCTGGTTCAAGCCAAGTAACACCTCACGAGTCGGAGCAGGCATTACCCACCACGGGAGAGTTGCAAAAAGCTTGAATCCCTTATTCTTAAACTTTTACTAAAACATTAAACCAACCCGCGAGGACTGTATCCCTGCTGACTCAGACCAACGGGTTGAGGGTGATCGTTGCCTCGGAAGAGGGGTTCACCACATTTTGCATTAATAACTTACTTAATTATCTTTCAATAATCCGACTTAGTGGGATTGTATCCTTGCTGACTCAAACCACTAGGTTGAGGGTAATGTCGTCTCAGAAGAGGGGCCTACTACTATAAGTAAGATAATCTCTTAAAATGCCCAAAGTGCGGAAATCATCAAAAGGGTACATGAAAGATAAGTTGGATCCAAGTGATTATTTCTTGTCTATCATTTTTATTTTATTTGTATTTTTTCTTTTTATCTTTTTATTAGCTTAAAAATCTTTTCTCAAAAATTGGTTCGATTAGACGTTAACGATAAGCTGGTACTAAAAGCTCTTGTGTCCTTGGACGACCTCGGTATCTTGCCATCAATATACTACGTCCGCGATGGTTATACTTGCCCTAGCGTGTGTGTAGAGTGATAGTAGAATATCGTGTTTTATAAATTTAAAACTTGAAATCGGCGAGTAAAAAAAGAGCTAAAAATAACTAAAAAATATATACACCCGCACGCACGTCAATAGACATTAATGAGGGCACAAACGAAACATCAACATTCGGTACACAGTTTCATCATTTGATGAGAGTTAGCTTCCCAAGTCATACATAAACCAAAAATAGTTGTGAACTTTTCTTTTGCCTAACTAAAATTTGTGAATTCGCAAACTTTATTGTTTATACGTACTTACATGCTTTGCAGGTCAGTAGGTACAGCTGGGTCGGACGTTGCAACTACTGGAGTGGTGTGGTTCGATAAACGTTATGTTTTAAATTACTATTAAACTTGTGGTTTTAAATTCTTGTTGGTTTTAACTTTATATCCGCTGCAACTTAAACTGTGTTTTGACAACTAAAATTTGATCGCTAATTGATATTTTTAAGTTTCTAAATATTTTGTTCAAGATGATTAGTGGCTAGATCCTTGTCAGTCACACACCTCGTGGTAAAACTCCGCATGTGGAATTTGAGGGTGTGACCTCTTAGGAAGCTTTAATGGTGAACATAATTAGTTTTAAATAGATCGATTCTTGGATGCAATATGAATGATTAGAGGTATGCCTGTCAATGGAATTGATATTGATCCATATCCAATCCATTTAAATAAATTATTAGATCATAAAAAATATCCACTAATCTATTAATTAATCCAATGAATCGATCCATTTATCCAATTAATTATATGGACCGATCCATGATCCATCCAGATCGATCCACTACTAATTAAAAAAATAGAAAAAGGGTAAAATTCCGAAAATTAAAAAATTCAAATAGATAAAAAAAATAAGAAAAACCAAAAAAATTCAAAAAATTTAAAAAAATCCAAAACAATTCTAAAAAATAAAAAAAACTCATAAAAATATAAAAAATTTTAAAAATCCATAAAAATCTATAAAAGTTTAAAAAATCCAAATATTCAAAAAGGTTATAAAATCAAAAAATTCAAAAAAAATCTAAAAAATAAAAAATGTAAAAAACTCAAAAAAATTCATAAAATTCTAAAAAAAATAAAAAAAAGTTCTATAAACTCACAAATTCTAAAAAAAAAAAAAAAAAAACCAAAAAATTCTAAAAGCATTAAAAAAATTCTAAAAATATCTAAAAATTCATGAAATATTTTTAGTTTTTTTTATTTTGAGACTTTTGTTATTTTTTTATTTTTTAGATTCTTTTATTTTTATGATTTTTTTTAATTTTTGAATTCTTTACAATTTTATTTATTTTTTCATATTTTTTTTATTTTTTAGACTTTTTTTAGAGTATTTTTTATCTTTTACAATTTTATGATTTTTTTTTGAATTTTTTACATTTTTTATATTTTAGTATTTTTTTGAATTTTTCTATTTCTTTGATTTTTTTTTAATAATTTTTTTGGTTTTTTAGATTTTTTTTTAATTTTTTTGAAGTTTTTGAATTTTTTATATTTTTTTATTTGAATTGTTTTGATTTTTTGAATTTTCTTTTTATGTATATGATTTTTTTTAGTTTTTTATTTTATTTTTGTGATTCTTTTTAAATTTTTTGGAGTTTTTATTATATTTTTTAATATGGATCGATCCGAATAGTGATCCGCCCATTTAAAATTATTTGGATATGAATGGGATCACGATCCATTATGTTGAATCATGGATCAGACCATGATTCATTTAAGTTGGATCATTAATGGATCGGATCATGATCCATTCCATATCCATCCATTGACAAGCCTACTCAAAAGTACCTTTCCACCGACTCTACTTTGCATCTTCTTTCACTGCTTTACTTCAAAAATTTTCCTTCCAATTTTTTTTTCTTATTTCGACACAACTTTGCTGTCAGTTTACCAAACGTTTTTATTTTCTATCTTTGTCTTCGATCACCCATGTTCCACCCCTGCCAGGGGTGCTCCCCTTCTCAAAAACGACTCTCCAAACTGCCAACTGCTGATACCAATTGTTTGAAATCAGGCCCTTGATCGAACACACAAACACGAGATGGAACAAACTCGTTCAACTCTGTTTAGTATATATCAATGAAAGCACACCAATACAATAACCTAACCCTCTATTTATATTAAAACTCATTCTAGTTCTAACCCACTCGAACTTTATTTAATTATATAAACTAACCAACTAGATAAACCTATCTTATTTAAACTAACAATTACCCCTATAATGACTCAATAAATAATTCACCGTATTATCTATAACACGTCTTTATCTTTATCTCTTTAATTCAAGATTAACGTCTTTAGTAGTGGTACTGAAAACACATAAATTTGGTTTATGTGTTTTCAGTATTGATCCTATATTGAGATGAACATTTTTGTAAAGAGTAGCGGTACCGAAAATACAAATACCGAAGATACCGAATTTTTTCAGTTTTTGTTTTTCCGGTATTGATCCCATATTGAGATGAGCATTTTGTAGTTACTTGCGATACCGGAAGCACTGATCTGAATTTTTGGAAAATTGGGTACGAAATGTCGGATATGCTAGATTTTTGTTGTCAGATGAGTGATTGATTTGGTTGATTGATTTTTGCTGGAGATAGAGGAGAGAGAGAAGGTTGTTGAATATATGTGGGATGTGTATATTAATAGTGGTCGGATTAGATTACCTCGTTTTTGGGAGGAGGCGTTTGTGGCTGCGTACGAGGATTTGATCAGTAATGTACATGTGGTACGAGAAGCTGCGGTTGCTGAGATCGCGAGGATGTCAGTTGGTTTTGTTGATATTCATCCGCCCAGTGCAGGATCAATGGTAGGTGTTATGTTTATCTAATGGTTTGATTGAATTGTAGAGATGTATTTGTGGATTAGTGTAGGTGGTTATTGTGATTTATTGGGGTTATGTTTAACTAATATGGGATAATTTGAAATTTGGATGCTAATTATAGAGATTTGAGGTTTATGAAGTGGTTTCAACTAGGGTTAGGGTTGGATTACAGTTTCATAAGTTCTTGTTATGATAGAAAAGTAACTATATCTGCTCCTAACTAACAATTAGAATATTTTAACTTGTATTGTAATGACAATAAATGAAAGTTAGGGCAGAGAAAGTTACTTTTTTATTAGAGTTGTATTGTTTTTGGCAATCAAAGTGATAGTTAGGAATATTACCGGTCACATTGTCGGTAAAGATTGTTATCGGCCAATGTGTCATAATTTTGATTTTTAAAATTTTCAAAATCCAATTTGCCAACCATTTATAAGCATCATTTGACAGAGACCGGATCACTGATGCATTGTTGTTCCTGTTTGCAACAACATTTAAGAGAATTAAGTTTACATGGAAGAAGAAGAAGAAGAAGAAGAAGAAGAAGAAAAAGAAGAAGATTAAGTTTAAATGATCACTTCTCTTTCATAAATTCAGAAGGGGGCATAAAGAAATCATTATTCAATCCACAAACATTAAAGTGAAGTTCTTCAATCCTCCATTTCTCTTCAAGCTACCTCTTATGATTCGATGAATGTTCTCCATATCTAAAGATGGTAACCGAAGTATTCCCACTATGTGCGATATTTACACCCTCAACATATCTATAATCCTCCATTACCGATTCCGTGCTGGTTTCCCAAAAGATGCAATCCCCGTTTTCGCCATTTACAAATAGCAATCTTGAGTCCTCAAACTTGACTAAAAGACCCGATCGTTGGCTAAAGTAACCCCAAATTGTGTGATGGATGGTCTCGTATTTTGGGGTGGCTTGTGCCTCTAGATCAGATTGGCTTGTGTCAAGCTTTAGTATAAAGCATTCCTCATCGTTTATGATTGTTGGCTAAAGTAACCACACTAGGTCACGAATTTTGTCTCTCTTTAAACTCTGTGTAATCTAATTTCAAGTGCTTAACCCTAACCCTAATGCAAAGACTTGTTTATATAACACAAGTTTGCAACCTGGGCTAGGGTTTCCACCACATGGGTTTCTAATTGGGCAAGGCCCAATTCGTCCCCTACACCCCCAATATGAGTTTGATTTGGCCCAATCACTATTATTTGACTAATACAAACCTAAACCCGCTAACCCTTTATCGTTTCACTAATTACAAGATATCCAAAGACCAAATATAAAAGTTGTTGTCACAAATATGCACCAACAATACATTCATCCATGTAGTGATTCTAAACAAAATCGCTACCTTAACTTTTATCATACTAATCGAAAACTCGTTTCAATTTGATGTTTCCAACTTTCTCATCATGCTCATAGTATTTAGTTATCCATTATAATGGTTGTTTTTTTGGATATGAGTTGCCATCAACATTTTCTAATATATTTTCACTCTCCGTAACGGTACGTAACATTGTTTTATTGCGAATAACCAATTCCCACTGCAAAGCGCAGAGGAATTCAACTAGTTCTTAATAATAAGGAAATGGGGTATACCTTTCACTTAGAGCGGGTGTCATTGTGTTATGGTTAGTGAAAAAATTAACGTGAGAGGAGGTGTAGAGAATTACGCAACATAGAAATGCATCACAACCTTCGATTCGATCAGATTTTGTTGGACATGTTTACAAGTTTCTTTACATGATGATTTTAAGGATTAAATATTTATGATGAAAAAAACTCAAAGTCTAATATTTATATAAACTTGTCCTATTTAGTTAATGTGTTTTAGTTGATACTAATAGCATGTATTTAAACACTATGCGTGTTATAATTCATATAAGACAACCATGTTTTGGAATTTTGTTTTATAATTGTAGGTAACCAATGAATAAATAGAAGTCGTGGTTAAAGTTTATTAGTATAACAAGACTTGCATTAGTTACTTATTTGTCCGACAAGTGGTTTTATGTACAGTCTATGATAAAAGAAATACTAGTAACACAACCGTGTGTTAATATATATTGTTTATGTATTGCAAAGCTATCCTTTAACAATGCTAGTATGAAGAATGACATTATATTTTTAATCTTTATTATGTAATATAACTAATCCTTAATAATACAATTATTTTTATACCTAACAACAACTTTTTCTTTTTCTTACAGTTTCTCTCGCATATCTCTTTACTACCATAGCGTTCATCGCAACAATTCCACGAATTTTGTGATTCAAAACAACGTGGATTACAGTCTTTCGGTGGGGGTGGAACTCCAAATGCTTGCGTGTGCTGGTATTCATTTTTTTCACCTATAGATCCAAAACTAATAATATTAACTAAGATTTTTATCTAAAAATAATAACATGACAAAATGGTTAAACATGTAGAACCAATAACACACAAACACCAATAGAAAGCTTATACAGAAGACCCTCACATGTGATTTCATGAGCCTCGCCATTCTATGACGTTTCAATCTATTACTCCTATTTAATATACAGATGAATGAAAATAGTTTGAAATATATAGTGAAGACAGAACTATATTTTTATGCACTATTGAATATCATCTAATATGCATGTTCACATATATTGCTTAAATAAAGGCATTATTTTTTAGGTGTGATATATGGTGATGTGGTGTGATGGAAAGGGGCCCCTCCTCTACTCAAGAGGTAAAAGTTCAAATCTTACAAGTTGCATGTATAAGTGGTTAAAAGTATATTAGTATTAAGAGTTGTATTAAAAAAATTGACATCTTTAACACGAATGAATACATCGGTCGTGTTTGGGTTCACCTACTCAACTCGTCAACCCATATTTTTTCAACACACGCTCTATCTAGCCTATTTGCACAGTAATGGACACACAATATGCACCAACAGATTGCATAACCGTGGTAAAACTGTCTTTTGGTTATAGTATTTAGTTATCGATCTTAATGGGTGTTTTTTCGACATGAGTTGCCATCGGCATTTTCTTTTCTAATATATTTACACTCTCAGTTCAAAAGGTACGTAACGTTGTTTTATTACGAGTAACGAATTCCTGCTGCAAAGCGCAAAGGAATTCCACTAGTTCGTTAGACTAAGGAAATGAGGTATACCTTTCACTTAGAGTGGGTGTCTTGTGTTAAGGTCAGTGACAGAAGAAACATGAGAGGAGCTGTGGGGAATTACGCAACATAGAAACACATCACAACCTTCAATTCAATTAGATTTAGTTAGACATGTTTACAAGTTTCCTTTACATGACAACGATAAGGACTAAATATTTATGATGAGAAAAACTGAAAATCTTATATTTGTATAAACTTATTCTATTTATTTAATGTGTTTTAGTTGATACTAATTGTCACACTCCAACAAATGGCGGAAACATCGGGGTGCGACACTAAGCGTCCAGATTGCTCAAAAGTTTCCATAACACTACTTGTTGCGATATAAATTCATTCATTTCAAAGCATTGTCCAAGCTTCAAGCTTCACAACCATAGAATATCAAAGTACAATCATCCCAAATATTGTTCAAAAGAATCTAGTTTAGCTATGATGTGTTTCTAAGCAGCATCCTAGCAAGTTTCTTGAACACAACATCCTATCAGCCTGCAACATGTATTAAAATAATGTCAATACAATAATGTACTGGCGAGTATACAAGTTTTAGTATATAGCATAAAAGTTTAAAAAGACTCATATCTGTCATGTAAACAATAAAATAGTTTCAGCCATGCTAGTTTACGTAGTCCAAGTGATAGCCCAAGTGTCCCGACGCATTTAACACTTTCCCGAGACTCAAGGAAAGCAAATAGAAACCTCCTAACAATACCCCCGAGAATAATGGGGAAGTGCATCTTCCTATAGCGCTACTATTGTTAAGGCGGAACTACACACAAGGATTAAACGTTCACATAGCATAAAGAATCAAGAATCCAAAAATATCGAGTTTCACATTTACAGAGGATAGAGTTAGATTTCAAATAGTTTCAAGTTTCATAGAATACATGTTGCATCCCAAAAGTTAAAATGAAAAGGGATAGAGTATACTCACAACGGGAGCTAAGTATCGACACCTACTACTTGGATTAAAGGGAGATCTGAGATTAGCCTAATTATAGATTAACAGATAAGCGTCGGCAGAATAACGAGAATCGTGCAAAGTGTCGAATCAGTCTTCTGATCGGATGGCCATCCAGACGGATGGTCATCCGGTCGAATGACCTATTAGGTTCAAACGGACCACCATCCGATCGGATGGTCATCCGGACGGATGGCCATTCGATCGAATGGTCATTCAATCCAAAAGTGAGTTTCCAAAAATGTTTAACTTTTGAAGTTTTCATTGTAGCATAAATACAAGTCGTTCGATCGGAGGGTCATCCGATCGGATGATCGTTCGGTCGAATGACTATTCGAGTGTAAGTTTCAAAGTTCAAGGTCTGATTCAAAATAGTTTAAGTGTTGAACTTTACTAAGCTAGCCCACCTGGTGGGACGGCATTCGATCAGACGGCCGTCTGATCGGATGGTCGTTCGTCCTTGGTGTCCTCGTCTCTTGAAACGTTGTAAATTTATAAGTTTGAGTTCCACGAAGGTGACGTGGTAACGTATCAAGACAACGGAAACTCACCAAAGTCCAGCTCGCCTGATCGGATAGGAATCACCCCGTTCAATTGGACGGCTATTATTGGTTGCGTTTCATGCCTGACCCGTACTCCGGTCGTCGCCTCCGGTGATAATCCATTTCCAAGCCGACTCCAGACTAATCATCAAGTCTACAGTCCGTTCGGGTCCGGATTTCACCGTCTTAGGTAAAGAGTTAAGAAAGTTTGAAGAATAACATGAAATTAACTGAAAAACTTAGATTTTTGTAAAGATTCGGTGTAAACATATCGAAATCTCTTAGATCTGAGCTAGAGCTTGCCGGAAATGACATCACATAGTCGGGTGTACAACCGCCATGATGATGTCACCTTCAAGAGCTCGAATCTTAGTGGTTTCATGGTAAAAAGTGTGATTTTGATGAAGAATCGTGTATAGATCGAAGTTGTACAAGATTTAAGTTGAAAACTTACAAGAATTAGCCTAGAATCAAAGAAAAGTGCCTGAGAACGGAGTGCGTGCGTCTAGGTCGGAGGAGACTGTCACATCAGTGAAGAATGATGTGACAGGTCCTATTTTTAGTGTCAGAATGAGAGAAAGGCGGTGCAAGGAGCTGGATCGGATGGTTGTTCGGTCGAATGGCCCTCCGATCGGATGGTCATCCGATCAGATGTCCATTCGGACAGTCCAATCTGTTTTGCAACTTTTCCGATTTGCGTGTTAGATTAAGCGTTGCGTATTATTGTACAATATTATCACACGACAAGATGACTTAGTTAACACAAAAGTTTCCAAGTTTACATAAGTGTCAAGTCTCTAGTCTCTCGTTTAACCAAGTCTCAAGTTTCATGAGTCTCAAGAGTCAAGAGTCAAGAGTCAAGAGCCAAGTATCAAGAATCAAGCATCAAGTATCAAGTATCTAGAATTTAGTATCAAGAATCAAGTCTCAAGAATCAAGTATCAAGAATCATTAAGAATCAAATTTCATAGAATTAAGCATCAAGAATCAAGTATCATAGTATTAAGATTCACAAAGTTTCAAGTATCATCAAAGTTTCAGGATTCAAGTGTCAAAGAGTCAAGTTTCACCTAGTATAAGGACTAAAATTGACAATAGTTAAAAGTTCAAGGACACAGGGCGTTACACTAGTAACATGTATTTAAATACTAAGTGTGTTATAATTTACTAAGACAACCATGTTTTGGTATTTGTTTTGTAACTGTAGATAACCAACGAATAAATAAAAGTTGTGGTTAAAGTTTATTAGTATAACAAGACTTGGATTAGTTACTTATTTTTCCGTGAAATGCTTATATGTACAGTCTAAGATAAAAGAAATACTAATAACACACAAAACCTCCATTCTTATTAGTTATTTAAAAATAATATTATATTTATATATTAAAAGGTAAGTGGTGCTAAAGTGATTAACAAGTATTGTGGCTCTGTGTTAATGCTCACCTAGGTTTCTCAATGTTCTTTGAAACCTTGGGTACCAATCACTGAACCTATGCACCAATCTCACTCCCTCTGTTGCAGATAATAGGTTTGTACTATCGAATTGAGCTAACTTTGCAACTTCAACATGCTCTGTTATGGGAATTAAGAAATGACTACAAATTTCCAGAATAGATGTATTCAATTGTCGTATGCTATGTATGTATTTGTTGTAGACATTTGATGCATATGTTGTTGGAAAAGAAGACTCCTGGAATTGTAGTTGTTCAGAAGTGGTGAGGAGTTGCTTTTAGATAAAAACAAAACATGCCCTAATCGATAAATTTATATTTTCGTGAATTTAGGTGTACCGTGGAAAGGTTGGTTAACTGGCTCAAGGCCAATGATTCACAGACGGTCTAACATCATTTTCCAGCATAATTTTCTTCACGTGATGTAATTATTAATAATAAGTTTAAAAACCTGATAAGATAGTGTTCTCTACAAGATGCACTTATTAATTCTAAGTTAAAGTTGATTTATTAAGAAAGCAAATGTCAGAAGATTGCATCAACGTAGTAAAACTGTCTTTTACTTATAGTATTTAGTTATCCATTATAATGGTTGTTTTTTTGGATTTGAGTTGCATCAACATTTTCTAATATATTTTCACTCTCCGTAACGGTACATAACATTGTTTTATTACGAATAACGAATTCCCACTGCGAAGCGCAGAGGAATTCCACTAGTTCTTAATAATAATGGAATGGGGGTATACCTTTCACTTAGAGAGGGTGTCATTGTGTTATGGTTAGTGACAAAATAAACGTGAGAGGAGGTGTAGGGAATTACGCAGCATAGAAACGCATCACAACCTTCGATTCGATAAGATTTTGTTGGACATGTTTACAAGTTTCTTTACATGATGACGATAAGGACTAAATATTTATGATGAAAAAAACTCAAACTCTAATATTTATATAAACTCATCCTATTTAGTTAATGTGTTTTAGTTGATACTAATAGCATGTATTTAAACACTATGCGTGTTAAAATTCACATGAGACAACCATGTTTTGGAATTTTGTTTTGTAATTGTAGGTAACCAATGAATAAATTGAAGTCGTGGTTAAAGTTTATTATTATAACAAGACTTGCATTAGCTACTTATTTGTCCGAAAAGTGCTTTTATGTACAGTCTAAGATAAAAGAAATACTAGTAACACAACCGTGTGTTAATATATATTGTTTCTGTATTGCAAAGTTATCCTTTAACAACGTCAGTGTGTAGAATGACATTATATTTTCAATCTTTATTATGTAAGATAACTAATCCTTAATGATACCAGTTATTTTTTGTGACACCTGGGTCACTGCGACCATCAAACAAATACCAAACCAATGAAATATTGTATTTCATACTCGGGATTTGTATAAATATGTGTATCATTTGCACATATCAATTTTTGTTCAATTCCAAACTCTAAATAGCTTTCTGGAATGTTATACGCGCACCGATGCGTAAATATAACCAGTTTAATGCAACAAACACTCTGGAATAGTGACATAAGCTTAACATACCTTAAATAACCTTTACATAACTTAGAAATAAGTTTTGGAAGGTTTGGTATGCCGAAATCAAGTTAATTCGCTTACAGGGACTAAATTTGACAAACTGCGAAAGTATGCCAATTTGAACTGTAACAGACATTCCGGAACATGACCATAAGTTAAACATACTATAAATATCCTTTACATAGCTTAGAAATAGGCTTTGAGGGGTTCGGTATGCTAAAATAAACTTTTGGGTCATTCAGGGACTAAAAGCGTCAAAAAGTGCATAAGTTTGCACTTTCGCGCATAACTTACGTTCTGAATACATCCGGACATCCAAAAATTTATGTAAGCACTAAAATATTTTATTTTAGTGTTTGGCATAAGAAAAATCCATTCGTCACGCATTTTGGATCGTTTTCCGCGCTTGTGCGCATTCCGTCGTAATTAAGCGATCATCGCGATCGTACGACCAAAGGAACCAACATCTGGCATATTTTTGAGCATGTTTCATGTCCACAATGTTTGGGCATCATTTTAGGGCCTTAACGTTGGCTTAACGGGCCTTAAACGTGTCGGAAATGGCTTAAATACGTAACAGGGACCAAAACTGTCATTTATGAAAGTTGGTTTCTGACCAGTCAGGCCAGGCGGCCCGCGTAAGATTAGTGAGTCCTCTTACGCGGCCCGCGTCAGACTCCCAGATCAGATAAGATCAATTTAACAGCAGATTACAGCTGTTAAGCTCCCAACCACACACCCACACTTGCCCTTTCAGTTCATGAGGGGCCATTTTTAGTCACCACAACATTCCAACAAGTGTACGCACGAGATTCAATCACGTTATTCAAGAAACGATCTTAACGGTTCGAGAAACACTATAAATACCCAACCCCCCTTCCATTCAAAACCCACCAAATCTGATCAAAATGCTCTAAGTTGAGGCCTTTGCTTCATACCTGAGCTATTCGATCACGATTTGCTTGCGGGGACCCTTTGTAAGTGTTCCTTCGTTCTTTTATTGCTTTTCGAGTCCGAAAGTCAAACTATGTTTGACTTTCGGCGTTGACCAGTCAATGGTCAACGCGAAGTTCGTTTGAACTTCATAACGTAATCGTAATCACGATGGTTATAGTCCCTAGTGACTATACCTACTGATTACCACGTTATCTAGGCTCAGTAACGAGTCGTAGTTTTGGCCAAAATGCGCATTCTTGCGTATTTTGTAACCAAACTACTCTTAGGTATCAAAACCGTTTGTTTTGATACCAAACCTGTTTCCTAAACTTAGTTAAGCATGTTTCAACATGCTTAGCTCGTCACTTTTAGTTTAGTGCTTATATAGGGTCGTAAGGTAAGCGATCTAAACAATCGCTTATACTTTCGAACTCGACCCGTTTGGTCGATCATTAGGATCCGACCAAACACATTAGGTGACCATAGTATATAGGGAATAACCTTTCGAGGTTATACCTTATGGTCACGACGTTTACTTAGTTGTATGATAGGTGGGTTATATGCCTTAGGTAAATTACCAAAATACCCCTTTGACACCAAAATTCATTTTTAAGCATATGTAACATAACTTTTGGTATCTAAACTGATTTAGCAACAATATTAGACATGTTAAGGCATATTTTACTTATCATAGGACTAGTTAGGCGTTCCGAACGCGTTTTACGCGAACAACGCGTTAAAGTAGCATAAGCTACCTAAACGGGTCGTAATGGGTCGTAAGCACTTAGGTTAGGTTTCATTTTAGTATGTAGGCCTTGTTAAACCATACTACATGAGTTCCCATACTCATTTGGTTTACGAGCCCTCATTCTATCCGATCCTCCGACATAGGTCCGGTTTATTAACATAGTTACCTATACTAGGTGCCGGATTGATTCCGTGATCTCTAGCATTGCTTGGTGGTTATCTTAGGACTTCTGAGCAATCTCAAGTGAGTACATAGACCCCTCTTTTACTGTTTTCCAAACTGTTTTAGGGTGAACCACATGTGCCTACTTGTTACTTTCATGCTTCCTGTTTTCACATCATATACTTGCTATGTTCATTAGTACATTCATAGTACATGATTTCATTGTGTTTTATGCTATGTATGCCCATTGTGTGCGTACCTAGTACATTATTTTACATTACATTTTATGCTATGTATGCCCATTGTGTGCGTACTTAGTACATTATTTTACATTACATTACATTTTATGCTATGTATGCCCATTGTGTGCGTACTTAGTACATTATTTTACATTACACTTTATGCTATGTATGCCCATTGTGTGCGCACTTAGTACATTATTTTACATTGCATTTTATGCTATGTATGCCCATTGTGTGCGTACTTAGTACATTATTTTACATCACATTCTATGCTATGTATGCCCATTGTATGCATACTTAGTACATTTATTATTCATCACATGCTTACATTTTGATATAATATTTGGTTTGTTTTGATGGATCAATATACATTCATTAACACCGATCACGCCATTCGTTAGTAGGTAGTGGTACCATAGGAATTGACAACTCCCGTTCCAGACATCCTGGGTAGGTTTGGATGAAAGGAATGACCGAATTCGATATACATAACTTAGATAAACCTTTAATTTGTTTAAGGATTTATCGCCACAGTCTCAAGGCTTGGATGTATGCATTCTCACAATACCGCATATATGTTTATATCAGCATAGCATGCATTTGTTCCACAAAACATAGCTTTGATTTAAACCATGTTTTACTTCAATACTTTGTTTTTGTGCATATGGTTTAGTTGATATATTTCACTAGCCATACATATCATTTTGGGTTACACAATACATGATTTACATTTGACACATAAACATTATTGACATTGGTTATACATTACATGACTTACATCTTGACATAAACATTTTGACATATTATTCAATACATTTGGCAATTGGTTTAAACATAAACATCTTACGTTGTTGGTTTGGTTTGAGTAAGTGATTTAAGTAACGAGGCGTGTGTAATATGATATAAGCATGGTGGATACGCCGCTGGTACTTCCTATATATAAGTGATTGTATGGTATTACATATCGTAGCGTTATTTGAATCATTTCAATTTGGACATATAACATTTTATACAAATAACATACTTTTCACAAGACATTAATTTACAACCAACTTATTTTATACAAACTCATTTTACATGGTTATTCATTTAACCATACATTATTCTCTTATTTATACATATCATCTGATCTTATCGTTTTTCAAATGATTTACAAGACAAAGCAAATTACAAGGTTCATGACTAAACATTTTCTCAAACATAAGTCATGAATTCTGTTTTCACAAAACCTATGTATCTCACAGGCATTTTTATGCTGACGTACCTATTTTCACATGTGTTTTCAGGAGATGATGCATAGGACTTATCAAGATACACATAGGCGGACTTGGGCCTTAGTGACAATAAAAGATGCAAGACTAGTTATTTATGTTATGTTTCTTTGATTGTCAAGACATTGTAACTCTTTTAATCAATAAAACAATATTTCAATTTCCATGTGTTATGAAACAATGATTCTGTTACAACACTCCCCGACGTTTCCGCCACGTTTTGTTGTTTTACATGGTCGGGGTGTGACAGAAAAATTGGTATCAGAGCTCATGGTTATAGGGAATTAGGTTATTAGTAATACTTTGACCTAGTCTATAATAGGGGTGTTCAAAAAAATCCGAATCCGAAACCGAAATATCCGAAAACCCGTATCCGAAATATCCGAATTTTCGGATACCCGAATTTTCGGATATCTGAAAATCGGATAATCCGAAAATTCGGATTCGGATTCGGATTCGGATAGTGATTTTGAGAATTTTCGGATAATCGGATTATCCGAAAATATCCGAAAATTTAATTTTTATTTTTTTCGGATATCCGAATATCCAAAAATATCCGAAGTATCCGAAAAATATCCGAAATATCTGAAAAATATCCGAAGTATCCGAAAAATATCCGAAATATCTGAAAAAATATCCGAAAAATATCCGAAATATATCCGAAATTTATATTCGGATATCCGAAACTATCCGAAAAATCTGGTTCCAAATATTAAAAAATAATAAAAAAATAAAAATTAAATAAAAAATTGGATATTCGGATATCCGATTAGATATCCGAACCCGAATCCGAAATTTCGGATATCCGAAAATCGGATATCCGAAATTTCGGATTCGGGTTCGGATGTCAATATTTCACTATCCGAAATTTCGGATATCCGATTTTCGGATATCCGAAAACCGGATTATCCGATTTTGAACACCCCTAGTCTATAACCTTCCTAGGACCCTAACGCGAGTTTACTTGCGATTAGTCATAAAACAATACTGTCACCTATCCTTAGGCGACAACCACAACAAGAACACAAATTTCAAAACCACTTTGAAAAGCAATCATCTGTTCTAGGATGATTGATTACTAGGTTTTGAACCCTCTGTTATAAGGTTTTGAACCCTCTGTTAGAAGGTTTCAAACCCCTTTGAATTTTCAAAATCTCATCAAAGTTTGGGCCTTATAATGTGAACACGTGCAAACTGGAAGGGTGAATGCCTGTACCCTGAGTTTTCTGTCGAAGGCTAGAGTGTTCGTACAAATCCGCAGTATCGGACCAGTCACTCTTACCTGGGAACTCTTGGGGTGAGTGTTCACTTATAGGTGAGCATGTCTTCAGTGATACATTAATATGATCCGCTTACTTTGATTTGTCACCGTCTCATTTGTTTGCCTTAGGTAACAAACAAATGATCGCAAATTCTTATGCATTGCCATTCTGTTTTGTTTAACCGATGACATTTCACTTGTTTCTTCCTATGTCTTTCATTTTTTCTAGAATGTCTCTTCATCACGATGACGCCCAGATATCCGAGCAGACTGCCAAATTCGCTCAGCGAATAGGCGAAGTAGTCCTGAAGACTGTTGAATTAGCTACTGCCATGTATCGTCTCCAGGATGAAGCCACTCAAGAGTCACGAAGACAGGTAGGACCTAGTCAGGTGACAGCACCACCAGCCAAGAAACCAATCGAGGAATCAAAGACCATGGATGAACGATCCCCTAAGAAGTCAAAGAAGCGAAAGGCTTCTCAGAATTTCGCCGTGGTCGCTCACAATGGTCAAGCCGTCCCCAACCAACCAGCTCAACTCCCTGCTAGGAAGCCATACAATGGAACTGCACCCTTGTGCAACCAATGTAACCTTCATCATCATGCTAGGGTGAGGTGCCGCAAATGCCAGATTTGTGGACTTATAGGTCATACAGCAAGGGTTTGCCCAACTGCAGCTGTACCAAATCAAGCTGGCGACACTCCTGTTCAAGCTCGTTTCTCACGAGGGTCTTGCTACAACTGTGGCGAGATGGGCCATTTCCAAAGGGATTGCCCAAAGCTTGCTAATGCAAATCTGACCCACGGATGAGCAGTTGGTTGAGTAGAAGATGTTGCTGTCTTATGCTTTTGTTTCTTTCATTTTCTAGTAATGTGAAACAATATGTCTTGTTCATAAATAAAAGTTGTTGTTCGCAATTCTGATATACAAGTATAGTTACATGTGTGTATGGCATTTCCCTATAATACCTACATTAAGGAACTATGTTCCTTACAAACTACTTCTGCGAATTTCCCATTTTTGTGTCTACTCATGATTCCCTCGAAAAATTTTAAAGTACTCGTTTCATTCCAGGAGACGAAGTACAAGAAATAAAGGGAAATTATGAGTAATCGTGCTTTCTGCACATCTGTGCCTTTGAATCCTTGGTTAGATAACTAAGGGTATTTTCAAATCTCATACCCATTACGTTTTGATTTTTCAACATACACAGTACAAGTATTTCAAAAACAATCTTCATGATCTCAAAACATTTCATATAGTTTGAAAACAATTTTTTTTTCAAATGCATTGTCTATGTTATTTCAAAAACATTGGCTATGTTTTCAAAAACAACCTTCATAATTTCAAAATGTTTCATATAGTCTGAAAACAATATTAACACAGTACATTTTCTTATCAAGTGCATGATTTCGAAAAGCATCATTCATGTTTTTCAAAAACCTTATACATAATTTCAAAATTCATCTTGCATGATTTTAAAACATTTTTATAAATATACTTACCTAGTACACCTACTTTATGATTTCAAAAGTATTATATATAAGGTTTCAAAAACATTGAACACATTTTTTTAGAACCCCATGCATAGTTTTCAAAAGTATTTTTCCTCATACCTTGACTTAACTTTCAGATTCTGCTTCATATGTCGCCTTGACATATCTAGCATCTCAACTTCATAAGCATTTTTACTTCATGTTTTGACTTAAGCACATCCAGTAAAAGGTTTCAAAACAGGTTTCAAAACACCTTCAACTTCTAAAATCCATATGGGATCTTTTTATCTTCACATTTAGACCCTTATGGATGATTATCATTCAAATCAGAGTCCTTAATTGGATTCCTTATGTACCTAAATTCGAACATTGTGGTTCCTTATAATCGAAATTGAATTTTTCTTTAAAAAAAAAATCTTTCTATCTTTATAGCTAGATTCTTGAATATGTTTAAAGTACCAAATGAAATCCACGGAATGGATTCCTAGTGTGCTTTAAATACATGTACACAATCAACAAAACAAATTAACAAATAAACAATCTTTGTGGTTATATGACTATGTGTTATGCATCTTGTGTTTTCTTTTATGCATTTTTGTGTTTTTGTATACTCTGGATATTTCGTTATCCAAATCCTCGCAGAATCTTTCATATCTTCATATGAGGGATTCGTAGCAGGATATTCAAAAGGTACTACCTTAAATCCTTAATGGGCTTCTATGTAATAGTTAAGACCCTTGGATTATATAGTACCGCTCCATGGTTCATAAGAGACCCTTTTAGTGGTCTAGTCAAAAAGATTGATTCACAATTTGGTTAAAGAACGACATCTAGTGATGTAGCTGAACAGACTCCTTGATAGTCTATTTAGACCATTTATTGATTTAATTAAAAAGGACCCTATGGCGGTCTAGTCACACTCATCATAGGATTGTTCATTTGGTTTTACCCTACACGTTATAAAATAGACTGTGTGAACTGTGCAAGGAATTGTCTAATTATGGACGCGTACATAATTATGAAATTTAGTGCACAGAAACCGAGTAAGATTTATTATGTGTAAGAACCGATAGCGACAACAATAACAAAATGAGAACGATGTAATGGAGGTACGGTGGACGCACCAATGACGCTTCATATACTTGTATATAAGTATCCCTCTTACATTGCTATCATGATGTTATTAAAGTTACTAGAAGTTCAGAACCCTAACCAATGTTGTTCGATCTTTTCAACTTCATGTTTTCAAGCTCTCACAAGTTTCCTCTGATTAAATTTCGGGACGAAATTTCCTAAAGTAGGGGAGACTGTGACACCTGGGTCACTGCGACCATCAAACAAATACCAAACCAATGAAATATTGTATTTCATACTCGGGATTTGTATAAATATGTGTATCATTTGCACATATCAATTTTTGTTCAATTCCAAACTCTAAATCGCTTTCTGGAAGGTTATACGCGCACCGATGCGTAAATATAACCAGTTTAATGCAACAAACACTCTGGAATAGTGACATAAGCTTAACATACCTTAAATAACCTTTACATAACTTAGAAATAAGTTTTGGAAGGTTTGGTATGCCGAAATCAAGTTAATTCGCTTACAGGGACTAAATTTGACAAACTGTGAAAGTATGCCAATTTGAACTGTAACAGACATTCCGGAACATGACCATAAGTTAAAAATACCATAAATATCCTTTACATAGCTTAGAAATAGGCTTTGAGGGGTTCGGTATGCTAAAATAAACTTTTGGGTCATTCAGGGACTAAAAGCGTCAAAAAGTGCATAAGTTTGCACTTTCGCGCATAACTTACGTTCTGAATACATCCGGACATCCAAAAATTTATGTAAGCACTAAAATATTTTATTTTAGTGTTTGGCATAAGAAAAATCCATTCGTCACGCATTTTGGATCGTTTTTCGCGCTTGTGCGCATTCCGTCGTAATTAAGCGATCATCTCGATCGTACGACCAAAGGAACCAACATCTGGCATATTTTTTAGCATGTTTCATGTCCACAATGTTTGGGAATCATTTTAGGGCCTTAACGTTGGCTTAACGGGCCTTAAACGTGTCGGAAATGGCTTAAATACGTAACAGGGACCAAAACTGTCATTTATGAAAGTTGGTTTCTGACCAGTCAGGCCAGGCGGCCCGCGTAAGATTAGTGAGTCCTCTTACACAGCCCGCGTCAGACTCCCAGATCAGATAAGATCAATTTAACAGCAGATTACAGTTGTTAAGCTCCCAACCACACACCCACACTTGCCCTTTCAGTTCATGAGGGGCCATTTTTAGTCACCAAATCTGATCAAAATGCTCTAAGTTGAGGCCTTTGCTTCATACCTGAGCTATTCGATAACGATTTGCTTGCGGGGACCCTTTGTAAGTGTTCCTTCGTTCTTTTATTGCTTTTCGAGTCTGAAAGTCAAATTATGTTTGACTTTCGGCGTTGACCAGTCAATGGTCAACGCGAAGTTCGTTTGAACTTCATAACGTGATCGTAATCACGATGGTTATAGTCCCTAGTGACTATACCTACTGATTACCACGTTATCTAGGCTCAGTGACGAGTCGTAGTTTCAGCCAAAATGCGCATTCTTGCGTATTTTGTAACCAAACTACTCTTAGGTATCAAAATCGTTTGTTTTGATACCAAACCTGTTTCCTAAACTTAGTTAAGCATGTTTCAACATTCTTAGCTCGTCACTTTTAGTTTAGTGCTTATATAGGGTCGTAAGGTAAGCGATCTAAACAATCGCTTATACTTTTGAACCCGACCCGTTTGGTCGATCATTAGGATCCGACCAAACACATTAGGTGACCATAGTATACAGGGAATAACCTTCCGAGGTTATACCTTATGGTCACAACGTTTACTTAGTTGTATGATAGGTGGGTTATATGCCTTAGGTAAATTACCAAAATACCCCTTTGACACCAAAATTCATTTTTAAGCATATGTAACATAACTTTTGGTATCTAAACTGATTTAGCAACAATATTAGACATGTTAAGGCATATTTTACTTATCATAGGGCTAGTTAGGCGTTCCGAACGCGTTTTACGCGAACGACGCGTTAAAGTAGCATAAGCTACCTAAACGGGTCGTAATGGGTCGTAAGCACTTAGGTTAGGTTTCATTTTAGTATGTAGGCCTTGTTAAACCATACTATATGAGTTCCCATACTCATTTGGTTTACGAGCACTCATTCTATCCGATCCTCCGACATAGGTCTGGTTTATTAACATAGTTACCTATACTAGGTGCCGGATTGATTCCGTGATCTCTAGCATTGCTTGGTGGTTATCTTAGGACTTCTAAGCAATCTCAAGTGAGTACATAGACCCCTCTTTTACTGTTTTCCAAACTATTTTGGGGTGAAACACATGTGCCTACTTGTTACTTTCATGATTTCCTGTTTTCACATCATATACTTGCTATGTTCATTAGTACATTCATAGTACATGATTTCATTGTGTTTTATGCTATGTATGCCCATTGTGTGCGTACCTAGTACATTATTTTACATTACATTTTATGCTATGTATGCCCATTGTGTGCGTACTTAGTAGATTATTTTACATTACACTTTATGCTATGTATGCCCATTGTGTGCGTACTTAGTACATTATTTTACATTACACTTTATGCTATGTATGCCCATTGTGTGCGTACTTAGTGCATTATTTTACATTACATTTTATGCTATGTATGCCCATTGTGTGCGTACCTAGTACATTATTTTACATCACGTTCTATGCTATGTATGCCCATTGTATGCATACTTAGTACATTTATTATTCATCACATGCTTACATTTTGATATGATATTTGGTTTGTTTTGATGGATCAATATACATTCATTAACACCGATCACGCCGTTCGTTAGTAGGTAGTGGTACCATAGGAATTGACAACTCCCGTTCCAGACATCCTGGGTAGGTTTGGATGAAAGGAATGACCGAATTCGATATACATAACTTAGATAAACCTTTAATTTGTTTAAGGGTTTATCGCCACAGTCTCAAGGCTTGGATGTATCCATTCTCACAATACCGCATATATGTTTATATCAGTATAGCATGCATTTGTTCCACAAAACATAGCTTTGATTTAAACCATGTTTTACTTCAATACTTTGTTTTTGTGCATATGGTTTAGTTGATATATTTCACTAGCCATACATATCATTTTGGGTTACACATTACATGATTTACATTTGACACATAAACATTATTGACATTGGTTATACATTACATGACTTACATCTTGACATAAACATTTTGACATATTATTCAATACATTTGGTAATTGGTTTAAACATAAACATCTTACGTTGTTGGTTTGGTTTGAGTAAGTGATTTAAGTAACGAGGCTTGTGTAATATGATACAAGCATGGTGGATACGCCGCTGGTACTTCCTATATATAAGTGATTGTATGGTATTACATATCATAGCGTTATTTGAATCATTTCAATTTGGACATATAACATTTTATACAAATAACATACTTTTCACAAGACATTAATTTACAAATAACTTATTTTATACAAACTCATTTTACATGGTTATTCATTTAACCATACATTATTCTCTTATGTATACATATCATCTGATCTTATCGTTTTTCAAATGATTTACAAGACAAAGCAAATTACAAGGTTCATGACTAAACATTTTCTCAAACATAAGTCATGAATTCTGTTTTCACAAAACCTATGTATCTCACAGGCATTTTTATGCTGACGTACCTATTTTCACATGTGTTTTCAGGAGATGATGCATAGGACTTATCAAGATACACATAGGCGGACTTGGGCCTTAGTGTCAATAAAAGATGCAAGACTAGTTATTTATGTTATGTTTCTTTGATTGTCAAGACATTGTAACTCTTTTAATCAATAAAACAATATTTCAATTTCCATGTGTTATGAAACAATGATTCTGTTACAACACTCCCCGACGTTTCCGCCACGTTTTGTTGTTTTACGTGGTCGGGGTGTGACATTTTTGTACCTAACAACAACTTTTATTTTTCTTATAGTTTTTCTCACATATCTCTTTACTACCATAGGGTTTATCGCAACAATACCACGAGTTTGAATCTTGTGATTCAAAACAACGTGGAGTACAGCCTTTCGGTGACGGTGGAACTCCAAATGCTTGCGTGTGTTGGTGTTCGTTTTTTTCACCTATAGATCCAAAACTAATAATATTTGTAACAACCCGTACTCTCGTTGTCGAGAGGAGGGTATTTTAGAAATACGTGTATTATTACTATTATTATCATCATCATCATCATCATCATCATCATCATCATTAGGGGTAACTAACAACTAGAATATTTTAACTTGTTTTGTAATGACAATAAACTTGTATTAAGTCCCCCACGTTGTGGTGGGGGCGTAAAACCTAAAAAATTGCATTAATACCATACCATCACCAGCGATCACCAACATTGAAGTTGTGGCGTGCTAATGCGGATAAATTAGACCGAAACATAAAACATAGAAAATAATAACTAAGTAGATTTAGGAACCGCACGTTGCGACAAAACCTATCAAACAGGAAAAATAGACGATGTAAAAACGTTGAACCACACACACACCGTTGCACCATGTTAACTCGTAAAATTTAGAGCACAATGTAAAACAAAACGTAAAAACGTTGGACCACACACGTACGTTGCGCCGTGTTAACTCGTAAAATTTAAAATGAAACGTAATACGAAAGTTTTGAGGAGTATATAAAGTATAGGGGACTAAAGTTGAAAATAAAAAAAAAGTTGTGAGATTAAATTGAAAAATATGAATACTTTTGGTTGAAAGTAAAAAAAAAAAAAGTTATGGGTTAAAAGTGTAATTTCAAAGTTTTTTTTGAAAACTTCCCAAAACAAAGGGTACAACACTCTATGCATTAACATGATGATAATTTATAATATGTAAATGAAAGTTGGGGCAGACTGAGTTACTTTTTTTTATTAGAGCCGGATTATTTTTGGCAATCAAAGTGACAGTTAAGAGTATTACCAGTCACATTGTCGGTAAAGATTGTTATCGGCCAATATGTCATAATTTTGATTTTTAAACTTTTGAAATCCAATTTGCCAACCATTTATAAGCATCATTTGACAGAGACACGGATCACTGATGCATTGTAGTTCCTGTTTGCAACAACATTTAAGAGAATTAAGTTTACATGGAAGAAGAAGAAGATTAAGTTTAAATGATCACTTCTCTTTCATGAATTCAGAAGGGGGCATAAAGAAATCTTTATTCAATCCACAAACATTAAAGTGAACTTCTTCAATCCTCCATTTCTCTTCAAGCTCCCTCTTATGATTGGATGAATGTTCTCCATATCTAAAGATGGTAACCGAAGTTTTCCCACTATGTGCGATATTTACCCCCTCAACGTATCTATAATCCTCCATTACCGATTCCGTGCTGGTTTCCCAAAAGATGCCATCCCCGTTTTCGCCATTTACAGATAGCAATCTTGAGTCCTCAAACTTGACTAAAAGACCCGATCGTTGGCTAAAGTAACCCCAAATTGTGTGATGGATGATCTCGTATTTTGGAGTGGCTTGTGCCTCTAGATCAGATTGGCTCGTGTCAAGCTTTAGTATAAAGCATTCCTCGTCGTTTATGATCTTTTCGCCTATGCATACTGCTTGAAGAAACAAATCTCCTGTGGACTTTGGGTCTAGACCCTACAAACAAAAAACACAAATCATAAGGAAATGCTTTTAAATATGTCGTTTTGGCTTTCTGTTCGTGATACCAGACGTGTCAATATAAATAGGTTGGGCAGATTGAGTAACAAGTCAATAAAGTTTAAGGTGTGAAACACGAAAACATGACATTTTTTACACAGGTTATCTTGACCCACAAACAACTTTTTGTTCACTTTTTAAACTTATTGTGTATCTAGTAAAGACAGACATGGTATTTCAACTCATTCTCACTTCAACTAAAGAACTTTTGTTTAACCAATAAAGAACTTTTCTGTTTGACCCTTTTAGGGTAAAATATAGTCTTAAATTGACCTATTTATACGTAAATGGGTCGTTAGAGGTGGGCAAAAACCTGTTTGTTAACCGAAACCGGTTATTAGTTAATAACCGATACACCAATAACCAATTAGGAATTGAGAAAACCGACAGTATGTAACTGGTTATACACTTTTAGGATAGTACCGGTTAACTAGGAAAAAAACCCAAAAACTAAAAATAAAGGGTTAAAGTAATAACGGGTTAAAGTGAATACCTGAACCAGTATTTTAACTGATGTACTGGTTAACTAGAAAAAAAAACCGAAAAAAATGAAAATAACCGGTTAAAGTAATAACGGGTTAAAGTGAATACCTGAACCAGTTAAAGCAAAAAAAATAAAAATAAGCGCCTAAACCGGTTAGGAAAATTAACCGATTTGCACACCTCCTACGGGGTCGTTACCTAAACAAGAGTACCTGAAGAAACCGGCGAAGAGGACGAGGAGGACCTGTGTTCATAGGTCTTAGTTGGTTTGAAGATTGTCTCCAAGAAATTTTGCCGTTACTTCCTGAAATAACTTTGCAACCCGAAACTAGTAGCTCTAAGCACCATAGATCTGGATTCTTTTGCCAAAGAACAAATCCTCCTCTTTCCTCCTTGTTTTGTGCTTTCTTGGTTTCATCGCCTTGGTGGAAGTCCGACGCCTTGATCTTCACTTGACCGATTGCGCATAGACTTTGTACCGAGTTTAAAGCTGGTTGTCCTCCTATTGCCGCCATGTATTGTTGCACTATGTATTTTGCTGTCGATGCTTCCTTTATAACACACAACATTTCATCAGATGGTTCGTAAGGAGAATAATATTTCTTAAAAAGATTGTAATGCATGTATCCCCAGATGTATGCATTTATGACACGACATGAACCCAACACGTGATTTTACAGGTTTGAGTTTAGTCTAAACGAGGTTGGATTAGTTTTATGTCGAACCCGTGAACCTGTTTAGTTAATGGGTCTTCTCTGGGTCGACCTGACGGGTTCAAAGGTTGGCCTAATTAACCCGTTTAATTTTATGTTTTATAAAAATTGTGTTTATATCATAACTGAAATTAATGGGGTATTTTATGGCAATATTCAAAATAAAAAAAATAGCATCACTATTATATATACATTTGTATATTTGGTTGTAAATTTGTAATTTTAGAGTATGAATATGCAAAAAAATACATTTGTATATTTGGTTTGTAATTTTAGAGTATGAATATGCAAAAAATATCAGGTTATACCAGTTGTGTTTATGTTGACACGTGAAAACTTGTGTAGTGTTTGTTTATATGTCTTAACACGATGTTCAGGTTCGTGTGGGGTCGAACCCACCAATCCGTTAACACATCTTGTTTAACACCCCAATATGTCATAGGTAGGCAACATTAGATTAGGCTTACGATAGAAGAATTTCGAATAGAATGATCACTCGAATCGTCTAGTTGAATCCGAAGGGGAAGAATTGGAGATCCAACCATGTAAAGCAAAAAACTAAGCTCGTTATAACGGTTAGCTATGGCAGGAGACGACCATTTGTCAATAGTTTGAGCCCTCATCCATGTCGCCATGTTTTGCCATCTTAGACCATTAGTGCTTCCCATTCGTGTAAACATCTCTTCTGGTATAGGTACGTCAAGAACGGTCTCCAATGCATCTTCTCTATCGTGATTCGGGCAAAGTACCCTCATATTGTTAGGTTAATGCAAATTCAAAGGGATGAAACACTATAGTTATTTGACTATGTTTCTATAATGAAGGTTTTAAGTGGTTTGTGCTAGGATGAGAAGATGAGGGTGTTGAGAGTTAAATCACATTTGTTCAAACGGCTGCCCTTGATTGTAGAGTTATGTGTGGCCATTATTTTGGTTTGGAGTTTTTCTAGCAGTCAAATGTGTGCCCTTATTGACTGATCCATTCTTGACCCTTGTCGACTTCTGTTTTGTCGATCTTAAATTTGTGATTAGTCCCTATGTTTTTTTTTTTTTTTTAATTTAACAAAAGAAACTATAAACAATTGTTATTGTTATTATTATTATTATAAATGAATGAGCGCTATTTGATTTAACTTGGGGTGTAAACAAGGTGGAGCTGCTCGAGAACTACTCGGGATCGGGTCAGTAAAAAGCTTGAATGAGCCGAGCCTTAACGAGCATGAACCCAAACAAATTTTGTATTATTATTTGTATATATAATACACCTACTATTTAACATTGATGACCCGAGCTTTGGCTTGTTTAAGCTATTGAAGTATATAAAACATTACTATTAGATTTTAAGCTTATAAAACATTACTATCAGATTTTAAGCTTATAAAAACAATGGAGTTATATATAGAGAAGGTCGTTTAGCAAAGAAACGACTTTTAAAATTGTATAAACATTTGTACATGTGTCTTTAACTGTGATACATGACTGTATTAACAAATATTTTGCACTTTCTATATGAAATTGATCAACCATACTTTGTCTATTACAATAAGACATATAAATACAAGAAGAGAAAGCTAATTCTAAGGAATACATTTAATTACAAATATATGCAAGGCTATAATGTGGGAGACAATCACTCAAACGGTTTTGACTGATTAATGTGATGGACTTGATTTTCTCTTTGATCATCTTGAGTTAGTCATTTTCCTTAATATGCTCCCACAAGATGGACGACTGTAGGATAAGTCCAATCTTGGTTAACAGTACCCTCAAACTCCACCACCCTCTTTCACCCACTATCCATTTTCCATCCATATGTTTCTCCAAAAAAAAAAAAAAACCATCGACCTACATCACCATTACACATGGTTACATCTTCAAACACAACTTCTCCGTCAATATCAGTTAGGTTTTGCAAAACCTATAATCCTATCACTGCCGCAACCATCATTCTATCTTCTATCTTTTATTGTATTCACCCTATAAAAAAAACCAAAAAATTTATCTTCTTTTGCTTCATCTACTTCATCTCCGTTTACACCTTCAACCTCATCAATTTTTTCTCTTTCTTAAATACCACACTCATCCACTAAGGAAAATGACAGTTATGGCGACAACGAGAGTGAAGGTACTGTTAGGTATTCTATTCTGATGGTTATGGTCGTGGGTGGTGGAGATGAGTAATGTTATGATTGTAAGAGATATTACTTGAATATAGAAAGAAGAAAGGAGATTTTGAAATCTACGGAAGAAGAGAAGGGTCGGGATGTTGAAGTGGGAATGGAGAAGTCATTGTTAATGGTAGACTTGTTTAGACCGTGGGGTATGGTGGGGCTTGGGTTGGGCTTGGGTTTGGGTTTGGGCATTTGTTGACACGTGGAATGGGAGCCCCCCCCCCACCGCCTGGTTACGTGTCCGCGGGGTATGTCGGGGCGTGGGTTGGGCTTGGGTTGGGTGCACCGCGTGGCAGCAGAATATTAAAAAAAAATTACAAGAAATTTATAAAAAATACACAACATTTATAAAAAAAAAACCTACAACTTCATTAAAATTTTAAAAATTACATAATCCTAAAAATTACATAATTTCTAAAAATTACAAAATAACAAACCTAGAGCGTTAAATAAATTTCAAAAAGGTTGATCTTGTCGAACGCCTTTCGCTCCTTGCCTCGAAACTCTATGTTCGCCACCGCCACCCGGTCCTCGTGGTTTAAATCGCCGCTCGGAACGGCTTCGTAGTAAGCCTTGAAACGCTCGAGCTTGGGCCGTAGCTCGCGCCATTTATGTTGGCACGCGTTGAGGTTGTGGCGATCGTTACCGACATTATGTCGGTAGACTGCGAATGCTTCCGGCCAATATTTTGTTTGGCCCGGTGGCCGCCCCTTCATAGCGTCGACGACGCTAGTGACGAGAGTCATTTCTTCTTCATGGGTCCAGAATGCCATAGCGGGGGGGGGGGGGGGGGGGACCAGTGGGTTAGCCGGTGGGGTTGGGTTTGTGGGATGGGGGGGACCAGTGGGTTAGCGGGTTCGAGAGAAGTGGGTAGCCGGTGGGGTTGGGTTCGTGGGAGGGGGGACCAGTGGGTTGGGGGTTACAATATATAGGGGGTGGTTGGGTGACCGGGTGGCGGTTTGGTTTCCCCCAAACCGTTTGAATTTAAAATTCAAAATTTGAATGTCCTCTATGACGCGGCGGGTGAGCGAATGGGAGGCAGCCAGCTAGCATGGCCATACCGCCCCACGCCCGGCTTGAAAGCCGAGCCCCAAGGGCCACGCCCCAACCCAAGCCCACCCGGGATGGTGGCTTGGGCGTTTTCCCCCATCCCGGGTGGGCTTGGGTTGGGGCGTGGCCCTTGGGGCTTGGCTTTCAAGCCGGGCGTGGGGTGGTATGGCCATGCTAGCTGGCTGCCTCCCATTCGCTCACCCGCCACATCATAGCGGACATTCAAATTTTGAATTTTAAATTCAAATGGTTTGGGGGAAACCAAACCGCCACCCGGTCACCCAACCACCCCCTATATATTGTAACCCCCAACCCACTGGTCCCCCCATCCCACGAACCCAACCCCACCGGCTACCCACTTCTCTCGAACCCGCTAACCCACTGGTCCCCCCATCCCACGAACCCAACCCACCGGCTAACCCACTGGTCCCCCCGCCCCCCGCTATGGCATCCTGGACCCATGAAGAAGAAATGGCTCTCGTCACTAGCGTCATCGACGCTATGAAGGGACGGCCACTGGGCCAAACAAAATATTGGCCGAAAGCATTCGCAGCCTACCGACATAATGTCGGTAACAATCACCACAACCTCAACGCGTGCCAACATAAATGGCGCGAGCTACGGCCCAAGCTCGAGCATTTCAAGGCTTACTACGAAGCCGTTCCGAGCGGCGAGTTAAGCCACGAGGACCGGGTGCCGGTGGCGAACATAGAGTTTCGAGGCAAGGAGCGAAAGGCGTTCGACAAGATCGACTTTTTTGAATTTTATTTAACGCTCTAGGTTTGTTATTTTGTAATTTTTAGAAATTATGTAATTTTTAAAATTTTAATGAAGTTGTAGTTTTTTTTTTATAAATGTTGTGTGATTTTTTATAAATTTTTTGTAATTTTTTTTAATATTCTGCTGCCACGCGGTGCACCCAACCCACGCCCCGCCATACCCCGCGGACACGTAACCAGACGGTGGGGGGGCTCTCATTCCACGTGTCAACAAATGCCCCAACCCAAGCCCCACCATACCCCACGGTCTTAGGAGTGTTGGCTAAAGAAATGATGGTTGCAGGATCAAGAGCTTCTCGGTGGAGATAAGTGCTCTGATACCATATAAGTAATTGATCAACCATACTTTGTCTATTACAATAAGACATATAAATACAAGAAGAGAAAGCTAATTCTAAGGAATACATTTAATTACAAATATATGCAAGGCTATAATGTGGGAGACAATCACTCAAACGGTTTTGACTGATTAATGTGATGGACTTGATTTTCTTTTGATCATCTTGAGTTAATCATTTTCCTTAATACTTTCCATCTAAATCTTTAAATCGCCATGTAAGGTTATGCGCTCCTCGCAATTGTCTGTTATGTGTCCCGTATAGTTAGAAAGAATTACATTGTCTCCAACCCACAAATCTTATGGCAACCTGTCACTGGTGAGGTTAACACCACCTCACGCCTAACCGTTTAGGCAAGCTAAACCTTCTTCGGCGAAACCCGTTTCAGTACGTTGTTGTAAGTGGTCGAAATCAAACAACGATGTTTATTAAATAATATTCACATACACAATAACTTTATAAATCTAAAGATATATACATACAGATAGTAATTATTTCTTTCTTTTGTAACGATAGTTAATAATAATAAATACCTCGAGCATGCTACATTGATTGTAAGATAACTTGGTGATGCATTTGGACTTATTTTGTAATGCTACATTTTCTAGCACTTCTTTTAACAGTAGCGATAAGCAAGCAATTACAAGAAGTTAAATCTAATACGTAAAAGAACACATATGACATTATTATAGTGAAATTACAAGTATGTTCTTTGGTTTCCTAATTATGCCACTTGAACTCCTTTGTTTCCGGTCTGCAACTCCACATCTACATTTGTTGACTTTTTTACCCTTGTGAAAACCTGTTCCATCTCTTCAAGTGACCTCCCTTTGGTCTCAGGCAAGAAAAAGAAGAAAAAGATCCAAGCCAAAACAGCCATACCAGCAAACATGAAGAATGCCCCTCCAATGGTGATGGCATTCACTAGGGACAAAAAGGTCATTGACACAGTTGCATTAGTAACCCTATTCACAGCCACCCCAATACTAGCCCCTTGGGCCCTTAACTTCAAGGGAAATATCTCAGAACTATAAACCCATGTGACTGGTGCAAGCCCAATTGAAAAGAACATTACATATATGTAACATGTAGCTATACTTAACCAAAGTGCCCAAACCACCCTTTGGTCATGGGATTGGTGCACTATGGTCAAAGCAAACCCTAACCCCAATAAGGCAATGATCATCCCTCCAACACTTGTTAATAGAAGTTTTCGCCTTCCGGCTTTATCGATAAAGAACGTGGATGTGGTTATGAATATAGTTTTCGTGACCCCGACTCCTATATTAGCTAATAAAAGCTTGTCGTTGGTTGTAACCCCGGCTTTCTTGAAAATCCGTGGGCCATACAAGACCACAGCTTCGATCCCAGTTGCGTGCTGGAAGAAATGAATTCCAACGGCGGCTAGGAGGACCCAACGGACCGGTGGGGTTGGTCTTAGTAGTAATTCTTTCCACACGCCTTTGCCACGTGTGTTTTGCCTGAGTGTGACAAAATCGTCATTACAGTCAGCATCAATCCCGATTGCTAGTTTGATGTCTTGCAGTCGGGATTGAGCTTCTTCTTTAGTGTTCGACACTTTTAACAAAACATTTTTGGCGTCCCTAAGACGGCCCTGTATCGCGAGCCATCTTGGGGACTCTGGCATTCTAAGAATGCCAAAAGCTAACCCTATAGAAGGAATAGTTGCCATGAAGAACATTATCCTCCAACCAATATTAAGGGCTAACTTAGAGAAAAAATAATTAGATATATAACCTAACAAAATTCCTAAGCTAATGCCAATTTCGGGCAATGAAGCTAGGATTCCTCGGGTGTTGGTGGCAGATATCTCGGCTGAATAAACCGGAGCGATCACTAGAGCAAACCCGACTCCAATCCCAGCCACACATCGTCCGATCAAGAGGACCGCATAGGAAGGGGCAAATCCCATTAGTAAGGATCCCAAAAGGAAGATTGTGGAGGCCAAAGATATGGTGTACCTACGACCTATGTAGTCTGAAGTTCGACCGGCGCTCAAAGCGCCAACTAAGGCGCAAAAGTTGATGATTCCAGCAAAGACTTGGACTTGTACATCGTTGATTTTGAGATCTTCTTTGATAAAGATCATTGCTCCACTCGTAACACCGGTCTCTATGTATACACAAACAGAAACAGATTAGTTACTGGTTGTTACAAATAATAAACCACTTTAGTATAAAATAAACAATTTGATGCAAGTATGTATGCATTTATGTGTAGGTATTTGTTAATGGATTTTATCATCTATTATAGTTATGATTTACCATTCATATTTGTTTGTTACTGTCTCAATATTGAATATTAGGATAATTATTGACTCTTTATTAACATTATTATTATTATGTGGTTAGTTTTATCATTATCTTTTCTATATTATTCAACAATATTGTTTTGTTTTTCCCATTTAAGTTCTTTAGAGCATTCACAATCATGTAGGAGAGTTTTTTATATTATAAAAAGTGATTGAGAGAGTTTTTTTATATTATGAAAATTGATCGTAGGTGATTGGAAGTGATTGTAAGTAGAGGAGACAGAAAATGTTACTGTTTATTTAAATTTGAGGGGACACTTTCTTCATCTATAAATTTTTCTATAATATTTTGAAAGTGGTTGAATGGAGAAAATAGAAAAGATAATGATAAAAACATAAAAAATATTATTTAATTGAAATGGGAGAGAAAATATAGTTATTTTTAAAGAAATTATAGGGTAAAAAAGATGGAAGGGATGCTAATGCCCTTAACATATATACGTGCAGTATAAAATAAACAAATATATGTATTTGTATGTATTCATGTATGTATGTATCTATGTATGTATGTATGTAGGTAGGTAGGTAGGTATTTATATGTGTGCACATTTGGAGAGAGAGAGAGAGAGAGAGTACCATAACCAAAGATGATGGAGATCATAGAAGCAACAATGGAGCAAGCACAAGAATACTTGTTAATCTTTCGATCTTCTTTTCCTTCTTCCATACTACAGTTTACAATTGACTCTCTCTCTCTCTCTCTCTCTATGTATGTATATAAGTACATATGCAAAAAGTCAATGATCATGTGGTGGAGCGGTGGGTAGGCTGGTTTGCCTCGCAAGAGGCGCCGGTTCGATCCCCGTTTCCATCATATGTGAGGCACCAGGGTTTTACCCATGATGCCCGGGTTCGATCCCCACTTGAGGCGGTTTATTCCCCTCTGTGGCGGCTCTCAACTCGTCAAGCCCTACGATGGGCGAGGCACCTGTGGGGTTTTTCCTTTGGACGTCGGTCACACTCTGATGCCAGCTGGGGCACGGTTAAGACACTCACGTCTGGCCGGAGTGGGGCGACGGGCCTCCCCAATGAGGGGGGGTGTGGGGTGTCTCACACCCAAAAAATTGTGACACCTTGCCGTTCAAAAAAAAAAAAAAAAGTACATATGCAAAAACATAAAGATAGACGGAACATATATAGGCTTTAGTTGTTGACGATAACAACTTTCTTTTGATAGAGGATCCTTTCAATATCTTCCCTTTGTTAAATAATTCCATATTACATGATAATTTGTTAACAACACACGATAACCTCAAATGATATAATCTAATTTCTAAATCTTTGATGCATGGTTTTTTAACAAATACTCAAAAAAGATATAAGATATACTAAGGGTGTCCAGGGCACTCCCCTAAGAGGGGAGTCCCCTCTCTTACGCACATCCAATCAGGTTATGCCACGTCAACTCCCCTCTTAAACTCTCCTCACACCCCAATTTGATGGCGCCACTCCCCTCTTAGGTGAATTGTTTTTTTTATTCAAAAAGAAAAAAAAAACAATGTTTTGATTGGATTGCAGCAAGCATGGGCCCACAGATCCCCCACTCCCCTCTTCGGTGTCTTCTCCCCGATTCCTCTCCCCGCACCACCTTCCCGCACCGATGGCGGCGGTGTGCCCGAGCGGTGAATGGGGTCACCGATCCCCCTTCCCGCTGGTGCCCCGCTCACCCTAAAATTAAAGGATTAACACTACATGAATTGTGACACCCCAGGAAAACCAGTAAACGATACAACTCATCTAGCTTCCTCAGTAACCACGTGCTAAATTTCGGGACGAAATTTCCTTCAAGTTGGGGATAATGTGACAACTCGAGTTTCCAAGATTTCCATCTTCGTAATAACTGCATGTTAATTGTTGAGATTGTTTATTTACATGACTTGACCGTTCATGATTGAACACGTTCGTCGTAATAGGATAAATTGTTCTTAATTTCAAGTGTATTTATTTATATAATTGATTGAGGTGCAATATAGGCGTATATTGTGATGTGTATATAATGTGTGATTATGTAATGATTTGAAACACACACCACTAGCCGAAAACACCCCCCAATCTGATACATTACTCGAAAACTATATGATGAAAACACCTTAAGTATTTTCGTCCAAGTAATGGCCAACGAAAAACCAATGGGCTTTGGTCCGAGTGTGTTATGTAACATCAACAAACAAGCCGGCCCAAGTTATCATGTTGACAGTTAGTATGATCGGCCCAGCTATCCTCTTATTTTAGTATACGTACACACATAAGGCATAACACACAAGTTACATTACAAACAAACCCTAATCACTTCTCTCTCCCTAACCTTGTGAGCGACGGCAACAGATCTGGTGCAGTCATCTTCGCTAGTTTAACTTTTTGGTTAGTGGTTTCATATTTATTAGAATAATTGTTTGTTGATCTTATTTATGTGTACTCCTGATTAATGAAGTTGCCTTGTATGTTTTGTAATGTGAGAGAGTTACGTATAGGTTCTTGTATCTTAATTGATGGCTAGGGTTGCATGCTATTAGGATAGTTAATGGACCTGACATCATGATGAAATCTTGTGCATTAATTAATGGCCTGAATAAACTTTGAGTAGTGTGTTGCACATGATGATAATGATCGGCATGCTAGGGCACTATCGGTTACAAATGCTTTGATAATTGTGTTTCCTCACAAACTGATGTTGACTTTGGGTATTGCTGCTGAAGACGATGATGTCTTCTGATGTGGGTGTCTTTCGATGATCACTAATAAATTGTATATTGTTAGATATAATTTACTTAGGAGATACAAAGCATGGTATGTATTAACTTGGATATGATACTAGGCGGATGTAAACCAATCAGACTAGATCTGCTCGTTGTGCTACTGCTCATAACTCGATTTGATGATATATGTATATGTGTATAACCTGAACGATTTGTGATCATGTGATTAGCTGTTGTGTGATGTATGGTTAACTGCCAAACACTCTGTGATATTACTGTGACGCTAAATACATGTGAAGCATTTCGAACGTGAACTGATTTAATATACGTGCACACTATAGGACGTGATTGATTAATTGCGAGCACTTAACTTAACATACCGAGCAACCCTAAGGTGAGTTCACTGCACTTTTCTAAGCATGCGTTCCGGTGGTTTGGGACATCTGGTAAACGTTTCTAAAGGGAATACTGGGTAAACTGTTATTTGGGATGTTGGTTATTGAACACAGAATCGATCATCTACCGTGTTGCCTGTAAGGCAATGGGGTAACTAGTTGATAGCGCTATTAGGTTTGACACCCTCACACCGGGCCGTAAGGACGGGCGTGATCTAGTTACCTGGGCATCATTACCAATGCTTGGTTAGGGGCATTGGGGTTGGGCACACTCCCAGGTTATATTGGGCACACTCCCATGGTATATATTGGACACACTTCCAGTATATAAGACTCTCTTACGTTAATAACAATTTCAAAACGAAACGATGAGTTGACTTAACAGATATCTGGTAACTACACACGTTAACAAAACCTTGAACTCACCAGCGTCGTCTGACACACTTGTCTGCATGCTTGCAGGTCTATAGGCTTATATCATTTGGAACTTGCTATCTGAGAGGCTGGAGTGGTCATGGGTCAATATACATGGAATCTCAATACAAGCTTAATGGTTTATGTACACATGATTTACGAAACACTTAACAGACGAGTTATGCTTCCGCTGTATTCAATAAATGATATGTAACGTTTGTAATACTTTACGTTAATGAATGAAACTCTTATTTAATTATATTTATGAGTTCAATGTGATTGGTGGCTTGGATCCTGGTACGTCACACGCCTTGCGGGGGTTTCCGCATGTGGTATTTTGGGGGTGTGACAGTTTGGTATCAGAGCCACTGGTTATAGTGAACTTGGTTTTAAAAATGTTTTTATAAAACCAGACTATAACCGAACAGTTTTGACAACAGAGAATACGACCATGACACTCAGCTCCAGATTGCAAGGTTCGTCTCTTGTACTCATTGTACTGCGTAACTAGTGAACACTTACATATGATATTGCATGTGATTGCACGTTTAACACAACAGTATGAACTTACGTATTACTTGCACGTGTTATATGACTACTAGGGTGGTGTTTCCCTAAACATTCGTGACTCACGTTTTGTGATGCTCTTTGTTTGCTACTCGAGTTTGAGGAACCATTCGACATGAGTTAGGAGGAGCTGGGATGAGCATGCAAATCACAATATTATTGTGGGTGCACACATAATAATAATGTGGGGTGCATGTGAGTCCCAGTGAGGCTTAACAAGTGAAGAAGGGGTTCCGCTCTGTTATTTGATCAGTGTGAAACGTAACAAATTTATAGGAGTCATATCAGTGACCGTCTCCTACTCGAATGTGACCTTTTCACCTCTCTCTGAATCCTTTCGAATCTCGATGCCATCGAGTAGTACCTGAACACCCATCTGAACGCCTAGCGAAACGTGTAGAATGTTAGGTGCTTGCACGGACGTCCTTGAGCAGCTCTATATCTTTCTCGCTTCTCTTCGTTTGCTGAAACTCTATGTATTGATGTCTTAGACTCCGAAGTGTGGACACTTTGGCAACACTGTCACAGCATACCGCGTATTACTCAATCTACTTGCTAGATCGATGGACAAAAGGGTGAGCGTAGTATTTTACCGACCTCAGTATTTGGACAACCCTGATTACCGGCAACAAACACCAGCACATTGACTTCAATCGAATTCTTAACTCTAGTCAGCGACTCGTGGGAGTCAACTCTTACGAATCAATCGGAACATAAGCGATGACAACAGATTATAGTGTGAAATATGTGGCTACCAGCACAGTGAGTAGCGCGTGGCACAGAATGTGAAAAGATGGATTTTGATGGTGAAAGATTGTAGGGCTTCGTTTCAAGCAACGGCATTGGAGGCAACAGTCGCGGCAACATCAAGGTACTCGTAATCGTAGTCTACAGCATGGAAACGAAGATGACATTGACAGGGATTGACTATTGCTAAGTCAAGACGTCAACAACCAAGGGAATAATGATAGTAATGGGAACCCTCGCAACCATAACAACAACACTGGAAATGATGCTCGTGGAAGGACATTTAGGATTGGCGTAGGCGACGTCAGGCATCGCAGCAACATGGTAGCTTGTATGGGTAGCTGTTCGCTTCGTCTCTATTTTGCTTGACCCTGATACTTCTTGAAAACCAAACCTGATGTGGAATCGGCTGATGGCAAGCCAAATGAAATCTCATATGTTCGTTGGGGTGTAAACACGACCTTGTGGGACAAATGTTCGACGTCGACCTTCCTTCTACTATCCTCGATGGGTACAACGCAGTACTTAGTGTGAGTTGGTTATCCAGTAATCACGCAGATATACTCAGTGAGGAGAAAACTTTGTGTGGAGAATCGCTATTTGTTCTAAAGCATCAGAGTAGTGCAAAAGGTAGTGCCATTTCAGCTATGAAGGTCAGAAGTGTCTACGGAGGGATTACTCCGCAGTGTTAGCAATCGTTACTGATGTTAGGGCTGAGGGAAAAGAGGATCGAGGATCCACCAATTGTTTGTGATCCCTCTCGGTTTGCTACCCGAGGAACTTTCAGGCTTACTTCCACAACTGTTAGGCAAAATCTCAGTTTAATCTCACGCCAGAAGCAGCCTTGATCACGCGTACTCCATACCGACTTGTACCAGGAGGGCTGCCAGAACTGTCTAATCAACTTCAGGAATTACCGGGTGGGAGTTTTAACGATCTAGCTCTTCGCCCTGGGGAGCTCCAGTACTATTTGTAAAGAAGAAGGACAGTACCTTCCGCATGTGTATAGACTACCGCGAACTGAACAAGGTGACTGTGAAGAATCGCTATCCTCTTCCACGCATCGACGACTTATTCGACCAATTGCAAGGGTCGAGTTATTACTCGAAGATTGATCTGAGGTCAGGTTATCACCAACTGAGAGTCCGGGATGAGGATGTCTCCAAAACAGCATTCAGAACACGCTACGGCCACTACGAGTTTCTAGTCATGCCATTCGGGTTAACGAACGCGCCTGCGATTTTCATGGACCTTATGAACAGGGTGTGCAAACCTTATCTTGACAAGTTTGTTATTGTTTTTATTGATGACATCCTGATCTACTCGAAGAGTCGGGAGGAACACGAGCAGCACTTACGACTTATTTTGGAACTCCTACGAACGGAACAACTATACGCTAAGTTTTCGAAATGCGACTTCTGGCTTCGTGAAGTCCACTTTCTAGGCCACGTGGTAAACAAGGATGGGATTCATGTCGATCCATCCAAGGTAGATTCGATCAAGAACTGGCCTGCACCTCGCATACCGACAGAAATACGCCAATTCTTGGGTTTGGCGGGTTATTACAGACGGTTCATCAAAGACTTCTCAAAGATTGCACAGCCGCTTACACTACTGACACAGAAAGGTGTTGTTTATCGTTGGGGTAATACACAGGGAACAGCGTTTCAGCACTTAAGGGATAGACTTTGTAGCGCACCTATCCTCTCATTGCCTGAAGGCACGGACGATTTTGTAGTCTACTGCGACGCATCCATCCAAGGTCTTGGATGTGTGTTGATGCAACGGGATAAAGTCATTGCTTATGCTTCGCGCCAACTTAAGATTCACGAACGGAATTACACAACACATGATTTAGAGCTGGGAGCTGTTGTCTTTGCGCTCAAGATATGGCGACATTACCTGTATGACACTAAGTGCACCATCTACACTGATCACAGGAGTCTCGAGCATATTTTCAAGCAGAAGGAATTGAACATGCGGCAACGTCGATGGGCCGAGCTACTTAATGATTACGAATGCGCTATCAAGTACCATCCAGGCAAAGCCAATGTTGTGGCTGATGCCCTCAGTCGAAAGGATACTGCACCTAGGCGTGTACGAGCGTTGCAATTCACTATTCAGTCTAGTCTTCCTGCACAGATACGAGATGCTCAGGTAGAAGCATTGAAACTAGAAAACGTCAGGGCTGAAGCTCTACGCGGCTCAAAGCAACGGTTAGAACAAAAGGAAGACGGTGCCTATTACGTAACAGGACGCATCTGGGTCCCACTCTATAGCAACTTACGCGAGCTTGTAATGGATGAAGCTCATAAGTCTCGCTACTCAGTACATTCAGGTTCGGATAAGATGTACCACGGCCTCAGAACTACATATTGGTGGCCTAGCATGAAAGCTCACATAGCCACTTACGTTAGCAAGTGCTTGACTTGTGCGAGAGTTAAAGCGGAATATCGGAAACCATCAGGCCCACTCCAACAACCTGAGATACCACAATGGAAATGGGAACAAATTTCCATGGATTTTGTTACAGGCCTACCTAGATCTCAGCGCGGAAATGATACTATTTGGGTGATCGTGGATCGACTCACAAAGTCTGCTCACTTCTTGGCTATCAAGGAAACGGACAAGTTCTCCACACTAGCAGACGTATACTTGAAGGAAGTGGTCTCAAGGCACGGGGTGCCCACCTCTATTATCTCTGATCGTGATGCACGTTTTACTTCAGAACTGTGGCAAGCAATGCATAAATCTTTTGGCTCTCGTTTAGACATGAGCACAGCTTATCATCCTCAGACAGATGGGCAGTCTGAGCGCACTATTCAAACTCTAGAAGACATGCTTCGGGCGTGCGTAATTGACTTTGGCAATGGCTGGGAAAAACATCTGCCACTTGTGGAATTCTCGTACAATAACAGCTACCACACCAGCATTAAAGCTGCTCCATTTGAGGCATTGTACGGGCGTAAATGCCGATCACCTTTTTGTTGGGCAGAGGTGGGTGACAGTCAGATCACAGGTCCAGAAATGGTAGTTGATACTACTGAAAAGATTGCTCAAATACGACAACGCATGGCGGCAGCACGTGACCGTCAGAAAGCATACGCAGATAAAGACAGGAAACTACTCGAGTTCCAGGTTGGGGATCGAGTGCTACTCAAAGTTTCACCCTGGAAGGGTGTTGTTCGTTTTGGCAAACGAGGCAAGCTCAATCCGCGATATGTCGGATCATTTGAAATCATTGAGAAAATAGGTAAAGTAGCCTACAGACTGAACTTACCAGCTGAACTCAGTGCAGTTCACAACGTTTTTCACGTGACGAATCTGAAGAAGTGTCTGTCAGATGAGACCCTCATAGTTCCTTTGAAGGAGCTCACTATCGACGATCAGTTGTCATTCGTCGAGGAACCAGTTGAAATCGCGGACCGGGATGTTAAGGTCCTCAAGCACACCAGAATACCTCTTGTTTGAGTTCGTTGGAACTCCCGTCGTGGCCCAGAGATTACCTGGGAACGAGAAGATCAAATGAAACTCAAGTGCCCCCAGTTATTCGGAAACAGTGCAACCACTACTAAGGCTGAAGCTACTACAGAATTTCGGGACGAAATTCCAAATCAACGGGGGGATGATGTGACACCCCAGGAAAACCAGTAAACGATACAACTCATCTAGCTTCCTCAGTAACCACGTGCTAAATTTCGGGACGAAATTTCCTTCAAGTTGGGGATAATGTGACAACTCGAGTTTCCAAGATTTCCATCTTCGTAATAACTGCATGTTAATTGTTGAGATTGTTTATTTACATGACTTGACCGTTCATGATTGAACACGTTCGTCGTAATAGGATAAATTGTTCTTAATTTCAAGTGTATTTATTTATATAATTGATTGAGGTGCAATATAGGCGTATATTGTGATGTGTATATAATGTGTGATTATGTAATGATTTGAAACACACACCACTAGCCGAAAACACCCCCCAATCTGATACATTACTCGAAAACTATATGATGAAAACACCTTAAGTATTTTCGTCCAAGTAATGGCCAACGAAAAACCAATGGGCTTTGGTCCGAGTGTGTTATGTAACATCAACAAACAAGCCGGCCCAAGTTATCATGTTGACAGTTAGTATGATCGGCCCAGCTATCCTCTTATTTTAGTATACGTACACACATAAGGCATAACACACAAGTTACATTACAAACAAACCCTAATCACTTCTCTCTCCCTAACCTTGTGAGCGACGGCAACAGATCTGGTGCAGTCATCTTCGCTAGTTTAACTTTTTGGTTAGTGGTTTCATATTTATTAGAATAATTGTTTGTTGATCTTATTTATGTGTACTCCTGATTAATGAAGTTGCCTTGTATGTTTTGTAATGTGAGAGAGTTACGTATAGGTTCTTGTATCTTAATTGATGGCTAGGGTTGCATGCTATTAGGATAGTTAATGGACCTGACATCATGATGAAATCTTGTGCATTAATTAATGGCCTGAATAAACTTTGAGTAGTGTGTTGCACATGATGATAATGATCGGCATGCTAGGGCACTATCGGTTACAAATGCTTTGATAATTGTGTTTCCTCACAAACTGATGTTGACTTTGGGTATTGCTGCTGAAGACGATGATGTCTTCTGATGTGGGTGTCTTTCGATGATCACTAATAAATTGTATATTGTTAGATATAATTTACTTAGGAGATACAAAGCATGGTATGTATTAACTTGGATATGATACTAGGCGGATGTAAACCAATCAGACTAGATCTGCTCGTTGTGCTACTGCTCATAACTCGATTTGATGATATATGTATATGTGTATAACCTGAACGATTTGTGATCATGTGATTAGCTGTTGTGTGATGTATGGTTAACTGCCAAACACTCTGTGATATTACTGTGACGCTAAATACATGTGAAGCATTTCGAACGTGAACTGATTTAATATACGTGCACACTGTAGGACGTGATTGATTAATTGCGAGCACTTAACTTAACATACCGAGCAACCCTAAGGTGAGTTCACTGCACTTTTCTAAGCATGCGTTCCGGTGGTTTGGGACATCTGGTAAACGTTTCTAAAGGGAATACTGGGTAAACTGTTATTTGGGATGTTGGTTATTGAACACAGAATCGATCATCTACCGTGTTGCCTGTAAGGCAATGGGGTAACTAGTTGATAGCGCTATTAGGTTTGACACCCTCACACCGGGCCGTAAGGACGGGCGTGATCTAGTTACCTGGGCATCATTACCAATGCTTGGTTAGGGGCATTGGGGTTGGGCACACTCCCAGGTTATATTGGGCACACTCCCATGGTATATATTGGACACACTTCCAGTATATAAGACTCTCTTACGTTAATAACAATTTCAAAACGAAACGATGAGTTGACTTAACAGATATCTGGTAACTACACACGTTAACAAAACCTTGAACTCACCAGCGTCGTCTGACACACTTGTCTGCATGCTTGCAGGTCTATAGGCTTATATCATTTGGAACTTGCTATCTGAGAGGCTGGAGTGGTCATGGGTCAATATACATGGAATCTCAATACAAGCTTAATGGTTTATGTACACATGATTTACGAAACACTTAACAGACGAGTTATGCTTCCGCTGTATTCAATAAATGATATGTAACGTTTGTAATACTTTACGTTAATGAATGAAACTCTTATTTAATTATATTTATGAGTTCAATGTGATTGGTGGCTTGGATCCTGGTACGTCACACGCCTTGCGGGGGTTTCCGCATGTGGTATTTTGGGGGTGTGACAGTTTGGTATCAGAGCCACTGGTTATAGTGAACTTGGTTTTAAAAATGTTTTTATAAAACCAGACTATAACCGAACAGTTTTGACAACAGAGAATACGACCATGACACTCAGCTCCAGATTGCAAGGTTCGTCTCTTGTACTCATTGTACTGCGTAACTAGTGAACACTTACATATGATATTGCATGTGATTGCACGTTTAACACAACAGTATGAACTTACGTATTACTTGCACGTGTTATATGACTACTAGGGTGGTGTTTCCCTAAACATTCGTGACTCACGTTTTGTGATGCTCTTTGTTTGCTACTCGAGTTTGAGGAACCATTCGACATGAGTTAGGAGGAGCTGGGATGAGCATGCAAATCACAATATTATTGTGGGTGCACACATAATAATAATGTGGGGTGCATGTGAGTCCCAGTGAGGCTTAACAAGTGAAGAAGGGGTTCCGCTCTGTTATTTGATCAGTGTGAAACGTAACAAATTTATAGGAGTCATATCAGTGACCGTCTCCTACTCGAATGTGACCTTTTCACCTCTCTCTGAATCCTTTCGAATCTCGATGCCATCGAGTAGTACCTGAACACCCATCTGAACGCCTAGCGAAACGTGTAGAATGTTAGGTGCTTGCACGGACGTCCTTGAGCAGCTCTATATCTTTCTCGCTTCTCTTCGTTTGCTGAAACTCTATGTATTGATGTCTTAGACTCCGAAGTGTGGACACTTTGGCAACACTGTCACAGCATACCGCGTATTACTCAATCTACTTGCTAGATCGATGGACAAAAGGGTGAGCGTAGTATTTTACCGACCTCAGTATTTGGACAACCCTGATTACCGGCAACAAACACCAGCACATTGACTTCAATCGAATTCTTAACTCTAGTCAGCGACTCGTGGGAGTCAACTCTTACGAATCAATCGGAACATAAGCGATGACAACAGATTATAGTGTGAAATATGTGGCTACCAGCACAGTGAGTAGCGCGTGGCACAGAATGTGAAAAGATGGATTTTGATGGTGAAAGATTGTAGGGCTTCGTTTCAAGCAACGGCATTGGAGGCAACAGTCGCGGCAACATCAAGGTACTCGTAATCGTAGTCTACAGCATGGAAACGAAGATGACATTGACAGGGATTGACTATTGCTAAGTCAAGACGTCAACAACCAAGGGAATAATGATAGTAATGGGAACCCTCGCAACCATAACAACAACACTGGAAATGATGCTCGTGGAAGGACATTTAGGATTGGCGTAGGCGACGTCAGGCATCGCAGCAACATGGTAGCTTGTATGGGTAGCTGTTCGCTTCGTCTCTATTTTGCTTGACCCTGATACTTCTTGAAAACCAAACCTGATGTGGAATCGGCTGATGGCAAGCCAAATGAAATCTCATATGTTCGTTGGGGTGTAAACACGACCTTGTGGGACAAATGTTCGACGTCGACCTTCCTTCTACTATCCTCGATGGGTACAACGCAGTACTTAGTGTGAGTTGGTTATCCAGTAATCACGCAGATATACTCAGTGAGGAGAAAACTTTGTGTGGAGAATCGCTATTTGTTCTAAAGCATCAGAGTAGTGCAAAAGGTAGTGCCATTTCAGCTATGAAGGTCAGAAGTGTCTACGGAGGGATTACTCCGCAGTGTTAGCAATCGTTACTGATGTTAGGGCTGAGGGAAAAGAGGATCGAGGATCCACCAATTGTTTGTGATCCCTCTCGGTTTGCTACCCGAGGAACTTTCAGGCTTACTTCCACAACTGTTAGGCAAAATCTCAGTTTAATCTCACGCCAGAAGCAGCCTTGATCACGCGTACTCCATACCGACTTGTACCAGGAGGGCTGCCAGAACTGTCTAATCAACTTCAGGAATTACCGGGTGGGAGTTTTAACGATCTAGCTCTTCGCCCTGGGGAGCTCCAGTACTATTTGTAAAGAAGAAGGACAGTACCTTCCGCATGTGTATAGACTACCGCGAACTGAACAAGGTGACTGTGAAGAATCGCTATCCTCTTCCACGCATCGACGACTTATTCGACCAATTGCAAGGGTCGAGTTATTACTCGAAGATTGATCTGAGGTCAGGTTATCACCAACTGAGAGTCCGGGATGAGGATGTCTCCAAAACAGCATTCAGAACACGCTACGGCCACTACGAGTTTCTAGTCATGCCATTCGGGTTAACGAACGCGCCTGCGATTTTCATGGACCTTATGAACAGGGTGTGCAAACCTTATCTTGACAAGTTTGTTATTGTTTTTATTGATGACATCCTGATCTACTCGAAGAGTCGGGAGGAACACGAGCAGCACTTACGACTTATTTTGGAACTCCTACGAACGGAACAACTATACGCTAAGTTTTCGAAATGCGACTTCTGGCTTCGTGAAGTCCACTTTCTAGGCCACGTGGTAAACAAGGATGGGATTCATGTCGATCCATCCAAGGTAGATTCGATCAAGAACTGGCCTGCACCTCGCATACCGACAGAAATACGCCAATTCTTGGGTTTGGCGGGTTATTACAGACGGTTCATCAAAGACTTCTCAAAGATTGCACAGCCGCTTACACTACTGACACAGAAAGGTGTTGTTTATCGTTGGGGTAATACACAGGGAACAGCGTTTCAGCACTTAAGGGATAGACTTTGTAGCGCACCTATCCTCTCATTGCCTGAAGGCACGGACGATTTTGTAGTCTACTGCGACGCATCCATCCAAGGTCTTGGATGTGTGTTGATGCAACGGGATAAAGTCATTGCTTATGCTTCGCGCCAACTTAAGATTCACGAACGGAATTACACAACACATGATTTAGAGCTGGGAGCTGTTGTCTTTGCGCTCAAGATATGGCGACATTACCTGTATGACACTAAGTGCACCATCTACACTGATCACAGGAGTCTCGAGCATATTTTCAAGCAGAAGGAATTGAACATGCGGCAACGTCGATGGGCCGAGCTACTTAATGATTACGAATGCGCTATCAAGTACCATCCAGGCAAAGCCAATGTTGTGGCTGATGCCCTCAGTCGAAAGGATACTGCACCTAGGCGTGTACGAGCGTTGCAATTCACTATTCAGTCTAGTCTTCCTGCACAGATACGAGATGCTCAGGTAGAAGCATTGAAACTAGAAAACGTCAGGGCTGAAGCTCTACGCGGCTCAAAGCAACGGTTAGAACAAAAGGAAGACGGTGCCTATTACGTAACAGGACGCATCTGGGTCCCACTCTATAGCAACTTACGCGAGCTTGTAATGGATGAAGCTCATAAGTCTCGCTACTCAGTACATTCAGGTTCGGATAAGATGTACCACGGCCTCAGAACTACATATTGGTGGCCTAGCATGAAAGCTCACATAGCCACTTACGTTAGCAAGTGCTTGACTTGTGCGAGAGTTAAAGCGGAATATCGGAAACCATCAGGCCCACTCCAACAACCTGAGATACCACAATGGAAATGGGAACAAATTTCCATGGATTTTGTTACAGGCCTACCTAGATCTCAGCGCGGAAATGATACTATTTGGGTGATCGTGGATCGACTCACAAAGTCTGCTCACTTCTTGGCTATCAAGGAAACGGACAAGTTCTCCACACTAGCAGACGTATACTTGAAGGAAGTGGTCTCAAGGCACGGGGTGCCCACCTCTATTATCTCTGATCGTGATGCACGTTTTACTTCAGAACTGTGGCAAGCAATGCATAAATCTTTTGGCTCTCGTTTAGACATGAGCACAGCTTATCATCCTCAGACAGATGGGCAGTCTGAGCGCACTATTCAAACTCTAGAAGACATGCTTCGGGCGTGCGTAATTGACTTTGGCAATGGCTGGGAAAAACATCTGCCACTTGTGGAATTCTCGTACAATAACAGCTACCACACCAGCATTAAAGCTGCTCCATTTGAGGCATTGTACGGGCGTAAATGCCGATCACCTTTTTGTTGGGCAGAGGTGGGTGACAGTCAGATCACAGGTCCAGAAATGGTAGTTGATACTACTGAAAAGATTGCTCAAATACGACAACGCATGGCGGCAGCACGTGACCGTCAGAAAGCATACGCAGATAAAGACAGGAAACTACTCGAGTTCCAGGTTGGGGATCGAGTGCTACTCAAAGTTTCACCCTGGAAGGGTGTTGTTCGTTTTGGCAAACGAGGCAAGCTCAATCCGCGATATGTCGGATCATTTGAAATCATTGAGAAAATAGGTAAAGTAGCCTACAGACTGAACTTACCAGCTGAACTCAGTGCAGTTCACAACGTTTTTCACGTGACGAATCTGAAGAAGTGTCTGTCAGATGAGACCCTCATAGTTCCTTTGAAGGAGCTCACTATCGACGATCAGTTGTCATTCGTCGAGGAACCAGTTGAAATCGCGGACCGGGATGTTAAGGTCCTCAAGCACACCAGAATACCTCTTGTTTGAGTTCGTTGGAACTCCCGTCGTGGCCCAGAGATTACCTGGGAACGAGAAGATCAAATGAAACTCAAGTGCCCCCAGTTATTCGGAAACAGTGCAACCACTACTAAGGCTGAAGCTACTACAGAATTTCGGGACGAAATTCCAAATCAACGGGGGGATGATGTGACACCCCAGGAAAACCAGTAAACGATACAACTCATCTAGCTTCCTCAGTAACCACGTGCTAAATTTCGGGACGAAATTTCCTTCAAGTTGGGGATAATGTGACAACTCGAGTTTCCAAGATTTCCATCTTCGTAATAACTGCATGTTAATTGTTGAGATTGTTTATTTACATGACTTGACCGTTCATGATTGAACACGTTCGTCGTAATAGGATAAATTGTTCTTAATTTCAAGTGTATTTATTTATATAATTGATTGAGGTGCAATATAGGCGTATATTGTGATGTGTATATAATGTGTGATTATGTAATGATTTGAAACACACACCACTAGCCGAAAACACCCCCCAATCTGATACATTACTCGAAAACTATATGATGAAAACACCTTAAGTATTTTCGTCCAAGTAATGGCCAACGAAAAACCAATGGGCTTTGGTCCGAGTGTGTTATGTAACATCAACAAACAAGCCGGCCCAAGTTATCATGTTGACAGTTAGTATGATCGGCCCAGCTATCCTCTTATTTTAGTATACGTACACACATAAGGCATAACACACAAGTTACATTACAAACAAACCCTAATCACTTCTCTCTCCCTAACCTTGTGAGCGACGGCAACAGATCTGGTGCAGTCATCTTCGCTAGTTTAACTTTTTGGTTAGTGGTTTCATATTTATTAGAATAATTGTTTGTTGATCTTATTTATGTGTACTCCTGATTAATGAAGTTGCCTTGTATGTTTTGTAATGTGAGAGAGTTACGTATAGGTTCTTGTATCTTAATTGATGGCTAGGGTTGCATGCTATTAGGATAGTTAATGGACCTGACATCATGATGAAATCTTGTGCATTAATTAATGGCCTGAATAAACTTTGAGTAGTGTGTTGCACATGATGATAATGATCGGCATGCTAGGGCACTATCGGTTACAAATGCTTTGATAATTGTGTTTCCTCACAAACTGATGTTGACTTTGGGTATTGCTGCTGAAGACGATGATGTCTTCTGATGTGGGTGTCTTTCGATGATCACTAATAAATTGTATATTGTTAGATATAATTTACTTAGGAGATACAAAGCATGGTATGTATTAACTTGGATATGATACTAGGCGGATGTAAACCAATCAGACTAGATCTGCTCGTTGTGCTACTGCTCATAACTCGATTTGATGATATATGTATATGTGTATAACCTGAACGATTTGTGATCATGTGATTAGCTGTTGTGTGATGTATGGTTAACTGCCAAACACTCTGTGATATTACTGTGACGCTAAATACATGTGAAGCATTTCGAACGTGAACTGATTTAATATACGTGCACACTATAGGACGTGATTGATTAATTGCGAGCACTTAACTTAACATACCGAGCAACCCTAAGGTGAGTTCACTGCACTTTTCTAAGCATGCGTTCCGGTGGTTTGGGACATCTGGTAAACGTTTCTAAAGGGAATACTGGGTAAACTGTTATTTGGGATGTTGGTTATTGAACACAGAATCGATCATCTACCGTGTTGCCTGTAAGGCAATGGGGTAACTAGTTGATAGCGCTATTAGGTTTGACACCCTCACACCGGGCCGTAAGGACGGGCGTGATCTAGTTACCTGGGCATCATTACCAATGCTTGGTTAGGGGCATTGGGGTTGGGCACACTCCCAGGTTATATTGGGCACACTCCCATGGTATATATTGGACACACTTCCAGTATATAAGACTCTCTTACGTTAATAACAATTTCAAAACGAAACGATGAGTTGACTTAACAGATATCTGGTAACTACACACGTTAACAAAACCTTGAACTCACCAGCGTCGTCTGACACACTTGTCTGCATGCTTGCAGGTCTATAGGCTTATATCATTTGGAACTTGCTATCTGAGAGGCTGGAGTGGTCATGGGTCAATATACATGGAATCTCAATACAAGCTTAATGGTTTATGTACACATGATTTACGAAACACTTAACAGACGAGTTATGCTTCCGCTGTATTCAATAAATGATATGTAACGTTTGTAATACTTTACGTTAATGAATGAAACTCTTATTTAATTATATTTATGAGTTCAATGTGATTGGTGGCTTGGATCCTGGTACGTCACACGCCTTGCGGGGGTTTCCGCATGTGGTATTTTGGGGGTGTGACAGTTTGGTATCAGAGCCACTGGTTATAGTGAACTTGGTTTTAAAAATGTTTTTATAAAACCAGACTATAACCGAACAGTTTTGACAACAGAGAATACGACCATGACACTCAGCTCCAGATTGCAAGGTTCGTCTCTTGTACTCATTGTACTGCGTAACTAGTGAACACTTACATATGATATTGCATGTGATTGCACGTTTAACACAACAGTATGAACTTACGTATTACTTGCACGTGTTATATGACTACTAGGGTGGTGTTTCCCTAAACATTCGTGACTCACGTTTTGTGATGCTCTTTGTTTGCTACTCGAGTTTGAGGAACCATTCGACATGAGTTAGGAGGAGCTGGGATGAGCATGCAAATCACAATATTATTGTGGGTGCACACATAATAATAATGTGGGGTGCATGTGAGTCCCAGTGAGGCTTAACAAGTGAAGAAGGGGTTCCGCTCTGTTATTTGATCAGTGTGAAACGTAACAAATTTATAGGAGTCATATCAGTGACCGTCTCCTACTCGAATGTGACCTTTTCACCTCTCTCTGAATCCTTTCGAATCTCGATGCCATCGAGTAGTACCTGAACACCCATCTGAACGCCTAGCGAAACGTGTAGAATGTTAGGTGCTTGCACGGACGTCCTTGAGCAGCTCTATATCTTTCTCGCTTCTCTTCGTTTGCTGAAACTCTATGTATTGATGTCTTAGACTCCGAAGTGTGGACACTTTGGCAACACTGTCACAGCATACCGCGTATTACTCAATCTACTTGCTAGATCGATGGACAAAAGGGTGAGCGTAGTATTTTACCGACCTCAGTATTTGGACAACCCTGATTACCGGCAACAAACACCAGCACATTGACTTCAATCGAATTCTTAACTCTAGTCAGCGACTCGTGGGAGTCAACTCTTACGAATCAATCGGAACATAAGCGATGACAACAGATTATAGTGTGAAATATGTGGCTACCAGCACAGTGCATGGTGCATCACTGGACTGGGGGGACTTGAAGGGGTATTGTCCCAAAAAAGCCGCGCAAACCTCCGTCAAGGTTGCGCGCAGGACCATACTCCTTATTCAACAAACTGCTTATCATGATCCTCGCGCGAGATACATCATATTCTATTTTACACGGCGCGAGGCCTAGACAACAATAAGCTCCAATAACAACACTTAGCATACTAAAAGAGCACTCAGACATCCAAACCCCGCGCGAGGTAGTTACATACCCAGCAAGAATCGCGCAGGGAGGTAACGCAAGGCTGTCCAGATAGTACACAAGGTACAAGTGGCAGAAGAAAAGAGCCAATCAACGTCCTTCTGGCCCTGCTCAATCATGCTCCACGATCATCTGACATGCAGGAGACAAAAAGTACTTAAGGACGCCTACATGGCACCAATCATAAGGCAGAGACAACTGCCCCACGATCTCCACTTACCTGCTGATGGCAGAAGGGCGGCCAGGCCGACAACAGTGACACGTGGCTCCAATCAACTTGCGCCAGCTCCAGAAAGCTCCTAGAAGCCACTGACGGTCGACACCAGTGAGACAAGGAGCATACCCTCCATGTTGTCTCCTTCCGGCCCAAGGCCCATCAGCCCACATCCTCTTACACCTCTCCGGCTATAAATAGAGACCTCACTTCACAGGTTAAAGATTCCATTCCCTCTACTCTCACTCCTAATACTTAATTATCTCCCCAAAGCCGTCGCTTATTCTCACGCCGGAGCCTGGTTAAGAGGGAAACCCCCACATTCCCCTCTTAACGAGTAACGATGTTCTGTTTTGCAGGACTTAGACGATCATTACGAAGCTCAGAAAGCCATTAGAAGATTAACCATTATGGTAGGAACATAAACCAAGCTGATTAGTCCCTTAATTAGTTCTGTGTTTCTTCATTGGCGCCCACCGGTTTTCTATAAATCACTTTCATCTTCTTTTTTCCTGAGTTTTCGTTGTTTTTTCTTCCTTCGACCATGGCTGGTCAAGGAATCATTCCTGAGTTTGTTGGTTTCGGAGCAAACTCTAATGCAGCGTTGGGGGAGGGTAATCAAAACGCCCAACCTCAACACATCGAAGAAATTGGCGAAATTGAAGTAACCAACACGGGGGACCGCGCAGGAGCATCACCCGCATCACTCAAACGGTAACCCCAGGAAACAACGGCGCTGGACCTTCAAACCCAGCTCCACCTCAGAACATTTCGGCGCTACTAGGGCTACCAGAGGGCGAAACCCCAGCCTCATGGTACGCCAAGAAACTTGCCACCATTAACGAGGCATATCAATCTTTGAGCGCACAACAAGCAGTCTTAACGACAGAACCGTCCTTGGTTACACCAACCGGCCCCAGTCACGGGGCGCGCCAGATGCCACCACCGCAAAACATCCAAGGAAGAGCTAACAGACCTCCCCCTACCCGAAGACTAAGCGTACAGGACACGCGCGATACACGGGGAGAAACAGATAGCTATTATGACTATCCGTCAAACGTTCAAAGAGGCCCAGTTCATAGCCGGCTCACGCCGCGCAATATTAACAATGAATGGGACGATACTGACCCGAATGACCCAACTTGGCAAGACGATGAAGGATCTTCAGTCTTCAATCGCTTGCAAAGGAACCATGAATACTACAAACCTAGACAACATGTTGGGTACACCGAAGAGGCAGAGCAAAACTTTCGCCTCACCTATCGACCAGCTGAAGCTGTAGAACATTCAAAGTTCATTCCAAAAATCGCACTGGCGCCGCTTAAAAGAGAGAAGTTACCTCCGATAGTCGGAAAGTTTAACGGATTGACTGATCCCGATGATCACGTCAGAGTTTTCACAAGCGTGGGTTGCATGGGAGGATGGAATATGCCCATGTGGTGCCATCTGTTTATTCAAACACTTACCGGGGCTGCTCGCGCCTGGTTCGACAGCCTTCCTCCGGGAAAAATCAAATCATGGGTGGATTTCAGGACACAGTTTCTGAGTCACTTCAGTCAACAGAGACGTTACCAGCGCGACACAGCCGAGGTAGAGGACATCTGGCACAGAGATAACGAGGGTTTGGAAGATTTCATCACTCGCTTTAACAAAGAGTGCTTGGAAATCGGCGGCGTAAGTGAACAACTCATGCGCTGCCACTTCAAGAAAGCCATTCGCTGTGATAGTCTCATCAGAACCATCACTGGGAAGGATGGGATGCCCAAAGAATGGGATAAGCTCATGGAAGCCGCGAAGATAGTCGCGCAGACTGAAGAGTCACTCGCCAGAAACAGGAGCTATCGTACTGAAGATCGATTTTCTAAAGGGGGTCATTCGCGCGACGACAACAAACAGAACAAACAGAACCCTGGGTGGAAAGCCAACCACTCCAGCGGTTATGGTGAACGATCTCGTTATGAAGAACGGTCGCGCTACAGAGAAGATGCGCGAGACACTATTGATCGAATTGGGTATCGAAAGGCAGACAGGGATGACAACCGAGAAAAGCACTGGACTCCGCTCATAAAAACACCGAAAGAGGTGCTGATAGCGGAGAATCATGATTTCAAGGCTCCAAGGCCTATGACAAACAAGAAGGGGCAAGACCCCAACTTGTATTGCGACTTCCATAAAGATACGGGACACCTGACAGACGACTGTTACAGTTTACGTCAGGAGATCGAAAGAGCGCTAAAAAGCGGGAAACTAAGCCACCTGGTGAAAAACGTGTGCAAAGAAACTCGACAGCTCCAAAGAGAAAGGCAAGCGCCCTTACGAACCCTCATGGCAAGAGCAACAGGTCATTTTCCCGGTAGTGCGCGGCGGCCCTCGTGCCACTCGACCCGTCGTCATTACCAGTATTATCGGCCATTACAAAATGGAGTATGTCTTCATTGACCCAGGAAGTACGACTGATATCATCTATGAGCAGTGTTTTAATCAGTTTGATGAAGATGATAAAGCGAGACTTGAGCCAGTTGATTATCCACTGTCTGGATTTTGCAACGAAATGGTCTTTCCCCTAGGCCAAATCAGCTTCCCCGTCACCCTTTCTGACGTGAAGCATTCAAGAATAACAAATGTAAACTTCATGGTGATGCCTGTCAAGTCGAGGCACAATGTGTTGATCGGGAGAGAAATCCAAGGCGAACTTAACATGGTAACTTCCACCCCCCACTCAGCGATAGGTTTTCCAACCAAGACGGGGGTGGCAATTATCTATGCCAAGAAAGAAGTAATGTCGACGGAAGAGATTCGCCCATCAAAAGCGGCGAAGGTTTCAACAACCGAGCCAGAGAAGTGGGTGTTAAACCGCAAATACCCAGATCAAACGGTGACGATAGGCCACGCAATCTCACCAAACATCCGAACACATCTCAAGCAACTCCTCTTCAGGAACATGGATATCTTCGCCTGGACTCCAGCTGACATGACCGGTGTCCCGCGCGACATCACCGAACACTGTTTAAACACTTACCCCTCCGTTGAGCCAAAAGTGCAAAGGAGACGAAGCCTAGGGGCGGATAAAACTAAAGCGATGAATGAGCAGGTATGTGAACTGCTAAAGGCAGGGATCTTGCGGGAGGTCCGTTATCAAAGTTGGGTTGCGAGCCCAGTGATGGTGGAGAAGTCTAGCGGAGGTTGGAGAATGTGCGTTGATTATACCGATCTCAACAAGGCGTGTCCGAAAGATTGTTACTCTTTGCCTGAGATCGACAAAAAGATAGACTCTCTCGCACCATACAGATGGAAATGCTTCTTGGATTGCTACAAGGGGTACCATCAGGTTCAGATGAAGCTTGAAGACGAAGACAAGACAGCTTTTCGGACCGATCTCGGGATCTTTTGTTATACAAAGATGCCATTCGGCCTCAAAAACGCTGGCGCGACATATCAACGCCTGATGGATAAGACCTGCGCTGGAGATATCGGAAAGCATATAGAGGTTTACATCGATGATCTGGTGGTTAAAAGTCCTGAAGAGGACCAAATGTTGAAGGACATCGAGAAAACATTCAACTCGTTGCGCAGCGTGAACATGAAATTGAATCCAGCCAAATGTTCTTTTGGTATGGAAGAAGGGAAATTCTTAGGCTTCATAGTCACAAATGGAGGATTTAAGGTGAATCCAGAAAAGGTCCAGGCAATAGAGCGTATTGTCACGCCCTGCAAAAATTCAACTCAAAATTTCAGCATTCCGGAAGTTTCTGGAACACTAAGGAAGCGTCCAGGGCTGCCCGGACGTCTCTGGAACAACCTAGACAATACTGGAACATTTTGACACCCTTAGAAGGTCCTAGACTAGCCTTAAAGGAGCTCGGAAGGGTCTAGAATGGGCTACATAATACTGCCATAAAAGTCAACCAAGGAACATTCTAGAATCCCAACAAATATCATGATATTTATGTAGGAAATATCTAGGTATTAAGGCTAGATATTTGTAAAGGAATGATCTAGATTTGGAACTATCTAGATCATGTCCAAGTAGTATAAATAGGAGTGTTAGGCATCATTTGCACTCACCCCACATAACCCCTCATAACTCATTCATAACCCAACTTCTTGTACACACTTTGTACTTGTAACTTTGTTCAAGTAATACATAACCATCTTTGTTGTAGTATTGCACTACAAAACTTGTCCTTGTGATTCTCACAAAAGACTTCCGCTGCGTAAACATAACCCAACACAACCAAAAGGCTTAACTTAGATCAAATCTAAGTGCCACACGAGAGTAAGAAAATAACTCCGTGACAAAGTGGTATCAGAGCCGCGTCGGTTCACTAGGATGGCAAACAAGAAAAACAAGAAAGGAGCTACAAGCAACAAAATCGTCTCTAGAAAAGAAGAGACACACAATCACAACCAGAATCAACAAGAAGTTGAAAGCGTGTCTATGGATTTGACCGGATCCTTAGACAAAATTAAGACTAATGTCAAAGAATCGGTCACACAACTTGGAATTCTTGTCAATCGTTCCTTGGAAAAGCTAGACGCTTTAGGAACATTACGAGATGAGTTAAAAGGATTCAAAAAAGATCTCAAAACCGTTATCGACGTCATACGCCTCGATATGCAAGCCATGATCCAAGAGGAGATTGCAATGCTGCGGAGAGAGGTAGACGAAAAGATCCAAAACCTTCACAAAAACTTTGCTGAGTTGGAAATAAAAATGAACGACACCAACAAGGCACAACCAGAAGCATGTCCGGGGTCCATGCAAGTAAGGCATCTCAATACTTTAAACACACAAGAAACTCCCAAAACAAAGGAAAAACGTAACATCAAAAAGCTCCCGAACAAGGGAAAGAAAAGATCCACAACCACAAAACCAAAAAAGAAGTCGGAAGAAGGACTTCAACTCGTCAACATGGTGGTAAACGGGAGACCCGTTAAAGCACTAGTTGACACAGGAGCAAGCCATAACTTTGTCTCAATAGATGAAGCAATAAGACTCAATGTTCGAGTCACAAAACAAGACGCAATGATAAAGACCACGAATGGACCCGTCCAACCAATATTTGGGATGGCATACGGCATCAAAATCACAATCGGCAAATGGAAAGGTAAGATCGACCTTTCGGTAGTGCCAATGAAAGAACACAACTTCGTGCTTGGCCAGGATTTCTTCTCAAAAGACACGGCCTTTCTTATTCCGTTTGCAAACAAATTTTGCATCATAGACGGAAACCAAGTTCAAAAAATGAAGACAGAGACAGACACTTGCCGTCAAGGTATGTCAATAACATCAATACAAATGGTGGTTGGTTCAAAAACAAGATCAACCACGCATTCATCACATCGAGGTGTAACCCGAAGTCGCAACGAGGACGTTGCGAATTTAGGTGCGGGAGGATGTCACGCCCTGCAAAAATTCAACTCAAAATTTCAGCATTCCGGAAGTTTCTGGAACACTAAGGAAGCGTCTAGGGCTGGCCGGACGTCTCTGGAACAACCTAGACAATACTGGAACGTTTTGGCACCCTTAGAAGGTCCTAGACTAGCCTTAAAGGAGCTCGGAAGGATCTAGAATGAGCTACATAATACTGCCATAAAAATCAACCAAGGAACATTCTAGAATCCCAACAAATATCATGATATTTATGTAGGAAATATCTAGGTATTAAGGCTAGATATTTGTAAAGGAATGATCTAGATTTGGAACTATCTAGATCATGTCCAAGTAGTATAAATAGGAGTGTTAGGCATCATTTGCACTCACCCCACATAACCCCTCATAACTCATTCATAACCCAACTTCTTGTACACACTTTGTACTTGTAACTTTGTTCAAGTAATACATAACCATCTTTGTTGTAGTATTGCACTACAAAACTTGTCCTAGTGATTCTCACAAAAGACTTTCTGCTGCGTAAACATAACCCAACACAACCAAAAGGCTTAACTTAGATCAAATCTAAGTGCCACACGAGAGTAAGAAAATAACTCCGTGACAGTATGCCATCACCACGAACAATCAAAGAAATGCAACGGTTGGCCGGCCGCCTAGCCGCGCTTAACCATTTTCTGTCAAACTGCGCCGCAAAGTCATATCCTTTTATCAGCACTTTGCGCAATTGTGTTAAGAAGCAAGAATTCATATGGACGCCTAAAGCAGAGGCCGCTTTTCAACAAATGAAGGAGTGCTTGATCGAACTCCCTACTCTGACCGCGCCATTCGAAAAAGAACCACTCATACTGTACTTATCTTCTTCGGATAAGGCAGTAGGGTCGGTATTACTTGTGGAGAGAAACGGAGTACAAACTCCAATTTATTACGTCAGTAGGGTGCTTACCGATCCAGAAACAGGATACTCCACGATGGAGAAATTGGTACTTGCACTGCTACACGCCTCTAGGAGGCTGCGCAGATACTTTACAAGGCATGTGATCACCGTACTTACCAACTTCCACATCGGCACGATATTGCAAAAGCCAGAAACATCCGGGCGGTTGGCAAAATGGGCGATCGAGCTGGGAGGCCACAACATTTTGTACAGGCCACGCCCAGCCATTAAGGGTCAAGTCCTTGCAGACTTTATCACAGAAGTCCCAGCGGAAAAAATCAGAGATTGTGAGCTTGTTGAGACTCCCTTGAAAGACACGACCAACGAGTTATGGATGTTATACACCGATGGGGCCTCAAACGAAGATCATGAATTTACTTACGCCATCAAGTTGGATTTTAAAAACACCAACAATGAGGCGGAGTACGAGGCATTTCTGGCTGGCTTACGCCTCGCCATAAAAATGGGAGCTAAAAATCTTCAAGCACACGTGGATTCACTCTTGATCGCCAGTCAAATCAACGGAATCTATGATGCGAAGGGCGAAGTTATGGCCTTATATTTGGATCAGGCGAAAGAGTTGCTCTAAAAATTCAAGTCCTACAAGGTAGTTCACATCAATCGCTCTGAAAACAAACCAGCAGACGCTTTGAGCAAACTGGCTTCAACCTCCTTTCAACATCTCGCCAAAGATGTAAGGATTGAAGTACTCAAGAATCCATCAGTTCTGCTACGACAAGTCAACGTGATCGAAATAGGGCAGCCATCCTGGATGACCCCTATAATTCAATATTTGCAAGAAGGAATACTCCCTGAGAGCAAAGCAGAGGCAAGGAAGATTCAAAACAAGGCCCTGCATTACGAGATGAATGGTGGTATTTTGGACCGAAAATCCTTCTTGGGGCAACTACTGCGCTGCGTAGACCCCCAAGATGCGAACTATTTGATAAGGGAGATTCATGAAGGGATCTGCGGCATCCATGTAGGGCCACGCATGGTTTTCGTGAAGATTATGAACGCTGGATATTACTGGCCAGGGATGCATGTCGATGCCCTGAAGGAGCTGCGCAAGTGCGACTCCTGTCAGCGACACTCTCCAAAAACCCTGCGCCCAAAAAACGATCTTATCCCTGTATCTACTGCTTGGCCCCTTCAGCAGTGGGGAATCGATATGGTGGGACCTTTCCCAGAGGCTCCTGGCGCCGTCAAGTTCATAATCGTGGCCGTTGATTATTTTACTAAGTGGGTAGAGGCCAAAGCTCTCGCCTCAACCACTGCAATGATGGTGCGCAAGTTTATTTGGGAGCACATCATTTGCAGATTTGGTCTTCCACTCAAAATCATCACAGACAACGGTACTAATTTTGCTTCCGAGGATCTTCAAAGCTAGATGAAAGAGATGAAAATCAAACATACTTTCTCCTCCGTTGCGCACCCCCAAGGAAACGGCCAAGTCGAAAGTGTAAATAAAAGCATCGTCGAGGGGATAAAAGCCCGACTGGGCACAAAGCGCAGAGGCTGGGTAGATGAGCTCCCGAGTATATTATGGGCTCATCGAACCATGCCGAAAACAAGTATTGGCGAAACTCCTTTTAGCCTCGTCTATGGCTCCGAGGCAGTTATCCCAGCTGAAGTGGGACTCCCCTCACTGCGCTTGACAGCAGTCAACACGGTTGATAATGAAGCAGAGCGCCGTCTCGATTTAGATCTCCTGGAAGAAAGACGCGAGATTGCGCGTATTAAGGAAGCAAAATACAAGACACAACTGGAAAGGTACTACAATGCGCGAGTCCGCATTTGTACCTTCACTCTAGGAGAGTACGTCTTCCGAGACAACGAAGCGTCAAACGCTGAACGCCCAGGAAAACTAGCACCCAAATGGGAAGGCCCATACTTGGTCCACGATGTGCTAGGAAAAGGGGCATACAAATTGTGCACCCTCGATGGACACATCATCCCCCGCACATGGAATGCGCAACAACTGCGCAAGTGCTATATGTAACTACTCTAGGCCATGAGCCATTTAGTTCATGTTGGCCACGCGCCATTTAAATTTCCTATATTGGCTAAACGCCCCTATGTTACTTATCTGCAATGTATGATTGGCCTATGCGCCTGTTTCCCAATTAATGAAAGCATACGACATGTTTTCTTTTATCATATTGCTTCTTGAGTTACAAATGCATGTTAAACTTTTGATTAGCATGAAAACACTCCAGTGAGTTACAAGCTCTCATACCTTCGAGGTCCTCCGCGAACAAAGCGCGAGACCAAGCAACTACACTCGCTTAAGAGCCACACTTACATTTATTCGCGCTAACTCAACCAAGGTTTCTAACAACAGTGCAATAATTGTAACGGGAAAAGATAAACAAGCATCATATTTAAACAAGCGCGACCGCGCAATAGTTACATAAAAACAAAATGTCATTCATTTGACCCAAAACTAGCGCAACTACTAGGATCGCAAAGATAAAAGAAAAACTACAAGGCAAAAAGCCTGCCAATACTACCTACTCAAAACCATCACCAGCATCATCATCATCGTGCTTGTCGCCACCACCACCGCCTTCATCACCACCATCATTGCCCGCCGGTTCCTCTTCGTCAGATAGTTCAACATGCTCTGGTGGGTTGAGAATGCCCTTTAGACGTTTGCACCAGTCATCATGCTCTAGAGCCTTTGCAACAAGTCCATTACAGGCAAGGCTAGATGATTGTAAGCATTATCAGCACGAGCCAACTCGGCATCAGCTTCACTGGTCACCGAGCAATGACTAGTATCAAACTCTTGACCAAACACTTCTTCGACATGCTGCGCACACTCCATATAACCTCCGCGATGACAACCGCGCGAGAAGCATCTATGAGAGCAGCAACTGTCCCATCCAGTTCTCCAGCGTTCAAAATCGAGTTGGCCATCTACACCAGAACGAGCAAATGAGGAACTGATTTAGTAAGTAAAACCCAAGTTAAAAAGAGATAAATACCAGAACTATTCCCCTGCCGCGCAGCCATTCAATATCTGAGGATAGCGTGTCAACAATACCCTGGACCTCAGCATAATTAATTTGCGCCACATTCAGGGCAGAAGAGCTTATGGCTCGCGCCTCCTCGGCCTTTTGCCTGGCTTCGTCAGCTGAGGCAGCTTTTGACTTTTCGGCCTCCAGATCGATCTCCAAGGATTCACTTTTGTCAACCTGCTCTCGCAGGCGACGTTTCAACTCAGCAATTTCGACATCCTTGGCACTCAAATCCTTGTCTTTGCTTGACAGTTGCACCTTCACCTCAGTCAGCTCAACCTGCAAGGGATAAAAGACTCACTTAACTCTGCTAACAAAAGCATAAATTGAAAAGAGAAGTCTCTCGAACCTCAACTTGCTCCTTAGCAGCACGCACAACCTGCGCATCCTCGACTTGCGTTGTCAACTCAGCAACCTTGCCTTCGAGCTCAGTAATTTTAGTGCGAGAAGCATAAGCGCGCTGGTTATCTTTCTCACAGATCTTCTTCCATTCAGCTTTCTCTTTCGCCAACAGATCCTCGGCAGCCTGAAGTTTGTTTTTCAGGCCCTCGCGCCCCCATTCCTCTGCTTTCTTGTCAGCCTCAAACTTTGCCTTCTCTTCCTCAAACTTGGCATTAGCCTTCTCAAACTCCTTAACTTGCCTGACAAGTCGCTCGCGGTAGTTCTCCCAATCCAACCGCTCCCTAACCATTGTCCGCCACTCACGAACGATTTGATGGTTAGCAGAACGAGTATTGGCCTCCCCGATCACATAAGTGCGATATAGCCCTTCATGAGTCTTCGCCCTCTGCCGATTAACCTCACTAGGAGGAAAGGAATTTAAGAACCAATCGCGGCAAGGGCCGAACTCTTGAAAGGTGTCTTTCTGCTTCAAACCCTAGGGAGCTTGGTGAGGGGCATTACCACGTTCCTCTTCAGTATAAGTTTTATAATAGATATCACCAACGGTATCCTTCGCCCCGATAACTTGTGGGTTGTAAACCCCAGCGCCACCAGAAACGTATGGACCTGATCCCCCAGTGGTTCCCTTGAAGCGATGGGAGGCATCAGGCCGCGCAAGGTGGGTAGGCTTATCCACCCCAGGTTCCTTCCTCGTCTCTTCATGAGCAGTGATAGAAGCAGCATCGGTATACTTTAGAGCATCATCAATAGGCTCTTCAGGAGCCTTTTTCTTTTCCTTCTCCTTCTCAATATCAGCAATAGGCTTTTCAGCAGCCTGTTTCTCTCTCTCCTGCTCAGCCCGCTTCTTCTTCTCCTCCTCAGCTTTCTTCTTGCACTCCTCAACAGCCTTCTTCTTCTTGTCTTCCTCGGCTTTCCTTTCCTCAGCTTTCCTTTCCTCAGCCTTCTTCTTCTCTGCAGCCACTTTCTCCTTATCCCCCGCAGCAGCCTGTTTTCCCTTCTCAGACTCCACTCCAGCAGTCTTTGAAGGTTTAATGGTAATCTTAGGCCTCTTGGGCTCCGGCTCCGAAGGCTCCGTCAACACAACACCTTAATTTTCGGGCATTTTCTTCTTGGCCTCTGTAGAAGATAAAAAGTGTCAAAAAGAGGAAACAAAGAATGAGAAGCTAAGGAAAACTAACCAGGAGAAAACCGATAAAGGGAGCGCAAGTTGCTCGTTTTCCCGATCAAGGGAACCGCACCAGCTTTCGGCGCAACAACCACACCAGCTGTGGTCTCGCTTCTATTTCTTTTTCTGCTGATTAACTTTTCAGCAGCCTCCTCCTCTTCTTCTTCTTCTTCCTCTTCCTCATGTGCAATAGAGGAGGGAGTAGCACCAGCATCCGGGTTGCGAGAACCCGCGCTACCGGAGCTCTTCGAACCAGCTCCTCCAGTCTTCTTCTCGCCTATACGCGACAAACCTTCAAATGAATCACTGATAATAACGTAATCCTCCAAGTTACTTTGACGAAGGCGGAGAGTACCTTTGTCAACAGCGCTAGCGGTTGCGTGACTACTCCCAGCTCCTTTGCTGGTCACCTCAGGATCCAGGGTGATAACCTTCTTCTTCCTCACGGGTTTTTTCTTCTTGTCTTCAGGGTCAATCCCCAAGTCGCGCAACACACCTGCAAAGATGTTAGACCACGAGCTTAACTCTCCATTTGATGATCCCACAGACTCCTCGCTGGAAAGATAGACAATCTCTTTCCCAGCAGAAGTCACAGAGCACAAGGGGCGAGGGTTAGGTATATGCGCACCTTCGGTTGCAGTAGGCGGAGCGGCGAATGCATCAGCAACTGGGTACATGAAATTACCCTTAATCTGTTCATACCAATATTCTTCTCCAGCCTGAAGAGGGCGCACGCCCATGGAACCACCAAAGGTGGGGAAAGCAGCTTGATACAGACGCGCCTCTACATGACAAATTATATAAATAAACACAAAGTTACAGGAAATCAACAAAACTAAGGAAATTACTAACCTCTATTGTCGATCATCAGAATGGGAACTTCCTTGCTGTCAGACAGCCATTGATCGCTCATCCGCGCCGCTACCAAGACGTTCTCACCAAACACGCGGTTTGGGGTGGAAGTAAGATCCCGATACCAAGCCTCAGTCTTGGGGATTGCCAGGTCTTCTTTCACAATCGGCTCAGACCAGGCGCGAAATGTCATGGCGATCGGGATCACCTCCTCGCGAATATAAAAGAATTTAGGTTTCCAGTCGTGGAAACTCTTGGGAGGGTTAAGAAGTATCTTCTTTGCAGCGCCTCGACTAGAGTAGAACCCCATGTTTCGGATCAACTGATAAAAGACTCTAAATCTTTCCACAGTCGGCTCTATGCCATGAGATCGGCAGAGGAACTCGAAGTGTCGAACCCGGACCATCCCGGGAGGGCTCATCTGCGATATATGAAACCCATAAAACTGAAGAATATGGGCCATGAATTTTGTCGCCGGCAATCGGAAATTTCCTTGATGAAAGAAGTCTTCAAACAATGTGATGTACCCCGGCGGTGCGTCGGCAGCCGTTTGATTCTGGCCGGGATACTTGGCATCCCATTCCGGTGGAAACCGGAAACCCCGTACTATCTGTTCAAAGAGACCTAAATCCCACCGGAGAACTGGAACAGGACCTTCTTCACCAGGATTCTCTTCTGGATGTTCTTCAGCCATGGGTGGAACTTGAAGATATGGTGAAGAAACTTGAAGATCTGCTAATATGTTCTTCAAAAGTTTGAAGATTCAAAGCAAAGTAGAGAGCAAAATAAGAAAGAATGCAATAGAAGACGAAAAGTGATTGTCTTCTCTCCATCTCATCGGATATATATACCCATCGCATTTAATGCGATGGGTAAACGTGCCGAGATCGCCACGCACGTGACCAATCAGAAGACGACACGTAAGGCGAGAATCCCGGAGTGACGGTTACCACAGGCGCGTGGAGCTCACTCTCCTGACAGAATGACCAACCATCAGAGACAACTTGATGACAGCCGTGTAAATGGTCAACTCAAACGTCACCATCAATGACGTTTCCCACCAACTTGTCAGAATTCAAACTTCGAAGGTTTTCCCGCCAAAATTTACTACAGACTTCATGCAGAAGCTACTAGGGACGCGCAGTATTAACAATGACTTAATAATCCTGCGCGCTTACATCCAAAGGCAATAACCCACCCGGAACCAAACCTGGTAGTCGCGCCATAGTAACCAATAAGAGTTTACACGTGCCCCGTCTACCAACGTCAAGAAAACATTTTCTACAACTTTATTTTTCTAAGTCCAGAGCTCCAACCACTTGCCATGTGCATGGTGCATCACTGGACTGGGGGGACTTGAAGGGGTATTGTCCCAAAAAAGCCGCGCAAACCTCCGTCAAGGTTGCGCGCAGGACCATACTCCTTATTCAACAAACTGCTTATCATGATCCTCGCGCGAGATACATCATATTCTATTTTACACGGCGCGAGGCCTAGACAACAATAAGCTCCAATAACAACACTTAGCATACTAAAAGAGCACTCAGACATCCAAACCCCGCGCGAGGTAGTTACATACCCAGCAAGAATCGCGCAGGGAGGTAACGCAAGGCTGTCCAGATAGTACACAAGGTACAAGTGGCAGAAGAAAAGAGCCAATCAACGTCCTTCTGGCCCTGCTCAATCATGCTCCACGATCATCTGACATGCAGGAGACAAAAAGTACTTAAGGACGCCTACATGGCACCAATCATAAGGTAGAGACAACTGCCCCACGATCTCCACTTACCTGCTGATGGCAGAAGGGCGGCCAGGCCGACAACAGTGACACGTGGCTCCAATCAACTTGCGCCAGCTCCAGAAAGCTCCTAGAAGCCACTGACGGTCGACACCAGTGAGACAAGGAGCATACCCTCCATGTTGTCTCCTTCCGGCCCAAGGCCCATCAGCCCACATCCTCTTACACCTCTCCGGCTATAAATAGAGACCTCACTTCACAGGTTAAAGATTCCATTCCCTCTACTCTCACTCCTAATACTTAATTATCTCAGAAAGCCATTAGAAGATTAATCATTATGGTAGGAACATAAACCAAGCTGATTAGTCCCTTAATTAGTTCCGTGTTTCTTCAGTAGTGATAAACGGTAATCTAATATTTCGTAGTTTTTGGGGAACGTGTAACTTTGGTGCTCCTTGGTAACATGTAGATATTTGTTGAATAAGCCATGACTATTGTTGTGATAAAGACTTTCCAAGACACGACCAAAACCCAAAATTAATGTGCACACTAAGAGTGCGTGTGGTGAGAAAGATTGGGATATTAGTCTTGAGAGAGATGGATTATGTTTCTTTTCAATAACAAAATTGATCCAAAATGATATGTTTTGATTGTGGTATAATATCCATGGCATTATTAAATTTAGCGGTAAGTATGTATGGATTTGGTTATGAGTTGAAACCAAACTTTTTTCACACCACCACATATAAATCCACATCTAATCATAACCATTGAAATAACGAACATCCAAATATCACGGCAGCAACACATATCACACCCATTATTACCACTACTGTGATCACACCATTTGCAGCGGTGTGATCTTGGTTTCACAACCTATCACGAGCTTTTTTTATGGGACACCATGACCCCCTAAATAAATCCAGTTAACTCATTTATCTATTAAAGGATGATTTATAAGTTAATTTGGTTAACCATCAACCGACGACTTTAGACATGTACTCAAGCTAATTTAATTAAGAAATACAACTTATCATGGTTCTTTAAAATATCAGAAAACCTTTTGATTTATTAAAAAAAATGACAACATATATTTAATTTAAAAATACTACACAACGAAACTTTCTAACACCTAACATACTAATTTATTAAAAATAAAGGTATAACAGTTGGTTTTAAATTTTTAATTCGATTAATTCAGTTATTTATACCCAAAGTCCCAAACAAACATAATCAAATCTTAAAAATTGTTTATAAAAATAAAATCATACCAACGTTTACTCACCCAAATATTAATCAATAGTGTAAAGAGAATATGTATAAGGGTTACTTTGTAAAATAGTAATCAAGTTTTAAAATTGTTTCAATTAAATCATTAAAGTTTTAAAAGTGTTTCAAACAGGTCACCCAACATTTATTTTTCATTAAATTAAAAAAGGGTTTTCATACATTTCATAGGCAACCGTGGTGATGTGGATTTTTGTTCCTTTTTCCCTTTTATTTGATGCTAATGTCAAGTGCTGACGTTGATTTTTTTTTAATTTTTAATGTAATTAAAGTGTTTTTATTTTTAATAAATATAATTTCATATATTAAAATAATCCGACCCTAACATCACACGTGGAAAAAAGGGCATGACTCGATTTGAATGTTAAGTTTTCTAATTGGGAAAAAAACCATACGAATAACCTAATTAGAACACTTTAAATTTTCTCTATTTATAAATATGGGAAAGGATCAAATAGGAAGTTTATTTTGGCTAGGAAGTATAGGAAACAATAGGATTAGGACATGTGACAACATTTAAAATAAAGAAAAATGGTATTTTAGTCAATCCAACCCTTTCTTCTTTCTTTTCAAAACCATGTAACTTCAAAAACCACCATTTTCAAAACCCACCATCTTCAACCATTTTTTCACTTTCTATCTCAATAATCACTACATTATAGTGCGATTTTCATCACCAATCAATGATTCAAACACCCGATCAACGTGTTCTTCAGCTTTTTTGAAGAAAATCCAGTTTAATTTCATACAAAATCTCGTTTTTTCCGGTGATTTTGAAAATAATCACTCGATCCGTTCGATTCGAGCGCTGATAAGTGTTTCAATCATTCAAAATTCGTCAATTGTTGAAGAAATCACTTCGATCCATGTAAGAAATTCTTTAATTTCATTTTTACGATCTGGGTTTTTGATTTAGTCATTGCGTTTTACGATCTTGGTGAGGGTCCAGGGGCAGCGCCCCTGGTAGCGGGGTCCCAGGGGTGGCAGCCCCTGGCGGGGTCCAAGGGGCAGAGCCCCTGGCTGGGGTTGATTTCTGGAAACTGCATTCGTAAACTGCATTGGTTCAGACAGTTCACAGCACAGACAAAACTATTGTCATGGTTCAATGCGTTTTAGATAGAACACTTTCTTTGGTGTTTTTAGGCAATTGCGTTTTAGAACTAAAACATTTTTATGTGTTTTCTGGCCATTGCGTTTTAGAAAAACACATTTTTGAAGTGTTTTTGGTCCATTGCGTTTTAGGTAAACACTTTTTAGGTGTTTTCAGTCCATTTCATTTTACAGAGAACACTTTCTTTTGTTTTTTAGGCAATTGCGTTTTAGAATGAGTCATTTTTAAGTGTTTTCTGGCCATTGCGTTTTACAAATAAGACATTTTTTGTGTTTTTGTGCATTGCGTTTTAGGTAAAACACTTTTTTATGTGTTTTCAGTCCATTGCGTTTTAGAAAACAGACATTTTAAGTGTTTTCTGGCCATTGCGTTTTAGAAATAAGACATTTGTATGTGTTTTTGATGCATTGCGTTTTAGGTAAAACACATTTTTATGTGTTTTTATTCTATTGCGTTTTAGAAAGTACATTTTCTTTTGAGGTTTTACGCTATTGCGTTTTAGAAACAAGACATTTTTTGTGTTTTCTGGCCATTGCGTTTTACAAATAAGACATTTCTTTGTGTTTTTTGTGCATTGCATTTTAGAAAAATGTCATTTTTTAGGTTTTTTTTTCATTGCGTTTTACGTAACTGGAGGTTTTTCTATTGCGTTTTACGCAACTGGGTTTTTAATTTTTTTTTTTTGAAAATATAACAATAGTATACTCGTTTTAAAGATAAAAAAACGCTCGTTTTTTGGTGCAATTTTTATAAAAAAAATAATGCCGTATGAAAGAGTTATTAACGTTTAAAAAATGGGGGGGGGGGGAGAATTGGAGGAGAGAGAAACTATTGCCTTGCATTGACTAGAATACCGCTAAACAAACTCACGCGCCTCTTTTCTTCCCTTCAATTTCCATCATTTAATCTTAACCCTTGATTAACTAAATGGATGGTAAAGATCACTTCCTAGACTTCTTAGCCAAATAAACTTCCTATATCTCCACCCTTATAAATATATTTGGATTAACTATCTTTAAGTGTTATTTTTTTAAATCTGAATTATCGTTGATCCACATACTTGGTGTTATAAAAAATAAATATAAAAATTGTAACAAAAAAAAATTATATATAGGAATTCTTAGAGTAAAGAAAAAAAACTAAAATTCAGTAGACTATAAAGTCACATTCAACGTGTCTACTATTCACACTAGTATTCGGGCAAATATGGGCACACACACAAGTCGACATCAATATCCAACCAAGCATATCTCCCGTATATATCCTAACTTCTTTTTATGTTTTCAAATATTATTATATTAAAATAGATTTGAAATAGTTTAAATCAATCAATTTACTCAAATAGGTTTTTATATCAGGCTTTTATTATCCATCTCTCAACTTTAATGGATTACTAGTGGACTTCCCCCACGCGTTTGCGGTGGGAAGTCGGTTGGTATCATCAGTTCGATTAGATAAGCATTTATATCGTGATAAGCACTTAGCGACCAAAAGATAACAACAACAACAACCATACCCAGTAAGTCCCACAAATAGCAGAGCTACTTATAGGGTCTGGGGAGGGTGGGATGTAGACAGGCCTTGCCTCTATCCCTAGGGATAGAGAGGCTGCTTCCAGAGAGACCCTCGGCTCGACAACGAACAGCAAACCAACACAACAAGTCAAAGAATATAGAAAGAATACAGAAAAAAGAAGTCGCCCATTAGCAAGAAAGTGATCAGAGTAGCACAATATAATGTAAATCATGTATCATAGCATACAACATCATTTAGGCATAAACACAATGTAAATCATGTATAATAGCATACAACATCATTTGGTCATAAACACAATAAGGCAAACACTGGAAAGGTCCCTTAAAGAATAAGAAAAACCTACGTCCCTGAAAAACCACCTAAACACAATGTAAATCATGTATAATAGCGACCAAAAGATAAACCACAAAAAATAAAGTCTGATATGCCCATTAGAAATCGACACATGTTTTACATCGATAAAAACTATAAGAATGAATATTGATTAAGCTTTCAAAAGTACAAACACCGGTACCGATGTTCGGTTAAAATTGACATGGTACCAATGTTGATCGGATGATATCAATTTTGTTCATCATCGACACTCGCTTATAGCTAATGATATAAAATGTACTCTACACCGCTACCGAAGTGTTCAGTCAATATCGATTTGGTTTTTCAAGGTAAAGAACAAAAAAAAATTATAATTGACTCGTCCAGTTTTGAACAAAGCTTTTATTGAAATGCAGATAAAATAAGCATGTCGCAACGTATATTCAAAGTTTTATAAGGTATTATACTATATTATTAGAATAACGAAAAAATGGTAAACAACGTTAATTTATAAAACATCGTATCTTATCTTAAAAGACTGAAAATTAATAATAATAATAATAATAATATAATTATACCTAATAAAATAAAATAATAATAATATAATTATAATTAATAAAAATATTAACTATAATCTTTTTGATAGTTCTTTACGATTGGAAACCAAAATCACATTATCGATTAGGTATCTGTCACTCATTTCCTATGGAATAAACTATTGCTTTCTTTAGTGACGGTAATTAAAAAAATCAAAATTTTGTTACTATTCATGAAAAGCGCGTTGCGGCAGGAATTCACTCGGTATTGGTTTGGTTTACTACAGTATTTGTACACCGGAACTCGTTATAACAACCGTGGTACATCGCTTGAAGAGCATAAAAACAAATATCGGTAACGATTCCGACAATATTGATACCGCTACTGATGATTAGTTAGAACCAACTCGGTTTGTGACGACATCGTAGGCTAAACATATTAAATTAATAACATCTTAAAATAAAAATATATACATACATTGTTAATTATGTCATTAATGTTTTTAATAATCTCATAAACAACAAAAACAAAAAAAATGATTATTTTTTTATATTTTTAGTTAACAATACACACGTGTTTTTTTTAAATATCCTATATATGTATGTTAAGGTATTAGTTTATAAAAGGTATACATCATATATTATTTAGTCACAATTTTAAATTTTATAAATAAGCAAATAGGTTTTAACTTTATTACAACTATATATATGTAAAAATGAGATTTTATTTTGTAAAAAAAGTAATATGCTTGTCAATAAAAAGTTGGGATATCATGCCTTTTATGGCTAACTAATTGAAATGTGATTTTAGATCCCAGTTTTTAAATATATCAAGTTATTATGTTTTGTAAAAATGATAAATAATATAATAAAAATAATAATCATATATGAAGACCATAATCAAGTTTTGTAAAAATAAGAATTAATGAAAGAAGGAGAAGAAAACTATCATTTGATGAATACCTTGAGTGGATGGGTTAATATTAAAAAAAGGTATTATAATATGTTAAAATGAAATCTTGTAAAAATGATAAATAATATAATAAAAATAATAATCATATATGAAGACGATAATCAAGTTTTGTAAAAATAAGAATTAATGAAAGAATGAGAAGAAAACTATCATTTGGTGAATACATTTGGTGAATACCTTAACGGATGGGTTAACATTAAAAAAAATATTATAATATGTTAAAATGAAATCTACTATTCATTGGCACTTTAAATTGATAAGTATAACTAGTTGATTTGCACCGCGCTTCGCGGCCGCATTTCAGCCGATATCAATTTGGTTTGTTTTTTACCAGTACGATACAAACATTTGGTATAGCAATCACCACAAGTTTTACATCGATCGAAAACAAAAAACAAACATGGTACCGGTATCGATGTTGTTTGGATGATATAGGTTCAGTTGGTCACAGTATCGGTATTGTTTCGCTGACGGAGTTGTATAAATGAAATATTATCAAAACCAAAAACCATAAAAAAATACGGGTACCGCTACCGATGTTGTTTGGTTCAGCTCGGTACAGTGCAGTATAGTGGTGATATGGTGTTAGTTTATCGAAACTAAAAATCATAAAACTAAATATCGGTAACAATACTGATGTTGTTTGGTCAATTTTATGTTCGATACGATAGCACACGGTATCCATTTTCAATAAGATTGACAAAAAATCATAAAAATGAATATCGGTACCGATGTTATTCAGTCGGTTTTCCGTTCGGCATGGTAACGGCGCAACATCCATTTTCAATAAGATTTATATCGGGATATTGGAAAAAAAATCAAATATAGTTGTGTCTTTGGATCATTTTTTAAAACTTAACATACGCAAGTTATTAGCAAAAATATCATATTAAATAAAAGGTAAAATACTATTAACAAAACTAAAACAAATACTTAAATTTTTTTTACTATTCATGGTCCTTCGTGCCGCTACCAAACCAAATCGAAACCGATTGAAAAATTGCTGTATCGGTACCGGTTTTATTTTTATTGTTTTTGCTTTCGATAAACTGACACCGTATTGCTACCATATTTTACCAAACTGAACCGAACAACACCAATACAAGTATACATTAATTTTTATGATATCCTGTTTGATAACGGATACTTTGATCATATGTTAAAGTTATATAAAAATATGTTTAAAATCAAATGATGTAATAAACCAATATAATATCAAACCTTAGAAAAAATCAATATTAAAAAATTGAAGCACTATTCATCACCTTTCTGTTAATATCTACTATATAATATAATAATGTTAATATAAATAATAAATAAAATATTATTAAAAAATAAAAAACCAAATACTTTAAATTTTGAAACACTGATCATTATAACTTTATATTATTCATCACCTGTTTCTGTTAATATCTATAATATAATAATATTAATATAAATAATAAATAAAATATTATTAAAAAATAAAAAACCAAATACTTTAAATTTTGAAATACTGTTCATTATAACTTTATATTAATATGTATAATATTTGTTGGAAGGTGATGAAATCTTTGACCTACCTAGAATGATCATGTTGCTGTTAGTTATAAAGTGATAATGTTGTTTTGACATTTAAATATTCTCGGCCTTGGCCCGGTGGACACCGGGCAATAGAGCTGTTCAAATGACGCTCGAGATTCGTTTGTTGCACAATCGAAAAATGTTTAGAATTTGCTCATTCGATTCAGCTGAAAACAACAAAATAAACACACTACACCATTAAAAGCCTAACCCCCACCCCACCCCCCAAAAACCTACCCCCCCAAGCTAAATGCTAAAAAAAAACCATAAAGCTAAACCTCCTGCTAAAACTAAACCATAAAGCTAAACCTCCCAAAAACCTATAAAAAACCTAACCCCCCCCCCCCCTCCCCCCCCTAGCCAAACTAAATGCTAAAAACTAAACTATAAAGCTAAACCCCCAAAAAACTTAAAAAAAATCTAAATTCAACTAGAGCCCATTTAATTATAGAATTGAAGGCCGATACCAATATTCCAGAGTAATTGAGTCGAAATGTCAATACACCGATACTCGAATGTCAACACGTCATTCAATCTAGAAGTATATAATTATAATTAAAACTCCGCATTAACCATCATAATTCGAATTCTCTGTCGCCAAGACTCCCCCTAAGGTTTTGCTTCAATTGTTTCATTCGATTTCAAACTTCTCATAGATCAAAGGCCTGCTTCAATCGGTCGACTGTTCATCTTTCTGCTTAGATGATCTTGATAGAACCAGTTGAGTGTTCTTTTTATTCCTTGTTACTTAGTAATTTTATACTTGCGTTCTAATTGGACGAAACCTTAGGGACGAAAACTGCACGTTACTCTAAAAACTAACAACCTCATCGTCACTTTCTATTTGTTAAGCAATGCTCGATACTAGCTCGACATTCGTTCGAAAAATAATCGGATCGAAAGGCGCTCGTTCGACTTAGGCTCGGTTGAAAAAACGCTCGGTTCGATTCGGTTCGGTTTGTAAACGAACCGAGCACGAGCAAAGGACTGACCGGTTCGGTTCGGCTCGTGAACAGCCCTACCAGGCAATGATAAGACTTGGAACCGGCCTTTGGTCGCTTGTTCAATTCTTAGAGCCAATAGGTTTTACACATAGGTGGGGGTTACTCCTTGTTAACCACTCGCGCATGTATTTGTGTGGTTTTTCCTATGAACATCCAACCAAACTCTAAGGCAGTGTAGACCCGGATAAGACAACAATACTGGCCGGAGTAGGATGGTGGGTCTCCCAATGCGAGGGATGCGACCAAAGGCTGCATAATTGAAAGTTACCTTTAAAAAAAGTAAAAGTAATAAATATATACGAGGAAAAAGATGTATGATGTTTTCAACCAAAAACCATTTGACCTATTATACACAACCCTTTCATCTTGCGACCTCTAGTGACCACAAGCATTCTTTCTATCCCATTAAAGTTGCTAAAAAGAGAAAATCTCACAGGCCACGATCAGTAGCATCATGGAGTTGTAGTGATCGATTTGAATGGTTGCAGAGTAACGAATCGAATCGTGGCACTCCATGCCAACTGGCACGTTAGGGATAGCCGTCATATACACCTAGCTAGGTTTATTCATATATACTTAATTTATAGGTCAAATGGTTTGTGGTCACTTATATGTTATATCTTGTGTTGGTTGGTACTTGATAGGTTTATTCATAGTTAGTATACCAGACTTATTAACCTTAAATGGGTTCTACCAACACGTCGTTTAGGGTTGGAAATTTATGACACAATTCGTTAACATGTTCAATACGAAGTTAAATGAGTTTGTAGTTTTTTTTAAATCTTTGTATAAAAAAAGATCCCCTTTTACCTGAATTTTTTATTTGACCCATTTGAGATAAAACCCAACCCACATCGACCCATCTAAAGGTGACAATTCTTGCCATGATTTAAAATAATCAGGTTTTGGGGTTCCATTTCGAAGTCGTTTAATAAACAAGTAATTGGGTTAGATTGGTTGCGATTTGGTATAATGCAACAACTGAAGTCATTCATGCAAGGCTCCCAACCGTTTCACCACATGCAAAGGATATCACCACAACATTAGCAATAACTTCTAATAGCAAAACAAAACATGACATCACAATCAGCCAATGATGAAAGTAGACGTTAGAGATGCTTCTTAGTTCTTAATAACCGATGCATAGTATTTGAAATATGGTATATTTAATTCTACCGGTGACATTCCAAATGTTGGATCTTTAATTCCTGTTTTGGCTTTTGGAGATACAACTATGCTGCTTAAAGTAATTTCTCAATTTTTCATATCAAACTTATGTTTTTCCAGTGCAAGTACTAAACATATTGTAGTTAAATGACTTTATTTACTTCAAACTTTAGATAAAAATGGAAAAATAATATAAACAGGAAAAGATTGTGGATGCAAGAATTAGATATGTGCCAATGAACTTGAACTGACTGATGCAATGCTTATTTATTCATGTCTGTTTAACAATCTTTGTAATTGAATCATTTTCGCGTAACATTGTCTACATAGTTCTTTAACAAATGGGAGTGCGATCTTTGTTCCACCACTTTCCCTCATTAGTAACTGCAATAGCGTGTTTCGTATCGTTGATAACCTACGTGCCACAATGATCGTGGTTTTCTTCCAGAACAAACAACATCTGGTGGTGTTGATATTGCTTATCAAGACATGGATGATAAAACTGTACCAGTGTCACAACCTCAAGTAGTATTGGTTGGGATGAACTCAAGTGTGATATTCATGAAGATTACGAAAGTGAAAAGGACGGGTAGGATGATATGTTTCAACTTGAAGACGAAAGGCCCTCACTCGCCCTTGCTAACATTCATGCTAGCACATAACACGGATCCAAACCTACCGGTTTGAAATTGGGGGCTTTGTTGGATCGTGTTCGGTGACCCTAAAGTCAGTTAAGGCAGTTCATCTTCAAATACGAGGGCGGAATCAACGTAAACGAAGTCAAAACAGCTTGTATCCTTTTAACTTTCTTTCTATTACTGATTGTGAGCTTTTACAATGTATTCTGACAAAAATCTGGCAGCACCTTCGCTCACACACACATACATGACCGCTTCAAATGAACAACACACACTCCTATTTATAGACCTACAGGGTTTCGCTTGAACATGTCTATCCATGGGGTTTCGCTTGAGCTGATCACAACCCTGTTCAAGCGAACTCAGATGATAGGGTTTCGCTTGAACTGGCACATATACACATTCAAGCTCATCCTCTTCCTAAAACATGTATAAACCCTAATTTCGACCCTGTTGTATGTTCATTCAACCTATCTAAACAAAAGACTTGTATAAGACAAAGTTAACAGACACTAAGTGCACCAACAGACTCCCCCTTGGATGTTGACGAAGTCTTTGGCTTCAAGTCTTTGTCTTTATCATTCTCCAATCATTGTAAAGCTCTCTTCAATCTTTATCTTCAAACTTTAATCTTCAATCTCCACTTTGACTGTTAATCCAGAATTCTGACTCCCCCTTTCACAGACTCCCCCTCTCAATAAACTAGGGCTCAAATTCTGGTTCAAACTTTGAAATTCATCACCATGGAGATTCCTGTATAAACTCTACCCAAAAATAAGATATATGACAATAACAATTTCAATCCAAATTTACCTATAATCCTTCAGTGTATAGAAATCCACTTAAGTATTCAGGTTCAAATTAATGACCCTGATTACTCAATTAATCTACCAAGTCCAATTTAATGACCTTGGTTGATCAGAGATAATTCACACTAACATTTAATTCACTTTGATTTTCTGAAAATTTACAAGTTTCAAGTTAATGAACTTGTTTTAACTTTTCAACTACTCAAACTTATCATGTTTTAACTCACGACTCATCCTCCAGTCCAGAAACCTTCTGCATCTGCTTTCAACTTTCGAATCCGAAGATCAACTCTCCACTTTGGTTTGTCAAAAATAAAGCAGAAATGTAAAATCTTTTTGAATTTAAAAAAAAAACTTCTAAACTAGGAATGAAATACAGAACTAAAATGCAGTAAATGAAAGTAAACTATTTACAAACATATTTTTGGTGAGCGTGTTAGGGAATCATATCAGCTATTCGACAAGTCACAAGTACCATTAAGCTTCAATTTCATACTCAGAATTAAACAATTCGCGTAGATTGTCGATATACTGATCCACTTAAATTCTCACACAAATTTCAATCTGTCCAGGATACGAAATTAGTGTTTTAGAGACTTAAACTTATACGTGTGTCCCACCTCTTGAATATACTCCCGTATCCAGATCCCAATATTCAGTCTTACAGGCAATTATAACACAAATGATATCTGTAAGGGTTAATAAATTATGAAGAATCATGAGAGCTCAGGTCAGAACTACCGTTCAGCAGAGAGATCATGACTCAACTTAGGTGTGTCCCCTTTAGAGGATCTTTTTTACAACAGCATTGCTAAGCAATTTTATCGTCTTATCATGTATGCTGAGGGTGATGCTATATTTCAAGCATTGCGGAAAGTATTATTCGAGGACTAGGTCAGAACTTCCATTCAGCAGAAGTCCCGGAATAATACCCCAGATATCACTGAGTATAAAAACCTAGTATATCAGAAAAAGGAATCTTTCAAACAAGATTTCAGGGGTTACCTATATATCCAAGTAGTGTTCCCCACGAAATAAGCAAGTAAGATTTAGGTTTATATCCCGAACAAACCTACTAAATGTGCAAAAACCTATCAACACATCATCAGCGAGACTGTTTAACGCATTTAAACATTACATTTCTTTAGCATACCGTGACTGTCAAGCCGATGTACTATCATTTTCCCTTTTTACACAAGCTCTTTTCTGGTTTTTCTATTGTTTTTGGATTTTGAAAATATCTCATGTTTTTGTATTTTTGTCATTTTTTATTGTTTTTGTATTTTCTGAAAATATTTACCCTATACCTCCCCCTAAATACCAAAACAGGTAAAAAATCGACAAACCATTGCAGATTGCTTCTCAACATCATCTACAATGTCTCCTTCATCAACGCCAATGATCTCCTCCAACACCGATAAAAGCTTCATACCATTCAATTTTAGCAAGTATTGAAAACGTGTTCTATCAAATGCTTTGGTATGTAAATCAGCTTTTTGATCGTCAGTGTGGATTTTCTCAATACGTATCAACTTCTTCTCGAAACAATCGCGAATGAAGTGATGACGAATCTCAATATGTTTGGTTTTAGCGTGATGAACTGGATTTTTAGTAATGTTAATCGCTGCCTCATTATCAACAAAAATAGGGGTGTTTAGAAATTGCAAACCGTAGTCACGCATCTGTTGCTGGATCCACAAGATCTGTGAGCAGCAGCTGCTAGCAGATACATACTCCGCTTCACATGTGAATAAAGCCACAGAGGTTTGCTTTTTGCATTGCCAAGTGATCAATCGTGATCCAAAGAATTGACACCCTGCTGTTGTTGATTTAGCATTAACTTTGCAGCATCCGAAATCAGAATTGGAATAACCTTCGAGCGTGAAATTGCCTTCTCTTGGATACCACAACCCCAATGATGGAGTTCCTTTCAGGTAGCGTAATATCCTTTTCACAATAATCATGTGTGATGCTCTCGGGTTAGATTGAAATCTTGCTGTGAGGCAGGTTGGGTACATGATATCGGGTCTTGAAGCTGTCAAATACATCAGCGATCCGATCATGGAACGATACATCGTTTCGTCTACCTTCTCTCCGGTGAGATCAGGGTTTATCCCATGATTCGTTGCTAATGGGGTGGCTGCTGGAGTAGAACATGACATCCCGAATTTCTCCAAGATATCATGAACGTACTTCGTTTGATGTATGAAAATTCCTTTGGGTAGTTGATCAACCTGCAGTCCCAAAAAGAATTTCATCTCACCCATCGATGACATTTCGAATTTCTGCTTCATGACTCGTTCAAAATCTTTGCACAAACTTTCATTTGTTGACCCAAATATAATGACGTCCACATAAATTTGAACTATCAGAAGATGTCCGTCGACCTCTTTGGTAAAGAGAGTGGCATCCACTTTTCCACGGATAAAGCTGTTGGCTAGTAGGGGTTGAGACAATGTCTCGTACCAAGCTCTCGGGGCCTGGTGTAAACCATACAGTGCTTTGTCTAGCAAGTAGACCTTGTCTTTGTGGTGTGGATCGGTAAAGCCCGGTGGCTGACCGACATAAACCTCCTCTTTTACCTTCCCGTAGAGAAAAGCCGATTTTACATCTAACTGATATACTTTGAAGTTTTTCCAAGATGCAAATGCTAGGAAGATTCTGATCGCTTCTAGTCGAGCAACTGGAGCATACACTTCAGTGAAATCTATACCCTCCTGCTGACAGAAACCCTGGACAACGAGTCGAGCTTTGTTACGAACCACAACTCCTCTATCGTCTCTCTTACACTTGAACACCCACTTGGTGTTAATCTTCCTCTGGCCATCAGGTAAATCCACTAACTTCAACAATCCCAACTTTTCAAATTGGCTTAGTTCCTCCTGCATTGCATTGACCCAAGAATCTTCAGTAAGCGCCTCTTTGTAAGTTCTTGGTTCAACCTGCGAGATAAAACAACTCAATGAGAATTCAGTTTGCAAAGGAGCAACTTTTGTATAAAAACATGTAAGCCCTTTATCAATCTGTCTTCTAGTACGGACTCCTGTTTGCAATTCTCCAATGATCAATTCCTCTGGATGATATGAAAGGGTTCGTGGCATTACTTCGCCTGAAACATCTACATCGCCTTCCAGATTAGTAACATTATGATTTGCACCTTGTTCACTGACTGGGTTTGTTTGACTTGAAATCTGAATTTGCTCCCCCTCAGAATCTGAATCACCACGATCAAATACTGGCATGTTCTCAGATTCTTGATTATCATTCTGTACCGTCTGATTATATTGAGCAACTTCATTTTGTTGGACATCATCATGTTCACCAGCATTGCTTGGACCTGCTTCATCATCATTTGAAGTTTGTCGAGGTCTTCTTAAATACTCAGCTGGAAACCTTTCCTGCGATTCTTCATACTCTCTAAGAATATCCAACTCATCAAAGAAATCTTCGTCTTCATCCTGTTCTTCTTCCATGTCAAACGAATCCCACAATTTATCGTAATTAAAACGCCATGAATCACCGGGATTTTGAGGTGGCATTGTATAACCTTGACATTCAACATTAGGAGCTTCAATAATCCGCTTCATACTTGGAACGAAGACACGTCATAACGGACTTGCATAACCTATGAATATCCCTTCAATACTCTTCGGACCAAACTTTCCAAAAGGCTCTAGAACAGTACAGGGTGACCCGAACGGTTCAAGATACTTCAGATTCGCTTTGCGGTTATTGATCAACTCAAAGCATGTTTTGTTGAATTTCTTGACAGTGAGAACCCGGTTGAGCGTATAGCATGCGGCGGAAACTGCTTCTGCCCAAAAATTTATCGGTAGCTTAGAATCAGCAAGCATTGTTCTGGCCATTTCGATTAGCGTCCTGTTTTTGCGTTCTGCAACTCCATTCTGCTGCGGAGTGTACAGAGCACTAAACTCATGCAATATACCTCTTTCATCACAATATTCTTCCATCTTGTTGTTCTTGAACTCAGTACCATTATCACTTCTAATTCTTCTGATACGCCTTTGGTACAAATTTTCAATCTTTCTGAACAACGCCATCAAACTGTCAAACATTTCATCTTTCGACTTCAAGAATGATAGCCACGAAAATCTGGAATAATCATCAGTAACCACAAGACAGTAGAGATCCCCTGTAATACTTTTGACGTTTACTGGACCAAACAGATCCATATGTAGTCTCTCTAACGGTCTGGAAACTGAATTTACTTGCTTTTTAGGGTGTGACTTTTTCTTCTGCTTGCCTTTGACGCAGCTAATGCACTCCCCTTCCAGATGAAAACCTTTGATATTAACACCAAGAACTAAATCATTGTGCACCAAGTGATTCATTTTTCTAAAATGTATATGCCCCATTTTACGGTGCCACAACTTCGATTCTTTCTCTGTTGCTCTAGACACAAAACAATGTGCTTGACCAGTAGTTGTAGTTGCTACACTCATGTCCAATACATATAGATCATTCACTCTAGGTGCCCTCATGATAATCCATTCTTCAGGGATAACAAATCCTGGCTTCAATATTAAACATTCTTTGTCAGTAAAGTGAGTGGTATACATCCTGTCACAAATCTGTGAAATGCTTAGCAGATTATTCTCCAGCTCAGCAATGTAGTTAACTCTCTCAAACGTAACAATCCCATTGGATAACGTTCCTTCACCAATAATTCTACCACCTTGATTTCCAGCGAATCCCACATATCCTCCATTGAAATTTCTAACATCATACAACAATGCAGTCTTCCCTGTCATATGTCGAGACGCTCCGCTATCCATAATCCATCTTGAAATAGCTTTCGGAAGTTCCTGCACATATCACAAACAATTCAATAAAAATGCCGATTCATGCTTCACAATTACCAACTAGGAAGCTCCGGCAAGTCCAAAATCTTTAGTGAGATTTTGATGCTACCCAAGCCTCTTTTGACTCGGGTAACTTGACTTTAATGTGAGTTTTAGCAGTGTAAAGTGGCGGAAAATTTTTATCATTCATTTTCAAACTTTCATTTGATCCAACCTTAACCTTTTTGTATAAGAAAAACTCATTTATTTTAAGTTGACCAGTTGGTTGATTTTTCTTTTGAACATTCTTCTTCTCAGATGGAGTAGAAGATTGTTTCTCCAACTTTTCATAATAATCCAAAGGAACATTCATCTTAACCGGTGTGGTAGAAGACGATTGTTTTTCTGACTCTGAAACCTTTGGTTTTTCAACAACTTTTGGCTTCCATGTTTGTTGAGATGATGCAACCCGTTTATAAAATTTGTCATTTTTGGTTACCAAGTTCTTAACAGATTCAATTTTGACTTTTGTTTTCTCATTTTTCAAAACTTTCTCAACAACCATTGGAGCTTTGCCTTTTGAATCAACCTTCTTCTGTCTATTTTCAACAACTTCAGTTTTAGGCTTGGAGTTGGTGCAATTTCTTGCAATGTGACCAACTTTGTTGCATCGAAAACATGTACGAGTATCAACTACCCGACTTGTGCCTTCAGACTAAGGTTGTGAGGCCCTTTTCTCAAAAAATTCTTCATTTGATTTTGAAAATATTTCATTTTCCTCATCAGAAAGTGAACTTGAACTGTTCACAAACACTCTCTTCTCAGCAAACTTCTTGTTTTGAACATTTCTCTTTTGATAACTCTTACCACCCTGATAACCACCCGACCAATTGTTTCGATTGTTATTACAAAAACGCGGTGGAACTATAGGTTTCTTGTAGTAAGCTTTATCTTTCTCAAAATTCATTTGTCTCTTTGTTTGACTCAAACTGTTCACTTCTGACAACTCAACTTCAACCAATTTGAAAACATTTGTCAACTTGTTCACATTAACATTCTCAATGGGAAACTCAGAATCCGAATACAACTTATCAGATCCAGCCATCTTGTACATCACAAGACCCGGTTCATCACCTAAGTTGTTTTTGGACTTTTGTTTCGAAATGTACTTGTCCAGAAAACATTTTTCATCCTCAGCTGAATCACTATCCAAAACACTTTCAGCCATGCCTTTAACAATCTCAGTTTGAATACTATCATCAGATGATGATGAAGAAAATGTCACATCAATTGACTCAGGAAGTTTCACATCATTTTCTTCCTCAAGATTAACTAACCCAGATTGCTTTTTCGAATAATTTTCTAGAACTGGTGGTGGAACTTGATGAAACCCAACCCCAGTTCCATCACAGTATACATGTTCGCCTGCTTTGTCTTTCCCAATGGGTTTGGGAATGAGGTGTTGCAAAACAAAGCTTGCAGAGCTGTAACTGTTCAATTTCAAATTGATCCGTTCATTCTCAATCTTGGCTTCTTCAAACTGAAGTTTCAATTTAGCAATCTCATCCAATTGTGTGTTTATTAATTCTTCTTTGATTCTCAAAACACATTGCAATTGGCAATTTTCTTTGTAAGTTTTACCATTTCGATCATCATTGTCTTTAATCGTGCTTTTAAGCTTTTCAAAATTTTTAGTGATCTGACGATTTTCAAGAACTAACCTTTCATTTTCTTTCCTAACCTTTTCCTGATCAATTTTATCAGTTTCAATTTTGTTAGTTAATTCCTTTAATCGTTCAGTTGAAGCTTTCATCATATTGTCACGATCAAGGATTTGATCCTTAACACTTCTGACTTTAGCAGTCAGATCCTCAATCTTCTTACCGTTGAGATAAGTGACTGTGCTACAAACTTTGCATTTCTTGATGCAATTTTTGTAGTCAACATCACCATTGACTTTCTTACCTGACTCAGTCGTTGACACATTTGAACTGACCTGGTTTTAGACTCAGAAACGGATTTAGAATCTACCTCAAGTGCCTTAGTAGCCAGCACCTTGTCAGCCATCTTTCCCATGTTTTCAGCATTCAACTCCTGTGTCGTGTCTATGATCCCAATGTCAATCTTCTTTGACTTTTCTATCTCTTCTTTCTCCTTCTTTTCTTTCTCTTCATCTTCACCGCTTCCCCGCCATTTCTTCTGCCAATAATCATCTTCAATTTTATACTTTTGAATTATGGTTTCCAAATCAAGAGTTTTATGATCAACAGCAATGTTTCCATAAGGATCAAGATAACACTCCCTGTCTGGATCCCATCTATTTGCTCTTTTTGCCTCATAAAAAATACCAGATATTCTGATCATTTTGTTTATAGCTAACTGCTTTCTGTAATTATACTTCTATTCTTCAGTTCTGTTATCTTTCCAAGGAACAGGTTCAGATTTTGCCATGAATGCATATCCAACCGCATCCTCCTCAGGTAACAACTCACTCCAGTCGTAACCCTCATCGTCGTGAATCACCGCAAGAGCTCTAGATTTTTCTTTGTTATCTTCAATCTGTTTCATTCTTGGCGGCTCCGATTTGTTCTGATGATAAATTGCCTTATTGTAGTAATCTTCTCTAAACGGGTTTTCAGATTCATCAGCATACGCGTTTCTGCATTCACGCTTAAAGTGACCTTTCTGTTTGCACTTGAAGCATGTCACCTTAGACTTATCAAAGCCCAACTTAGTAGATGGTCCACCAATTGACTTTCTCCCAGTTATCTCCATGAAATGCTGTGCTCGACGAACTGCACTGGCCATACACCACCTTATGTCGATTAGTTCCATCTCCTCAGGATCTATCTGATCATAATCTTCTTTTGTCAGGTTGGTATTGCCAATCTTCCCTGCTACAAGACTTTCATAAGATTCTAGCACAGATGCTAGGAAAACCATCTGTTGTTTGGCAGACTCCTCGCTGAAATTCTGAGCGTTCTTTAAGTCTACAGCGATGTTGCATTGAAATAAATTCTTTGCATCAGACTGGTTTAAATTTGATGAAGACCCACTGTGATATCCACTGTGATAACCACTGCTTTGACTTTCTTTGCTTGTTGTGGAGACATTCTCAACAGAAAACGCAGTCTTGGGAGATGTGTTCTTTGGCATCATGCTCTTTGGATAATACAAATCCAAATTCTGCTGATAAGACGAATGATTGACTTTGTGTGTCTTCTTTAATTCCAACTCGTGACTCTCTAATCTCTCAATCAGCATATCCACCGTAAGATCTGCAGGTTTGATCGTATTTTTCAGCATCAACGCATAGTATTGTCAATCCATTTCATCCGGTAGTGAGTTAAACAGCTTATCGACTAGCTCTTCTTGAGTATAGGAAATTTCATGTCTTGCCAATTCCAGCTTCAGATGCCCAAACCTCTCAATCATTTTACAAACTGATTCATTCTTTAAACACCCAAACAAATCAAACTCTTTTCTAAGTAGTTTCTTTTTGTTTTTCACAATTTCTTTGCTTCCTAAACATTTGTTTTTCAGCTTATCCCAGAGATCTGTAGCACTAGAGTATTCGATCAAAGATATTATATCTTCTCTGACAGATTGAAACAGCAACGCAATACATTTTTGCTCAGCAACAAACGATTCTATTTCTTCAGTTGTTGTTAATGTTTCGCCACTTTTGCCTCCATTATCATAACCATTTTTTAGACTCTTCCAGTTGGGAAAAGCAAAGGCTCTCAACCAATCTTCAAATTTCTTTGCCCACCGACTGTATTCTTCTATAGCCATCAACTTCGGGGGTTTATTGTAAGCTTCGAAAGCACTTTCAACCTCCAATGCATCCGATAGCTTTTTCTTTGGATTTTGCGAGTTATCATTTGTGTTACTCGATGATGTATCATTTCCACCATCTCCAGCAAATGCAAAAACATCATAGAACGGATTGAAATCATCCATCTTGAACGTGCCTGAAAAACAATCAAACACTTAGAAAAATTTTGATTTTGAAAAATATCAATTTCAAGCGAAAGTTGTTCAAGCGAAACAGCTTGTATTATCAATGTTCAAGCGAAATGCCCTGTTTCGTTTGAGATTTCAAGCGAAAAGGCTGATACAAGTTCAACAGTTCAAGCGAAAACCAACTAAGCTAGTTCGCTTGATATTTTTCAAGCGAAATGGTCAGAATTTCAAGCGAATGATGTTATTAACAGCAACTTTCAAGCGAAACCGATGATATTCAAGCGAAACTACGAAGAACACTTTCAAGCGAAAGGCTGTTTTAGTCCATTTTTTACCAGTTTTAATCCGAATTTTAATCTGATTCTTTGTAGGCTTTGTTAAAACTATGTTTTACACAACATATGTAAAAATCAGTCCATTTCAACAGTTAGAACTCGTTCAAATCAGAAAAGTATGAAAAGAAGTGAGTAGAAAGTAGAAAATCCGGTAGAATCAAGCTGCTATGGTATGAACTCCTCTTCCTGAGCTCTGATACCACTTGTTGGATCGTGTTCGGTGACCCTAAAGTCAGTTAAGGTAGTTCATCTTCAAATACGAGGGCGGAATCAACGTAAACGAAGTCAAAAACAGCTTGTATCCTTTTAACTTTCTTTCTATTACTGATTGTGAGCTTTTACAATGTATTCTGACAAAAATCCGGCAGTACCTTCGCTCACACACACATACATGACCGCTTCAAATGAACAACACACACTCCTATTTATAGACCGACAGGGTTTCGCTTGAACATGTCTATCCATGGGGTTTCGCTTGAGGTGATCACAACCCTGTTCAAGCGAACTCAGATGATAGGGTTTCGCTTGAACTGGTACATATACACATTCAAGCGAATCCTCTTCCTAAAACATGTATAAACCCTAATTTCGACCCTGTTGTATGTTCATTCAACCTATCTAAACAAAAGACTTGTATAAGACAAAGTTAACAGACACTAAGTGCACCAACAGGCTTAGAGGATAAACCAGATTTCTTCGACTCATAAATGAGTACAATGTTTCAATTTGTCGTCGCCGCAATATCGCGCGGGTTTCCTACTAGTATTATAATACATATAAAAATAACAAAAATGTAATTTTACATACTTTTGACTATTTAAGTAATACAACTTTTAGAACATATAGTACAATCCTTTAAAGCATATTGATGACTTTTAAACTATAAACCCCACTATTTGTATGCATCCGTAATTTTTTATACGTTAACATTTAAAAAAAATACACTATAAAATGAGCATTATATTTTCTTTAATTTGAGTATGGTATTGCTACAAATTATTTTAATCTAAAAAAACTTACATGTTACATGATTACTAGTTGTTAGGTCCGAGTTTACAAGGTTTGTGATTAGAAACCAATTAATATCAAAAACAATATTGATTTGTATTAGTAAAAGCTAAATAATCACAAACGAGAAGTCATCATCAACAATTGTTTTTCATTAATCATAAATGATTCAAATGTTTTACAATAGACTGACTCTACAGACTCTCCCTCAGCCGACCACTTAATAATTTTGTTAGTACAAGAGAAAAGTTGATGTGTGTGATAAATAAATCACTAACAGGTGTGAGCTATTTATACTAAGTACGAAAGTTCTGTTCGGTGACTGGCTGACATCACAATGATAATGACATCTAACATTCCTAACATAAAATATTACATAAATGCTGCAAACATATGTGCAAATCTAAACATCTGTTCTAGCTAGTCTAAACACTGAAACAAGTTAACTACTGTTACATTGGGAAACCACTGCTAGAGCTATCCTCTGTTGCATTTATCCATACATCTGTTTGGCCATATAGATGTTTGGTCTCCTTCATCAGACCTTTGGCTTCAATAGACTTTAGCCTTCAACAGATATTGTTTCTTCTTGAACAACGGTTCCAAGGCTTGATCAGACGTTTGATTTGTCATCAACAGAAGTTCTGATTAGGAGTTTAAGATTCACTATCTTTGGGGAGAATCTGGTTCAAACTCTTGTTTATTTCTTGTTCAGATGATCATGTTTTGGCTTTTGGATATCATCTATTCTTTTGTAGGTCCAATAATCTCCACCTAGAACAGATGATGCCAAAACAGATGTTTATTGGATCAATCTTTGTTCCTCTTCAACTTACTTCTGATTTGTGCTTTAAATTGATTTTCAAATATTTCTGAGAGTAAGTTATCAACATCCCTTTCGAGTGGAAGATCTAGTAGATCTTGTAGATCTTCAATTTTCAGGCTCATCACACTAATCATTGAAGTCTTTTTCACTTCTCCATTTTCCCTAACTATTGTCAATTCATGGCTGGCTTTGTATGAGGACCATTTTTGAGTTTTAGAGGCATATGAAGTTACTGGGAGCGATACTATTGGAAGAGCTGAGGGAATATTCTTTCCCAAGAATTGCCCAAACAGTTCTACTGGATTAGCATTAGGATGCCCATACATAATCACATTTCTGATCCTTTCATTTCTGAAATCCTCTTCATATCTTTTTATATCTTTGTTGACATATCCTTTTGTCTTTTTAGAAGGCTTGTTGAACTGAGTTTCTTTGTTTGCAAACAAGTATTGATTATCACAATAATATTCACAAACTGGGATTCATCAGCAACAATTGTTTTGCATTAATCATAAGATTCAAGTGTTTTACAAATGATTGACTCTACAGACTCCCCTCAGTTGATCAAAAAAACAAATTAGTTCGTACAAGAGAAAATGTGTGTGTGTGTGTGATAACAGAAAAGATTCTCAGATGTTTGCAAACATCTGAGCAACCTTATCATCTGTTCTAGGCTATACTAAAACATTGAGAAATAAAGTACTTTTACATTGAGAAAACATTGTCTAAGCTATCCTTTGTTGCAGTTATCAGATGTTTGGTCTTCTTCATCGGACCTTTGCTTGATCAGGGCTATGGTCTTTACCAAATGTTAGCCTTCAACAGATGTATGTACTCTTGAACAGTGGTTCCAAGTCTTCATCAGATATTAGCCATGCTTTTGAACAAATGTTCTAAATAGGTGTTCAAGATCCACTATCTTTGGGGAGAGACTGGTTCAATCTTTTGCTTATTTCTTGTTCAGTGGATCATGTTTTGGCTTTTGGATATGTTCTTTTCTAGGTCCAACATGGCTTCTGACCATTGAAGAGACATGTTTTGCAAATAGAAGTTCATATGTAGTAGCCTGAGAACTGATAGGAAAATCTTCATAGTTAGGCTTTTTAGGGACTGAGGGGTCTTTAGCTCTTAATTCTTCTAATTTCTTGTAGCTCTTCCTGATTGTTGGCTCATCCCACCTAGCCTTGGATTGCATTGATCCATACTTTGCAGCAACTATTTCCTCATTCTTTCGTCTAAGTTCAACTGCTTTTTGACCAACAGGTTTCTTCCTGTAGCCCAGTTGGGAGGAGTGGGCTTGATATCTGGATTGAGCTTTAACATCACACTCCTTGTGATTTCATCCAGAAGGGTTTTATAGTCCAACCATAGAATTGAGCTCTTGAGGATCTATAAGGCTTATTTTTCATGATAAACTCTAAATAATCTTCCCTTAGTTCCTTTTTGAGGCCATGGTTGTTTACTTGTCCTTGAGAAGCCTTTTGACTGACATCTTTTGCAAAATCTTCATGTCTATTCACTTTTGTGAATTCCGAAGACATGATTTGCTGAGCCTCCTTATCACTTTTCCTTTTACTTTTGAAAGTAGCTATCTTTTCAGCCTGTTTGACTTTTAGTTCCAGATACTCTTGTACATTTTTAGGCTTTTAATATCTTTTAAGGGATGTAAATGTAAGTTGGCTGATGTCAGTTGTGGAATAGAAAGATTGTATCTTTGTTGATACATTTTATAATTCCAATGGGTCAAGTATGGTGGGGGTTGGTTTTGTAGGTGGAGTTATGATGGTGAGAGCAGTGGTTGTGGTAGTGGTAGTGGATGGTTGAGGTGAGATGGATGAGGTTGTGGTGGTTGTGGTTTTGTTAGGAGATGCATCAAAAGTTTCTTCATCATCATCTTGGACAATGAATGTAGTTCTCCTAGTTCTGGTTTGAGGTATGGGTGTTTTTGATGGTGGTTGTGTAAATGGTGTTGTTGGTTTTCTTTTATGTATAAGAAGTCCTTTAGTGGACCTGTGTGTAGGTGGTGGTGATAGTGTAGTTGTAACTTCTGTTGTCACTTTTTAGTGGTAACAAATGTTTGGACAATGGGAGCAGTGGTTTCAGTGGTAATAGGTGTGGTAGTGGTTTGGATAGGTACAGCAGTGCTTTTTGTAACCTCTGTTGAAGAGCCTTGGTTATCTTGAATTTGTTTTCTTCCAATGATTTCCTGCATTGTTATCTGCATGTTTCCTTCCCTTGTATCCCTCTTCTTTTGCTTCTCTACTTCTTTGGCAATTTCTTCTTGTCTTGGATTTTTGAGTGCAACAATGTCAGGCCCTTTTTCAGCCTTTTTTACTAGAGGTGGGAGCTTCCTCATGCATTCTTCCTCCCACTTTTTTGCATCATCTTCATACTTAGTGAGAGTGAGAGTTTTACCAGTGTTTTCAAAGATAAAGTTTTTTATGGCTATAACTTCTGTCTGAGTTTCTTTGTACTTGGCATCCACTGTTTGGCGTATTAACTCTACTTGCATGGAATATCTTTCTTCAACAGCTTGCTTTTGAAGGTGTAGGTATAGTTGAACATGATCCCACAATTCTTTTGCAATATTTACATTTGATGGTGGAGTTCAAGAGTTTTGGACCAAAATTTTCATAATGTCTTTGATTTTTCCAACAGATGTTTCCAATTTGGTGACTCTCTCCGTCAATTCATGATAGTTTAATCCATCACCTAAGTTAATATGATCATCTGAATTCCCACCTAAGGTGGTTATACCTAGTTTTGAACTAGGTGCCCCTTTTTCTATGTATTGGGGACTTCCAACTAGTGAAGAGACTATTGTCTCAACAGTTGTTGCCTTCAAGTGGGTCTTAATAATGTAACCGTTGTCCAATTGTGAGATTGTTGTTGTCACACCCCAACCGATGGCGGAAACATCGGAGTGAGACGAAAACGAGATTGCAAGAGGCTTCATAACACTAATTGCGACAAGTATTTAATAATTTCTTTTTACATTGTTTGAACTAGTAATATCACAAGTTTGAAATACCTAGCATAGAACAAGTATTCAAGTAATTAAATTTCATTTTATTGATAATAGTTTATTACAAGGTTGGAAACAAAATACAACAGGTTTGAAAGTAAATTACAATTTAACAAGTATTAAAATTTAAATGCGTTTCTAGGCAATCCTACTAGATTCCTTGCATTATCAAATCCTGCAACATGTAATAAAAGTATGGATCAATACAAAAGTACTGGCAAGCATACAAGTTTGAATATAAGTATAAGTATAAAAGTTTATCTCAATCCAACGTGGCAATTTATATTCAAGTTGAATCTAGCATACATGAGCAACCTAAGCAAAACAAATAGCATGGATATACAAGTTGAAACTAACATGCGTAAATAATCTAAGCATAACAATTAGCGTGGATATACAAGTTGGAACTAACATGCATAAACAACCTAAACATAACATATAACGTGTTCAATGGACTGAGTGGTCGAATATATTTGATTGTATAAAGTGGATTTTGTGAGTTGATACACGTTGCACCCAAAAATGCGTTAAAGCGTAAAAAGGATCGAGTATGCTCACAGTTTTGCGTAGTTAAACACTAAACCGCGGACTGATTAGATGAGAGCCGGTACACCGAAGTCACCGGGTTGCGTTTATAAGATTCACAAAAGCTGGATGGTTCTAGCGAGACGCAACCAATGAACAACCATTTATATCTTGAACACAGAAGGTACTCCGACTTTAATAACCAATAAAAGGACCTATAATGTCAATGTATTGCAAATTAAATACTAGATTTCCAATTTGATTGCCAAATTAGTTATAGTTTTTTTTTTCGGACTTGGTAGGTGGAATTAAATGTAATACTAGTTTAATTAAATGTATTTACTACTATTTCCAGTAACAAAGTATGTATGAAGCTTCTTTATATATAATTATATAATATCTTTTAACATTTCATAAAAATATTTAGTACTCATTAATCAAAATACAAAACCTTTAAATGTATGCTTTAGTATATAAACTGCTTCCCAATTCATAACAGTTAACTTAAAATTAATAATTATCATAATTTTGTATTGCTCAAAAAAATCTACTCAATTATATAGTATTATTAAAACCAAACCTTATTCTACTAAAAAAACAGCCCTACGATGACATGCATCTTGCTCTATATATATATATTATTATATTAAAAGTAACTAAATCTAATTAGAAGTATTTCTATCAAAACAATTTAAACATGTAAAAGCTAAGTTTATAACTTAAACGTAAAACCATATGTTTGGTAAAAATGATGGTGTAATATTAATAAATTATTTAAGTTTTATAACAAAACACTATAATGAATAAATTTATTATATAAAAAAAAAAGGTTAAGTAACTCAACTAGAGAATGTGAAAGCTCTACTTAAGTCAACAAAATCCAATCAACAGTTTCGTGTCGTCTTCTCCGGTATAACTTTACTACTCTAGTGTTAACATAGCCAACCCCATAACAGAACTAACACCAATCCACTGTTAATGTTTTGTTTAATATATTTATTTTAAAACTTTCTCAATTGATCTATGTCACATTTAACTATTTTATAATTAATAGATTAGATATTTTAAACATGAACCATAAGGAATTCAAACGTTGAACAAGAAAATGTGATTTAACTCTTATGGCCTGATATGTAGAATATAGTGTTTATATATGAGAAATATCTATTTTTCTTAATAAAAAAACTATAAAGATCATAACATGGGTCGATATGTAGAAGAAAAAGGGTATACCGAAACGTAACGAGTCGAGTTCCGACGTAAACTCCGGCATGATACGAGTTGAAACGAGTCGTGACTTCACCACAGTCGTGAACCCGAACTTGAGCCGAACCCCGACTTGAACTAAACCGATGTCGGCGCCGGAGAACGTGACCCGAACCCAAACTGAAACGGAAACAGCCCTCGCCTGCGTTTCCGGAAAACGACCGGCCTAGAGCCACCGCGAACCACCACCGCCGCCATACTTCTCTCTCTCTCTCTCTTTCTCTGACTACTGTCGCCGCCATGCGCCACCACCACAGCGGTGGCCGGCTGTTCAAACGAGCAGAGGTGAGGGAGGAGGTTGAGTGGTGAGCGAAGAGGAGTGGAGAGGGTGTTGTAGGTGTTTCGTCGGAGGACCCGCCGCCGCTGCCGTTATGCCGACGCTGCCGCCACCAACAGTGGTGTTGACCGCTGGCTGAAGAGAGGGAGAAAAGGAGAGTGGATGTGGCCGGAGAACGATCGACGCCGGAGTCGCCGGAATTCGGCTCCGGTCGCGGGAATTTAGAGAGAGGCAGAGGTATCGAGAGTGAGGGGGGCTAGGGTTTTGTTATGAAGAAGGTGGGGGTATTTATAGGTAGGTTAAGTGTGTGGGTTGGGCCTAAAGCCTGTTAATGCGTTTCTAACGTTTTTGAGCGACCCATTTGGGTTTACGAGATCCGTGTTCGAACCCAAACTTCTTGTAATGTTGTAAAATATTATTTAAATTCGAAAACACGTAAAATGTATGTTGGAAGTCGGTTTTGACGTGTACGTCCATCAGTTGCGTAAAAAACGCGTAACGCGTGTCATTTGTCATCAATTTTTTATCCATTTTTCGATCTGATTTTGACTGTAGTTCTAAAAATATAAAACGAACACGAGTTTTCTAAAAGCATAGTAATACGGAAATACGAGGTGTTACAGTCTCCTCTACTTTAGGAAATTTCGTCCCGAAATTTATTTATGAGGAAGGCTTGTGGGAAAAGATGGCATTTTTGAAGTATGTTAGGGTACAACCGAAAAATAGATTGTGAGTGATCAAAGTTTGGATTCGATAAGGTCTAAGGAAACACCGAATTTCTCATGGCACGTTTTTACGAAAGTTTGGTAATATGGTAGGAACACTTATATATAGGAAGTACCAGCGGCGCATCCACCATGTTCATATCATGTTACGTCCGTTTCACGACTCGGTGTCATGTTACGTTCCGTGTTATGATACACAATAGAACCTACTATGGTTTTCATGCATCTACCAATATAATCCCGTATGCATCCGCGATTATTTTGGTATGTGCATGATCCGCATAGTTTGTACTAGTAGTGTACGGGTCAGGGTACATTATCGTATTACGAGTATGAATGTGTGCGTGTGATAACGTATAAAGATTTAAGTATGTAAGCATGATTGTGTCAAAGTATGTGAATAAATTCCAAGTATGACCCCCAAGTAGTGCAAATGTATAAGTTAGGGTAAGAGTATGAGTAAAATATTTGAATAATCCACAGGACATACTTAGTTTAACAAGATTAACGCATTACTGGCATGTGAATAAACAGGTCAATCCATCGTGTACTGCAAAATGTCTTAACATGACCTCAAGAATACGGGTGGGCGCTACTCCTATAGCACTACACAAGCACTATACATGTTAAGTTGTGGCCTGATCAAAGTTAATGACTAATTGTCAATCCATCGTGTACCGCAAAATGTCTTAACATGACCTCAAGAATACGGGTGGGCGCTACTCCTATAGCGCTACACAAGCACCATACATGTTAAGTTGTGGCTTTGATCAAAGTTAATGACAAGTTTATCACATAAGAATGTCCCAGTAATCCCGAATCAAGTATAACTATTAGTATGTATGTATTGGATGGTTGAATGATAAATCGATTCTAGTATAACATTGGTTTTGAAATGAACGAAATAACAAGTATTAAATCACAAAGAAATTGAGATAGCATAAAAGAGAGGTTTGATAAAATATTGGAACGTTTCGGGTTTAGAAACTTTGACTATTCCAAAGTGACTCGTAAGTCCTTTCGAATTAGAGAGACATGCTTTGGCCTAATAGGTAAAATACTCTCGTCGAAAGACGATTAATGGTATTACCCTTCCGGTTAATACATGTCCCTAGATTGATCGAAAATATGAAACTTTAGCGGGATTGAAAATCAAAGAATGGAACCAGTCATCAAGGTGTGGATATCAATCCTAGCTTGACAATTTCGTCCCCAAAATGTGTGAAAATAAAAAATGTGGTTTTTAGAAACTTTGACTATTCCAAAGTGACTCGTAAGTCCTTTCGAATTAGGGAGACATGCTTTGGCCTAATAGGTAAAATACTCTCGTCGACAAGCGATTAATGGTATTACCCTTCCGGTTAATACATGTCCCTAATTTGATCGAAAATACGAAACTTTGGCGGGATTGAAAATCAAAGAATGGAACCAGTCATCAAGGTGTGGATATCAATCCTAGCTTGACAATTTCGTCCCCAAAATGTGGTTTATTGAACGAAACAAGATATAATCTCGAGTCGTCAACAGGGATCCACTAGAATATGAAGTGGAAATTCCCATCAAGATATGGATGTCACTCCTGACTTGGTGGTAAATTTCGTGCAAAATAACATAACGGATGGATTGAAATTCGTCACCAAAGGCGGGAATCACCCCTATTTTGATGAGTCATTTTGATTGCGGAATATGAGTGTCTTCAAGTATGTATTGTGTAAAATGTCTTAGAAAAGACACATTGTATATTTAGACAAAAGGAGAGGTAGAAGCAAATAGCAAGAATTTACATACTAAGCAAGAATCAGGAATGGACGAGTTTTGGTACTTAAACTATAGACTAGGTCGAACATGGCAATTCTACCTAATTCCCTATAGTTATGGCTCTGATACCAATCTGTCACAACCCAACTGATGGCGGAAACATCGGAGTGAGACGAAAACGAGAATGCAAGAGGCTTCATAACACTAATTGCGACAAGTATTTAATAATTTCTTTTTACATTGTTTGAACTAGTAATATCACAAGTTTGAAATACCTAGCATAGAACAAGTATTCAAGTAATTAAATTTCATTTTATTGATAATAGTTTATTACAAGGTTGGAAACAAAATACAACAGGTTTGAAAGTAAATTACAATTTAACAAGTATTAAAATTTAAATGCGTTTCTAGGCAATCCTACTAGATTCCTTGCATTATCAAATCCTGCAACATGTAATAAAAGTATGGATCAATACAAAAGTACTGGCGAACATACAAGTTTGAATATAAGTATAAGTATAAAAGTTTATCTCAATCCAACGTGGCAATTTATATTCAAGTTGAATCTAGCATACATGAGCAACCTAAGCAAAAAAAAAAAAAAATAGCATGGATATACAAGTTGAAACTAACATGCGTAAATAATCTAAGCATAACAATTAGTGTGGATATACAAGTTGGAACTAACATGCATAAACAACCTAAACATAACATATAACGTGTTCGATGGATTGAGTGGTCGAATATATTTGATTGTATAAAGTGGATTTTGTGAGTTGATGCATGTTGCACCCAAAAATGCGTTAAAGCGTAAAAAGGAACGAGTATGCTCACAGTTTTGCGTAGTTAAACACTAAACCACGAACTGATTAGATGAGAGCTGGTACACCGAAGTCATCGGGTTGTGTTTATAAGATTCACAAAAGCTAGATGGTTCCAGCGAGGCGCAACCAATGAACAACCATTTATATCTTGAACACAGAAGGTGCTCCGACTTTAATAACCAACTAGTAGTTTACCCGTCCGCTGTCCGGGTATATATGAATAACATCATCCAAACTCACTGTATATTTTAATATCACGATGACTACTTATCTAACTATTAAGAACATCAATAACTATGTCTATATTTAAAATAGTGTTGACTTTTGATTTGATTTCGATTGATAACTACAACTCTTCTTGAATTGTCATACATACTATTTTAAAATCTTACATCTAATTCGCACTATTTAAAATATTTAATTAATTATTTGTAATTGATTAACGTAGGAATTGCTAACACCATTAAATGAAGATAAATGAGATCTATCAATGTTACATGTTTACAAAAGTATTAAAAAAACTATCAACAACAACCAAACGTAGATTGTATTTATGTCATGAGAATATTATTTAAGAACATCAATAACAGTGTCTACATTTAAGATAATAATGACTTGTAATAAATGATAAACATGCAGGATACATATACAAAAAAAAGCAGTTAATGTTATCAAGATCTCACAAGTATATTACAAAAAAAAAAAAAAAAAAAACACAATGTATACTATAATATACAATAAATCATAAACATGCAGAATACATATACAAAAAAAAAAAAAACAATTGATGTTATCAGGATCTCCCAAGAATATTACACAAAAGCCAAAAAAACACAATATATACTATAATATACAATTTCGTTGTCAAAACACAAACCATTGTAAAAAACACAATGACTTATTATCCAACTATTAAGAACATCAATAACCATGTCTATATTTAAGATAATAATGACTTTTTATTCGATTGCGATTAGTAACTACAACTGTTCTTATATTCTCATACATCGAATTGTCATACGTACTAACTTAAAATCTTACATCTAATTCACACAATTTAAAATTTTTAAGTAACTATTTTTAAATTGATTAACATAGCAATTGCTAACACCATTAAATAAAGATAGATGAGATCTATCAAAGTTAGATCAACATAAACTAAACCAATTACAATTCTCTATATGGTCGCTCGAAGAAAAGGGAGCATATGAAGAACTAAATAGAAAAGTCGGCATCATCAGTGATAACAATTACAAGCGAACCTGGAGCAGCATCGGATAGCTTGATGAAGTCCTCCACTCTCCCCCATCATATTTCAAGAACAACGCAGAAGAGTTTATCACACATCTGTTGAAACAGGATCAGAAAATCTGCGACATCCTAGCCGATCTGCAAAACAAAAGAAAGAATGAAATCGCGTGGAAGAAGGCGAGAGTCGTCGAAATCTTAGGAAGTGTTAATTTAGCGTATAATATTTTATACATATTTCACTCTTTAATCTTTCTTTATATTTAATTTAATAAAACTAATATCCATTGGATACAAACTAAACACAATGACAAGAACACATAACATAATGTATAGAAAACCCAGCTAGTTGCAAAACACAAAAATCAGACGCAATAACACAATATATAGAATCAGTTGCAATACCATGGCTAATATTAACACTATCCATACCACCAATATTCAAGTATTTCTTTATTTAATTAAACAAACAATAAAATATAAAAGATAATAAAAAGATACGCAATCAACATCATATATATCACAATCAAAACAACTTCATCATCACCGGCGTTTCATATCTCCTTGAAGATCATCGCCGCTGAAGATTTGATCGACAAAAAGGTAACTTCCGATTGTAAATCTTAACGGTTTAAGTTCTAATAGTTTTCTAAACCTCTGTTAGATACTTAATCAGCAACATATGATGGTTACTCCGGCGAATAACTTGTTTGTAGACGTCAAATCTGATTTTAGGTTTCAATCATCTCCAACCTCTCATATGTTATGTATAGTTGATATATATCTTATGTATTGCATGTTATGGACATTGTTGAACTAATGTTTACAGTATAATGATAATAATATATGAAAAAGTTGCAATCAAACAATAGGGGGTGTTTGGGTTAGCTTATTTTGGAGCAACTTATGGCTTATTGACTTATAAAAGTTAATAAGTTGCTTTTTGAGTGTTTGGGTTAGCTTATTTTAAAGGGTTTTGTGTGTTGACAAGCCATTTTTGAGAAGTAAGAATTTCTAACTTCTCACTTGTCACTTATATAAGTTAATAAGTCATTTTTAAGAAGGAATCCCAAACACACACGGATGAAAACATATGATTCTGTTATAAAATTTCTTATTTTTGGGGTTCCTTCTCAAAAAGTACTTATTAACTTATATGAGGAGTTACAAATACTAACTTATCAAAAACAAGTTCTCAACACACAAAAATAACTTAAATAAGCTAACCCAAACACTATAAAGACAACTTATTAAATTTTATAAGTCAATAAGATATACATTGCTCCAAAATAACCTAACCCATGTACGATTACGCGAAAAGATATATATATATATATATATATATATTAACTGATATATTGAAACGGTATACAGAAGAGATCTATTGCACATTATGAATTAGGAATAATATTCTCATGACGTAAGATTACATTTTAACACATTGTGTATTTATACTAACAGTTAATATTAAATGTTATATCACAGGTATACAAAAATGATTACGTCCTGCCTGTCTCTATTACAAGACCCTAAATCATTGAAACTGGTATGCTGTAATGCCTACAATAAGTAAGTGTAACTTTATTACGTAAACTGAAATTAGTAAATGTAACTACAGGCATTACCAATTGAGTTTGTAAAGCTTGTGGGAGGAGATTATTGGAACCAGACAAAGGTAACGCTAACTCATGAAAGCGGAATAAGCTGTACAGCATGGCTGCGAAGTGTAAGTGGTGAAAGTGTTGTCACTGACGGATGGATAAGTATCGTAAAAGGTCTTAAATTAACAAAGAAAACCTTATTGTTTTTGAGGATAATCAAAGAAAAATGTCTACAAATACATTGTTTCATAGAAAACGTTTGCGATGAATCGTTCTTGACAGTCAACCGTTACGGAGATTTAAAGATCATAGTAAGTATAGTTATATGTTAGTAGGAATTTGTTTTTTGTTATACTTGTCTGCAAATGGAATAAATGAATATATGTTTATAAAATATTACACGACTTTTCAGGTCATTCCAGCAGCTTATGTGAACAAATTTTACTGTTACTGTCCAGTAAAAGATTCTTATAACATGTACGCAGCAGGTCAGTGTTGGAAAGTTGAGACCGAAAAAATAAATGCATGCTACGTTTTTGCTAAAGGGTGTCCGGAGATGTTTGAATATATTGACATAGAAGACGGTGATATACTGATGTTGATGAAAACAGACAGCGAATCGTTTGACTTGATACTTTATCGTAGCAGAGTTGAGGTTATTTTTAGAAAGAAGGAGACAACTAAAGACAACTCAGTTGTTAAAATACCTAAACACACATACTATGAACACTTCAACTCTGTAAGTAATTTAAAGTAAGTTAAAATGGTTTGCTAGTCAATACGACTTATTTACGGATGTTATCGTATAACAGATCTTCACTGATCAAGAAGACTCAATCAACCAATTGATTACTGGGGTAATGAGTTTACATATTCTTACAATACAATATATTGATCCTCAGATGTTAATGAATTTTAAAAATCTTGGATGCAGATGAATGATGAGAAACATGAAGTGAATAAGAAAAGTGTTGGAAAAGAAAAGTTGAAGTCTGAAAGAAAGAGTTTTGTAAGTGAAGGAAATAACAACCAGACAAAAGAAGATGTAAGTCTTTGAAACATAATAACGGATAAGTTACTTGTTCATATTATTATACATACTTAGTTGACGATTGTAGTTTAATTTGCTTTAATGTCACGGGCTATAATAACAGGTTAAAAAGAAAGGTAAACAGATTGCATCCGATTCTACATCTGAAAAACCTAAACAACTGATATGTTGTACAACTTATGATCATTCTACCGTGTCAGCAACTGGACGACAAACACGTGATCATTTGGTAAGTTAAGCATAAGTTAAGAAAATATTCCAATAAATATTTCTTATACAATAACATATATACTATATATACATATATATTGAAAGGAAATGCATGTTTGTAATGATAAGGTTAACAAAAACGGGAAAAGAAGTGGGATGGCGTTGAAGGTAAGCAATGTAAACGAAAAACGTGTTGCACGTCAAAATGATGTTCAAGAAAGTGGTGCGTATCGTTCAACAGGAAAGCAATCATTTCTGTTATTTAATGAGAACAATTTACAACACCATTCATGAGGCTATTTATACGTACGGAATTACCAGTTAAACACATAACAATTGAACTTAGTTTGCAACAAAAAACCTTAAAACAATTGTTTTTTTTAAACTATAACGTATAACTTCACTTATAGCCTTCATAGAATAACTATAATAGATAATACATACTAAATTATGTTTATTCGTAAATTAACAAGTGATATTTGTTGCTGCTGACAATTATATCCAACACGGCTAATATACTTGTTAACTCTAACATCAATGCAGCGATTACCTGTAGACGTTGTAAACAGGGCAAGGCTAACAAAGACGGTGCATCAGATGAATGTCAGAAACATGGATGGGAAAACAGTTGTGAAGATAGTTAAGCGACATAAGGATGGAAATGGATTTAGGTATGCGATTGAAGGGTGGCGAAGTTTCATGAAGGAAAATGATATTAGCGCGGGTGACATCATGCATTTGACTTATGTAGAATCAGGAAACCTCCTCATGTTGATGCATGTGGATGCAGTCAGCCAAGCTTAGCAGTTAACGTTATCTGCTAATGATGCAGATGTTTGCGTATATAAACTAATGCCTTTTGTCGTCATCATTTGATGGTTTTTGGTTGGACATGTTGGTAGAGTTTATTGTGTTTTTTTGGTTGGTTGGTAGTCTAACCTTGATGACAATTACTAGTATATTAGGGCATGGATGACATATTTTGTATAGAATTATAATTTGTAAACGGTAGTCGAAGTTCATATTTAGTTATAAATTTAGTTGTGTTTTCCTGTATACAACATTAGAAGTCTTATTGGTAATATTTTCATCATCCAAATACACTACATATTTTAATATCATAATGACTTCTTATCCAACTATTAAGAACATCAATAAGTGTCTCCATAAATAAGTGTCTCCATATTTAAGATAATAATGATTTTTTTATGCGATTGCGATTAGAAACTACAACTATTCTTGTATTGTCATACATCAAATTGTGATACATACTAAATTAAAATCTTACATCTAATTCGCACAATTTAAAATGAATTATTTATTTGTAAATTGATAAACGTAGAAATTAATAACACCATTAGATGAACTTAGATAAGATATATGAAAGTTAGATGTTTACAAACTGTTAAAAAAACTACTGATGTCAAACAAACGTTGATTATATTTATTGGCATAAAATATTACACACCAAACATATTATAAACATAATAGAACAATTAAAATAACACGTTAATTTCGAATATTGATTCTCCATATACAAAAAAATACCAACCAAAAAACCACCACAAACATAATACTATGTATATAACACAATGATAACAACAAACAACTAAATACAAAACCATAACTAAACATGTGGTGAAACTACAGTTTCAATATAGCTTGCACCTATAATGCCTTGTGTAAAGATGATAGGAAAAAAACCAAGCATCTTCTTTGCCTTTACGTTTATCTGAGCAACATCACCCCATTCATGTAATATAATTAATTTGTTATTTCCATCAATGTAGTGCACAGATGATGCTATCATCAACGGCATAAACACACGGGGTACAAAAGACACCACTTTCGACCAAGTATTATTTTGTAGACGCCACAATTGAACATCTACACTACACATTCCAATACTAACCACCATATGAAGTTCATCTCGTATAGTCACCAACTGACCTATAGATTCCACACTCAATGTATCTGGGTAACCTACATTTTCTATTACCATCGACTCAACATCCAAACGAAGAACCGCTGTGTTACCCATACACCAGAATTTGGTTAGTAAAAAATATAAACTTTTCCTACAAAACGTCCTAACGGACCAACTATAAACAGCAATATCATATGGGCTATCAATTAGGAACCTTGGAGTTGACCATGAACCTTCACTAAACGAATAAATGTTAACAGTCAACCTGAAATGAGTGCGTTTAATGTGCACAATTTTGTAATCACCAGCAGAGTCAACACAAAACCCAAGACTATCATCATCCATATTGTAAAATCCCTGATAATTAGAATTTCTCAGCATCTTGAACACACGAGTTAGTGGATTCCAAACAACCAAATCACCAGTATTACATAAGCAAACATATACCATGCCATCCAAACTTGCTAAAAATACCACATTACATGGATGAAAATCGAAGGGAATGTGAATGTTATTGCCTAAAACACATCTAGGAGATGCAACATCAATATAACGAATCGCACAAGATGATTTGTCAAGAGTAATTATTTTCTGGTCACCTAATACTCGCAAGAAACAACAATTATTCTTAGCAAACTCAGGAGTTGAAAGATAGGCTAACCACTCTTTAGACACAGCCTTGCACCGTATAACCTCCTTTGCCGGAAGTCTTGGAATAATCTTCATCAATATTAACAGAGATGGAATATCTTTCATATTCACTTATGATTATACTTTAATTAAATATTACTGACGTTGATAGAGAGAGGAAGAAAACACATACGAAAAGCGATTCCTTTGAAAAATGAATACCTACATAGAAACTACCCCAATTAACAGTTGACACAAGTGAGTAAAAACTCCTAAAACTACGAGTATTGGTGGTAAACGGTTTTCACATACTATGGGCGATAGGGGGTAAATAAAATTAAATAACAATATATATTAGAAACCGTTTCTAATTTACAGGTAAACATATACACATACATGGAGATACTTTTTAATCAATCAAATACACGAATATACTTTTTATTAATCAATCTTATTTTTATAAATTACCGTGTTAGTTGTCAAACAATGTGTTATTACAATTGTGAAAATAATTACATCGTAGATTTTTTTTGGCATTGGGTTTTATATATAATTTTGTCCTTTTTATAAAAATATTGTTTTTTATGATAATTGGATTATTGAAAAATAATGAGAACCACAACTAAAAAATAGGAAGTTAGTTACACAATACAATTTATAAAAATAGACACCTACAAAAAAATCAAATATATGGAAAACAAAAAACCAATAACACAATGATAAACAAAACATAAAATGACAATATTCCAGCAAAAAAAAAAATCCAGTAAGAACTATTCCTTAACTGGACATATTACAAAGGGGGAAGTTTCTAATTGTCCTTAACTGCACAATATGTAACATCTATTAAAAAAGAATGAGAAAGACAACAAAAAGTAGGAATTAATTACACAATGTTATATTTAAATATAGGCAACTACAAAAGAAATCAAATATATAAAAAACAAAAAAACAATGACACAATGATACTCAAAAAACACAATGACTATACTAAAAAAATAATTCAACTAAAAACGAATCATTAACTGCACCTATTACAACGTGGGAAGTTTCTAATTCTACGTAACTACACAATGGTAAGGGCTTCCAAGCTGCTCTAAGGGGTTGGTCTCCAAGGGCCCATTGTGTTTTTTTTACACCTTTTTGTTTTTAAAACACAATCACATGTAATCATAATTAAATACACACAAAGCAAATATTAAAATCATACACTCTCAACGAATATTTAACATGATAATATAAGCACATTAATTCATAAAGATTCAATCTCATTGTGACAAACTATACCACACATAAAAACAACCACAAACATCAATTACTAACTGATCAAAACAACGAAGAACAAAAAAAGAACTACATAAAATAGCCTAACTAAACATTTGGTGAAATTGTAGTTTCAAAATAAACAGATCCATTCACACCTTGAGTAAAGATGATAGACAAAAAAAACATGCATTTCCTCTGCCTCTACAGTTACATCAGTAATATCACCTCATTCTTGAACTATAATGAACTTCTTATTTCTGTTGATATAGTGCACATACGACCCAATTATCAATGGCATAGAAATAGCAGGTGGACAAAACAATACTTTTGACCACTTTTCATTTTCAAGTTTCCATAATTCCATATTCACACTATAGAATCCGATACTAACCAACATATGGAGTTGATCTCGAATACTAACCAAGTGACCTGTAGCTTCCACATCCATTGTATCTGGGAATCCAACATCAGAAATTACCCTGCTATCAACATCTAAACGAAGTACACATGCGTTACCCACACACCACAACCTGGTCAATACAAAATACAAACAATTTGTACAAAACGTGCCTACAGACCAACTATAGACGTCAACATTAAACGGACTGTAGTTTGAGAACATTGGAGTTGACCATGACCCTTCACTAAGAGAATAAATGTTAACAGCCAACATCATATGTGTCCGTTTAATATGCACAATATTGTAATCACCAGAAGAGCTGACGCAAAACCCAAGACTATCCTCATCCGGATTAAAAGAACCCTGTGAATTAGAATTTGATAGCATCTTGAACACACGAGTTAATGGATTCCAAACTACCAATTCACGAGTATTGATTAGGCAAACACATACCATCCCATCCAAACTTGCTAGAAATAAAATATTGCACGTATGAGCGGTGAAGGGAATGTGAACTTTATTACCTAAGAAACATTTAGGGGATTCATTATCCACATAACGAATATCACACAATAATCGGTTAACGGCAATTATCTTATGATCACCTAATCTGCGCATGAAACGACAATGATTCAAAGCAAACTCAGGTGTTGAAAGATAGACTAACCAATCTTTACACACAACCTTGCACTGTGTAACAAATTTTGACGGAAGTCTTGGGATTATATTCATCATTATCAGCAGAGACGGAAGAAACTTCACAATCATTGTCAATGTAGGTTAAATAACAAACACTTGGACGATCAATACAACAAATATGAAAAGTGATTCCTAAGAAGATGAAAGTCCAACAAATATTATCACAATCAGTAGTTAACACACGTATATTAGAGCTCCTACAATTACGTGTAGTAGGTAGTTATTAAATAGATAACTATCAAGATTTTTTAAATTGGTTAAATTTTTAGTACACATTTACATTAATTTTTTTTTGACCAATATTCAGTTGAATAATAATTTACATAAATAGTTATAACAACTTTTGATTCAATCGTATTTTTAAGTATAATATGGCAACTTTCTCTTATAAATACATACTCGAAATTTTTTGTTTCATTGCATGTGTTGCAAGTACTATTTGATTGTTAGTCTTCTTTCTGATTTTTCGTGTTTGGGTTAACATGTATCGTCATGGTCCGAATTTTATCATAACTATACTTGATCCACTATCCCTTAAATAGGTACATACCTTTCCGTATTATTTGTTTAAAGTAATGATTCCTATTGTTTTATCCTTTATTCGAAAGAAATTTGCCTTTTGTTTTTTGGTTTTCAGGCTATACCTATATGTATGAGTAGATTTATATGGATGAATAAGTTAAAATCTTCAACTGTTAGTCTTAAATTTGATGAAACGCATTCATGGTCTGTTGTTATCAAATTAATAGAAGATGTATTATACTTTACGGATGGATGGTGTGAGGTTTTAAACTACTTCGGCCATGAATCTTTCTTCATGATTTTCAACTATCTTGGTGATCGTACTTTCAAGTTCAACCTCTTCTCTCATGATCCAAATAAAGAGTTTGGAAAATCGTTTTGTAAAATTATTCAAAATCCTATACAAAGTCCAACGGTACGTAATTTTCTTATAGATTTTGTTTTTTATTTTTTGTTATTACGATTTATTAAAAAAACATAATACGCATAAATTTGTAATAATTATTTTTTACAGATTCTACCAGATACTTTTATTTCAAAACATTATGATTATCGTTTACCGGATAACATGGTTATACTTAATGTATCTGAGTATCATCAATGGGAAGTCCGTGTTAGAAAGATTGGGCCAAATTATTGTATTGCTGATGGTTGGTTTAAATTTATTGAAGATTTAAGGTTAAATCCCGGGGATATTCTGTGTTTTCAAAAAAAGGACGTGAATCATATTAATATTATCATATTCAATTAAGATGGTCGTCAAGTTTTGTTAAACAACACTCCTTTGATTGAGCCAGAATATGAACATATTAGCAATGTGGAAGGTTATCGACAAGTTAGTGACGATCCTAACTATCCTTTTTTTGCAATGACAGTAACTCATCAATTGGTATTATACTATCCTGTTTTATGTTAATTTTTTGTTTGTTTTTTAGTGTTTTTCATTTAACAACATTTACATATTTTTAACGTTCTTACAAAATGTAGATCCTTCCCAAGTTAATTACTGACTTAACTGGTTTAAATGAGTTTTCTGAAGTAAAGATCAAAGTTGTTAAAGGAAATACTTGGGTTAAGAATCTTTGTACACACAACATTGATGGTCAAAGAAGGTTTGTCAATCAATTTATTATCATAGTTATTATTTCTCTTTTACCCAATGTGTATATATTACTAACAAAATTTTTCATATTTTTTCTACCATAGGTACGGTGTTGTTGGATGGCATGATATACTTCAAGCTGAACATATATCCTTAGGTGACGATTGTTTTTTCAACTAGTCTAAAATGAATTCGAGGTTATTGGTTATGAAACTCCAGCAAGCAGAAGTGTTACAACAATAGAGTTTCAGTTTATATTGAAAACCCGAAAAACATATATCTTACATTTACTTTTCGATCCCCCTTTTTTTACGTTTGTAGTACGATGCGTTGTTTTTTTAATATTTAAATTCGGATTGCCATGATAATTTCATCCGTACAGTCCGTTTATGATAAATAACACAAACCTGCTTAAAAAGAATGGTATACATAACATACAAACTACTTAAAAAGTACCAACATAAAAAACACAATGACAAAAAACACAATTGAATAACATATATGATTACACACAACACAGAGACTTCACGTTTACTTTTATTTTTGTTAGGATCTAAGTTTCTTATGATTGTGTTTGTTTGTCATAATTGAACAAATGAATGAAAGTAAAATGAGATTAAATGCAGCGGAAGTGGAATCAAACTTTGTAAACACAATCTAAGGGAAAATAGTTTTCGTAAACACATGTTTCTCATTAGTCGAAAGATTACAATCAAAAGATTGCATGCATGCTTACATACTAAGCTGCCCCTCAGCCTGAGTCATTACTTTCTACAGCCATTTGCTTGATAGCCTCTTTAAAATATTCATCTTCCTTTTCTTTTTCTTCTGCATCAGTCAGCTTTTGCCTCTTTCTTTGGTTTATCACAATGGCAGAGGTATCTGATGATGTGAACAGTGGTTCAGAAATGTGAGCCTGCTGCTTTGGTTTAGCAGTGGTTTTGTAATCAGGCTTCTTTGGAAGATTTGGATCTGTTTCTCTCCTTTTTCTTAGCCTTTCATAAGCCTCATCAGTATACTGCCTTGTCCATTTTGATATGGCTTTAGTGTAGGATAGTATACGGACCTGAACGAGTCTTTCAGAGGAGTGTTAATCAGTTACAGGTGCGGAAAACAAGTAACTGACTTCGAAAGAACAAGCAATTCACTTTAAACACCTTTTGTATTGATATCTAACAGATTACATGCAAATGGAAAACCGGCAGCACCTCGGTATCCGATTACGCAACTGATACAACTGATTTCGCTCTAACCATACACCACCTATTTATAGCATATCTGATTCCGCCCGAAATATACAAGAAACGGTTGGAGCGGAATTAGAAGTTTAGATTCCGGGCGGAATCACCTTCACATGAAGGTTGGAGCGAAATCTGAACTTTACATTTGTCTTATATGAACATTATATTCTGTTTCACGTGAAAATGTTGTAGTAATGATGCAAGATGATGTCACTTGTATGATGTCATCATCAAGAATGATGACATCATTCTTGTTCCGAACCGCATCGAACCCAAGACTCGATATAAGACGAAGACGACAGATGTATGCACCAACAGACTCCCCCTCAGATGTTGACGAGTCTTAAGTGTCGAGTCTTTACAATCTTCAGTCTTTATCAGTCTTTGTGCTTCACTCTTTCAATCAGCAACAACATACTCCTCACGAACAATGTGCTGGCAATCCTTCAGTTCTTCAGCATCCTTTGCTTCAGGATCGTAGTCTGGCTATCACAGGTTCAAGATCGTTGTCTGACTCAAACTTTGTCTACAGAGTCCTCAAATATTGGAACCTGGCTGTTCAAACATAAGCTTCTCAGAATCGATCAACCTAGCTCACATCAAGCCTTTTCTCAAACCTGCACCATCTCTACCTCAAAGTAAATTTTACAATTTTAAACATTAACATGTATACATCAACTCAAACTCTCCCTCAAATCAAACAGAAAATTTTATCAATGATAATTCTGATGAACCACTTGTAAATTAGATTAAAACACATTTGATTAAAAACATAAACTCCCCCTCACAACATGGTCATCATATCTAGCACTTGGAATTTTGAAAATCAGCTCTCCAACACCAGTTGTCGAAAATCTTTTTGACTTTTTCAAAATTTTATGCTAAAACACACTGAAAATCTTTTTGGATTTTGAGATATTAAGAAATGCAGTAAAAAAATATTTACATACAATATTTTTGTGAGTTTGTGCAAGAGGATCATATCAGTTTCTAAGACAAATCACCAACACCGTTAAGCTTCATTTCATATTAAGTTCTAAACAATTCACCTAGATTGTTAGTATATTGGTCCACTTAAATTCTCACACAAAATTCAACTGTTCCGAGATACGATATTAATGTTTTAAGCACTTAAACTTATTCGCGTGTCCCACTACTTGAATATACTCCCGTATCCAGATCCCAATATTCAGTCTTACAGGTGAGTATACCACAGATGATATCTGTAAAGGGGTTAAATTGCGAGGGCCGTGAGAGCTCAGGTCGATACTTCCGTATACGCAGAGAGATGACGGCTTCGGCTTTTGGTGTGTCCCCTTTAGAGGATCTTTTGTTTACAACAACAATGACTATCAATTTTATTGTTTCATCAATTTGCTGAGGGCTGCGCTATGTTTCAAGCAAGCGGAAAGTATTCTCCGGGGACTAGGCCATTGCTTCCGCAAAATCAGAAGTCCCGGGATAATACCCCAGATATCACTGAGCATAAAGACCTAGTATCTCAGAAAGAGGGACCTTTCAAACAAGATTTCGGGGGTTACCCATATATCCAAGAAGTTGTTCCCCACGATATAAGCAAGTTTGAATTTAGGTTTATATCTCGTCACAATCTACTAAATGTGCAAAAACCTACTGGCATATCCGCAGTGAGATTGTTTATCACATTTTAACTTTACATTTCTTTAGCATGTTGTGAGAGTCCACTGATGTACTATCATTTCCTCTATTTCACAACAAAAACTCATTTTTGAATTTTATCATGTTTTTGCCTTTTTCAAATTTTCTAATGTTTTTGGATTTTCAGAAATTTTCTTACTCCCCCTAAAATGCAAACACATTTCAGGAAATTTGAAAACAAACTGTACAAGAAAAATTGACAACCGATATCGAATCACTTCATTTCGCCATCCACTTGGCATAAACAATCAGAACTCCCCCTTTCACAAAACTATTTTCTCATTATGATTTCAAAACACTTAAGTTTGTTTTAATCAAAATGATTTTTCCGGAAAATAAGTTTTGTTAAATTTACCACTTGTAAAGTTAGGGGTTTAGTTCATCACATTTTCCTCAATCATTTTTAGAAAATCAGATACAACTTAATGTCCCTGATTTACCATTTAGAAGTCGAAAACCTTCTTCAACCACTACTCACCAACTATAACCTCATGTGAATCAAAATATAACAATATAAAGATATCACCAGAATATTTAACAATCAAACATATCAAGAATGATGCCGATTCCTGCTCCACTCTTACCAACCTGGGAGCTCCGGCAAGTCAGATTTTTCAAGTAAAGAGCACAGACACCCAAGCTTGACCAGCTTTGGGTGTAACCTTCTCAACTTCACTAGGGGCTGGGCTGTAAGTTGCCTTCTTTGATTCGTAAAATTCCTTTACCCCTTTTACCTTCCCATTGACCATTTTCTCAAAAATATTTTTCACATTTCCATTAAAAGCTTTCTCAACATTAAATTCATTCTTTTCAGAATAAAATTAGTTTGAGATTTCAACTTTTCCAAACTTTGATTTAAAATTCTCAGCACTCAATGGTGGAAAATGAACATCATCCATTTGAGGCACTGAGTTTTCTGCTTTAATCTCAACTTGTGGCTCATCTGACTTTGTGGAGTCAGATTCATTGCTAGATTTTACATCTGATTTCTTAACAACCCAAGCTTGGTTGTCAAGATTTCCCCTTTTCTTGTAAAACCTTTTCGAACACTCACCAACTTCATATGTAGAGTTTTTAAACACTTTAAATTTTTCTGTTGGTGGTTCAGTTTTATCAACAACTACTTCTTTTAGTTTTTCTGAGACTCCCTGTTTTGTCTTAGTTGCTCTGGGACAGTTCCATGCAATGTGACCAACTTCATTGCATCTAAAACAGGTTCTAGTCTCTCTCTTCTGATGAGTTTCAATCTTCTTTTCAGCAAAAAATTCTTGATTTGTTTGTCTCCAAAATGAGCTCTTCTTTTCTTCTTCAGCAGACGGACCTGAAACAAATTTTGTATTTTTAGAAACTTTTTCATTTTTATAGTTTTCAGGTGGAATAAAACCTAAACCTTTCCTTTTGAAATTACCGTTACGGTTTGATTTCTTTTGAAAACCAGGACCGGAACCGTAATTCTTTTTCTTGTTTAAACGTTGTTGAACTCTTGAAGTGTATTTCTTAGGTTTTCCAGTAAGATTTAAATCTTTTATTTCAGAAATATTAATTTCTGTCATTTTGAAAACCTTTTTGATCATGTCAAAACGAACACTTCTTATTGGAAACTCTTTATCAAAATATAATTTGTCAGAATCATTCAAAGTGTATACAACTTCAAATGTTTCGTCATTCAAATTAGATTTTGACAACAAAAATTCTTTACTATACACCTGTTTTCTCGACGACTTTGAACTCTTTCCAGACGAACTTGATTTCCCGACTGACAAACACGAACTTTCAGACTCGGACTTTGACTCTGAATCCTCATCCTTATCTAACACCTGATCGACCATTCTTTTAATTAATTCGGACTCATGATCTGTGTCAGACGCTGTGAACGTGACGTCAATGTTGTCTGGTAATACATCGTTTAACTCAGACTTTAACTTTAGATTAACTGCCTTTTGGACTTGTTCCTCATTCGGTTTTCTAGGCGAATACCCTTCCCAAATTGGAGGCAGACACTTGTTATATCTAACACACGGTTTCTTACCAGTATCCTTCTTCTTCTTTGGTTGTTCATCTTTAAAATGCCTCAAAACCTGCAACAGTAGGGTAAATTCTGTCAATTAAGTAATCAGAACATGTATAACTTTTCAGCAAACGTCTGATTCTTTCATTTTCAACTTTTTCACCATCCAACTCTTGCTTCCATTTCGCACATTCTTCAATGTAAAAATTTATCTCTTTCTGCTTTGACATCATTGTTGCATTCAACATTTTCAACACTTTTTCTCTTTCAGTGTTTATCGTTTGCAAACTATTCACTGTTCTGTTCAAAACATCGTAGGATTCTTTCAAATTCTTCACATCAAACAACAACTTTTCTTTCATCTTTTCTGATTCACTAAACCTCTCGTCTTTTGCTTCACACTGTTTGCAAGATTCCAAACATGTGAGACATGGTTTCGTAACTTCAACAATCATCTCGACCTCCACAATTTTTTCAACTTCAACTATCTTTTCCACTTCCACTATCTTCTCAATCACTTTGACTTCCCTCAATTCTTTTGCAGCTTTTCTCTCTTTGAGTTTCTTCAATTTTTCTACAAAATAAAATTCAAAACTGTCAGAAGATAAATGAGATTTTTCAATGTTTATCTGTTCAACTTCTTCATCATCATCACTTGTATCTGTTGAACTATTTTTAGAAGAAACAGATTCTTCATATTCACTTTTCTCATCATCAGATAATACAGCCATCCATTCCTTTATCAACTCTGGCTTTTGCACAATCTGAGCAATAAAAGCTTTAACATTAGGATCAGCTGGAATGTACTTGTCCCAACTAAAACCTTCAGCCACTTTCTCGTCATCTTGATCAATGATACCATAGTAAGCTTTCCTGTTTGTATCCTCGATCATTTTTCCATGTGCTGTTTGAGAATCCTTTTGTTGATGCGGTTGATAAGTGATTTGTTAATATATGGACTTCTTATAATAATCATCTTTTCCAAAAGGATCCTTTTCTCCTCTCGGCTCCTGATTCTTGCACTCTCTTTTGAAATGACCTTTCTCCCTGCATTTAAAACAAGTAACTTTAGATTTATCAAAACCTAAAGCCGAAAGATGAGCATCTAAAAAGTCATTTCGTCCTGTAATCATTTTAAACTTTTCGGCTCTTCTTAGAACACTAGCTAGAGACCATTTGATGTCCATAAGTTCCAACTCCTCTGCATCGATCTGGTCATAATCTTCCTTTGTGAGCATCGGATTACCAATTTTTCTGGCAATCAACCCTTTATAAGATTCTAATGCAGTGACCAGTATTCCCATATGATTTTTCACAACTTCTTCAGAAAAATTTTGTCCATTTTGAAGATGTAAAGCCACATTACACTGAATCAGATGCCCATTACCAACACTCGCACTTTGAACACTTGGAGGATTAACATTTGAAAATCCACTAGTGTTAACTGAACTTTGAATGCCTGTTCCAGATTGATTTCCTGCACTAAACGCAGTTTGGATCTTTGGACTTGCTTCAACTGTCTGAACATTTCTTTTATAATACAGTTTGATATCTTGCTGATTACTTGAACTGTTCATTCTGGCAATTTTCTGCTGTTCAAGATCCTGTGCCTCTAGCTTTTCAATAAACTGAGCAATTGATAATCTGCTAAACTGTCCAGAATTTATCAGAATCATCAGATATGTACCCCATTCCTTTTGTGGTAATGCATCAGCAAGCTTTTCTACCCATTCTGCTGGAGTTTTTGTAATCTTCAACTGTGACATGGTGCGTACAAGATGACAATATCTCTCAATGAGAGTCTTTGTTGTCTCACCAGGCATACAAATAAACAATTCAAACTCTTTTTTTAACAAAGCTGCTTTACTCTGTAGCATTTCTGTACTTTCTTCAAATTTCTTTTTAAGAGCTTCCCAGATAGAATAAGCACTGTCATCATGTTGAAGCAACACAAATATATCCTCTTTAACAGCTTGTTGTAATAGATTGATCATCATTTTCTCTCCTTTATAACTTTCTCTCTCTTGCTCTGTGAATTCTGAAATGATTTTACCAACTCCCACTGAGTTTTGTGGCCTCTCATATTCAGTTTCAATACTTTCCCAAGCTTTTAAATGGTTCTCTTGAACCCAATTCTCAAAACGTTTCTTCCATCCATGATAGTCTTCAATTCCCATAAGTTTCGGGGGTTTTTGCATTGTTCCGGTTTCATTCTCCATGTTTATGTTCTTAGCAATGTCAGCCGGAGTAGTCGAGGTTGAAGCAAATGCGTTGTAGAATTCAGAATCCATGTTTCGGTATTGAAGAATTTCTCAAACAAGCTTTCAAACGAACTGGTTCACCTTGTAAAAACACCTGAATTAGACAAACAAACGATCAGTTTAAACTGACTTATCAATTAACAGAATAAGACTGGTACTCGAACTGGTGAATATTCTGTGCGGACTAAAGGTTGACACACTGTGCAGATTGAAGGTTGACACACTGTGCGGACTGCTATGACCTTTTCCAATGACCTGGCTAAACCACACAACCTGGAACGAAATCGAATTCAAACGGACTGAACCACCTCTTGTGAACTCGGATCAAATACAAACTGTGTGAAACAAAGTTCACTTTGTGTGAACTGATCAAATATCAAACCAGAATGAAAATTTGATTCATGTGAACTCAAACTAACTCAAAATAATCTCATGAAAGTCAAACATTCTAGTGTAATTTTCAATCAAAGCCCATGGAAACTGACAATGTCACATGCAAATTGATGTTATTCAAATGTTGATTGGACCGAACTGATGTCAAGTGGATTCACACATGTAACATAATATTCAAATCAAATATTCGACAAACAAATTAAAGTCTTGAATATTACTGGGCCAATTAGTAAATGGATCAGATACTAATTAAAAATGATGTGTGTTGATTGGGCCGATGACATGTAGTGGGCTGCTATCTTTAATCACATGTATCTGACAACAATTATCACAAAAGCCAAACAATTATAGAATAGACAAAATCTCGTGGGCTTTTAATGACCGACAAACAGTTATATCGACACACAAATTCACATGCAATCTGATATTATCACATGCATACTGATTGAGCCTATATTACTCTACTTAATTTGATTGGGCCTCACAATCCACTTAATCCGACAAGCACTTTATATAACATCACATGCACTATGCCCGACAAATATTATGAAACCAAGCAACCTGAGCTTCAATTTACAAGACCCGACAAGTTAATGTCACATGAATTTGACCGTGAACTTTAACTCTAGGAACGATCTAAGCACATGCAAAGTCTGATCAACCGATACAACCTCGTGCAAACTGACACAAGACACAAGATTTCTTTTCTCAATATACTGACACAAGACATGTGGTTTCTATTCCCAACCAACTGACAACCTTGATTAATGATTCACAATACACGATGCACTCTCAAACAGTTCACACTTTAAAGTTTTGGAGCGGAACCAGACAAGTATGTTGGAGCGGAATCTCAAACTTAGCAGTTTGGAGCGGAATCAGCAAAATTCTGGAGCGGAATCAAACCATTCATTAACTTTTGGAGCGGAATCAGAAAATCTCTTGAGCGGAATCAGAGAAAACTCAAGTATTTTCGAGCGGAATCACTTCGGACATCATTTTTACCCATTTTTAGTCTGAATTTTAACGTGTAACTTTCCAAGATTTGTTAATATGATGTTTTACAAAATCTGTGAAAAAATGAACTCATTTTGACCGTTAAAAATTTCTGAAATGAAGAAAGAATGGTGCAGAAGACAGAAAAACAATGATATTCAGCTGAATTCGACAGAACTCCTCGTACTTGGCTCTGATACCAATTGTAGGATCGTATACGGACCTGAACGAGTCTTTCAGAGGAGTGTTAATCTGTTACAGGTGCGGAAAACAAGTAACTGACTTCGAAACAACAAGCAATTCACTTTAAACACCTTTTGTATTGATATCTAACAGATTACATGCAAATGGAAAACCGGCAGCACCTCGGTATCCGATTACGCAACTGATACAACTGATTTTGCTCTAACCATACACCACCTATTTATAGCATATCTGATTCCGCCCGAAATATACAAGAAACGGTTGGAGCGGAATTAGAAGTTTAGATTCCGGGCGGAATCACCTTCACATGAAGGTTGGAGCGAAATCTGAACTTTACATTTGTCTTATATGAACATTATATTCTGTTTCACGTGAAAATGTTGTAGTAATGATGCAAGATGATGTCACTTGGATGATGTCATCATCAAGAATGATGACATCATTCTTGTTCCGAACCGCAACGAACCCAAGACTCAATATAAGACGAAGACGACAGATGTATGCACCAACATTTAGCATTTCCAACCTTTGCATCAACCAGCTCCTGTTTCTTCCTTTTATACTCCAAAGTAAGATAATCAATTTTCTTTTTGTATTTGCTCCAATTTGGTGCTGACCTTTTCATGCCTGGATCTCTCTTTATTCTTACAATTCTATTTAGTTCTGTTTTGAGAGCAACCAGAGGCCAATCTTGGAACTGTTCAGCAGTAGTAGGGTAGAATTTTCCACTCAAGATCAGTTTGATGAGATCTTCTTTTAGGTCTTCATGCAAACCAGCTTTAGGAGGCAGATTGGACATTTCTTTGCTCAGGTCTCTTGCATAGTCTTCTAATTCTTTAACCTTGGTGAGCAAAAACTGCATGTAACTTGAGGTTTCATTGTCACTTTTCCCTTGGCATTCAAGTCTAGCTCTGGTATCAGCTTGTCTGGCTTTGAGTTTTAAATACGCATTCATGTTTGCTGGATCTCTATAACCAACCAGAGAAGGGAATTTCCTTTTTAAAGGATCATCCACTAAGTAGAACTACCTCATCTCATTTTTTACTGCATGCGGTTCTAGTGGATAACTGGCAGCTACTGGTACAACATCAACATGATTATACCCTTGGAGTTCTATTAGATCTTTGATTGGGATGAACAACTTTGGAGGAATGAAAGGTTGAGGCTTAATGACATTGTAAGGAGCAGATGAAATGGGATTAGGTGCTGGAATATCATCATCATTCACCTGAAATTTTCTCTTTCTTGTATACACCTTTTTGGGAGAAGGTGCTTTTGTTTGAACTGTTGGAACTGAGAGAACAATGGTTTATGAGGAAATATTTGAGGTGATGGGTGATTGACTAACAGTTGTTGAAACAATAGGCGTTTCAACCACTGTTGTCATTACAACAGCTGATGTATCACCTGATGTCTTCTGCTTTTTAGCAGGTGGTGTTGGTGGTAATGAGGATGTTTTTGGTGGTGATGTGATTTTTGGTGGTGGTGGTAAGGCAGTGGATTGAGTGTATGTTGAAATGGAAGTGGTGGCAGTTGTTTGGGTGACAGATGTTGAAACCATTGAAGTACCAACAGCTGTTGATACAACAGGTGTTTTAACATCTGTTGGTTTGGTTTTAGCAGGTGGTGTTGGTGGTAATGAGGATGTTTTTATTGGTGATGTGATTTTTGGTGGTGGTGGTAAGGCAGTGGATTGAGTGTGTGTTGAAGTGGAAGTGGTGGCAGTTGTTTGGGTGACAGATGTTGAAACCACTGAAGTACCAACAGCTGTTGATACAACAGGTGTTTTAACATCTGTTGGTTTGGAAGTTTGATGTGTGGAGCTTTTGGGAGGTTTGGGAATATGTTTTGTGATTCTGGAAGGTGTGGATTTGGGTTGCCTCACTTTTGTCATTCTTTTAGGCTCAGGACTTTCTTCATCCATGGGCTCAGAAACACCCTGCACTTCCATTTCCATAAAAACTTTCTTCTCCTGCTCACACCTTGACTTTCCCTTTGCCTCTCTATCCTTTTTCACCTTTGCTTTTTCATCAGCAATGGCATTTAAGGTCACATCAACCTTTTTAGAACCATCTGGTTTAGGGATGTCTGCAAGCATATTTGATTTATCTAGTGAAATGTACAAACCATCTTCATATCCCTTTTTCTTTAGCTGCTTTATTTTCTCCCCCTTTTTGGCATCAGCTGGTGGAGGATTATCAACAAAAATTATAGGAGGAGGAGCAGCACCAGTGGTTTTCAACAAATGGGCCTTGATTGCCTTTATGTCTGCTTGTGTATCCATGAACCTAGCTTCCATCATATTTCTGATCTTTTGAACTTGTATGTCATGTTGCTGATCAGCAATTTATCTTTGTTGGTGAAGCATAGGTTGAAATAATTGCCATAGTTCAGCAGGGGATGTGGCAGCTGTTGCAGATGAAGCAGTGGTTGCAGCAGTTGGTTCAGCTTTTTGAGCTTTTAACAACTGTTGCAGTATGGTTTTGATTTCTGCAACAGATGTATCAAGCTTGTCCACCCTCTCCATCAAATCTTTGTACATTAAACCATCATCCAAGTTAATGGGATCATCTGATTTACCACTGGCAGTGGTTGTATCAGCAGTTGACTTAGGGAAAGTATCCCAGAAGTCATCCACTGATGCCCCTTTTTCTTGGTACTAGGGACTTCTAACTTCATTAGGGGTGACCAGTTTTAGTGAACCAGTGAAAGCTGGAAACACCATGGTCCCTAATGAAGAAATTGCCTTCAAGGGAGTCTGACTGATGAAACTACTACCCAAGTGTAAACCAGTGGGTTCAACACTTGTAGTAGCTACTCCACTTGAAATACTGACAGAAAGTACTTGTACTTCCTGCAGTGTAACCTCCTCAACTATTGATGGGATAACAGTGGTAGAGGGATCAGACTCAGTCACTTGTTGAGGTATTTTCTCAGTAATAGGTGATTGAGAAGAACTGATTTGTGCCTGATCCATATCCAAGGCATTCAATAGAGGTAAAATGGATGATGGAATTTGTGAAGTGGGAATAGGTGTTGAAAGAGAGTTTGCCCCGAGGGGTGGGCTGTGGATGATGGAATCAACTGATTCCAGAGCATCATAATGTAGTGTCTCTGTTCTTACAACCTGTTCTTTTTGAGAAGAAGCAGGAGGAGATTGAGGCTCAGGTTGAGATCTTTCTACCAACTGCTGTGAGGAAGTAGCAGTAGTGGTTTCTGGTGACTTTTGTGTTGTCACTGGTAGTTGCTCTGGGATCTTATCTTCCAGAGTTACCTTTGTTTTGGGTTTGGGAGGCTTTTGTGATTTTTTCGGTTTTGGTCTTTTGGTGGGTTTAGGTGGGGGTTTCACAGCAGTTGTTTTGCTGCTGTGATCACCTTGAGCAGTGGGCTCAACAGCAGCTGCCTGAGAACAGTGGTAGCTGCTGAAGTCTGCTCAGGAACCTCTGCTTGTGTTTTGGAAATTTTTGACAGCCTTGTAAATGTTTCAGGAGTTAGGCTGTTTATATGACAAGGTTTACCTTAGATAAGCACATGAGCATTATCTTTTGAAAATTTCTTTTGAAAATAATAACTTAAAAACCTTGGAAATAGCAAAAATGCCTTTTTATTAACATTTTTAACCAGATCATTGAAGATCTCCTGGGAGTAGTTAAAGTTTTCACCATGTAGTATAGCATAACCCAGATATTGAATCTTCAATGGAATTTCATTGAAGGCAGTGGTTTTGTTTGAGACACACATTAAACGGGTATGAAACAAAAACCTTGTGGCAGGAGGAAAACTGCCTTTTTGTAAAGTGTCTTTTTTCATTTCCTCTGCATAACCCCTTTCAATGAAATCCGTTTGGTACTCTATTTTGGGGAAATATGTTTTACCTGCAAGATCATCGAGTTCAAACACCTCCGAAATGGTTTGAGGTGTTATTGTAACTGGAACACCCTTTATTGAAGAATTAATGGCTATGGGCTTTTTATCTTTAGAATCAAGTTTAGCATTTTTCCAAAATTCTTGCTGGGTTGCCAGATAAACTGTAGCATCATAAGTCAACAAAGTTTTATACTTTGAAGACGAAAGAGCATATATGATGGAATCGAAGGTTTCGATGTGACTTGGTTTTGTGAGTAGACCCAAGTAATTGTGATGAGGTTTGAAAGGAAGTGCCATGGTGGTTTGAAGGTGATGAAGAACGTCTGAAGAAGATGAGTGATTTTGAGAGAAATTGATAGTAACTGCTTTAAGAAAGGAATTTTGAATTCAATTCGACAGTAAAAACCCTGTTTGGGGGTTTTGATCAGGGTTTTATAAAGGGAAAAAGTAAATGCTGACGTGACAGTGGTTACAAAAGATCTGACGGCTATATATTGTCCACATGCCAACCCCTGATGAGTAATGGAAGATAGTTGGATTGGAACTTGCTGTCTGGAGTAGCTGGAGTGGTCATTGGTCGAACTGGATGGATACATGTAATGGAATTACTGATATTATACATTGGTTTTGAAACAGTTTATCTATGGTTTACTATTTGCTTCCGCTGAACAATGTTGGGTTTATTTAAACTTATTGTTGATACTTTGTATTAATAAGTGACGATTTTCATTTAAAAACTTGTATGGGTTCAACATGATTAGTGGCTCGTTATTGGTTTGTCACACGCCTAGTAGGGTTTCCATGGGTGGTATTTTGGGGGTGTGACAATGATAAACTTTAAGCTTGGGTTACAATTGGATAATTAATCATAACTTTGAGTTTATGTTTCTAATTTGAACTTAAAGAAACTTTTGGTTATTTTAAAATTGAATATGAAATCACTATAACTTTTAGGATTTTCTATTTATGTTGTTAGTGATACGATCATTTTGGATGTAGCTTTCTCAATGGTTTAACTTGCAAACCACAATAGAGTTGACTTGATCATTTAACAATATGTATATATAATGCCAAATTAAAAATACAAAACCTGTATACAATTTGTTACACTACCCGAACCAGAAACTACATTAAACATCATTCATATATTAAATAATACTACATTAAACATCATCCATATATCAAATAATAAAACATAATATCAAACACTAGAAGATCCTTACACAATAAACTACTATATTAACATTAAATTACTAAAATACTAAAGACAATAACATAAACTATAAACAAACATGATACATCAAAACATAAAGAAAAAGAGAAGCTTGATACCTTTAGTAATTTGGACACACAAGGCTCTCAAAATAGACAGACCCTTGTAAGGCAGTCATGTACTTCCAAGGAAAGTAGTACCCAACTCGCATAGTTTTCATATCTAACATATAAATATCCCCACAAGTAGTTATCAACAACATTTCATCAGTAGACTCTACATACTCTACAAACCCGAGGAAACTCGATGGAACAACACCAATACAAGGCAGAACCCATAAGTTAATCCATCCTTCATATCCCAACTTACACAAACCAACTAAATACATATCATATTTATAACGCATAAAAATGTGAAGTTGCCTAGCAATACTGACCAAAGATCCATCAAAACCTCCTCCATAAAAATCACATGGTAATGGAACACTTGTAAATTGCTCTAGGTTAACATCAAAACGTAAAATTGACTGCACACAATCACCAGAACATGAATCAACAATGAAATATACGCCATCTCCACACAATGTACCTAATGACCATTTTCCACCATGCTTAAAAGACAGAATGTCCGTAATTTTCCTCCAAGAATGTAGTCGGGTAAAATAAATATAAACTGCCTCTGTGCCACGTCTTCGTATAACATGTAAAACCTTGTACTCATTTGTAGAATCCACATAAAAAAGCAACAGAATCATAATCTTTTTTGAAGAAACCATGTGATTCACATGATGACAAAGTTGTACTTGCCTGTGTAAGTGGATTCCAAATTAAAATTTGAGAAGTCTCTTCCAGGCACACACATAACATTCCATCCAAACTCCCTAATATCATCAATTCATCTGGTCGGGTTTTGAATGGTTTAACAGACATCATTTTAGGACCACAAAAACACATGCGTGCATAAAACAATTTTTCAAGAGAACCACAACGATCTAATTTCGCAAGCACCCACTTGGTAGCTGACGCTGACGTACTACGACAATGAATTAATGGAAACTCTGGTGTGGACAGGATAGACAACCATTTTTTGCACACCAACTTGCAACGACCTATATCTCCTGCAGAAAGTTTTGTAAAAATACCATACATTAATATCTCTACAAGCAACTCCGAAATAACACATATTGATTAACTGCTCAAATTAGATCAACACATGTTAGTCCAATTCACTTTAACATCAAAGTGTAAATCATAGTTATGAAGAATAGAAGGCAAAGTAACAAATTGAAGAAAAGATACTTACAAACAGCAACTTTTCTTTGCTCAAAGATCTGAAACAATTCTGACTGAAATGTTACCCTATAATCATATAAATAGGAAGATGTGACAAAGAAACGTCAACCCATAAAAGACTGGAGATAATGGGAGAGAAATGCTTAATAACTAATCACGTAATAAAAGAATTAGTAACCACTAACATAGCAGTTGATTTTTTTTTAACGACAAAACTTCTATATATATATATATATATATATATATATATATATATATATATATATATATATATAGAAAAGGCAACATAGCAGATGATATCTCCAACTTTCTAATACACCTTATCTGGTAAAATAACATAAAACAAAATTTATATCATGTCATATAAAAACGCAATATTATATGTAGCCACACAAACAACTCAAAATATCAGGTATTAATCATACTGCCTTTACATACAACACTGTCAAACTTACTAAAACCCATACATTCCACTAAATTAACTGCAAATACATACCACAGACAATATATAACACTTACAAAAGCCCAGTAGTTGTTCACATAGACCAAACAAACACAACCCACATCCTGACTAATTTTAACATAGTACACCAAGAATAACTAAACCCTAGGCTTACTTTCAACATCCTATTCCCCTTACCCATTTTTTTACTTGTTCTTCAAGAATCCTGTTCCTGTTTCCCAATGTGATTGCATTATGTTCATGCCTGTTAATGGTGTCCAATAGCCCTGGAATCCAAGCAACAAATGAGATATATTATTTTTTACCAAGGGGTTGCTCAACCCAAGTAATATTGTTTATTTTGATACCGGTTTACCAAGGGGGAAAATGAGATATATTATTCAACAAAAATGAATTTCAGTCATTAAAGTTAAAACAATTAATGATTTTTAGGATTCCATTTCTAAAGTTAAACAACTTTAATGAATTTCAGTCATTAAAGATAAACAACTACTATTGAGTGGAATTCATATAACAATAACCGCTTTCTTCTCATAAAACATTATAATACATAAAAATACCACCATATTCTTAATATAAAGTATTGAAAACATATAAGTCAAAAACTGGAAAAGACCCCAGATTTAGAGTTTATTTTAGCCCTCCAATAATAAAAAAACACAATAAAACAGAAACACAATAAATAAAAACCAATAAATAAATAAAACACAATAAAATAAAAAAAAAACACAATAATAACCACTCGAATAACTACCTTATACTACTTCCGCTTTTTTTTGAAAATAAAATAACTAATCTTTAACATTAGGGGTTATACCTGCTAAAATTTATTCAAATAATTAACTGCCAAGTTTACACATCACATATTATCATACTACTTATGTAATTACAAGAAATCAACAATTTTTAATACACAACATACAACTTACTCTAAGAAGTTGATAACCATATATATAACAAAGAACATAAGCAACTAAAATACCATACAAAAATAAAATATCTTCTAACATTACCAAAGTATATTACAATACAAATGAAAAACATAACAAACATACAAAAATAAAACAAAGTAAATTACCTAACATCGTAGATTTAAACATTTGGAGACATAAGGCTCTCAGAATACACTGCTCCTTTTAATGCATAAAAGTTGATAACAAGAAAGAAATTATCAACTTTCCTTACCTCCAAATCAAATTCATACACATCCCCATAATTAGTCATCAACAACCACTTCTTACTTGAACCAATGTACCTCACAAAGCATTTTATAGGCAATGGAATACAACCAATATCAGGTACAGACAAAATCCTTATCCATTTTTCACATTTCAACTTCCACAAATCAACAGAAACATCAAATTCACCATGAAGAACAAAAAAATGAAGTTCATCAGAAACATTAACCAAAGACCCACTAAAATATACTTCATACTCATCAAAGGGAAAGGAAACTTTAGTAAATGTCTCTAAACGAGTTGACGTTAACCCGCGCGTTGCGGCGGGAAGTTGATTATTTTCATTTGTCTTTTGTTAGGGTTTTTTTCTGTAGTTATTATAAAAAAACATGATTTTCAAAGATAAAAATGAATGCAAAAGGTATATTTTTGAAGTCCTTTTTGTTGATTATTTTTACCAATGAAAAACGATTAAATCCAGTACTAATTTCCTTCAATTCCTGTATGAATAAACTCCTCACCCTACAGTCGTCAAAGTCTTTTCACGTTTAAAGTTTGAATGGATATTTACTCTAAATAAGGCGACGACGTTCGCAATCATCAACTCTTCTTAATCCTTTGTGACCTCGCATGTTTACTTCTCAATCAGCTTCAAATTTTTTCGCCTATTGAAGCAACACCACCAGCATCTCTTTTGTTCCGACTGTGTTATTCCGTCGCGCAACACCATTGGTGATCAACTTTTAAACAACCGTGTAATCGCGGCTGCGGGTTCAACCTTAACCATCAATCGGCTGCAAATAGCCAATGCACAGTTGTGAACTCGATGGAGGTATACCAACTTCGCAAAATTAAAACAAATATACATAAATCATCATAAAATTTGTAGATTTTTTATCAACGGAATCCAGACCTAGACCTTGTATTAAGTTACCAAATAGAGTGAAAGAATCTTTAAAAAAGGAAAATCATCAGCACATTTTATAAGCGAACATTGGTTATACTTTTAATGTAAACAAACAGGTGTTTTAAATAAAATGAGGGAGTCCATGCAACTTGAAGACCTATGCCTCTAAATCACGTTCAGCATTCCAGCAACAGGATATCATTTGATTTTTTTACACATGGATTAATACCCATAGTACGAACAATAAAACAGAGACTGTAATTGCATTTTGTGGAAGTGGTATTCAATTATATGCTTTTTTCTATAGAATGTTAAATTACATCTAAAATGTTTACACAAAAGAAAAGAAAAAAATAAATCATCGTAACTTCGTAACCCAAATAATCGTGTCTAATATTTCTGCTAGAATCACATTAGAAATTAAGAGCATCAATCAATCAAATTTTCTAAGAAGAAACAATAGGTATCGAAAATAATGATATCAAATTCAAACAGTTGAATTAAAAAGTGAAGAAAAGCATACCTTTGCACCAAGATCAACGGCAACAACGTCGTCTTCCTCCGTCGGTCTTGATGTGTCTCAGAATGCAAAAATGCCTTGTAAAAGTAGGGATGTTTATATCCCTACACGTCAACGGTAAAAAATACGTTATAATTTGTAATTGTGATATCAGTTTGTATGGAAAATTCGGGAAAAACAATGCGATAACTAAAGAATCCCTACCAGCGTCGCAGTCGTAATTGCCGTTAACAACCGAAAAAGTTTGTAGGATCGTTTTCAGACCCGAACGAGTCGATCAGAAGAGTTTATCTCAACACGAAAGGCGGAAACAGACGTGTAGAGTTCAATTCAGCTAGATTTACACTTTAAACTGTTGTATGATTGATTTCACAATGATTTACAACCTGACAACACTTCGGCAGCACTTCGTTGCTCTAACCGGAAAGTTACAAATGAAATGGCACAAGGGGTATATATAGGAGGAGCTATTTCGTTTGAAAGTGGCATTGACACATTCAAACGAAATTAAACAACATGATTTCGTTTGAAAGTGTAACCAACCAAGTTCAAACGAAATTAGCACAAATACATGTAAACTCTCCTATTTTCCTCGTAAAACATGCCCTAATCTATCATTCTACATACAAGACTCGATACAAGACGAAGTCGACAGACGTATGCACCAACAAAGTTTGTCAGAAAAGATGACGGTGTTGGTTGGTTGCTGAACAGAAAATTTATCGAATAGACGTGCCGATCGGTGAGAACGGCGACGACGACGGCGTTTGACTAAACAAAATCCATACAAATCGCTGGAGACGAAGGGGTGTCAGTTACGCATAGTTGGAGATGAAGCAGCGGCTGTTACGAATCGCTGTTGTCGAAGAGGTGACGCTTACGGATCGTTTTACACAACGTTTTTTCTTTCTAAACGCAAACGAATTGATGTTCAAGATATTTGTAACGAAGAATCGTCCACCCCACAACATCATTTATGAATCACTTTAAAATAGTTTTCTGCAGAAGGAAAAAGAAGATAAACATGGAAGAAGGCTTGAATCCATTGAACAAAGTTTCCCTTTACGTAACTGATGAATTACTTTTGTTTTTTTCCTATGGAGTTTGTGGGATTGAGAATGGATTTTGGGGTTGTTGAAGATGATTTGGGATAAGAAGATGTGCCGCTTCCGAGTTACCGTAATGAATTTTGATTTTTTAAGTAAGGTTGGTTATCAATTGGGTAAATATAGTATTCATTATAAATGTAAACTCTGATTGTTTCCGATTGTCTTAAATGGTGTCTTTGTATAGACACCTCGGTTAAATAAGTAGGTGATACCCCAAGTTAGTTTTTGTATTGTTATATAATTCACATCAAAGCGAACAATTAACGCCACATTATAATCCCAACATGAACCTACCGTGAAGTATAATCCATCACAACACAAAGTCCCACATGACCATTGAACGGTCTGATCATCTAAAATAAAGTCTTTAACAAACTTTATTTGCCTCCAACATTGGCTTTCCATGGAGTAAATGTAAACCGACTGATTGTTACGCCTAAATACAACATGTAAAAGCTTGTGATCCTTCTAGTAATACACATAAAAGCCAACAACATCAAAATTTACTTTGAAAAACCCATATTTCTTAGGAATTGACAAGTTCCTATAGGCATTGGTGAGAGGATTCCATATTAACAACTGACAAGTGTTACTTAGACAGACACATAGCATTCCATCCAAACTACCTAAGATCATCATATATTCTGCCCGAGTTTTGAAAAGCACTTTCACAATTTCAGTTAAAGAAATATTGGCTAAACTATAACTAAATGTACGAAGTGGATGATGTATGCCTCCTGTTATTAAAACAAATTGCATCTTGGTTAACGATGGCATCTTACAACAATGAAGCCTAGCAAAGAATACCGTTGACAGGAAAGAGCACCACTCTTTACACACCAACTTATAACGGCCTACGTCTCTTGTAGTAAGATTTGGCAATATCTCAAACATAAATAAGTCAATCGGAATCTCCGGCATGGTAACACTTTCCTACAATGTACATTTAAATACGATAAATTAACAGTTATGAACATAAACATGTGAAATTGCTAAACAACATAACAATACTTGAAAAAAAGGAAAAAACCCAATTTAAAAAGGTAAAACTCGATTGAGAAACTCGCTAACAATTGCAAAGGAAAAGAACGAAAAGACAATGCTTACACACCTTAAAACTGCAACTGGAATATGAAATCAACTTTTTTTTCTTTGAAAGAATGCAATTTTCATAAAAGAAGGTCTTAATCAAGAAGCTCAAGACATACGGTACATAAAAGAAACTGAAACGAAAACAAAACAGAACTAAAGAATTACAAGGTGAATTCAGTGAACTTGAATCCTCTCCAATTCTCCCAACTTAACTCCGGGAGTCCAGCCCTAGTTTTCACCCACAAATAAGATAGTGCCTTGATGTCACCACTCGAGTTTGCTATATTGGGGGATCTTTCTGATAAATCGAATTGAACTATATGGGAAGAAATAAACATACAAATGAATATAACTGAGAAAGAATTTCTTAGATATGGTTACCGAAAATCACGTAAATATAGGTTAGTGGGAAGTTGCAAATAGTATATAACTGTGCCTTAAATATAACAGTTGGGATTTTCAAAGTTATTTGCTAAGAAGTGACATATTGAACTTCTCAATGTAATTAAGAACACTCTATAACTTTTGTTAAGAAGGGACATATTGAACTTCTCAATGTAATCAAGTACACTCTATAACTTCTGCAGACAAAACACATTATGGCTAGTCATCCTTTTACCAAGGAAATGTGATGTCATTAAATGTCATTAATTTAACAATCACACATATTCTTAAATAAAAATATTAATAATAATATACATACATATATATATATATTGAAGATTATATGTCATTATTAAACTTAAATAAGACACAACTACGGCTGTAAACGAACCAAACGTTCGGCGAACAGTTCGTGAACCATTCGGCGGGAAGTTCGTTTGTGTTCGTTCGTTAATTAAACAAACGAACACGAACAAGAAATTTCGTTCGTTTAGTTAAATGAACAAACATGAACATAGGTCGTGTTCGTTCGTTTACGTTCGTGAATGTTCGGTAACATGTTCGTTTGTGTTCGATAGTTCATTAGTGTTTTTAGTTTTTATATTTATTTAAATACTTCAAAATTCTGACAAATTAAATATCTAATAAGTGTCAGTGTATTATATATTATGTTCATGAACGATTGTTTGTGTTCGTTTGTTTCCATTTGTGTTCATGAACATTAGTTTGTGCTCATTTGTGTTCGTCAACATTCGTTGCCTAAAATTAACAAACAAACACAAACGAACACGAACAAGTTCATTTCCTTAACAAACAAATACGAACATAAAATCTCGTTCGATAAGTGTTCGTGAACGGTTCGCGAACACATATATTTTTTAACAAACGAACACGAACAAGGTCTTGTTCGTGTTCGTTCGGTTCGTTTACAGCCCTAGACACAACCACTAAAACCTAATGATAAAAATATAAAAAAAAAACGCAAGGTAAATAAAAATATGTAACGAAAAAAATAATAAAATATAAATTTCTATACAAAATAATGTGATATAAAAAACCTAACAAAAAAACACAATAAAAGCTAAGAAATATAACACTATACAAAAGAAACTGCTATTTAATACAAGTCTCCAAATATAAATTAAAAACAAGATCAAACCCTCCCAGTTTCTGAAAAAAAAGTAAAAAGCTAATATATTTTACACTCTATTGTGTTTTTTACTCGTTATGTCTTCAAATAGATGACACAATAAAAAATGATTTATACCACTCAAATGCCGACTATAACATACCATTACCAAACGCAACCAAATAACTTACATTTTACTAATAAGGGTGGACTTATAATACAAAGGGGTTGAAACAAACTATAAGAAACTATTACAAAGAGACAAGTGACAAGTTTTGATAACAATATAATGTATATCTGTAACATCCCAGGCTAACCACACCATGATACTATCCGCTTTAGCCAAGACGTTCCAACATCTCCTCACTGATTTAAAACGCATCATGATGTTGAAGGTATCAAGACCCTTACAAGGAAGCCTTCATTCCCCTTCACAACCAATGTGGGATGTTACAAATCACACTCCTTACAGGTCCCAACATCCTCGATGGCACACCAGTCCAATCCCTAGCACTAATACCATCTGTAACAGCCCAACATAACCACACCATCATATTGTCCACTTTGGCTAGGTCGAAACAAATCAATACCAAATCAAGGTTGCTCTAAATAAACAAAACATTTTGTGTTTTGATATTATTAGATGTTCATAACAACTGTTTTGTTTAAGTAACATAATGGTATTCTATTATTATATCTGTTCTCTGTGTAGTCATGTATCAATTCTTGCATATTTCATACTTTGGAAATCTTAATTTGTTTAAAACAATTACCTTTCATTGGAGGACCTCTCATTGTTATAAGCAGACTTTGGTTATGATCAATTCTATTAAAAAAACAAAAAACAAATTTTAATTAAAAAATGTCAAAAATAATGATACATATAACACAGATTATGTGGTACTTTATATATTAAATCTGGGCAATAAATAGATTGTGCTGGTTTTTTTAAGGCACCAAAGCAATCAATTGAAACATGACGAAACAAATAAGAACAAACATTACGAAAGTTGAAATATAACAAAACGACAAAACAATACATCATTTAAACTAATCACCTCCTCAACGTGTTTAGTTATATATATTTATAACATTCAACATAAAACGGCACCTTAATGGGTGAAGAACAATATATGTCACACGCATAACACACATGACCTGGACAAACAGAAAAACCGCCATCAACATCACAACCATCAGTGACATCTACATCACAAACATTATCTACATCTCCAGCTTCGATATCACTACTGTCTACACTGACTTGATTATCATGTGCAGACATCAGCTGTTGATCACTCTCGTCACAATCTCCATCGTAACCCGAAACATTATTACCATTAAAAGCATCTAACGCAGAATGAGATTCAACTTGCATATCCCCCTATAGTAAGCCGAAACATCTTCGCATGTTTATTTCCTTTACAATGAGCATAAAGCTGATTCGCACTTGTACAATATATGTCACATAGAGCACAATGAAAATCCTCACTGACTTTATAATATATCATAGCTTTTCTATTTAAACATTGTGTTATATTTATCAACCTGTTCTTTATTATTATCTATTCATCAGAATTAGAAACCACAACTACACTTGATTCCATTATATAAAAAAAACACAATTAATATAAAAAACATACTGGATATAACTAAATTTTAATCAACAAAAATGGATATAACACAAATTTATACAACAAAAACAGATGTCTGCATACACATCATATTTATACGAAAACTAACCGGCTTGTAGAAACATTATTCCAAACAAAATGACAAATCTAAAAACACAATATATTTGCACAACTTCTTTTTAACACTAAAAATGATAAATAAATCATACCAAAAATATATGAAACACAATTACCTCCTCTTCCTACAAATCTTTTAACTTTGCTTGTACAAAATGATATCTTTCTATTTCCACTAATATGTTCCTTTGCAGATTCCACGTCAACCTCTTGTCTTTTACTTGCTCTAACAGTATCACCTACTTCATCTTGAATGTAATTTCTTAGTTTTTCTTACCTAATTAACCAATAGACTTATAGAAATAAAAACACAATGAAAATAGCAGTAAACACCACCATGAGAACAACTTACTTGTAAATCGCAAGTCAATGTTTGGAGTGGACACCTTTGCAAAAGTATTTCCAAATGATTAAGATTGGTACATAAAGCTACAAACACAATCGCAAATTCTATAACTTCGAGCCCTAACTTTCAGGTAAAACTGAATGTCATCCTTTTCCCTTTTCTTGATTATTATACAGATAATTTAAAAACACTAATATCAAATTACCTTTTTACCCCCATACTGAATACCACTCAAACGAATGTTTAGTTTAATTACAAAAAAACCACCTAATAAACCGAACCCATATATAAGAAGCATAAAAAAATATAATTATTTATATATAAAGTTATATTTCTTTAAATATAGAAAATACAATTTCCTGAAACTTCATACTTATTCTCATTCATCACTCTATATATAACATACTAAGAACTCCCAAAAAAAAAGCATCAACTAACAATATCACCAAAACATGATAAAATAATTAGAACAAAAACCAACACATAAATTGTCATTCATCATACTATGTATTACTAACTACATACGAAAAGAAAAAAAAACACCAAAACATAGTTCAATACTTGCAACAAAAAACAACACAGAGAAAATTACACACCAACATTTTATGCATAAAGTAAAACGATAAATTCAAAGTTTCACAACACGAGAACGACGGTGAATTGAAACTTTTGGAATTTTAAGTTTCCGATTGTAGCAATTCTAGTGAATCAGCGGTATCATCAACTTCATCTTCAGGATCAGAAAATTGGTCAAAACCAGACTGACCGATAACCTCATCTACAACAGCATCAACAGTCATATCAATAAACTCAATTTCTTCGTTAGAGCTGCTGATCGAAACAACATCATCCCAATTCCAATATAGCAAGTCTCTAGATCGTTTTCGCTGCCTCTCAATCCTTCGTATCTGGGTAAGAGAAATAACTTGTTTAATTACGAGCTAGAAACTATCACATAACAAATTTTACTAAGATTTAAAAAAATTACAACTTCATTATATATCACCTCCTCATTGAACTCACGGGAAAGGTGGGATTTATAAGGACTAAATGGCCCAACTGAAATTATCTCTACACTACCACTGTCGGCCTGTAATCAAACAAAATAAAAATAACAAAACAACAAAACAATAATATTAAAATATTACAAATAAACTTTATTTATTGATGATATTACTAAATTACCTGTTCTTGACATTTTAAAGGATTGATAAACGTCTGCTGCCAGTCATCACCTAAATGAACAAGATTATTACTTATTGTAGATGCATTTTTCTCCATCACTTGCTCAATATTTGAAGGATAAATCTATAAATTCTGCTACAAATTCACAAACATATATAGTTTTATACTAACATGTTCCTATTATATAAGCTATTCTACAACGGTTTTTAACACACATTCAAGTATTGTAGCAACTACTATATACACACGTCACATATCAAGATAATGGAACAGTTGATATTTCCAGTTTTATAGGAAAACATGAATTCGAAGGAAATAAAAAACAGTTTAATTTAACTTATATAACAAACCGCCAATTGATATCCTAATCAAAATTATAAGGCTACATCCCAAATTGGTACAAATAATATGGGAGAATGGGAAGTGGGTAGTTACTTAAATAAGTAACCATATTGATAGAAAACATACATACTGGAGAGGTTATAAAGACTACTTTTAGTAAGGTATAGCTTGTTTTTTTCTTAATTTTTTAAAAAATAAAACAACACTTTATTTATTAGTTACACGAAGATTCTTACATACAGGGATTTGAACTGTTGTTTGGCATGGGTTGGCAGCCCATTTTTTCCTTTTATGTTAAACCAGAGGGACCCAATTTTCACTCAAAGATTGGTATGAGATGAACCTATTGTTTTCTCTCATTTGAAACCTATGATGCACTTAACAATGTTACCACTTTCAAGGCCCATGTTATCCAATTTTTGAAAGCCCATTGTGTTCGATATATATAAACTATAATACTTTCCACAGAATTTATCTAAAAATTATAGATAAATTATCATTTTTTAAGTTGTGGACCACAAGTTAGCTTCATAGGAAAAAAAATCACATCTACTCGTGTTCCTAGTTCAATTAGCTCTAGTCGGCACTCTATGCAATACTTGTGTTACAACCCCAAAGCATGTTACAGGAATCATAGGAGTTAAGTAGATCAGGGGTATACCTCTTGTCAACATGTAATACTTCTCTTCATTTACAAAAGCTTTCCCGGAAAAGGCTCATTTACCCATAACTACTATACTCCCGTGTCACATATAAAAAAATACAACAGCTGATATAATAAGTTTGAGTAAACTTCCATTTTGCTCCCTGTGGTTTGGCCACTTTAACGATTTTGCCCGAAACCTTCAAAAATAGCCATTTTCAACCAATAGTTTGCTATGGTTTTTCCATTTTGCTCCATGCGGGAAGGAAAATGGAAAAACAGACAATTTGGATGAAGTTAGAGGCGGGGAGCAAAACGAAAGTTTACTCAATAAGTTTTGATTCGTTTGAATATAAAAACACAAGTATATTAAGAAAAAAACACAAAAGAAGAAAAAACACAAAAGAAAAAACACAATGTTATACCATTAAATAAATAACTTTCCTTAAAACACAATCCATTATATCTAAAACAAAATAGTTTAGTTGATTTACAACTAAAGCTTAGTTTATTAATTGAAATGCAACCATATTATAACATTGTAATTTGTATGAATGAAATTCAAATCTTATCAGATGTTGTGCTTTGTATAAAAAATGTTTTTATTGTTTTTATAAATATACTATTTTTGTTTATAGATATTACACTTTTCACAACAAAATAGAGCTTATAACATTCATACATAAGCATTAAACCTAAACATTCATTTATCCAAACCACATTCAAACAACAACAGCTACATATAAACAATCAACCTAATATCCAAATGTTTTAAGCAACATGAATACATCACACAGGACAATACAGTTTCATTCGCTCCACACGACTTCCTCGTGCTTGCTCTTTTAACCTTTTCCTTTCATTTGCGTCCAGCACAACGTAAGCTTCACTATTGTTAGTGCACTATGTCTATTGACTTCGTCTTGTATTGAGTCATGAAATAGGATAGGATATGATAATCAGTGCTCAGGGTGATAGAAACTGATTTTCACATGTTTGGTGGTAATTTCGTTTGAAACTGACAAAGACATGTTCAAACGAAGTTAAACAAGTTAATTTCGTTTGAAAGTGTCTTGGTCAAGTTCAAACGAAATTAGCTCAAGTATAAATAGGGGAGCACTTGTGTCATTTAAAACGGAATTACTTTGTGAGATCTGGTAACGAAGTGCTGCCGGATTGTCTCCAGGTGCTGTAATACTATCAAAATCAATAATAGAGACATTATAATTACATCGAGCATCCGTTTCATTGATTCCGCCTTTGATTCGGATAAACAACTCTTCTGATCGACTCATTCAGGTCGTACAACGATCCTACAAGTGGTATCAGAGCACAGGAGGAAGAGTTTAGCTTGATTCCATTAGATTTCTGACTTCTACACCTTCTTTTCAAAATTAAACATCTTTTCACGGTTAAAATTGGATAATTTTCTCACAATGTGTGCGTAATTGTGTTTTAACAAATCCTTGAGAGTTTCAGATCTAAAATCGGCTTAAAACTTGATTAATTGGACAAAATTTGAACCGAATTGATGACATCATGCTGATTTCGTTTGAAGAGAAGTGATAATTTTGTTTGAGATTGCAAAGTTTGTCTGATTTCGTTTGAGATGTCTTGTTAATTCCGCTTGAATACTGGTATTCCGTTTGAGAAGTTGGGTAATCTCGTTTGAAACCGTAATTTCGATTGGGGATTTTGTTTGAAATCTGTGATTCCGTTTGAAAGGTTTATCTCATTTGAAAGTCAAGTTTGATTTCGTTTGAAGTTGCAAATCAAGTGATTTCGTTTGAAGATGTCAGTCAAGTGATTTCGTTTGAAGTTGCATGTCAAGTGATTTCGTTTGAAGTGTCTTTCAGAGTGATTTCGTTTGAAAGAGGATTTTGTTTCAAAGTGTTTCCGTTTGAAGATTAATCTCATTTGAAAGTGGATTTTTTGCATCAAGATCATTTCACGACAATTGAGTGTCAGTCTGTTTCAAGTTGTTTAAGATTGTTTGAACTGATTGTGTTTGTTTGATTGTTTTATCTTCAGGTTATTCAAGAATTTCAAACCATGGCTGAAGAATTCTACAATACGTTTTTCAATGCGTTTACATCAGAATCTTCCGAGATTACAACTGTTACACCAAAAACCCTTACAAAAGCGATCAATGAGAATATCAAGCATGATAACTTCTACGGAACACACTCGAAGCCACCAATTCTTGAAAGTATTGAAGATTATACATGGTGGAAAGAGCGTTTCATTAACTGGGCGAAAGCATACGCGTATGACAGCTGGTTCTGTATGGAGTTTGGATATGAAAGACCAAAAGATGATAAAGGAGAAGAACTTCCATTCAAAAAATTAACCAAAGAGGACAAATCCGAATTTGCAGCTGAACAGAGAATGATTGCTTTGATCCAGTCAGCAATTAGAAATGACATTTTTTCATTGCTTAACCATGATGGATCATCGAAATCGGTTTGGGAAGCTTTACAAGTTAAAGCTGAGGGGGGTAAACAGATTAAAAAGAACAAAATTGCCCTGTTAACGAAAGAATTCGATCTTTTTGATAGCATTAAAGGAGAGACGATGAGGCAAATGATAGAGAGATTCTGTCACCTAAAAATTGAACTTGAACATTTTGAGATTGTGAAAACAAGAGAGAAAATTATTGATAAAGTCATAGAAGCGTTACCACGAGCTGATCAGTGGCAAACATTTGTTTTTATTTTGAAAAATGATGCTTTGTATGAAACAATTTCTCTTGATACATTATTTGAAAAGATTGAAACTCATGAGCTTGAATTGCAGAAACAGAACAAGATGAGCAGTTCTTCACATGAACAGAATGTTGGTCTGTACTACAAAGGTAATCTACCTTCGGTGAAAGCTGGTGACTCACCAAAGACAACATTCAGTTGTTGGTGCAGTTGTCTGTCGACTTCATCTTCGTTCGAGTCTTAGGTTAGAAGTGATAGATTAGAGCACGAAAAACGAGAAATGGGAATATAGGTGATTCCGCTTGAATGACACAGAGTCATTTCAAGCGAGATCAGGTGGACAAGTTCAAGCAAAATCTTGAATGTAATTTCGCTTGAATGATGTTTCGCTTGAAAATGTCATTTCGCTTGAAGCATGTTCAAGCGAAATCACATGCCTATAAATACCTCCTCAAGCGTAATTAGTTGTAACCTTCTTGTTTCCGACGGTGAAGCCCTGTCGAGGTGTCTCCGAGTCTGTAAACGCGTTTTGAGCAATACAAGAGACAATTAATAGTGATTCTAGTGTTATACAAGCTAAACAAAGACAGAATCAATGAATTCCGCCTCTGATTCTGTCTGAGCACTCTTCCTATCGACTCGTTAGGTCGTCTCACGATCCTACATGTGCTCATCATGACGACTCTTCAATCTTGATCGGTCTTCTTCAGGAATTTCTCCTGGAATCATGTAACCGGATCTTTTCTCTAGCTCTAACCTCATCAGACTCCCCCTTTCATCAAGCTGAGATTTTCAGTCTGGAATTAGTTATCGCCTTTGAAATCAAATCTTGGCTTTAACTCTGTTTAAGCTCATCACCTACACAATTCTCACTAAAACATAAGTTTTCACTTAAATCAATAAGAAAAACTTACTAGAAATAGTTCCATCAAGTTCAAATTAATGACCCTGATTAACTAATCTCAACTTCTTTCTTAAATCAAGATTTTTCAATTCAGTATACACACTCCCCAACCAGTTCATCTTGTTTAGCACTTGGAATTTCGAAAATCAGCTCTTCAACACCAGTTGTCAAAAATCTTTTTGTTTTTTTTCAAAATATGTAAACTAAACAGAAATTTAAATGCAGAAATAAAATATATACAAACACTATTTTTGTGAGTTTGCGTAAGAGGATCATATCAGTTTATGTGACCAATCACTAGCACCGTTAAGCTTTAAACATTTTCAGTTCTAAACGATTCACATTGATTGACGATATTGTTGTCCACTTAAACTCAATCTAAAAACTTTCGAAATGCTTACCGATACATTAAGGTATATTAATTTTGCACTTAATTCTTATGGACCCCACGATCTCAGCATATCCCCTCATCATGCAATACACTGACTCAAGTAATGCCTTTAAACTTTTATCAATTGTGATTTGTGCGAAAACAAAGCAGAATGTTTAAACATTAACAATCAGGTCGATACTTCCGTATACGCAGAGAAAGTCCAATGTTTAAACAAAATAAGAAAAATAAAACAAGTTGAAGTTGTTTAGGCTTTAACCACCAGATCGATACTTCCGTATACGCAGAGGTGATCCAAAGCTTAAACGAAACACCAAAGAAAATAAAGCAGAACGTTTAGGAAATAACATCCAGGTCGATACTCACATATACGCAGAGGATGTCCAATGCTTAAACAAAATAAAGAAATCAAACAAGTTTAAATCTTTGCAAAATAAAATGCACAATCACAGCGACTTTTTAGTAAAGTTGTGAAAGTTCACAAACTTAACCAGTTTTATGTCTTTCGACAATTAGCGATTACTGAGTAGGCACACAATTAGGAAGGACAAAACTAAGTACTATGCTTTTGACCATGTTTCCCACTAGAACTAGGCTTTTCATTTAGGTTTGTATCGTTATCACAAATCTACTAGTCTAGCTGAGCCTATCGTCACATCTTTAGTGAGACCGTTTATCACTTTAGACTTTACATTTCTTTAGCGTGCTG